>OZ010576.1:34669222-34671722 GCA_963932145.1 Acanthosepion lycidas
TCTTTCTTTCTATCTATCTATCTATCTATCTATCTATCTATCTATCTATCTATCTATCTATATATCTATTCCCACTCTGTTTCTATCTATCTATCTATCTATCTATCTATCTATCTATCTATCTATCTGATATGTCCCGGAAAGGGATATATTTGAACGAAGTAGCTAAGTGGTTTTGGCCACTATAACCAAGTAGAATACGGTAGCAGTAATCGATTGGTACGCGTCGTAGTCGCAGGTAAGAAGTGTAGATCAATGGCGTGGTCCAATGGGCGTCGTTATAGACTTAGCTCTCAGACTAAGGCTCTTTGACTCTGTCGTACATACAGGTCCGTCGGTATTTATGACGGACACCAGCCAATCATATTCCAGTGAGGTGGAACACAGGTGTACGCATATTCCATTATATCACTATCTATCTATCTATCTATCTATCTATCTATCTATCTATCTATCTATCTATCTATCTATCTATGTGTCCCAGTCTGTTCCTTTTCTGTCTATCTGTCCCAGTCTGCTGTCTATATATCTATCTAGCTATCTAGTTGATTGTCCTCGAACGAACACTTTTGAGCACTTCTTTTCAAATGTTTATGTCAACCATAGCACTACGCAGTTCTTTTTTATGATTTCGATATCATCAATGAAGCCTCTTACATGTCTGTTACCATAATTTGAATCTCGTACTATACATTGATGCATAACATTTTGTTTGATTATCCAGCAATGACCTTTAAATTGTATTCAGCTTCCACATGTTTTGTCATAAACCTTCTATAGGTTACCATATTGAACATGTGTTCCCTTCATTGGACATGTGTTTTTGTCCAAATGATATTGAGCACTGTTCTCAATAGTCTATAAGTACCATTTCTTTCCGTATCATCTATTTGTTAGTGTTTTTGACTCGAGTAGGATGACCTGACATCTCGGCTTCAGTCACTTTCCTACCGGCGTAACGTCGCTTGCCTGTGCCTCTTCTGTGAATATTTTCATGGTAATTGTATTGATGAACCTTCCTCCATGGTACCTAGACTATACAAATTTAATCATCGTACTCGATTGGCGGTAAGGTCCAATCCTATTACAGTTAAATTTGTTAGAGATAACCGTAAGTTCTATGGTAACAGTTTCTTCTCTCGTAATTCTCGCTATTGTAAATCTCTACCGACTTCATGCGTTCATATCCCTTAGGATCTTTAAACATTTAAATGTAGTGTTAGTCGTTATATTCTGTCTTCTTAATTCCTGTTCTTTTATTGTTCTCTCACCCGACAAAATCTATTTTTTCTCATATTCTTTCACACTAAATAGCCCCTTGTGTTTTAGCTATTTTATTGCTTTGCTTAAGATTTCATTATATAAAAAAGGAGACTTATTCCTTCTGGTGGCATAAAGCGTTGCCCTTTTAGGCATCTTTCATCATTTAGACTTAGATGGTATTCATTTTTGATAATGCTGTCCAGGGCATCACAAGTCCAACAGATACCTTTCTATGATAGCTCCAACCATGATATATTTTGTCTTTTTTTTTTCGTAGCTTGAAAGATAAACAGTTTGAGAGCCTCTATGAATCTATCTATCTACATGTCTGTTCTGTTCTGATCTATCTATCTATCTATCTATCTATCTATCTATCTATCTATCTATCTATCTATCTAGCTAGCTAGCTAGCTAGATAGCTATCGTTATCTGTTCTGATCTATCTATCTATCTATCTATCTATCTATCTATCTATCTATCTATCTTATTTTCTTCATATATTCTATCTATATCTTCATACTTCCACTATCTATCTATCTATCTATCTATCTATCTATCTATCTATCTATCTATCTATCTATTCCCACTCTGTTTCTATCTATCTATCTATCTATCTATCTATCTATCTATCTATCTCAGACTGCTCATATCTATCTATCTATCTATCTATCTATCTATCTATCTATCTATCTATCTATCTATCTATCTATCTATCTATCTATTCCCACTCTGTTTCTATCTATCTATCTATCTATCTATCTATCTATCTATCTATCTATCTATCTATCTATCTATCTATCTATCTATCTATCTATCTATCTATCTATCTCAGACTGCTCATATCTATCTATCTATCTATCTATCTATCTATCTATCTATATAAATAATTTCCAGTAGAAATATCCTTTTCATGTGGGAAAATTGACCAAACAATCAATAACTCCCAAGCGAACAATGCGAAATTGCAGACCAGACAGATAATCAGCTGAGAATGTGACGTCATGCATACAACTGGTAAATAATATAGAACATCTTGGCAAACAACGATGTAATACAACACATTAAATCAAGTCTTATTGCAACTGATCAGTCAAAAGGGCATCTCATTCTACTTCCCTCTTCCCCTTGTTTCATTCGATTTAATTTTATTCGCAACGATCTGTTTTTCTACTTGCAAAATTTATTTATTATTGGTAGTTATTCTAATCAGACAAGCACATAAGGTCCTCATGAAGAA
>OZ010576.1:34674222-34676722 GCA_963932145.1 Acanthosepion lycidas
CTTTGTTCATGTGTTTGAATTGGTAATCTTTCAAATGAGTGTATACTATAACAGCCATATATATCTCTAAATGTGTTGTATATTGGTCTTTGCAATGAATTAACACACAATGAGAGGACACTTCACCTGAAGTCATTGAAGGGTATAATTAATAATGAAATTACTCTGTTTTTGCCTTTGTGTTGTCTGTTAAGAGACGTGCCGGTCTCACTCCCCAGCCTCTTCTTCATCATCCAATCTGATCACCAGCCACTTGTTTTATTTGCATCGATCATGCTATTTATATACGTTATTATTTGAGCTGACCACAACATTAGACCAGTATTCGTTTGGCAAATGCAATTTTTGTAATCAGTGATTTCTTGTTATTCCTTCATTCGGAAAAACAACACAAATAATTTAAGCATATAATTGTCAAAATGTAAAGCCAAATAAATGAACAAAACAGAAGTTTTTTTAAATATTCGGAGTTTATTTTGCAACAGTTTTTCTTGAAGTGATCATAAAACAGGTGAGGCTGAGGTCTAAAATGTTTGTAAGTGTTACTATATATATATATATATTAATTTACAACCAACACTAAATGAGTTTAATTATTAGTACAGCAACAATGTTTTAAAATATCTGTAACAGCAAGGTTTTAAAAATAAAAAAAAAATGATTAAAAAAATTACAGTTATTAGGTTGGTGCAAAAATAATGTCGTTAAATAATACGTCAAAAACCGACATTATTTTTGCACCAACCTAATGTAACACCATTGCTTTAAAATACTTAAATTGTAATCTTTAAAAGCTTTTTTACAAATATAATTTAAGTTACCTCCCTTGATTTTTGAATCAACAGCGCGCTTTTCATGTGCATTTGCAAAAAAAAAAAAAAAAAAAAAAAAAAAATAGAAATATCTATTACATTAACTTTTTGTCTTAGCAGTTTAACCATGAAGATAACCTTGGATGAGACTGAAAGTAGTTTGGAAAATAAAATGAACGAAAAAGCAAAACAAAAACGGAGTCTACCTTAATGAGTTTAATGGCAACGTTAACAAAATTGACCCGTGAATTTGAAAGGATTAAAATAAAAAAACCAAAAACCAAAAACAGACATAATATGTCTAGATTATTCAACCAAACGCTTCAATGAAGATATGCTGCCTGAATATATATATACATATATATATATATACATACATATATATATATATATATATATATATATATATATATATATATATATATATATATATATATATATATATATATTGTTGTGGCCTTGTTAGGGCCAAAAGTAAAGACACAAAGAGAGAAATTGAGTTAAACAAATATATTAACAGAAACAGTAATACAACCATATACAAGCGAGAGTGTTACAGCAATAATGTTCGGTCCGACTGTCAGAGCTGGAAACTTCACGATATTTATTTGTATAATGATACAAATTTTGGCACAAGCCCAAAATGGGGGATGGGGAAAAGGACGGTCTTCATCTGTCTTAACTTTAAACTTAGCTAGCCACAAACACTGACCCAAACATACCAAAATATTCCTAGCATCAAAACAATACATTCTTACTTACATATTTCTTACTACATCCACCATAATACCTCATTGTCTCTATGAAAATGCTAAATAGTTCCCAGCCTCCAACAAGCAGTACCTGCTTCAATTTATAGCTGGGAGAGTCCATCCGTGCGTAGGTAAATTAACATATATATATATATATATATATATATATATATATATATATATATATATATATATGCTCGCAATGTGCTAACCGTATTCGGAAATTAAAAACATCTCTACAACACACTAAAACATACGCATAATGCACACACTCAATTAAGCTGAAAAATTGAAGCATCCTTGATAATGGTTAAAAGTATAGCCGAAAGCTCTTGGAACTCTAAAACATTTGGACAATTTTTACACATTCTTTGTCCAGAAAAGAAAGCTCTTCTTCGAACACAAGAAAAATTAAACAAAAAGCTTAACCGTAGTACCTTGTCTGTCGTTTTTAATGAAACATATATATATATATATATATATATATATATATATATATATATATATATAGCAAAAGTAAATGAATACAAAAGGGATCTTTTACAAAATAAAACGGTCCTCTATGGAAAGTGCTTAAAAAAAAGCTCACATAAAAAATATCTGAGCTTCACCATTTTTATGATGTAACCTCAAGTGACTTCAAGTCGGTTACATTCAACGTGAGAACTTCGGAATTAAAAAGCCGTTGCGTAAATATACAAAGAACAAACCTTGAAAACAAATGTATTAACATTCGAGAGTACTCGGGATAAATAAATATGTACTTTAGCAAATTTAGTGAAAATCTATCTATCTATCTGCAGAGAGAGAGAGAGAGATAGAGAGAGAGAGAGAGAGAGAGAGAAAGAGAGAGAGAGATTGTACAGTATAAAGACATTCTTCGACAAAAAGTATAGGAAACTCCCTAGAATGCTTCGTTTCTGTTTTTGACTCTGT
>OZ010576.1:34681722-34701722 GCA_963932145.1 Acanthosepion lycidas
TTGCAAACTGGTAAGGCTTGACAGTGTGTTCGTGCAGCGTTACAATTTGCGTACGCTTCCCTGGAGTAACAACCATCGCAGGCAATGTCCGCTAGACAACTAATCAACAGTCGAGACAATAATTACTGGGAGTGATAAAAATCTGTTGCAATCACGGTTGACAAAATATTTTTCAAGGCCAAACAAATTTCATCATACACCCCGAAAATAAATTCATATTACTGCACACAACTGCAAATGACCTAATCTGAAGAAAGAATAGAAATCTATTACACCCTGTCACACTAGTGGATCTAAAACTGGTCGTATCATGAAAGAAAAGTTGTTGTTTTAATTAATTTGCACAAGTGTGTATATTTAATTTCATGCCATGTTTTTTTTTTGAATATCTGTTTTCTTTAAAGTTTTGTGTGTAGCATCGTTAGATGTTTGTATTTAATTTATACATTTTTATTAGTGTTTTCTAAAATAACTGATGTAAAATATATTAGTTTTTTTAGTTTTCAAGTTTTAAGATATGCGTTAAAATTTCGCTTTCATGTTTACATGTTGAGACATGTTCCAATGTTTTGGTCAGACATTTGTGTTTGGTTAGGGAAAATAATTGTTGCTATTTACTCCTAAGTAAAGTTTATAGCTTTTAGTGTCTGCATTAGAAACTGGTACTGTTTCAATTTTTTCCATGCTTTTAGCGGCCTTTGTTTTTAAGGTACCGAATATGTGAGGGTTATGTTGTTCGCGTATGTACTGTTTTTAAATACTGTTTTGTGCGCGTAGTTTCTCTGTTTCCATGACCCTTCTGTTACTTCTGTTATTTTATTTGCTATCTTCTGTTTTTACGGCGGCTTGGTATATAATATTACTTTGCAGGCAATTGCCGTTCAAGAGACATACATGATTCGACCTGCAGTTACAGGCTGGTTTGGCCGGTAAAGGTGATTTGTTGATTATTTTCTGATGTATTTTTATTATCTGTCTAATATTTCTGTTACAGTTTCTTTCAAATATTTTGTGGCGGGTGCGAAACGAACGGAAGTGTTTGTGGATGAGTTTAATGAATATTTATAATACGTTTGTTTTTACATTTTTGGGTGAAATCATATGAAGTTTTTTGGTTCTGTTGGGTTTACTTTTGCTCTGTGTAATGTATATGTTAGCGTTGCCTAAACGCCACTATTCTTAAGAGCATTTCCATGATCTTTTTGGTTTCGTTAAATATGTTTACATTGTTGCGTTGTCGAATAATCTACAGTAAACAGATCAGTTTGATTATCGCCAGTGCGTGGTTAAAAGTTGTCTATATTTTTTTCTAAGTTTTACACAATATAATGTTCTAGAGCCACATAAGGTAGAGTGTTACTGAATAAGGTGTGTGACAATTCGGAAGTGAGGACTATGAGGATATGGAGGACAGATAAGTATTGGCTCCAGAACTGTAGAGATTATTGATTGTAGTGTCTGTGGACGCGTCCACGCGGAAGCCAATTCCACAAAGAAGCTCAGCTTAGGGAATGGGAGTGATTCAGATTTGTGGTAAATAACAAGGCGAGTATTGGCTGCACAGTTTTCAGCTGGCGGTATTAATGAATTTGAGCGCGTTTAGCCATGAAAGTATCCATTTTTCGGTTAGTTTTGTGTATACATGTAGAATCCTAAATTTTTGAAGATTATTATCATTATTTCTTCGGCGTTATAAGACACCTTCTCAAACACAATAATATTGCAACTAGGCTGAGCAAACCATAGTTACAGTTTCTAGAAGAGAATATATATATATATATATATATATATATATATATATATATATATATATATATATATATATTATAAGAGATTATAATTAAAACATTTATTATAATAAATTTACCATTGCCTAAAAAGTGCAATCAAAGTATCGAAACACGAAAGCTTTTGTGTAGCGATTTCAAAATATTTTATTATAATCTCTTATATTAAAAAATATAATAATAATATATTGCTCTACTTTGAATTGAGCACTTTTTAAAAAGTAAATGTTACAAATGTGAATTTTTACTCCATTCTTTCTTTCATTTGTGTGTGTGTATATATATATATATATATATATATATATATATATATATATATATATATATATATATATATATATATATATATATATATATATATATATATATATATATAGCGTCTATTCTAATGTAATTTCTATGAAGAAATAAATTGAATAACATATGTATTTCTTCTTTTCTGCTTAGTAATTTTATAGTTTTAAACTTAATAGTGATTAAATTTGGATTTTAAAATTGGCAGTTTTTAATTTTAATGTCAAATTTTATCATATAATTTAATAACTATTGGTTAGAATAAATTCTTTTTTAATATTACCCATATTTTAAAGATCTGAATAGCTATTATAACATGACTTCGTTATCAAGCTTTTTGAATTTTCCTTTACTTGTATTTTGATTGGTCATTCTAGCTTTTGTAACAACGTTTTCCCCTTGCGAAGGATTGAATTAATTTGAAACGTTTAAAACCATTTATTTTACATTCAACATCATCACTTGATAAGACACCGGGGTGTTGGAACAAAACATATTTATGTTATTTTTTTTTTTTAAATAAATAATTATATCTGCTCTACTATGTATTGAGCACTCTTTTAAGAATAGTAATTGTTGGTTATTGGAATTCATTCCGTATACACCAATCATATCCTTGGGTATATATATATATATATATATATATATATATATATATATATATATATATATATATTCGGTATATATAGGACGGACTAGTCTTCGTTTGGAAATATGTTCCCTCACATCTACGTAATCACGAACACAGGAATAGAGTTTCTCAATCGGTCCAGGAGTCGGCTATTGGCCAACATCTGATGGACAACCAGGATTGTGCTCTGCTTATCAGGACACTTGGTTCTCTGTCCTGCACAGCGTCCAAACCGAGTTTCATTTACGTATTTTGGAAGCTGTATATTTAAAATTACATCCTCCAAATTTATACAGGCAGAAGGAATATTTGACAAGATCATTAAAACTGTTGGAAGGATTGTGAGTTAAAATTTTTTCCGTTTTATTAACTCTTTCCGAGATGAGATTCACCCTCCCCCTTACGTTTTAATTATATTTTCAATAAATTTAATTTTAAACGAGCTCGGACTCTTCTTCCATTTTAGTAAACATTTCAATATAAGTGTCCTCTTTATACTAATAATTAATGTGCCAACGCGTTTCTTATGAATAAGTGTTGCCCGAAAGATATCTCAGGTGCTTGATGTCTATAAAAAAAAAGTTTGATAAATAAAATGGCGTCCCTGTTATTTAAATCTATTCTGAAGTTCTGTGGGTACAAATCTTTATTCACACATATATATATATATATATATATATATATATATATATATATATATATATATATAGATGAAGGGTCAAACTGCTAGAACAGCCCACCTGTCTTCTGCAGCAAAGGTTATGAGTAGTCCTTTGGGTAGGTGTCTCGAAAGAGATATTTGCCCTCTTGTTTCCACGAGGAACGAGCAGCAAGTGTTGTTAGTTGTCGTTCTAGCTTGGCCTTGGAGGTAGCGGCCTGTTACTACGGTAGTGTATTTTTATTAAATAAAAAAAAACATCTGGTAAGAAGTAAACATTTAGAGTCAAGCTTTCTAGAAATTCGTTTAAAATTGATTTATAGATGTGACGAAGCGAGCAGAGAGTTACGTCAACACGTCTATTCAGCTGGCTCCCTAGCAGGCGTTTGATCCTTGAGTTCGATGTTGCTTTAAATAGATGATGCCTATGAACGACTTGTTTTAGTTGTCTTTGATTTATGTACCTGTCTAAATACAGAGAAAAATTTATTTCACTCGGTTCTAATATTAAATCTTGGCTGTTGTTCAGAACTGATGACCTCTGTCCATATTTTTTATAGTTTTTCGGCGATAGGTTTACCAAATAAGAAGGAAAATTAATTCCAGCAATCGAGCAATCACCTGAAAAAACATTCGCTTTGAGAATAAAATATTAGACGCTTTGTCGAAAAAAGTGTCATAATGTAAAAATAATAAGATGCCAATTCAGCTTGTGATCTATATGCGTGATTCATCCTCAGCCTCTGATTTACATTTAAGAATATGATTTAGATGCCTAATTCTACAGAATTGTGGGATATACACTTTAAAGTAATAACAAAAACGACATAAAAAATTCGACTTCTTAAAAGTATGGAAGGCCTAACAATAAAAAAAAAATCAATCTCATCTAAATTTTACTTGTTACAAAATTATGCGTTTGAAGATATTCACTAACCTCCCCACGTAGTCAGATATGACACAAAGCCAAATTTAATGTGGGGGTGAACCGAGCCCATAGGCTCGGGCAAAAATTCCTCGTAGGCTCGTATGCCCGGGGTCGGGTAGTTGTCTACCTAACCCAGACGAGATTCTGCTCGGAGTCAGATAGTTTGACAAGCACACTATGGAAGACCACAGTGAAAACAACAATTGTGCGATTGAGTGCCCAACATAAATTTGTTGTAGTTCTTAATAATATTCAAACGTGGTACAGTCAGGGATAGTATTTATAATTACACAGTTTTTCTCGCTATAATCTATCTTAAGTCAACCACTCGTCCTTACTTTGAATGTTGCCGTCTCATATGGTCTGGTACTCCTGTCATAGACTGAGAGATTCTTGGTAAAATCCATAGAAGAATCTGCAATAATAAGGATTCTTTTCTGGCATACACGCTTTTTCCCACCGCCGTAATATAGCTTCCTATGTGTTTTCTGTAAATATTTTCATGGTAATTATTCTGATTAACGTTTGTCTATGGTACTTAGAATTTATGAATTTAAACCCAATATTAAAATGACAACTAGGTTTCTTCATGCTACAGTTAAAATAGCTAGATGTAACCGCAAGTTCTATGCTAACAGTTTCCCTTCTCGCACTTCCTGCTCGTGGACTTCTTCTGGCTCTTTGCTTCTCAGTTAACTTTGATCTTCAAAAATTTAAATGCAAAAATCTTATGTCTTCTTAATTCTTATTATTTTATTCTCCTATCTCCTTAATAGTAGTTTTTCTTATTTTCTCTAACACTAAGTAACCTCTTGTGTTCTAGTAGCTTTATTGCCTTGCTTGGGGGGAGATGATATATATATATATATATATATATATATATATATATATATATATATATATATATATATATATATATATTACAGCAAAGAAAATTTGTACACGGCTATCATCAATCTCTAAGTTTCTGTCTCGGGGCATTGTTTGAAATTTAGTCAGTCCTCCTCTGGTAGACGCTTTGTTAATGAGAGTGGGTTTGTGTTAACGATTGGTGGAGGCGTAAAATATCTTATCCCGGGGTAAGCGGTCTGAGGTTGGAGTTTATTTATTGCCAGGACTTGTTGTTTGTAGTTTAATATCAGTTCCTAATATGCGATGTATACCAACGGATCGATTACCTGTAGTATATATATATATATATATATATATATATATAGGGAACGTATTTTCATCCAAGTATGTTTATACATATTATGTCTATTTATTTTAGTTTTAATCCTTTTGGTGGGTGCAGAAAACTGATTAAGAAAATTTCCAAAATTTTCTTTCAAATAATTTTTATTTTCCCAAGTACTTTCAATCTCATCTGCGATAATCTTCAGGGGTTGCATATCTATGGGTGTGTTATGCGTTAACATCGAAAATTCAATATTTGTTTTTTTATCTCTCTGCAAGGGAGGTAACTTAAGCAATTTTTTTAAAAGATTAAATATTTTTAAAGATATTTTTTAATTCTAGTAATTTAATTTAGTATTTTTATATAACACTTTGCCGCCACAAACATTTAACTTT
The DNA here is from genome assembly GCA_963932145.1 of Acanthosepion lycidas. NCBI lineage: Eukaryota > Metazoa > Mollusca > Cephalopoda > Sepiida > Sepiidae > Acanthosepion > Acanthosepion lycidas. The sequence continues at coordinate 34,687,593 of OZ010576.1, forward strand.
GTTGCTATACTCACCAATATAAGATACACAGATGACACAGTGCTGGTAGCAGACAGGGGATATAAACTAACAAAGTCTCCTACAGAAGGTAGCGACGGAGAGTGAGAAGAAAGGACTAAGCAGAAACTACAAGAAAACAGAATGCATGGTCATCAGTAAGAGGATGACCCCGAAATACGATTTGCAGGTCGGGAACACTAGAATCAAGCAGACGCGGAAGTTTAAATATCTGGGAAGCGCCTTGACAGAGGACGGTAAGTGCGACACTGAGATCCGTTGACGCATTAGAATGGTTCTAAAAGCTGAGCAGAGTATTGCGAGACAGGAGGATTTCTTTGGTAACAAAGAAAAGAATACTGAGCTTCTACGTGACATCTGTCCTTCTTTACGGCAGTGAATGTTGGATGATTTCCTCAAAGATGAAGAAGAGACTCGAGGCGACAGAGATGTGGTTCTACAGAAGGATGCTGAGGATTTCGTGAACCAAGCGTATGAGCAAGGATGGGGTCTTGGAAAGGATGCAGAGAAGGAAGAGGCGCATGCTTAACACCAGGAATAGGCAATTCAACTGAAGTGGCACCTAATTACCTCCTACCAAAAACGGTATAAATAACAAATTGTAAGTTAAATTCATTTAAATATTATTTATCTAAAATGTAATCACTGGCATTTTCAACGATCGCATCCTTACAGGAAGGCATCTTTATATTCCACTTTTTTTGTATTTAATATTCTTCTTTTAAATTTACTATGTTGTTTTAATATTCATTTTTTTCAAAGATACGCTTTTATTTACTACAGAAGTGAAAATAAATGCAAGAGAATAGAAACTTAAAAAATACATACATGTATAACGTTTCGAAAGTATCAGCAGAATTAAAAAGTAAAAATAAGCGGTAATAACAATCGGAAATAAAAATTATTACTGTTCGTTTTTACTTTTTAATTCTGAGAATTTCGAATGCATTCTAATGCATTTTAATTTTAAAATGTCTTCGTAAATACAAATCACTCGATGATATATTTTTTTTACAAAAGTGTGGCTTGGGTGATAGTCTGTACATATATTAGGTTGGTTTCGAAAATAATGTCGTTTTCTCACATATGTTACTATGTGAGAAAACGACATTATTTTTGCACCAACCTAATATTTATTTTATCGTAATTATTATAGTTTTTAGTTTTAGCCGGACACACACACACACACACACACACACACACACACACACACACACACACACACACACACACACACACACACAACTCAACTACCGTGTAGAAACTGATACTCACTCTCGGATCATTATAATACGCACAGATATTGATACTCACTCTCAATCTATGTAATCTATGTAAGATTGTTTAAAGATTCTCATGGCACTGTTGCGAGTTTTTCTGTATGGTTGCAAACACTAGATCCTGTATATAATAGCAACACGTATGCCAGTTGCAAAGTAAATTTCAGAATCATGAGTGGATTCTGTTACTATTTATTTAAGATTACCAGTGTTATTGGTACCACTATATAACCCAGAACTACCAGCGATATGGGCGAGTCATCAGCCACTAAAACAGTTTCTTCAAGAGGTTGATCGTGTCGTGAGAATTGGTAGAGACAAAACAAGGTCAAAAACTAAACCTCTCAAAGGTCAGATGGACTTTTTTGTAGGGTCAACGTGTTAGACTGGGCTCTATAGCTATGTATGCGACCAATGTAGTGATGGCACGGCAAGACAGGGCAGACGTGCTTATTAGATTGAAGTCGAAGGATTTCCCCGAAGTAAACAATGACCACGTATCCGTGACCAAGACACACTATCGTGATGGAAGACGTGGGCTGAGGTTTGACCTCGTGAGAGCTGGACTGTGTTTGATCTGTAGAGGGATGGGCTGTCATTTGACCTGGAGCTGCGGTTTGACATGGAGAAGTATGGGCTGGGATTTGACCTGGAGAAGGATGAGCTATGGTTTAAACTGTAGAGAGATAGGTTGTGGTTTGACCTGGAGAGTGATGGGCTGTGATATGATCTGAAGAGAGGAGCTGTGGTTTGACCTGGAGAAAGATGAGCAGTGATTGGATATGGATAGGGATGGGCTGTGGATTGACCTGGAGAGAGATGAGCTGTGATAGGATCTGAAGAGAGATGAGCTGTGGTTTGACCTGGAGAAAGATGAGCGGTGATTTGATCTGTATAGGGATGGGTTGTGGTTTGACCTGGAGAGAGATGGGCTGTGATAGTATCTGAAGAAAGATGAGCTGTGGTTTGACCTGGAGAAAGATGAGCTGTTATTTGATCTGGGGAGGGATGGGTTATGGTTTGACCTGGAGAGGGATGGACTGTCGTTTGATCTGAAGAGGGGTGGCTGTGCGAGGTTTATTTACCTAAACTACGCTACGCATGGATTACATATCCGGCTTTCAAATTATATATTTATGAGAACTGGTCACGTATGCGTACACTGCTTTTGCCCATTTATAAAGAAAATGTCACAGAAAATTTAATAAATTAATCAGATTGGAACAGAAAAGAGAAGATGAAAGCCTCGGGAACTGTTTCAGAAAAAGTGCATTAAAAATAAAATTATAATTTTTACAATTATTCTTCGTTTAGGGGTTCGTGACAATGTTCTGAATTAAGATGCGTCGTGCAGAAATAAACAAAATCAGAAAATGAAATAATGGCACATGTGTAAAATATCGTATCTGATATCCTCTCTATACGCAGCGACCGAAGACCACACCGGGTCATGGGATGAATGATAATGTTTATAATGGAGACTTTTACTATCTTGGAGCTAATAATTAAGAAAGAATACTCCACTGGGGCTGAAAAATTGTTACATTACTTAGCTTCTTCGACACACTCGCATCCACAATTCCAGGTAACGTGCCGTCTCAGTTCTCACTCAAAGTTTTGCGCCTTGATGATATATCTATCCGGAATTAAGGAATTTCTTGATCGTCGTGATTTCTTTTGCCTTTCTAGAATGAAAACACTGATTTCTGTGAATATTCACTTTCCATACGGATGTCAAGTGAATTTATTTCTTTTCCTTTCAAGTGGTTTTCATCAATTTTGTATTGATTCAATTTATTACGTTTTGGATATGTCCGATTTATTGATTTTTTTTTACAAGTGGATTCCCTTTATTCGCTATTGTTTTGAAATGTTTTATTGAGTGTCGTTTTGCATGGCCGTCCCAAAGCTAATCAACATGGACAGAATGATAGATTTAAATGGAAGAGAAGTCAAGTAGAAAAGTTTTACTTCTTTTTTATATAGAAAATAACAAAAAAAGATGTTTGCAGAATTGAAGAATGTATTTCAGACTGAAAGAGACTCGAAACTAACACAACTTCATAACAGAAACTTGTATGCGTATATAAAATGCAGACATCTGAAATCATCCACAGATATACATATATATTTGTATGCGTGTAGATAGGTATACATGTCTGTATATTCAGATTTCTTTTCACCAATCAAGTCCACTTAACGGAAAAAAATTCTATGGTAAAAATAAAAGAAACATTTTTGTTGTGGTGCCCTCCCTCTAAAGAGTCTATGTTGGACTCTTCCGTCTACTATAAGATTAGTAGGAGAGAAGGCTTTGGCGGGAACAGTCGACCAGACTGTTCGTAACTGTCGAACTCACTGCCTCGGCAGAGAGGAACCCGGACGAGACTTTGCCCTGCGGCAAAGTTTCGTCCGGGGAAGTAGACAAGGTAGACAGTCCCTGAACCCGTTTATGCAGCTTCAAAGGGAATATTTTTGGCCGAGCCAACGGGCTCGGAGAACCCACTGTAAACTCGGCCTTGTGCCACATACATCCCTCGTGGGAGGGGCTGTTAAATATTAACAGTTGAATAGATTGAACGCTGGTCAACAAACACACACTCACTAGTGGTGTAATACTCTTCTGTTGTATTTACTGTTTTATATATTGGTAACACTTTGTTATTTCTTTAACCATTTACTTGATCACAACATCTTAATCTATTCGACTGTTCCCCCACAAGGCCTACTCTCCTACTAATCTTATAGTAGGCAGAATAGTCCAACACAGACTCTTTAGAGGGAGGACGCCATAACAACTTTAATGTTTCTTTAGTCTTATGGTGAGTTAGAAGAAGCAAACCCACGCATGGGCGTATGCGTACACTGCTTTTGCCCATTTATAAAGAAAATGACACACAGAAAATTTAATAAATTAATCAGATTGGAACAGAAAAAAAGAAGATGAAAGCCTCGGGAACTGTTTGAGAAAAAGTGCATTAAAAATAAAATTATAATTTCTACAATGATTCTTCGTTTAGGGGTTCGTGACAATGTTCTGAATTAAGATGCGTCGTGCAGAAATAAACAAAATCAGAAAATGAAATAATGGCACATGTGTAAAATATCGTATCTGATATCAGATTTTCCTTAATCGTTCGTAAAAAAGTTGATTTGTCATTTCTCAAACATCTGATTTGCTGTTTACGTATAATTTTGAAAGAGAATCTTGGGTAAATTCTCGAATCTGTTTCTAATTGAAATCAATTAAACATCGAACGTATCTCTTCCTCTCTACAAAATATTTTCGCCTCTTCTTGTTGACACATCATTCATACTTTCATTTCCTTGTACTGACTTCTTGTGATTTTCCAGTATTATGTCGCGGTTGATTGCTATAATATTTATAGAATTTTGTTCAGTTTTTTATATTGTAATTTTCCGTAATAATTCGTTATTTATACAACAAATCTATAGCGGTTGGCCATTCTAATTGTTTCTGATCAGAAAAAAAAGAAAATTTTAATGAAAGTCTTTGAGAAAAATATTCATTAAAATTATGATTCAGTAATCCTGAAAATTAACCATGCGTTTTGCCTGTTATGGATAACAGCTACACGAGCGTCTACGCGAGGGGAAGGAAGGAGAGCAACCTGATGGGAATCCGTATAAAGTTGTATAATTCATAAATCACTTTGCGCTAAAATGCGAGATTAGTTAAAAATAAGATCGATAGACTTGAACATTTTGGTTACTACTGGCGATGCATTTCGATGAAGGTGCATGCTACTATGGTCACACACATCGCTGTTACTGTTGTTGAAACGCAACGACACCCCCCGTAACTGTGCTCACATCCACTTTTTGGTCTCCGTAAACTTTCAGCAGACGTTGATAAACGAACAATGGGTATAATTTCTTTTCTGGATAGGTAAGTCAATAACATTTCTGCTTTGTACACACTCTCGCGTCAGACGCTATTTTGCCAAACTCTATCGTAGCTGTTATTTATAACAGAGTAAATAGAAGGTTTATTGTCTGGAGAGCTCAGATCTTATTGCAATATCGCCGACATTCGTCTAAGGGTAGTGGGTTACCCTAATAAAACAGAAGGCATTACTTTCAGAGAGACCCTTGTAGATTTATGCATGCATGCAAGAATTATTATTATTCAGACATTATTCATTAGTCGTGTGGCACTATTATTGGGACAAACACATAGAAGAAGGCGTGATTTTATCTCGATCTCAAGCGTTTTGTGTTTTTGGGACGGCAACTCATGATAAAGTGAGTTCGAGTTCGCAAGAAGACACACACTTGGCCACAAATGATGAAGGGAATTTAATATGGCTGCCTTTTCGTCTACACCGTTTTTAATTGATCATGTCATAGCAATTAATAATCTAGAGCAGCGTTTCTTAATCTTTTTTTATCCTTGTGGAAACGTTGAAATAGTTTTCACGTTTCAGGAAAGCTCTGAATAAAAAATGATTATATTCAAGTTTTAATATCTATCTCTTTTATATTTTTATCGTAGTTCACATAGTAAAAAATGATATATGGACACCGTGCATGCGTCCTGTACTCGAATCAGTCACTCAATGATACACGAATCCTCTACGTACAGGTCCTGTTCACTAACCATTGAAGACGGTTTCACAGTGACGCCCTATAGACATCGCTAAATACATCCCCTATGATTATTATAATTTGAAATAATATAACAGGTTGAAACCTTTATTTTCCATGCTGTACGTGTATAGTGAAATTACGAATATACTTAAACAAAAATTACTAAAAAATGCATTAGCCTATTTATCGCTGTTTCTTGTGGAACCGCTAGCAACCTTTTACGGAAGCCTAGGGTTCGAGGAACACTGGTTGAGAAACATTGATCTATATATATATATATATATATATATAGAGAGAGAGAGAGAGAGAGGATTTATAATACTTATTGATAAGGCATGATACTGATATATATTTTAATTGTGTTCATCGTGACAAAGCAAACTTAAACAGAGAATGGAAAAGATGACAATGGATGAGAATCAGCAAAAGGCTTCACGAAAAGAAAGAGCGTGCATTTCTCTGTCTCTGTCTGTCTGTCTGTCTGTCTGTCGCTCTCTCTCTCTCTCTCTCTCTATATATATATATATATATATATATATATATATATATATATAATCAGAATTAAGTAATTCATCGATTCTAGAAGAATCCTCAACAGAATGCAGAAAGCATTGAACGGCCGTTTCGTTCAGTCTGGTACTTATCAGCAGTGCGCATCCACTACCAAGAATCGAAGCCGGACCGTTACGATACGACGCAAGCGTCATACCAACTTTACCGACGAGCCTCGGTAACTAATTAGACTCGAGAAAGCGCCGCTCTTCACAAATCGCGTGGTGTAACGAATGCAAGTTTCCCTAACGCAACAGACTGTGTCCCCACGAGCCACGTCTTCTATCGCCAAGCCACTTCATCTAGAACATTAGAAGCCGGTTCAAGCAAGGATATACAAGTTATAGAAATCATTAGGAGAAGTCAATGAAATTATTATTAAGTAATTTATCAAGTCTAGAATTAGTTACCTCTTCGCTACTGAGTACCGTTGGTACAGTTGGTCTGACATGATTATTTCACCCTCATAATAATTTCTATCACTATATATATATATATATATATATATATATATATATATATATATATGTCTGTGTGTGTGTGTGAGTGTGTGTGTGAAATGAGTATGTATATATATATATATATATTTTTATGCAATTTATTATAGATATTATTTATATACTATATATGCGCGGTACTTATTGGAAAGCGATCAATATCAGTGATAGAGCCAACGTATTTATTTGGGTTGGTGTGAATTTGTGACCCTAGATTTCATGCTTTTGCGATCGTCAGACACACTCAGAGTTTGTTTGACGATCGCAAAAATCGTGAAATCCGGGGTCACAAACTCATATCACTCCAACTATATATATATATATATATATATATATATATATATATATATATATATATATATATATATATATATATATATATATACGAGTGCCTGTCTGTCTGTGTGTGTGTGGAGATAATGAGACAAAGTAGAAAAGCTTGTACAGTCTCCTTCTGCCAGGCATCGTCATGTTGGAATTCGAGAATGTGTAAGAAAAATGCCTTGGGATTTTTTTTTACAAAATGGTAATAAATAACCTTATCAGATGCTACGCCCAGACATTTTTCTTTATTCAACCCCTAAACATGTGATGGATTTGAAATTAGCCCACTCCGAGTAGATCTCATTCTTTTTCACTAATAGTTCATATACCGCACTGTGCTACCATTTCTTTTGCGAAGGACGGGGCTATTGTGTATGAGCCTGGTCTTATGTTGTTCGTAGAGACTTGTGAGATAAGTGTTTTTTTCAGTGCACTTTTTTCTAATTAGACTGACATTTATTTGGCCTAAAATTTAACCAGATGCGTTAATGTCATCCGGATGAACTCCATGGATCCCGACATAGACTGTCCTTCACCGGATCTGGTAAACTGTCTTTATAGAATCATAAACACAGATCTTATTAAATAGCATAAACTGCAACCTTTAAATATCTTCAACAGTAGCAATAACTTAAATAGATAGCACATATAACGCAAAGGGAAAATAATAACATAATTAAAATGTTGGATTTCACGACACTTTAAACCACCACCAATATGTGAAAGAGCTATAACAGTTAGTGGAGTTCATAGATATGTTCACCTGTTTTGAGAAAAATATTTTATAAATTTCAACCGATAATAACACGAATTGTTCGGTCAATAAATGCCGAATGTTTTCTTATAAGGAAACGGTTATTCCCACCATTGCAATTCCTACTGTAAAAGGAAATAAAAATTGCCTGGAAAGTTCTGGAGAATAAATAAACCCAATATCTATTAAGGTTGCATTTTTCCTTATTTTTTACTTTATTGCTTTTTTATTATTAGGGGTTATATTTGTCTGTAAGGTAATTTGTTGTGGTTGCTAAGTAGTTACATAAATTATATGATTACATGAAGCCTTGCAAAATTCTTGAAAGCCTGAATTTACGAATATACAAAAGCGGTCCGGACAAGATGAAGATAAAAAAAAGAAAGGAAAATTCACCTGGGCTGATGACAGACGCAGTTGGAGATAATGTCTATCCAATGAAAATAGACAGATAGACCTTTCAATAAAGAACAATACTTTCATACAACGGAAAATAAATGATTATTTCTGTGGATACTACGTTTTGCCACTGTCTACGTTTTCGTGTCTTCGTCGACAGTGAAAGAATAAGATAAATAATTACAGAAAACGCTCTCTCTAAACTTTTTGTACACGCTACTAATACGTGATTACCAAGGCTTTTGGAAAGTGACTGCTAAACGGAACAACAGTAACTAGCGATTATCATCCAAATTTTCAGACACTTTGGCGAGTCAACGTCGTTCTAACAGGGTTCTTGTGATTTACTTTTGAAACTCTTGAACCTCGAATTTTTTTTACCTACGTTCTGACGCGGCAGATAATTGCCGTCCATTAATGTTGATTAGCCTAACTCAGACCCTCTTGCTTTTTAGTCAGTGGCAATTACCATCCCAGTCAATTTTCTTTCTCTCGCTGGATAATAGTTATTTTTGGTTATTCAAAGATAAGTTAAATCACAATGATTCACACCTTTCATTTACTAAGAAAAATAACTTCATTCATAAAAATTAAAAAAAAAAATAGTTACTCATATTCAATTTTTTTTCACAATTGAATTTATTTTGTTGAAGGCAACCTACGTCAAAAAAAGCCCAGTGACCTATACAGAAAATATTACATCGTCTAAATAATAATTTAGACTTAGAAATTGGATCGTCACATGCGTCGACACTCTCGATAATTGGCAAAAGGAATTGTTAAGAAAGATAAGAAATTGTAAAGAAAAAAAGGTAAATTTGAAAATATATGATTTAATGATTTTCTATGGATTATCAACGATTTTCAAGTTATATAAGGCACGAAATTACTTTTATATTGTAATAAGGTTTTTGAATAATAATGATTTAATAAAAAACGTCTTGCTACTTAATCTATAGCTTGGGGAGAAGAGGTGAATAAATACTTTTCCCAAAGGTATTTGCGCTTAAGTGAATATGACAAAGCCAACTGAAAACTGAACTTGGCTCTCCGATTAACAATACTGAGTCTTTATCCAGTACATTACACACACATCTAACGGATTAGCACTTGGTATTTCCAAGCGTTCACTTATCTATGGTGCTAACCAGGTTCGATGTGTTGCTGGTAATATTTTGTTTTCAAAAAATGTATTATTGGTAATATTTTTCCAAAAATGTATTGCTGGTAATATTTTTGTTTTTTAAAAATGTACTGCTGGTAATAATTTTTCCCAAAATGTATTCCTAGTATTAAACCTATTTTTATACGTACATAGTGTTTTGACCCCATTTAGGGGAGGTTAACTATTTTTACATACCTAGGACCCTGACAGGTGCTGCCCCCCCCGGGTCAGGGTGGACCTGGGAACACCAGCAATTAAGAGGTGGTCCCACGCTCGTCAAAACCTCCTGATCAGAGGCCTTGCCGTCAGATTTAGTTTATCGTCTTACCCAGGACGCGGATGTAGTTTATCGTCATACCCAGTGCGACTTGTGCTACGTTTAAATTTACAAAGTCTCGGTATCAAGACCTTACTGTCCAGCTTTGATAGAATTCAGAAGCGTCTTCGAGCCCTCGTGGGTGACGAATAATTCTCCACCCTTCAACCCCTCTCTCACGGGAGGGATGTGGCAAGCCTTTCATTGATCTACCGTTAATTTCATGAAAAGTGCTCGGACGAACTACATTTACTGGTTCTGACAAGGCAAGCCTACACGGCAAGAACATGCCATGCCACTTACATCGTAGCAAATCACCCACATTCCCTCCATATTCCATCAGTGAGTAGTAAGTTCCATTCTTGTAGTTTCTTCCCACGAACCACTGCCCTGTGGAATCGACCCCAAATAGGATGTTTCTGCGATCACTATAATCTTAACCCGTTCCAGGCGAGGGTTAATAAGGTATCTCCTTCGCCTGTGCATACAAATGATCTCCTAACGTAACCCTGTATAATATGCCTCCTTGAAAAGGTTTGGTTTGGTTTGTTTTACGGCATATCAACCTGAATGGGTTATTTAATGCCGACAAAATTTTCATTGTTGGTAATATTTTTTTTCCAAAAATCTATTTCTGGTAATATTTTTTCCTTCAAAACTCTATTTCTGGTAAGAATTTTCCTTCACTGGTAATATTTTTTTTTCAAAAAATATATTGCTGGTAATATTTTTTATACAAAATATTTCTGGTATTAAAATCTATTTCTACACTTTCATAGTGTTTTGACCAGAGTTTGGGGGTTAACTATTTGCCCATAGCTGGGACTCTAACGGCTGCTATCACTCCTGGTCAGTGTAAACCTGGAAACATCAGCAATTAAAAGGTGGTTCCACGCTCCTCAAAAGTTCTTGATTAGAGGACTGTTGCACGTAGTTTATCGTCTTACCCAGGACGCGGAGGTAGTTTATCGTCTTACCCAGGACGCGGAGGTAGTTTATCGTCTTACCCAGGACGCGGAGGTAGTTTATCGTCATACCCAGGACGACCCTTGTAAAGGGTGACTCTCAATGTAAAAAGATAAAAAAAATAAAGGTATTTATAGAAAATACACAGAGAAGCAAGCTTACGGCGGTGGGAATTTGACTGAAGCCAAGCCTCCAGATAATATATCCGCTTGTTCCTTACTTAAGAAATATAATTATCCCGCAATGTTTATGTAAGTGCCACAGAACCACCACCCTAAAAAAAAAATTAAAAACTTATTTAAAAATAACACCATTTGTCACCGGATGTCAATGACAACCAGTTTCAAACTTGACATTAGTAATCAATTGCATGGTTTGCTGCTCGGAAACTTGGTTCACTGTGTCGGGCTAGACATTTTTCCCGTCAGAATCTCTCTTACACATTTATAAATTTATCATTCGTCCATGCATTGCCTATTGCTTTCACATCTGGTCTAATGCTTCTGCTAGGTACTTAGAGATTCTTGATAAAATCACAAAACTGCAACGTTATCGGTCCTGATCTGGCATCTCTGCCCCAGGTACTTCCCCATCGCCGTAACGTGTCTTTTTCCATAAATATTTTCATGGTAATTGTTCTGATAAGCTTTCCTCTTTGGTTATCTAGACTTTATGAATTTAAACTCAGTATGGGATTCTCAGCTAGATCTCATCGTGTTACTGTTGAAATGATTAGATGTAACCTTAAGTTCTATGCTAACAGATTATTCTCTCACACTTCTCGCTTGTGAAACCCGCTTCCAGCTTCTTGCTTTCTATTCAACTTTAGTCTTAAAAATCATCCATATGCAATATCGATCGTTCCTGTTCCTTTATTTTTTTTTTATATCCCTTTGATTATTTTTTGTTTTCTCTTTTTCGTATCATTTCACACTCAGTGACCATTGCGTCTTAGTGGCTTTATTGGCTTGTTTGGGGGTGAAATCATGAAAAAGGATAAAAAAAATCAGTACAGATAACCCATAAAAAATTCAAAAATCGGTTCCACACAGTGTTTATATTAGGAATAGGCGTCCCTTCTAAATAGATGAACATAAATATTTTTCGATTATAACAAATGCTTTCCAAAAATTATCACCCGCTTGAAATTCTTCCTTATTTTTCATGACGGTTAAGTCAATTTAAGTAATACCTATGTTTTGTTTTTGGTGATAAATTTTCTATAACTTTCAATTTCAATTCACCGAGTAAGCAAGATATTTCTCCAAACAGAAAACTTGGAATACTCTCCACACTCTAAATTCTGCATTAGTAATGCAACATAAATATCAAGTAGAAACGTGCTGTTGGTGTCTTGAAGGAAAACTAAATCAATTCGGGCTCACGACTGGGGCGTAATTAAAGTCTGACCCGACTTGGACGCATTTCAAATATGCTTTGGTGGTTAGGCCCACGTGTAGAGCACCTGGCATGGTAGATAGCCTGAAGGTACGCGGGTTCGTGGATGGAAAGGGTAAAGTAGGGGTGATAATAACCACGGTCTAGACGTTCCCTCATCAGATGGTCAAACAACATAAAATCCTTCCATGGTTTTATAAACAAATTTGTAAAGAAGAGATGATTGTTTCGTTTACTCTTCATTTTTAATAATCAGACACAGGCCCTTAGATGAATTTATATTGTATAAACGTGTATGTATATTTATAAGCACATGCAGAGATATGTAGACAAACAGGTATATTTTCATATATACGGTGGAATAGTGAATAGCAAATCGGATTAATGAATCGGTTGAGCCGAGTTCTAATTTCAGTCAAATCCATTACATTCTTGGGGAAAAGTATTAATCCTTTAGCGAGTTCGAATTACAGTCGAATCCATTACATGCTTGGGAAAAGAATTAATCCCCTAGCTAAATAAATAGCAGGATACACTGAGTTCTATAGCCTTGGATGGCAACTGCGGAGGACCTTGTGGCACGTAGTCCATCAGGTCTCTGTATTCGGCCCTTCGTTTCTGCATAAAACCTTCACCACTATAATCAAATCATATGTGCTGGTGTCTGGCTGTCGGTCAGTAACTGCTTGTGCCTATGTATATATTAGGAAAAGTCATAAATGATTTCCTTTATCCTTTACAAACATTATTCTTCGGAAAATTAATTGCAATTACATTTTATTCAGTTGCATATTCTCCATTTTTTTTCACTGGTTTCTTGATATTTATCAGGCAGCTCTTCGTAACTTTTAAATTCCGTATGTTCTACTGGGAAAAAAAATGAACAACCTTTTCAGTTTAGTTTTCGTTAGAGAATCTTTTCTCCATATTTTTTCAGTGATCGAAAAATTAATGATCGGTTGGTACAATATCACGTGAATGTCGCATGTGAGATAGAACTGACAAATCCACTTCGAGAATTTAATTCTTGCTGTCTACGGCCTTTGAGTTGCTGTAGATCATTTATTTTGATTAACCAGCGCGGGGAATTTTCGACGAAATCATTATTGGCTCCCTTGCAACTTCTGGACGCATGCATGTGGAATTAATCTTTAATTGCATTTGACGAACAATACCCTGAAGATACGACTACTTGCACACCATTATGTTTCTTTCAAAGGGCTCAGGATTTGTTGTTGGCTGTGAGAATTTATACTTTTTCTTTCACTGCCTTTTGTAGTAAACATTGTTGTATATAACACAGTTCTCGTCACCTGCTTTAAGGATTGATTAGTTAAGATGGTGCTTTCCTCATTATAGTAGGTTCACAAAGATGGAAATTAGATAGGACTCAACCTAATATATATATATATATATATATATATATATATATATATATATATATATATATATATATATATATATATAAAAAAACTATAACACACAACAGACACACATATATGTATATATACATATATATGTATTAGGTTGGTGGAAAAATAATGACGTAATAATGTCGTTTTTTGACTTATTTTTGAACGTCAAAAAACAACATTATTACGTCATTATTTTTGCACCAACCTAATATATAAGTATATATAAATGATTTGTAATCTAATAAGTAATATTTTAATAATTCCGGCGCTTTTTATGCATATGTTCACCTGTAGCCGCTGCATTATATGTATATATATATATATATATATATATATATATATATATATAAGTTATAAGGAACTTTATATTGTCTGTTTAACTACCACTCTCAACCCCCTCTATTAAATTACAAAATTACACTACCCACCAATTTC
>OZ010576.1:34709222-34754222 GCA_963932145.1 Acanthosepion lycidas
CTGTTGTATACACATTTCCTTCTGTTTCTCAACAAGAGACCTAAGATCAGAAATGACATTTTGCACTGATCATTGGTGTGAAAATAAAATAAGATCACACACATTTAACGTAGATAAAGCGGTTCTTGATGTGTGAGTTATACTTTTGAGTACAATTCTTTGTATTTATTTAAGTCATGGGTCTATCATAACCTTTTCCCATCGAACAGAGTGGACAATCGTTTTCACTCATAGCGCCGAGTCTATATTTCGTGATGGATTCATTTGATGGATAGATTCCTCCTTAATATACGAACACTATCGAAGAAGACGAACTTCTGCACTTGTATCTTGATGTTGCGATTAATTAGTTAGTATATTTTACCATCGTTTTTTAACCAAGCCGGGAGCATCTTTTACCACTAGTAATAATTTCCTACGTTCTCTTAGTTTCTATATGGGGATCTTTATATTTGAACATCTTTTCTGTAATTTTCAGATTGGTCTTTCTTTTGTTGGCAACAGACATCGATAATCACTTTCGTTCTTGTCCTTCCCTATTATACCACGCCTTAATTTATTTACATCTTTTATTTAGACTTGTGTTTTGGCCTTTGCACCATCCAGTGTCTAACTTGTTATATAGAATTTGATCGACACTTTGATTAACACTTTTTATTTGCGTGACACCATATTCATTTTGCATTTGTTATATTATCCTATTTCTTTAGTAATTTTTATACCGGAATAATGTAAGTAAACATTTTCGTTCCATCCAAAATTGTCTTCAATAAAAGTTCAGCTTACATAATTCATTCTTTATCTTTGTTTAAAGAAAAAAAAAAAACATAATCATTTGTTGATCTAAAAATATTTTTGCGTCAATCTTTTCACATATTCCTTTTTTCACGGTGTTGAAAGTAAACAGATCTTCCAAATTTTCGCACGTTTATATTCGTCAGCAAGCTGTTCCTTATTTCCCAAAAGACAAAAGATGGCTGATTTTTAAATGGTAACACAACTACCAGAAAAATTCATTCAGGGTGTATATTATATAAAGTCTAAACAAGATTGTTTAAATCACTCAATCAAAAAAGTAATTTTTTTCGTAACATGCCAGCATTTATCATCTACAAATGGTGGAAAACGTTTGATACATATAAAAGAAGGAAAAATATTGCGACCTTAGCAATGAAGAAATTACTCCTTCACACGGCATTCTGCCAAGATCAATGGTTTCACTGAAAATCTATAAAGGACAAAACAGAACACGAATGTGTTTGCTTAAACTAATAAAGTTCAAGGTTCACCAGAAGAAGGGTTGAAAAGTAACTTTAATGCATAAATTTAATGCAATGAGTATTTACAAAGATTTTGAATAAAAAAAACGAACTAAAGTTTACTATTAACACAAGTATACTGATATTTATGTTTGACTCAAGTATAAACGGGATCACTGATTACCTTTTGATTCTCGTCTTAACCCCACCAATCTTTGTCTTTTGACTGAAGTCTAAACCGGAAGAATTTTTATCTACTGATTGAAATTAAACGGACTCATGTCTATTTTTGATTCAAGTATAAAACAGACTAATATTTCCCTTGAAACGGTACAATATTTACATTTGGACTCAAGTATATGGCGGAGCAATGCTTATCTTTTGACTCAAGTATAAACCAGATTAATATTTATCATTTGACTCAAATATAAAACGGAACATTGTTTACATTTTGACTCAAGTATAAAGCAGAGCAATGCTTATCTTTTGACTCAAGTATAAACCAGACTAATATTTACGTTTTGACTCAAGTATAAAACGGAAAAATGTTATTTTTTGACTCAAATAACATAGTAATTGCGAATTCATTCACTGAGCCATGCATTTTGAGTATAATCAGACTTAATGGAAACAGGTCTTGCAATAACTGAACCAAGACGAAATATCCTTAGACAGAGACAAGAACAATCTGCCCCCTTTGATGAAATAAATGTTTCAGTCCAAAATTCCCTGAAGGTTATTCGGATTGACAGACACTTGACGAAGGCAGGATGATACAGCGACCGAAACTTTTTGATTGTAACTATAAAGAGGTAGACATTAGTCCGGCTGAAAATAACGGAGATAATGAATTTCTAAATCCTTCTGAAATTACCTTTTATAACTGGCTATCTTAAAACCAATATATCATTATAATCAATTGTATATCCGTTCCATCTTTTGTAATACTCGTTTTACAACTTACATGACAAATATCTGCCATGTGATTGTAAACCATTTAGCTCTTATTGCATCATACATATCTATGGTTATTTTTTCTATTTAAATTGATGTTTAGGTCTCATCCTTTTATTCTGTTTCTCGAAACTAAGGAAACTGCTGTTACACTGGAATATTTTATAAATACCTTCTTATTTATCTTATAATAAAATTACGTTTCTAATACAGAATGTAATTGACTTACGGATGATATTCATTTTGGTTAGTGTTGTTCACCATTGAAAATTTAATAAATCTATGTCTTTTTGTGAAGAGTTCAATCATGACACCCTACACACAAAAACTCAGACTTTTATAAGTTTTATATTAAAAATTAAAAAAAGATTTTTAGTCCAACGAATTCGTAAGAAATGATAACGTTCACAAATGAAAATGTTTGCTTATTTGGATAAATTTTTGGAAGTTCTTCGAGGTTGAGGATTTTTGGGAACTCCCTGTGTTTATTTGTTTGTGTGTATGTGTCAATGTAACTGATCGTCTTCAAATTCACACCTCTAACCACACCTTTCCGACCATTGTTTCCATAGCTCTACCCAATTGATTCTCTCTGATTTCGTTGTCGTCTATGAGTTGATCGATGAAAGTTACCCTTTTTTCTACCTCGTCGTCTTTTTCCATAATTCGATTCCCGACGTAATTTTCCAGCAATGGCCGATAAATTGCAATCGCCTTTCCGACTGAATAACCCGGATAAAGGGACTGTTTCTACTGTTGACCTAAAGAATTTCATTTTCAGACCTGCTCCATTTTTGACTTCTAGACGCTATTCATATAGTTCTGTACATGCTATTGTATTTCAAACACCTATGTCTTTTTCTGAGGATTCTTGATCCGAGATATTAAAAATCAAGACGATTGAACATTTTATTAATATAAATAAACAGCAGTCTAAACCCTTCACCTGTGTCAAAGAACCAAACCACACTGAAAGCAATTTTCACTATAAAAAGCAGGCAAATGATCGGAAAATTAGAGCTTTTGAGGAACGTGGAACCATCATTTACTTGCTATTGTTCCTATGTCAACCCTGATCCGGGGTGGTAGCACCTGTTAGGGTCCCAGCTACGGGCAAATAGTGAACTCTCCCAAAAACTAAACAAAAATCACCAAGAATAAAAATACATTTTTATAATAAAACTACCGGTAATATATCTTTATATACAGTTAACAAAAATACTTATAGTGAAATTCCTAACAATACATTTTTAAGGCAAAATGACCAGCAATACATTTTATCTGTACTTGAAGGAATACAACTGCGTTCAAAATATTTAGATTGTGGCATTAAATTACCCATAGATGTTTTGATATGCCGCTAAACAAAATCAACCAACCGACACAATGGATGCATTACGCAGTGCGGGTATAAGTTATTCACTTCAGGTTTAAGCAAATTTCGCAAATTGAACTCGAAAATGTCTTTTGATTAAAGTAATTGACGACAACAATGAAATTATCCTGGGTTAGTCTTTCAGGGAATCCGCGGGCGACTTTGTAAATGAGTTTTTCAAAACGTATGATTAATGACAATTCTAATGATGAATCTATCATTATCGAAGACCGAAACACTAACCTACAACCTTTACTGTAACCCTCATTTATTCAAACCTCTATCATTCAGAAAATACAAAAAGAAATGAGCCAGTCTTTTCATTAAAGCTGGAGATGTTCAAAGACTAAAGATGCTTACCTTTCTTTTGATCCCAAAAAGATGTTTGTTATTTACATAATTCATTTCCGAAATTGATTTATTCAGATAATTCGTCTGTTTCGAAAAGGGCCCACAAACGGCCAGCATTTGATTCTCAGTCATTATATTATTTCCAGTCAGAAACTATATTATTGAAGGAAGAATGAAGGGCAATTAAAACGGTGGTTTGTCGGTCGAAGTAGTTTTCTTTTGTTAAACGTACCTACGTGAAACTTTTTCATTATTTGAATTCATGTTTTGCCAAAGACGCTTTTATATGCTATGTCACTGTCGGGTGTTTTAATGAATAGAAAATCAGAGAGACGTGTTCGAATTCGAATGGAGTTCATTATATTCACTGACACAGAAATATCATTGAGAAAGTTAATAATCCGGCTCCCAACACCATCTGCGCTTTGCAAAGGTTGATTTTGTAATGGTAAATGGCTGTTATTTATAAAAGAAATCATTAAATGCCATATTCACTCAAAAGATATTCTTAAAATCCAAACTATGTTACGACTTTGAATGATCAACAAAAGCAAACCGTAAAAAAATCAGTCAATCAAAGAAGAGGCAGGATATCATATTTTTTACGTGTACCGAGAAACTGGGTCTATTGTAGTATGAAATCTCATCACTAGTTTTCTAATATTAAATGTTGTCTTTGTTAGTAAGAACAAACATTCTTCAGTCCGAAAGACACTCAGAAAAAAATGATTCAAATTTAATCTAATTCACTCATTTGCTGCAATTCCTCTCAGTTAAAATTTGATTACTTTGATTAACTACCAGGAAAACTTGATCAATTTTGGAAATATTGCACCTTTCCTAATAAAGAAACATTCGGCATTCATTGACTGAACAACCAGTGCTTATACGAGTTAGGATTTTCTCCATTTCCTGGTCATCAGACTGCGATCCAAGTGTAGTATCTGTTCTCCTTGTCTCGAATGGTATTGGTAATTTTACACGTTTCCTCATAAGGAAACATTTAGCATTAATTGACCGAGCAGTCAGTGTTACTTCTGTTTGAAAATATTTTTATTAAAACATTTCTCAGGTCAATAGGTTTCTCAAGTCCACTAACTTTTATCGCTATTTGCATTATTAATGGGGGCTTTCTTTCTAACATTTTCTTTTAAAGTTGTGCGAAACTTGAGCATTTGATTTTGTCATGATATTCTCTCCGTGTAACATGTGCTTTCCAATTTAGTTGTTACTGTTGTTGAAAGTCATCAAGTGAGGGGATATTTGTTATTTCGTAAAGTACATTATGATTCTATAGTGACAGCTCACGAGGTGCACCAAAGGATAATCATTTTTTTACGTCCGAAACCATTTTTACCCATTTATCTAAGAAATAATTTGCATGCAGCTGTCAGTGTAGATAATTATGAACGAGTCTGGAATATGCATAGTATCTATGATTTGACGATGCTATTTAAGGACATCAAATTCTAACAGTATCAGTCTATATTTCTGTGATGAGGTATTATGCACACTATTTACATTGTTCAAGGACATATGGCACAGTGGATAAAGGCGTTGGTTAGATCGAGTAACAGGACCCAAACAGTGTGAGTTCAATATCCGGTTAAGTCAGTGGAGAACTTGGAGAAGGGAATTAACTGACATCCGTTAAAAACATGGCACGTAGAATTAGAACAGTATACCCAGTGAGCGAAATAAAGGATTCGGTTCGACATTCCAACCACCTGAAGAAGGCAGGAGCGTACAACGACCGAAACGTTGTAATAAATATATCGACAAAGATGAGGACAATAGCCAGAATAATGTAGTGTATTAAGTTCTAAGGTTAATGTTTTGGTTCTGTAGAAACTTGCTGTATTGAGAAAAAACTACCCCTAGCGCAGCCTATACTATGTCAAATGTCCTTAATCCAAAATATTTATTGTGAGAAAACCGCCTCCGCACGATCAGAAAATAAATTTAGCAAACAATCAAGAGTAGAACGTGCCGTAAGGCAATGATGAGTTTTAAGACCGGATATTATCTAATATCAAGGCAATCAAAAGAGTATTGGAAGTCCTACCAGAATTTATTATTGACAGTCTTAACAATATAAGATACGCAGTTGACATGGTGTTTATAGAAAATACGGAAAGAAAACTGCCGCGCCCCAAGCAACTCCTAGAAAAGCTAGTAAAAGCAACCGAGAAGGATGGAGAAATCATCAAATTATTTTGTAGCAAGAGGATCTGTTCAAGATGCGATCTACGAAGTGAAGACGTCAGAAACAAGCAATAATTCTTCTGTAGCTATCTGTGAAGTGTTACGACAGACGGCGGAAATATTTTTATTAATTCCACTCCAAGAAAGATGATAATGCCAGAAGAATGTAGGGGATTACAGGGATGAAAAAGAATGAGAAGTAAAGAGAAAAGGATAATAAAGTGACGACGTTCAGGAAGACAGCAGATGGAAATTGATTTGGCATTTAAATTTTCGAACATTGTTGGTGGCACGAAAGCAAGAAATCGGAAAAGAATTCCTCGGGCGAGATAAGAAACTATTAGAGTAAAAAAGATGGTTGCATCAAACTGGTTCAATAGCAAAAGAATGAGACTTAGTTACCAAGGCACTCAGTAGAACAGTTGCCATGAAAATATTAAAAGAAGAGACAGAATGAAGCCACTTTACTTTCGGTGAGAAATTGACTGAAGTCAAGATACCTGGTCAGGATTGACTACATTACAGAGCCTTCATTGATTTTTTTCAAGAATCTTGAGATGTACAACAGGAGCATAAGACTAGTTATGGCAGCAGTGGTGAAAGCACAGATGAACGTGCAAGGTGGATTCCGTCGAGAAGAAAATTCTGGTACGCAATAAAAGTGACAACTGATTTTATATAGCTGCTCCACTTCATGTCAATGGAAAACATGTGGTCAAAAAGGCGCAGAGTATTGCTGACCAGGAGTTGAATACAGAGGCGCATTGGAATAGCAAATTATACCTTCCAAATGTTAAGCAAAGTATTAAGAAACAAAAGAACTACATTTGAAAGAAAGAAAATAGTTTGGATCTATCATAGTGTTGTATGATCGAGGTAAATGATACACAGAGAAAAATCAGTGCTTAATATATTTATTCAGCATCATTATCCAGTACTAACGGATACATATAAAGCGCAGAATAATAAGTTACAAAACAATTAACAAGACAACTTACAAGGAATAGAGGAGGGTCAAATGCTGTATAGCCAAACGAAGTAAGATCAGTCCGAATATTAATCAGCTTAGTATCAACTTATTAATCAACTGTTGAAGTCCTTAAACGTAGACTATATAAGGCTATAAGTCTGGTCATCTGATAGAATGCTGAATCGGTGCTAGCTACTCTACAACACATAATATCAATCTACATATATTTAAGTGGATATTGGACAATTTATTTCTTGGATAAAGAGTAAACATGAGGATGCAGGACGTTTGTTAAGTGTACCGAAGCCCTTATAAGTATTATTAGTAAGTTTATTGTTAATCGGATTCGTGTATTGAATGTGACTCTGTAAAGATGGTTGTCATTTATTCATCATTCAAATTAGTGTTTTTCAACTCTCTTCCCCGAAACAAAACATAAATTGATACTATTAATCTAATTCAAATAGTACAATTAAAAACACAGTAACATTATGGTGGTGTAGTAGAGATAGGTGAACAAAACAGTATGTCTTAATGGAGCAAAGTTTATGATTGAAGTTTTCGTGACACTGTCACGGTAATACTGGCTTCTAAAGATAATACATAAAATTTCAAATCTCGACAAAGACTTATTCTTGATTCACGACACTAACTTAAATGACATAGAATCAGTGATCTGGAAGTTGTGATAAAAGGCATTAGAAACCAGACGAATGAAATGCTAGCTATAATAAAAAAATAAAAAAAAATTTAGAATTATTTTATTTGCTTCTTTCATTTGGAAAAAAGCCAAACATGATATTGAAAGCCTAATTAATGTTTCATCATTTGGGCAACTAGTCTTACAGTGAAAATGACAAATATTAGAAGTCAAAGAAGCGCGTGTTCTCAAATGTATAACATTTTTCTTTTGTTTTTGAACAGAATAGTAATCGAAGCCTCTACAGTATAATATAACTTTTTAAAAGATTTACCAGTAATGCAGCCTGACGTTCACTTCTTATTCTTGAGATATTTCGTTGTTATGATAACGTAATATTAAACACCACCAGTAAGCGGATTACGATAACAATGCAATATTTAGTATATATAAGTAGTGATGATAAGGTTATTCTTTCGTTCCGTTTCCATCTTATATATATATATATATATATATATATATATATATATATATATATATATATATATATATATATATATGTGTCTGTGTGTGTATGTGTGTGTAAATGAATTACTGAAGGCATTCACGTATGTAACATTTGTTTCTGTGAAATGGAAATACTTGTTAATTTGAATTATTTATTTGTACCCAGTTCTTTAAATAATTGCCTATAATCATCGTTGCATAGTTAGATAAAAAATGGGTCATAATGTGTTTCTAAATAGGGATGGAAAGAAAGAAAAGAGAAATTATAGGAATAAGTTAATGAGGGGGATAAAGTAAATGAATAGTAAAGCTAATTTATATGAAACATTTTCAAATTCGTCTAGACGTGGGCTGACCTTCACTTATATTTAACATGTTAACTCTTGTTCAAAATGAGAATTTACAATCTTTAAAAATTAAGAAAAGGTTTCTTAGATAAAATTAAGGAAATTTTAATAATATATATTTCAAAATTTGAAAATAGAAATGTTATAATAAAAGCTAATTATATATATATATATATATATATATATATATATATATATATATATATATATATATATATATATATATATATATATATATATAAATGGTGGTACCCGTTTGGAAAAACCTCGGTTAGGTCAACTTGCAGTAGAACAAATCTGTCCTCGAGAAAAAATGGGGAATAAAAGAAGAACCTAGAACATTAAGCCAAAGCGAAAAATATCGTCCAGTGTTCAAGTTCCAAGTCCAAAGAAAAATAATCAAAAAGAGTAAAAAGACAACTACGTAAAGTGCTCAATAACACTAAGCAGAACAAAACCTAAGATAATCGTAAGGACCCAGGCAAACCTACCTAGGTTTCACCTAAACGGATATTCAGGGTAATTCAGAATTACCCTGAAGATCCGTTCAGGTGAAACCTAAGTAGGTTTGCCCGACTCCTTAGGATTATCTTATATATTCACAGTAAATACGCATTTTTCTTGCCATTAGCACAACTTGTGTTAGAGTTATACGACCGGTATATTATTAATATAAATCAATGTGTTATATCTATATCTATATCTATCTCACTATGTATATATATATATATATATATATTTATATATATATATATATATATATATATATATATATATATATATATATATATATATATAATAATATGATATTATATATATATGTTATACATATACGTTACTCTTAATGATTCGAAAAAGAGAATACTTTGTTACATGCAACAATGATTATAGGCTATTATTTAAAGAAGTAAGTGGGTAAAAATAAATAATTTAAATTAAAAGTATTTCCATTTTACAGAAACAAATGTTACGTACGTGAATGCGTTATTGCCTCATCTTTCTTTCCTTCACTGAAACCAAACAGCGTCTTTCATGTGTCTTTTCCTTCTTTCATCACGATCCAAATGCAATAGTTCATTATTTATGAGCTATTGGTATAGAGTAACCTAGGTGCTAAGTAACTAAGTAGCTAACTAACTAACTAAATAAATAAGAAACAAACAAAATGATAATATGACAGCCACAACATTGTGCTGAGTTGTGAAATTTAATTTATATTTTTCAAAATTCTTCGAAAAATATCAGCTGCAAGACAAAATTATAAAATAAAAAAAATCACGTTAGATATTTTTTTTTATTTAGCCTAAGACAGCAATTATCCAAATTCCGCTTATAGCAACAAATGCAGACATAGATTGCAAGAAAAAGAAAACATGACACATAAAGAAAAAAAATCATTAATTATCAAGATTTGACTGTATCGAAGATAGGAATTCTATGTCATGGATTTCGTCACATGGTCATACAGACTTTGAATAAGATGAAGAGATTAAATCGTCAAATTAAATTAACTTCGAATTCATTTAATTCTTTTTTTTTTAACTTTTCGAGCAAATCGAAGAAATATCTTTATTAAATTTGCTAATTAAAATATCGTATACTTACGCGCCCGTGCACACACACAAATATCTTCAAGCCAGAAATTGCCTCTTTCCATTTCATTAAATATAATGACGTCAAAGGCCATCGAAGACATGTTTGTCGATCATCAGCTACGTCCTGTTGACTACGCCATCACCCGCACAATTCCCGTGACGGTAAATTGGAATTAGGTGAACGTGCGGTTGATGGTCAGTGCAAATGAAACAGGGACCATATCACGGCTACACTGTAATATCTTCCTTAGATAATTAGAAAAGCTGGCTTTTGATCGAGCTAGAATATGACTTGTCAGCAGAGTAAATGTTCGGTACAAGCGATACAGGGACCATATGAGGGTTACCCAGTAATATCTTCCTTAAATTACTGGAAATGCTGGCTTGTAATCGAGTCATTTGCCGACATGTCTGAAGAGAGGCTTTTCAGTACAAGCGATACAGGGACCACATGAAGGCTACCCCGTAATATCTTCCTTAGATTATTAGAAAAGCTGGCTTTTGACCGAGCCATTTGGCGACTGGTCTGAAGAGAAGCTGTTCGGTACAATCTATACAGGGACCACATGAAGGCTACCCCGTAATATCTTCCTTAGATTATTGGAAAAGCTGGCTTTTGACCGAGCCATTTGGCGACCGGTCTGCAGATAGGCTGTTCAAACCGCATAAGGAAAGTTGGTACATCAGACAGAGGAACGCCGTTGAAGACGTCACACGCAGAATCCTTCCTTTACTGTCATTCAATGTCTTTTCAGATGCCATACACCGAATCGCTTGTGTGTTCAAGCGCAGTTGTAAAGAAATGACCACTGATCATTTAAGTATTCCATACCACATCTAAAACGAATTTACTAAGTGCAAACAGTTCACTCCCGAGATGAGTGCACTGATGATGACTTCGTGGAGGGAAGGATATGTCTATCATATAGGTTTTCTGTAATAGAAGTGACCGTGACTTACCAGGAGCAAAGCGAATTCGCTGCCTCGCGTGTCGAACCATTCTCTGAGTCGGTCGCGCGTGCGTACGCCTACTGCCATTCTTATGCAGCAGACTTATTTGCATAAGAGAACAACGCTACCATTAAAAACCAGGCGAGTGGAAGTGGGAGAGCACGGCTCTTCTAGGCTTCGGCGAAAAGAGACGTATTGCTGACAGAAAGCGACAGCAATTTCTGGGCATCTGACATTTTCATTGTTG
Organism: Acanthosepion lycidas; assembly: GCA_963932145.1. Classification (NCBI taxonomy): domain Eukaryota; kingdom Metazoa; phylum Mollusca; class Cephalopoda; order Sepiida; family Sepiidae; genus Acanthosepion; species Acanthosepion lycidas. Next base: position 34,720,624 of record OZ010576.1, read on the forward strand.
GGATAAGAATTATTTTAAAGAAATTAAAAACAAAACCGGCATTGTCTATCAAGTATTCCAAGAAGTAGAACTGAAGATATACCTTTTCCAAAACTATAAACAATAAACCTTGTAATTGGAATGAAAGCAACAATGGCGCATAACCTGAATCCATCATGAAAAGCAAAATGTGGAATAATTAAATGCTAAACACATCAGATACTACTTTTTATGGATTATTTATTAGGTTGGTGCAAAAATAATGTCGTTTTCTCACATATGTGAGAAAACGACATTATTTTTGCACCAACCTAATATAACAGATTTAATATATGGAATTTGGAAATTGGACATAGAATAGTCTTCCATAGTTGTATTTTTACCCAACGCAGTAAGGTGCTACGAAACCGAAACATTAACCTAAGAGCATGGGTCATATTCTTGAATAAACCTGTCAAATCGAGATTTTCATATGGATTTCATGTGAATATCTATGTACATGATATTTTATCAGAGAAATCCGTAACCCCTCCACCATCAGACGAACCCGTTGACTTTATTTGGAAAGATGGTCAACAACAGCGACGACATAGGACGGGTATTCCAGGTGGTTTGGGATTTTTATTTAGGAAAGTTAGTTGAATGAATGACCGATATTATTGCAATTGTAGTATATCATTACTATTAGGTGGGTGCAAAAATAATGACGTAATAATGTCGTTTTTGATGTATTTTTTAACGTCAAAAAACGACATTATTACGTCATTATTTTTGCACCCACCTAATATATATATCGACATAAAATGATCTGCCAACTTTCGTTATTTCAGACTGAAGAAGATGACTAACAGCTCCTTTGAAAACACCCTACTAAACACCGGTTGTAAGAGCTGACTATTTTTTGTAGAATGCATTCGGGAATTGAAGACAATTTTGGAAGCTTGCTATGCAATAAGGTTTTGTGTTGACGGAGATGGGCATCAAAATTGTCGCTCAACGCCACTACAGTCTTACTACCAGTGACCTTCTGTCGTTGTCCACGCTGAAGGAAACTCTTAGAGGCAGTCGTTTTGAAGACAATAGAGGCTATGACAGATGTGCTGAACACCTTTACTTTGGATGACTTCCATAGTGCCTTCACGAATTTGCTTGAGCGCTACAGTAATTGCATAGAATTCAGGTGATCTTACTTTTAAGGAGATTAGTTTTGTGCTTCTTTGAAATTAATAAAAAATATTCTGAAAAGTCTCAAAACTTCTGGAATGGACCTCGTATAGTAACAGAATGGATAAGGATTTTAACCGACATAAAAATCGTAATTGTATTACTTTAAATGAGATCTGTTAAACCCATTACATTTTCCTTGTACGGTGTCTAGATAATTGAAAATGTTTTCTTTTGAGAAGTAGGCGACATGCTGTAAGCTAGAACATTCATTCCAAGATATTTTCTTATTTAATAGATTTATAATATTACAAAAAAAAAAAAAATCTGGAATCAAGAATTTATGTAATTAAGAATAAAACTTCTCATTGAGGGAAACAAAAACAATAGAAGTTTAATCAAAGAAGTAGACTAAAATAAAATGCCTTTCCAAAATATCTTGAACAAGATAATGAACAGAATAATAAACGTTTCGAAACGTCAAATGTTAATGTTGCGCACAACTTTGTGAGTGAGCCCTTTCAGCCATACTTGTGTTCATTATTAAAATGGTGGAAGTCGTGATGCTTTCTTAACACACGTAAACCCCTAAACTCGCCTTTTATGCGTTAAGTAGAATTTACGCACCGAGTGACATGCATAATTCTTCACTTGACTCCATTAATCTTCGTTGTTTCCGAGGATTTAATTCCTGTATCATTTTTTTTCTTTCTCAAATCGTATGTCTATGTTTTTGGTGGCTGGCCGAACCGATCCAGGTATGGGACACTCGTTCACACAGGTTACACTTTTTTTGGTGGTGGGGTGATACTTTCTGGGGTGATACTTGTTGTTGGTGCGGATTACATGGTCTGTCAAGTGAAATTGGTGTTTCATTTTGGGGTTACGATGCTTTTTGCTTGAGATTTCTCACAGACTCTGATATCAAAGACATAATCCTTCCAGTTCAAGTTTATTATTTGTTGTGTAGAAATGTTGTTCATTATGACGGTCGTCTTCGAGTATAGGATCCAGAGGTTAGCAGTGGATATTTCGAAGACAGTAGCAGAGCATAGTTCATCCTTCTGTTTCTCTTCGCCTGACAAGCTGGACTAGACATTCGGGTAGAGTAGACAAAAATGGCCGGCTTTATACACGACGGATTGAATGTTCTACGGCTTCTGATTGGTTAACCTTCTATTGGTGGACTATAAAGTGAGTCTAGGCATTTTGACCAACTCACTAATACATATATATATATACAAAAAACTGCAACAAGAAAGACAACCGGTCTTCTCTACACTAATTGCTGAACACATACTCGTCCATTCAATAGGATTAGGACGTCTATTCATTAGAACAGGATTCTCAAAGTATGTCGCAAGGCGTAGCGTTGAGTCTTATATATTGCCGCGCTGAACTACGGTATTCGCTATTATTGTATTATTAATGCATGTCCTTCATGTGATTAAATATTTTCTACACTAATCGTTTGTTCTACGGTTTCCTTACAATGACACTTTTATCGGACAAGTTAAGCTACGGTATCGAGTAGTCGGATTATATCATATGTACATATTCGAGGTTTAAGCGTCATAGGGATAGAATAGATTTATTGAGTCTTTTTATTATTAATTTTGCGATCATGTTTCAGGCATATGATGTCTTTTTTATGCTATTTATATTCGGACCATTGCCCTAATCTTTTTGTTATCACAATGTTTCGGCCGTTTTGCCAACCGACTTTCAGATGTATATTGATCTGGGTAACCTGCTGAGGATTCTGAACTCTTTATTTAATCTACCGGGAAGACGGTTCTCATTCTACAGTTTATCCAAATCGATATACACCTGATGAAAACCGGAGATACAACGGCGAAAACGAATAAAAGTAGCTTAATTAATGATAACCTATCATCCCAGAAATTTAGATAGAAATATGATATCACGGTTGTAAATTAAAATGTTTAGTTATAAAAGTAACAAAAAATATTCCGTATCTGTGGTACTTAAACAAGACTCGAATTAATGGATGACTACTGCTTAAATACATATAACATATCATCAAGGTGTCGGTATAAACTGACGATTTCTATTTTGTTCGATTATCTACAGACTAGCAGCATGGCCCGGTGTTGCCCGTGCTTAATTAAAAAATCTTACGATAGCAATCGCTATCACTTGACTGAACATATTTTTGATCTTCCTTGTCTTTAAAGGAGTGCCCTTTGCCGTGCTGATGTTGCTACATGCCTTACTTCTTGCCTGTCTCACACTGCGAATTTTTTCTAAGCTCGATACTAAATATTAAAGCTGTTACGAAAAAAGAACTAAACAAAATCAACACAAAACGATCAGCTTTAAAAAAGGACTCGTAACTGGAAAAACCGAATGAAAAAAGAAGGTTAACAACTAATACTTTTTCACGCCCACCCACTTCTGCGGAATCAGAATCAACGTTGAGTTTAAGCAAGCGAATAAGCCAATTGGAGTAAAGTGCCATGCAGATTTAAATTTTTACCACTTGTGACGAATGCAGCTATCGATATTTTTTGCATAGAATCTTCCTGCCTATTCGTGGCAGCCAGCTATAGGCTCTCACTCTGGCCAGTACAAATTGGCCGCAAACTACATGGAAACTGCCATAGAAGCATGAAAAAATCGATTATTTCCACTATCGATGAGAGTTGGGAAATGCAACGTCGGTCTTGGGCTTCCCACTAACTTGGAGCATGTGCATGTAAATTTTGGTGCAAATCCGTCGAAAATTGCGGCCGTGCATTCGTTACACACCACACACACACACACACACATCCTGCTTTTATAGATAGAGATCACGTTTATAAGTTATAATAAGAGAAACTTTCACTGAAATATGTTCAAAGATTTCCAGATTTTCATCTGAAATCGAGAAAATACGAACTTTAAACAAAATGTCCGCAGAAAGTAGAAAAAAGCCTGGTCTCAGTTCGAAATAACACCAGGACCATATGCTTTTTGAAACGGAAAGAACCCAACAAGCGGTATATAACCTTTTCCGAGATGTCGAAATCTTTCTTGCATTCCCCGACCTTAATCGTAAAAAAATTATAGTCTCGAAGTAAATTTTAACAAAACTGTTGTGGTAGGATCCACCTAATTTGCATAGTGGAGTACCGACCATGAAATATGGTTGGTACCGGGAAGAGAGGAGAGGAATCAAGAGATTCAACCAGAGGCTCTGCCCGACTGCGACTCAGTCAACACATTCTCCAGGAACGGTCTTCCCAGGAATATACAAAAGACTATATGTAAATATTGTGTACACTTTCTTGTTTCAATACATTTTGTTCTAAGTACATTTTGTGTTGCATTATTATTCCGTGCATTAGTCAAGTTTCAACAAAAACCAAATACGTAAATTTAATATTCAAAATCATAAATAACAAAATATCAAAATTTCTCAGATGTCAAAATTAAAAGCCAAAATAAACCCGTTTAATGAGCTGTCTGTTGTTGGCTTTTTCTCTAGTCAACTTTGAATTGCGTTTGATGTTCTTAGTTTTTTATTACTTCTTATTAAGCACATTGAAATTTGTTGATATAAACATGAAGGAAATAAAACTGATACGTCATCAATAAAACCAGAATAAAGATTGGAATTCTCTTCTCACTTTCTACAACTGCTTTACTCATCACATGTGGGCATTTTGTTAAAAAGACTTGTCCACTCGTGAAAAATAGGAACATTTTTGGCGGACATAATTTTGCAGATTAATATTCCGTAGATTTTCCCTGAACTACGGTAATTGTCGAAATCAAAAGGGTGATGGGTTTATTCATCATATCGATAAAGTGTAAAATTTTACATTTTTACGGCGTTATTGCAGATCACAAATGTCAAGTTTGAAACTACGCTTACCTTAATAACTGTCAATATTTCTGACGTGAGGTATTGTAATTATTTACACTATTTAGATTGTTCGAACAATATTTGTTAATATTTGCTAAATTTTATAAATATTCTATACAAAAAAATCTTTTAAAGAATAAACCTATATACACAATAATTTTTGATTCTGCCAAATATTGCAGATTTAAGTGAGTCTAATAAATGCTCCCATTTTTTAATAGGTACCACCCCAAGCAAGATAGTACAGCCACTAACAAGCAAGGGGTTACAGGAATTAGGAACAGAAACATTAATAAAGAGTAGAAAGGAATAAGAGCAATAAGGAGGACAATAGATAGCGATTGACGTTGCCTTTAAACTTTTGCGGATTAATGTTACTAGTAAGCACATAGACGAAAAGAAGTTCAACAGACAACAGTTGCGATGAAAGGGACTCTCAGCACAGAACTTATGGCTATATATAGCAAGATCAACTGTAAATTGATGAAATCTCGCTGCCAATCTCGTATTGCGCTTAAATTCACACAGTCTAAGTATCATAGCTGTTGTGGATTCCGAGATGAATTCGGTCTCCAGGGAATGACAAACGCAATAATTAAATATAAGAAATAAAATGTATTTACACAATCATACAAAGAGTAATACTGTTAGTAAGTCCAGGAACGTGGTTAGTAGCAAATACAGATATATATATATATATATATATATATATATATATATATATATATATATATATATATATATATATATATATATATATACAGTCTCGAAGTAGGACTTCCTTAGAGTCTACGTGCTTGTAACTGATTTCTACAAGAGGTTACCTCACTCTATCCGACTACCGACTACTGTCTATCGACTACCGACCTCTACTGACTGTAACTCTGGGTATTTAACGGCAGCAGTCCAGGTACACTTGGTAGAGTCCACTTATATAGAAAAAGGGGTGGACCCCATAACAATAGCGAAGAGCTCACCCGAACAATTACCATGAAAGTATTTATAAAAAGGCACAGAAAGGCAACCTTAGGCGGTAGGCAAATGACTGAACTCGAGGCGCCAGATCAGGACCAAAGACATTCCTGTGTTTTCTTCGGATCTTGTCAATAAGCTCCTGGTAAGCAGCATGGGTACTGGACCATAAATGGCTGCAATATTCTAAGCATTTACGAATGGTAGATTCATAGATATGCAAGATAGATTCCGGAGAGAAAAACTGTCTCCCCCGGCACAGTGAACCAACTTTCTTAGTAGCTGACCTAGCAATGGATCCGATATAGTCTTTCCACTTCGTTTTAGCTGAGAACATTAAACCAAGAAGGTGCAACGAGTCAATTTCCTGGAGGATAGCATAAGCCACGCTGATGGAAGGCAGAGAGGGGTCTCTCAGGTTATTAATGGAGAGAAATTTAGTTTTGGAGTCGTTAATAACAAGCCATCTTTTGCCCCAGTTAACGGCGCTCTTAAGGTTGTTTTGGACACCAACTGCCATTTCCACCTTGTTTGACTGACCAGCAGTTACAGAAGTAAATGGTAGTGTTGTCACAATCTTGCAACACTGTTAATCTGTCATTGCATTTTAAACAAAGATAAAATTCTATTTTTTTTCCTCATTTTATTCCATTTTTTAAAAATTATGATTACAAACTATGTTTTTTCGGAATTTATGGTAATTGTCTTTAAAATCTTCAAAAAATAGGGAAGCAAATTTCCAGTGACGCAATTTCCAGGATGCAACTGTCTTAGGACCGTCCACATTGCCCATATAATCAAATCCTTGCGTTTGAGTGATTCAGGCGTCTCTAACCCGTATCTGATCCTTTTAGCAGAATTCTGTCTTCTTACAGTTACTCGTCCTTCTCGCTTTCCGTCTCTACATTGTCTCGGAAATTTTGAAGTATTCCTTTTGAATCTTTCATTAACACAGTATCTTGCGCGGATCTTATGTTATTCCAATTGTTTACCTCTATTCTGAAACTCATAGCCCACTGCCATTTCAGTCGGAACAATGTAAGTAAAGAAGACACAAATACCGTAACACAAAATATAAAGATGTAGGAATCCCAAAATAAGTACAATTCTGTCAACTTCGGCAGACAAATATTGCAAAGTCTATTAAGTATGAAGAATCTGCTTTATTTAGTCTTCAAACTCTTACCTTAAATGCAATTTAAACCATTATTTGAAATTCTACGGCATTTTAAAGTTCGCGGTTGCAAAGCACAGCTTGCCTTTCAAAACTCGCAAATACCCTCCACTAGATAGCCTTAATGCAAGACTTTAAACAAATAATGTTCCTCATAGAGGCGCCATTGATTTTCATTGAATTAAAAATATTAGATATAAGTCAGCACAAAACGCAGACTAACATGAAAGTGAAAGTGAAAGTTATTTTCTTATCATAAACCTCTTTTATATTTAAGGGAATTGTTAATGAGAAAATTGTAAATTCTAAGTTAGAAATGTATTATTTATGCAGGTTTCAAATCAGTTAATTCATGTCTTTTACAAAACATCGAATTTTCATACCGTTTTACACTGTTGCAGTTTAATACAATTGATTGATTTTCGATGGCCACAGTTGAAATCAGACAAAATCTCCAAAAACAATTTGTTTCATTATTTGCTTTCCACAAACGACACCTGCTGGTAAATCTGTCATTTCAAACCAATTCGAACTATAAACCAATAATTAAGAGTCGACGAGGGAAAAATCTGCTTTCAATCAGCTTGCTTAGACTGTTGTAAAAGCAAAAACCATGACCTTTCAACGACATACAAGAGGCCAATATTGCGAGAGAGTCGCGGCAAAGTATACCATTGAGAATTATAATGTAGAGAAGGCCGATGATGGTGAGTTATAATCGCCAAATGTCATTAATCAAAGACTATTTGCAATGAAATGTACGGTTAAATAGACAATATTTTGTCTATACATTGAAATATAACATGAGTACATAAGAAAACAAAACAGAAAAAAAAATGGAGTCGCAACTAAAAGAGACTCATACAATTTAAAAAAAAACACACATAAATAATGACAAAGTGATGAATTACTATAGATGTACACAGAAGAGGCAGTCGATCTTATAATGCGGGAAACTAAACAACTATCAATCTAAACATAAATGCATATCCATAAAATGAAAACGTTTTTTAAATCCTTCCGCACTAAACGTATTTTAGATATACGAAAACACAGGTTCGAATCCTGCAGGGAGCACATATTTGTTTAATAAGATTTCTCGAATTCTCATGTCGGTAGACGAAAATAAATAAATACACTGTTTAATAAATAAACTGAACATCCACGCAAATATGGTTATCCACTAAAAGTAGCGTTTAAGTAATAAAACGACTCGGATTAACAAATATATATATATTAGAAATGAATTTTTCATTTGTTAATCCGAGTCGTTATTATTAGTGTAAAGCAAACGCCAATCTAAAAACATGAAACAGATATTAACCTCAGCCAAATTTAACCGACATAATATACAGAGGGTCACAAAATGCAACAAAAAAGATGTGGGGTTTGTGATGTCATTATAGAAGGGATCTCCTATATTCACAATCAATAAAAATTTAAACTGGGACTTCAAAAATGTGATCTGTGCACTCAAATGCACAAATTGCAAGAAGTGATATATAAGCATCAGCCAGGCACTTAAAAAAAGAGATGCCCTTCACAAATGCAACATCAAATTACCCGGTAACACATGTACAAATGCAAGAAAGGCAAATTTAAAATTATGCCAATATATCAGACAGTTACTTTTTACTACAAATTCAGGAAAAAAAACTTCACAGACAAATTTAAACCAGCACTGAACAAATCACAGCTTCACACACATGGACACACAGCATGCACACATGATCGCCAGATACACTGGTCAGACCGCACACATGCATACGCATGTGCAAACAAGTATCCACAAAACAAAAATATATATACATACACTGGCAAAAACAGAGATTACACACACGAACACAGGAAAAATATATGTGTATTGGTGTGTGTGTATGCGTGTGTGTATGTGTATATACATATGCATATATGTGCATGCTGATTTCTTATTATAAGACAGTATGTATATATGGGGAGGGAATTTAAATATGCAAGCTAACAGGCATAGGAAATCTCTCATCAACACATCTATCATCACCAGCTCTTAATGGTTTTATTAACACTTAGGCAGAAATTCACTTTTGCCAACAGTCCAAAAAGGAGGCCAAGACCCACTAAAAAATGCAGAAAACGAACGATACATTAAAAGAACATGAGGAAAATTTATTCCTTAAAAATTTATTCCTTTTATCTGCCTGAAGAAGCTCACGAGAGTGGAGACGCGTATAGCAGAAAGATGAAGAATAAAATATAATCTTTATCTATAAAAGGCAGGATGTGTGTGTGTATGTGTAACGAATGCACGGTCGCAATTTTCGGCGGATTTGCACCAAAATTTATATGCCCATGCTCCAAGTTAGCGAGAAGGCCATGATTGACGTTGATTTCCGAACTCAGATCGATAGTGAAAATCGATTTTTTCATGCTTCTACGGCACTTTTCATGTAATTTGCAGCCATTTTGTACTGGCTAGAGTGAGAGCCTATAGCTGGCTGCCATGAATATGCAGGAAGATTCTATTGGCCAGCGTGAGAGCTAACAGCTGACTGACACGAATGTTAACTAGCATGCTAGCATGCAAAAAAAAAATCGATAGTAGCATTCGTCACAAGTAGGAAAAATTTAAATCGGCATGGCACTTTACTCCAATTGGCTCATTCGCTTGCTTAAACTCAACGTTGATTCTGATTCCTCAGAACTAGGTTGGGTGTGAGAAAGTATTTGTTTTTTAACATTCTTTTGGTTTTGTGTTCATTTCGTTTAGTTCTTTTTTCGTAACAGATTAACAGATGTTTAGTATAGAGCTTAGAAAAAATTCGCAGTGTGAGATAGGCAAGAAGTAAGGCATATAGCAACATCAGCACGGCAAAGGGAAAGGAAGGGCAAAATATTTTAAGTCCAGTGATAGCGATTGCTGTATGAGTCGTACGATTTTTTAAGCAAGCACGGGCAACGCCGGGTCATGCTGCTAGTATATATACTAAAACAAATCCACATTATAACCAAAAACATTTGTGGTATCTCTCTCTCTCTCTCCCTCTCTCTCTCTCGCTTTTAAAATATACATTTTTCTCGTTGGAACAACTATAACCTTTTCCCTATATATATATATATATATATATATATATATATATATATATATATATATATATATATATATATATTTGGTTGGCCACGTATAACGTTTAACATTTACTTAAAAAAACTGAAAGAAAAATGAAAACGAAAGAATTTAAAAGGGATTTATAAGATGTTCCGCTGTTATCGTAATCTGGTTACTGGGTTTACTGGAGTTGTTTAATATTTTATATCATAAGAACGGGGTATCTCATTAGTAAGTAAAAAAGGCTAGGCTGCATGGCCGATAAATGACAGAAGAACCCATATTTTTCTAATAAGATTTCTCGAATACTCAGTCCAGTAGATGAAAGTAAATGAATATACTGTTTAATAAATAAACAAAGCATCTACTCGAACATGCTTATCCACTAAAAATAACTTTTAAGTAATAAAATATGTCGGATTAATAAATGAAAGATGTATATATATGTAATCCTGGGTTTCACGCTTTTGCGATCATCAGACAAAACTTGTCTTATGATCGCAAAAGCTTGAAACCCAGGGTTATAAATTCACATCAATACAACTGAACATGTTAGCTTTATCACTGGTATTGGGCGCTTTCCAATAAGTACCGCTTATATATATATATATATATATATATATATATATATATATATATATATATATATATATATATATATATATCTTGTCATCCACACACAAACTGTATCACAGCTCATCAGTGTAGCTAGATATCAAATTGTCTCAGGCGGTGATCGAAATTTGACTGATTTGGTATCAGTCGGAGATTTTACCCCTGTAGTTATCAGCGCCCGGTTGAGAGGAAGGCTAACGCTAACGTACTTTTCTTTAGAATAAACACGCCAATGAGCGAGAGGGCTCAATTCATGGAAGAGCTTTGCAGTATTAACAATAGTAGTAATTGTTTACAAATTCGCGTTTTCTCATGAGAGAGCTCGACAGGAATTAAATTTAACGGGGGTGGTATATATTGTCAGATAGACTGTTTTGATGTATCACAGCTCAACAGTGTAACTAGTCAACCGATTGCCTCAAGCCGGTATCGAAACCCAACTGACTTGGCATCAGTCGGATAAATCATCAGTCGGAGATTTTACCCCTGAATCGATGATGTTTTGCATATAGAAAAAAATGGATTCAGTTATATAAAAATTTTACTTTAAGTTTTGAATAGACAGGATTTTGTCAACGAATATTTGTGCATTTTTTAAGTTTAATATCTGGTTTTATTTTAATCGTGGAAATAAAATTTGTTTCGGAAGAGAAAGAAAGGCGGAACGATTCTGAATCATTGAAAGTGATTATTTTAAACTACAGAAGCACAAACGTATATAAATTCATGCAATTCTTTATACTTTTGATTTCGATTGTTTGGTGACAGAAACTTTCTTTAATTCGAACAGCAAGCCAATTATAGTCTTAAGAGATTTCCAGACGGCGAAATTCACGAATGTAATAATCCGAAATTAAAAGTAGGTTGTGGTCTGTCTTAAGGTTTCTCGTGTATTGGGACGTAGCGATATGATCAAGGATTTACTGGATTAAGATAAAGACGACTCAATGGCTCTTTCTCTTTTTTTTTCTCTTTTCTATAATCTTACTTTTTTTTTTTTTATTTCTGACGAGAAAATCATTACAAATATGTTACTTGCTACGGATAACGGAAAAAAGATCGAGAACTTCCCTATTTTTGATGACAGAACAGCAATTTCAAAAATTCTCTACGATAGAATTATTTTTTAAATTTTTATTTTATAGCTGTCATAAAACAAAAATAAAAGCAAATATTGTGACAGACATTGACAAGGTGAAATAAAATGCTTGAGAGTTATGAAAGACAGACAGACAGACAGACAGACAGATAGATAGATAGATAGATAGATAGATAGATAGATAGATAGATAGATAGATAGAATCAGAATGGCTTAGGAGATAGATAGATAGATAGATAGATAGATAGATAGATAGATAGAAACAGAATTGCTTGATAGATAGAAGCAGAATTGCTTAATAGATAGATAGATAGATAGATAGATAAATGGATAGATAGATATATAAATAGATAGATAGAAGGAGAATTGGTTAATAGATAGATAGATATATAAAGAACAGAATGTGTTATGACAGATAGATAGATAGATAGATAGATAGATACATAGATAGATACATAGAATAGATAGATAGATAGATAGATAGAAACAGAATGGCTTGATAGATAGAAGCAGAATTGCTTAATAGATAGATAGATAGATAGATGGATAGATAGATAGATAGATAGATAGAAAGGAGAATTGGTTAATAGATAGATAGAAACAGAATGGCTTGATAGATAGAAGCAGAATTGCTTAATAGATAGATAGACAGATAAATGGATAGATATATAAATAGATAGATAGATAGAAGGAGAATTGCTTAATAGATAAATGGATAGATAGATATATAAAAAGATAGATAGATAGAGAGACGGAGAATTGCTTAATAGATAGATAGAAACAGAATGGCTTGATAGATAGAAGCAGAATTGCTTAATAGATAGATAGACAGATAAATGGATAGATATATAAATAGATAGATAGATAGAAGGAGAATTGCTTAATAGATAAATGGATAGATAGATATATAAAAAGATAGATAGATAGAGAGACGGAGAATTGCTTAATAGATAGATAGATAGATAGATAGATAGATAGATAGATAGATAGAAGCAGAATTGCTTAATAGACAGATAGATAAATGGATAGGTAGATAGAAGGAGAATTGCTTAATAGATAGATAGATATATAGATAGATAGATAGATAGATAGATAACGAACATATATAGATAGAAGCTAAAGAGCAGCAGATAGACCGATAGATAACACTGGACAATAAAAAGATTTTTTAAGTTGTCTATGGCATTCCAAATGATTTAGGACAATTTTTCACCGAAAATGACATTCGTTTTTCTCTATCGGGTCATGTGTTTGTGCTAAGTTGAATTATTAAAAATCCGATCTTCTGACTAAATCGATTACATTCTTGTGATATTAGCGATTGAATTTTGTTAATATTTCTCATACAGAATAAGTTTTAAGAGAAAAAAATATTTTCTAACATTTTAACTAATTAAATGTTACAAACATTTATTACAATAATTTGAATAATATACATTGATAAATGTAAGTACATGTAAATTGCAAGTCATAATTGTTCAAAATTCACTGCTTGAAATTCCGTTTATTCTAACCCTGAGAATAATAAGCGACAGGGGCGTCTCTCTTCAAAATCTAGCATTAATCAACCATTATAATTGCGTCCATGATACATAGTCTCCATGTCTTTCATGTCCTGATGGAATCTCTTCCCCTGTTTGTCGCTCATTGATCCCAGATTTTCAGGAAACCAATCCATATGTGAGAATAAATAATGCATTATGATGCTCATGTTGTATCCTAGCTTTCTGAAAGCAGTCAGCATATTGATGTAGTTCCTGGCCTTGTTGCTGTTAAGAAAGTTCTTCACGACCAGAACAAAAGCCTTTCATGCTTCCATTTCTACTTCGTACATTGAGTTTTCAAACTCTGGATCTCTGATGAGCTGACGGTTTTGAGGACCATCAAAGATGGCAGATTTCAACGTCAGTGTTGGAAAAGCCTGGCACAAATTAGTGGGGCAGCGACTATCCTCGTTCAGAGCTTTGGTGAAATGCTTGAGCAAGTAACGTATCATGTCTCTGTTCACCAGAGGCTTATTGATGACATTCGTTGCTCTGCAAGGCATCAGTTCCTCCCCAAAAGGCCAATCCTTTTTCGTGTAATACTGATCAGTGTCCCTACTATGCCACACGCACAGAAAGTACTTGGCGAACACAAACTGTTGTCTCAACAAAAGTTCACCATTTTCAGGTCAACGCAGATAAACCACCCATGCTGATCATAAAGGGATTTCTCCAGCACACACTTCACTGCTTTATATTTCTCCTTCAGTGTAGTCGAGTGATCGTGGGGTACAAAGGCAAACTGGTTGCCATTGGGCAGCAGAACACTTTTCAGTGATCGCATGCTGGTGTCAATAAACAGTCTCCAATATTTGGGTTCGTACTGTGACACTCCAATTTTATTCGGAAGCTGCGCAATAACTGTAGTGTACACCAAGTCCTTCTCTTCAGTTAAAAAACGGAGGTACTTTTGATGCCTGTTGCGGTAGAAGGTGAGGCGAGCACTGTTTCTTTCCTTCAATCTGGAAGCCAACAGTTCGGCAGAGGACTTTGACAAGCTGTAGATTGTTGTAGATTCCGTGAATGAAATTCTGCACAAATAAATAAACAACGCCAATAATTGAGATATAAAAATATGTGTATTAAACGTAAAAATACAGACTTGAAGTGAAGATTAGTAGTCCAGGAATGCGGCTTAGTAGAAAGTATATGTACAAGTCTCTGCAAGTAAAGCCGTAATCATCTCTCTCTCTCTCTCTCTCTCTCTCTCTCTCTCTCTGTCTCTCTCTGGACTCTTGTATAATTCTATGAGAACACCCTGTGTCTGTCTCCGTATCTCTCAACCAGTCTCAACGTATCTCAACTTATCTCCACGTATCTCAACATATCTCAACCGCAGGTATTCTCTCTGTCAGTATAAGTATACGTTTGGAAGAGTCCATCTTATGTAAAAAAGGGCGGGCCCCACAACAATCATCATCATTTTCTTGAACACTGGGGAAATCTCCATCACTAGTGTCAGGAAGTTCTCTAAAGACAGTTATTGGAATTTCATGACAATTAGGTATAGGGCAACGTGTTGATTGATGATCATGATACTTGAGGCTACTCCGGATCTTTCTGTTGACCCCAGTCACATCAATAGCACAGAAGTAGCAGTCAGTGCTATGGTTTATTGGCTCGCTCCAAACCATAAACAACCCTTCTTTCCCTTGGTTCACCTATGCAGATACTACGTGTCTTACATACCATGTGTGCCGCCCAAGATTTAATCCTGGTCATCGAATTGATGAATCGTTTCTTGATAGTGTGTGTGTGGAAGCGTATGAAGTCTTGACTATCAGCAGTTAGAGCGACATGACCTTTAGTAGAATCTGAGAGAATCTGATGTTGAAGGTCAAATATGATTTTTATACCGTTATTGCTGAGAAATTGGCTCCTGAATTATATAATTTTACTTATTCATAATTGGTCCTAAGAAGTCACTTGGTATACATACTACCTCGTTCGCGCTGGATTTAATGACTAATAAAACAATCTTTCTGATGTGTATTCTATGCTTTTGTATTGTACACTTTTATTGGTGTGCTTTGAGATGTAAGCACTTTGATGCGTGTTACTGGTTTATAAATATTTTGGGAGACTGTTTTAATATTTATGAAGCTATTTTTGGCTGAAAATACTTCCGATGGGTTAAAATTAATAAGTTTAACGTAATAATTAGTTTTATTGTGTGAAATATGTTGCATATTTAGATATTTTGATAGACATTACAATGTAAACAAAAACGTAAAAAAAGTATGTTGACATAGCTAAAAAAAGTTGACATGATTGAGCAAAACCAATGTAGTTTTTGGATTCAGCACATCAAAATTGTCCTAAATCAGATAAAATATATTTGCTGTTGACCAGTGTAATGAACCTATATAGTTGAATGTTAAACGGCAGCAGATTGATAGATGTTACAGAGCGACAGATAGATAGATAGATAGATAGATAGTTATAGCAATAACAGATAGCTTCCGCGCTTGTTTTAAAAAATTATTATCACAACGGAATGTAGATTATAGCGCAGTTATAAGTTTCTTTTCTAATTTACTCCTGAATATGATCTTAGAAAAGATCGAAAGGACTACGTTGCCTTCATTCGTGAATTTCATCTTAATATCTAAAAACTGATTAGACAATTGGAAAGGGTCAGTATAAAAATAAGTAGACACAATATATCCATATTACTCAATGAAACATATTTGAATATATATATATATATATATATATATATATATATATATATATATATATATATATATAGAGAGAGAGAGAGAGAGAGAGAGATAGATAGAGGCTAAAGGGAAGTAGATAGAAAGATAATAAACATTAATAAACGTTAAAGGGTGGATAGATAGATAGATAGATAGATAGATAGACTGAGATAGATGCATACCAACAAACTGTGATAGATAGATAGATAGATAGATAGATAGATTTAAAAAATCATTTTGGTAGCTCTTTGTTAAAGGCAGAAAAATTCTTAATTTATAAAATCCAAGCCATAAGCCGCCACTCTTTGAATCTTGAAATATGAAGCAATGAATAATATCTGTCAATGAATGACGTGTGCATAGTGTTTTCAGATCTGTTCATGTTTTTCTTTATGTTTTAAGAAACCTAAAAACACTCATATTTCAAAGAAGACAAAAATACCCAACTGCTTTTTACTGCCCATTATTGATAAGACTGGCCTAGACATAAATTGATGCAACCAGCTTATCTCTTTTCATTGCTAATTTTGTAAGAAATGCCCCAAACTTCACGACCGTTTTTAAAGGTCTGCGCAAGAAATTGACTATTTATAGCCAAAATTCCCATAATATTCAAACGAATGTTATTCAATCTTTGATTTCTCAAAAACCTGTTTTCTATATTATGCTAATGTCGTGAATATTTTTGATATTTTTTAATAATTTCACCCCAAGTAAAATGTTAAAGCCACTAAGACACAAGGCATTGCAAAGAGTGAACGATTAAGAAAAGGTGAAAAGTTATTGAAGAGCGAGAAAAAATAAAAGAAGAGGAATCAAGAAGACAGTAGACGACAATTGACTCTGCATTTAAATATTTGAAGTTCAAAGGCATGAAGCCGGAAGAGAGTACCATAAGCGAGAAATGCGAGAAAAGAAACGGTTAGCATAGAACTTAAGGTTGCATCTAGCCAGTTCAAATTTAAATGGATTAGACCTTGTTAACAATCTACTACTGCACTTAAATTCCTAGATCTAGGCACCACAGCGGAAATTTCATTAGAACAATTACCATGTAAGTATTTATAGAAAAGAGAGAAGGAACCTACATTGCGGTGGTGGGAAAAATAAAAGGAATGGAATTAAAAAGAGAAGAGAAATTTGCAACGTAATGTTGAGTTCGTATTTGTTATAATTTAATTCAAAAGTGGTCACATATCTGCTGCTTTGTTTGCTGTTTTAAACGTTTCTTTCTTACAGATCCTCGGTTTCCTACTTTAGTCTAAAAACGTGTTTAAATAACAGAAACTTTTACTTTCTTGGTTTACAACGTTATATTCGTTCACTATTCTGTTAAAATTATAGAAAAATGCTTAAAGTCATTTATATTAATGTCATTTTAAAATTATATTATGCGCAAAATTTGCGAAGGGGAGAAATGTGTTCGTGTTTAATTTTGTTTGTGAACTGTGATTGTCAGTGGGACAAATCTACTAAGCATTCGCGACAATCAAATAAACGAAAGTTATTGACCTGACTACCAATTGCTCTCAATATTCGTATTTGAATCACTTATTCTGGTATATATCTTTCGAATTGCAGAAGTTGTATTTTATTCCACATTTAAACGTCGCTTAAGCCATAAATGAGTATTTCTTTCTTTACATCCATTGAGACTTAATCCAATCAAGGCCATTTCTTACGTAGGATATAGGATTACGGAGCAGGAAACCGAAAGCTAAACCTGGGAAATTAATGTTATTTTTTGATTCTGTACCCCAAGATTGTACGTTGTAAGGTCCTGGATAATGGCTTTGATTGAGAAATCAGAGAGCCGAGTTCGATTTCCAGTCGGATCCGTTATATTTACTTACGCGCAAATATCCTTGAGAGTTTTATGAATCTATCTCTTCTGTAATGATATTTAATATAAAATCGACCTCCAATCGGTTGTTAATTGGGGCAAGAATTGGCTGGTAAACTTTAACGCTTCAAAAAATAAACTGCTCTCTATTAATCACCATAGAGATCCTTCCCTTCCCC
The DNA here is from genome assembly GCA_963932145.1 of Acanthosepion lycidas. NCBI lineage: Eukaryota > Metazoa > Mollusca > Cephalopoda > Sepiida > Sepiidae > Acanthosepion > Acanthosepion lycidas. The sequence continues at coordinate 34,738,851 of OZ010576.1, forward strand.
CCATTAGAATGTCTGATAGTCAACTTTTTGAGAGCAACTCTCTGCGTCTGCTCGGTCTCACCTTGACTGCTGACCTGAGATGGAACAAATACATTGAGTCAATTGCTTCGTCAATCGCGAGGAAAGTTGGATCTCTGTGCCGCGCCAGGAAATTTTTCTCCCCGGAATCGGTACTTCAATTATACAAAGCAACCATTCGCCCTTGCATGAAGTATTGCTGCCATATATGGTCTGGGGCACCTTCTGTTTACCTCGGAGTTCTTGACAAGATCCAGGGACGTCTACAGTTGCTCTCTCACAGACGCACCGTCGCCTCTCTCTGTCTTTTCTACAAATACTTTCATGGTAATTGCTCCGATGAGCTGCTTTCACTGGTTCCCAGACTCCATGAATTCAAGCGCCCACAAGGCTGGAATCCCGCTCTCACCCTTTCAATGCAGAAATTTTTAAATGTAGCCGTCTCTTCTACTCCAATAGCTTCATACCTCGCACCTCTCGTCTGTGGAACACCCATCCCAATTACTATTTCCCTGAGAGCTATAATCTCCAACTATTCAAATGTAATGTCAATCGACATCTCCAGTTACCTTGATCTATCCACTATCCCTCTTCTCATCCTTTCTTCTATCACTTCTATCTGCTCTCGCTCTAAATCTTCTGCAACCCCCTGCATCCTAGTGGCTTCACGCCTTGGTCGGGGCGTAATGCTTAAAAAAATAAGAAATAGCAGGACAGACTGGGTACTGTAGCCTTAGTTGGAAACCAGTCTACCACATAAAGAAAACCACAGCCTATTCTGGAAATTTTTCTGCCAGTTATGAATCGAAAGAGACATGATCTACCACGTATAGCACTCAACGGACTGACCACAAAATTGCTCAAATATTACCGAAACATAGAATGTACCATTTAATATTTCTTTGTAGGCCTGTGCAATTCCTCGAATATTTGGGATTTAATATCTTTATAACTAACCACGAGTATATGAAAACTTAAAAAATAATATCAATCTCATCTAGATATGGTGTTGAGGAGGACATCTACTATTTTTCGATATAAGCCTCTATCGCTTTTAGCAACGCTGTTGTAGTCCTTTAATGTCTAATACATGGTCGTTTCATCGGCAACTAAAGCGTTACTAGCGAGGAGGGTAGCTAGACACCTGCATGATTAAAAACAAAACCTATCAAAGTGCGGGTAGAAATGTTTCTAGAATTAACGCCCACCTAGCAAAATGGGATAGAATGGGATCTACAGTGCGCTGATGAAACGGCATAATGGCGGCGATAACACGGCATAGCTGGGAGGAGTGCTTCCGAGTCAACAGCTATATTTTCAATCATTGATTTATTCGTTTTTTTACGGTTTACCAACCCTTTGCAGGTTATTTAAAGCCATAAATATTTTTACGTCGTAAGATATTTTTTGAGCTAATGAAGATTTAGTGATACAAATCTTACAAAAAACGAAGAGATGTATTCATACCTAATCAGTATTTGATAAAAAAAAGACATTATAAAGTGGATATAAAGTGGGTATCAATTCTATATTACAATAAATATATAAACTGATCTCTCACTTTGTAGCCACTTGTTGTGGAGTGATTTCACAGTAAAGGCTTGTATTTGTACTAAGTCGGTCCTAAAATAGGTTCGAAGTACAAAACGTTAGGAACTTGATATAATAAGTATTACGCAGAGTTATCTAGTTGTGGTCGCTAATACTTTCATATTCGACTAACTGTCGTCCGACATCGACTGACTGACTGACTCCCTCGTTACTCTTATTACTCCTACTTATTATAGTTGAGAGAGTCTATTAACTATAGAATATAACTATTGTTATAACACCCCCTCCTAAAACTTTACTCCGTAGGAGTAAAACAGTTTACTTTATTTATTTTTTTTACAGGAAATATGAAAAAAAAAACAAAAAAAAATACTTCATTTTTTTAGCAACATCGTAACGTATCTCCTACGTTTTGGATTCACTTTTAAATGATCAGTTGCCTTTCTTTTTCTCCTGGATCGGCGTACCTCTGGTAAAATTGTTTCAGGCGTTGTTAGATCAAACGTATCGAAAAATCACATCCATCAGCGTTTCTTCCGCGGGACCGATGTCAACGACGTCAGATCTGGTTAATGTGCCTTCTGCACGTGAATGTTTCACCTTTCACCCAATACATCATATTGCCAATCCGCTTTTTTTATTTGTGGTACCTCCATAGTGTTAATAGAAACAACCTTCTACTTTGAGCTTCTTAAGGATGGGGGTCACAGCTTCTGTAGGTTCTTCTTGTGGTTCTATTTGTCCAGCCTCTAGCTTCCCTTTTGTTGATTTTGTGCTACTTAACGTTTCCTGTGGTGACTTCAGTTGACTTAAATCCTTTAATAATATTGCATGTCATAGGCTGCGGGTAACTCGCTCCCCAGTCTTCATCTTTACTTTCTGGTGCTTTTTTCCCGTATACCGTCGGTGTAGCCCATTCACTATATTCAACATTTTTAAGTAGACCGGTTTTCTCTAATCTGTCCAATTCTTTATTTATCTATTCAATTGAAGCAAACAGCACATTCCTTTTCTTTTTGAATACCGCCTGAGCATTTTCTTTTAGTTGGAATTTTGACTCCATCTTGGTACACAAACAGTAGGAAATGTTTCCTTAAGTTTCTTTACTAATTTTTGGGCTTCGGTGTTTAAACTTTCTCCCTTGTATAGGAAATAATTTATCGGTAGATCCCACAATGGGAATTCTGTTATCCAATTCGTACCAAATAAGTTCGTGGTATTTTTTATGACAAATAGTTTAGCTTTTCACGTTTTTTTATTTAACGTGACGGTTGTAACAAATTCGCCAATAAATTGTATTTTTCTCCCGTCACTGACCTCGCGATTTTATTTGTCTTCATTAAAGTTGGTTTTCCCAACTTCTTCCACGTATGCAAATTTATGATAGATAGTTCGAAACTAGTGTCGAGTTGCATTTTTATTTTTTATTACTTATTTCGACGGTAACAAATTTTCTGGTTATTCCATCTTTTACCTCGTTGGACTTTAATTTTCTTATTTTATTGTCTTTATTTTTTGACCTGCAGTGCGAGCTTTTATGACCCACTCTTTTACAGTTGAAACATTTTTTATTCCTAAAATTGCAATATCTGTACCAGTGAAGTTCACCGCAAGCAAAACATGGCTTCAGGAGTTTTTGTTTATTTTTCTCTGGTATTTCACTTTTTGCTTGATAATCCACAATTTTAGAATTCTTTTTGGTAGACTGACTTTCTTCTTTGTAGCGTATTTTCCTTACATGCTAAACGTTAGACTGTTCTATCTTTTTAGAATCTTTCTTTACGCTAACATATCTTGTGCAGTCTTCTGCCAATTTCTGTACAGTAATACTTGGATCGCTTTCCAATTTTGCTAGTATTAATTTTCTCAACTCTGCGTCTCTTTCCGATACCAGTCCCTGAACAAACACCAAGCACTTCAAATTGTCTGCGCTTAACTCTGCCAGCTTGAATACTTCACAATGCTTATTCACATTGGCTGCGTACGTTATATAGTCTTGTTCGTCATCTTTCATCAGATTCACACATTTCCACGTCTTGTGAAACAGAGATGTCTTTTTACTAAATAATTCACTTAATATATTTACCGCCTCGGTAAATGTCAACTCGCTATTTTTTTCGGTAAAATGTATTTTATCAATTTGTTATGCACAGCAGTTCCTAATTTGCTTAAAAGAAGCATAACCTTCTTTCCTTCAGACCACGAGTGGCAGTCCTCGTTATACACATCCTTATATTTTTTATAATACTCCTCAAAAGTTATCTCTTCATCCGGACTGTACATGAATATTTCAATTGAATTCCATATTGTATTGTCTTGGAAAGAATCATTTTGTAGATTTTTCTCTTTCCTCTTCTCAGTTATTTCCAGAATTTTGTTTTGAAACTCCCTATGAATCTGTTCCATTTTTTGTTGAAATTGCATTTTTCTATTGAAAGTTTCCTCCTGTAGCTGCATCTGGAATGTTTTTTGTTGCTCTAATATTGTCATCTGTTGTTCCGACTGGAACTTAAAGAATTCCCGGAATATATTTTTGCATTCCTCCATCTTCGCAAAAAGTTTACACAATGCCTAAATACTGTAGAGGGGGGGGGTCTTACGAATTTGCAATTCGTGACCTATTTAAGCAAACATACAGTTTGCTTAAATAGGTCACGAATTGGGGAGAAAAAAATTATTTTCTCATTTGAGAATACGACAGATTTTTTCGTCACTAAAGTGACGTCTTGGCTTGCGAAAAACTTTGCCAAGTTACTTTTCTTTTTAAGTGTGAATCCGAGATTTTGTCGCCAAAATTATTGTGGCGAGTGAATTTTTTCTTCCTCGGTATGAGTGCGAATTTTGTCGCCAAACGTTATTGTGGCGAGCGATTTTTTTCCCCTCCGTATGAGTACGAATTCCGTCGCCAAAAGTTGTTATGGCGAGCGAATTTTGTTTTCTTCCTCCGTATGAATTCGAATCACTCGTCGTCAAATATTTGTTATGGCGAGAGAATTTTTTTTCTTCCACCCTATGAATCCGAATCCCTCGTCGGCAAATATTGTTATGGCGAGCGAATTTTTTTTACTTCTCATGAGTACGAATTTCGTCGCCAAAAATTGTTATGGCGAGCTAATTTGTTTTTCTCTTCCTCCGTATGAGTACGAATTTCGTCGCCAAATATTGTTATGGCGAGCGAATTTTTTTCTTCCACCGTATGAATTCGAATCCCTCGTCGCCAAATATTGTTGTGGAGTGATTTCGCAGTGGAGGCTTGTATTTTTACTAAGTCGGTCCTAAAATAGGTTCGACGTACAAAACGTTAGGAACTTGATATAATAAATATTACGAAGAGTAATCTAGTTGTGGTCGCTGATACTTTCGTATTCGACTAACTGTCGTCCGACATCGACTCACTGACCAACTGACTGACTCCCTCGTTACTCTTACTACTCCTACCTATTATGGGTGAGAGAATCTATTAACTATAGAATAGGTGCGTTCCATCATAACACCACTGCAATTTCTCCATGTTTGTTTGACTAATTAGTATCTCACTGACCGATTGATCTGATTTCTACGGCAAGGCAACCGTTTGCAGGTTATTTAAAGCCAGAAAATATTTTTTAAATTGTAAGAATGTTTTTTAAAAATGATAATGATTTATTAATAGAGGTTTAGCAAATTAAACCATAGTGAGGGAATAAGAGGTGGATTCATACCTTTTCCTAGTCTATAAACGCATACCTGAACGATCATGTCTGCTCGAAGCGTATCTTATTTTTGCTAACTAGACGCTTGAATCAGACATGTTCTTAGTTTAACGTTACACTTCTAAGGCCTCTGCCTAAATGTTTTTTTACTAAATCTTTTTATTTTATGTTTTTTTTTCTCAATAGCTGCAGTTATGTTCGCCTACCGCCCGGATCATAAATCTTACCCGTATTTTGAACAGGTGTAGATGTTTATTCCTTTGTTACTTATTTAGGATAGGGTTTTTGGTTTCGTTTCTTTAAATGTTCCTATTGCGTTCCTTCCCAGTAACCCCTTGCGTTTTAGAAGCATCATCACCTTGCTTGGGGTGAAATGATTAAAAGCAATAAAAAAAAAAAAAGGAATACAAAACCCACTCAGATATGCCAGGTGCTCAACGGTGCAGAGAATCTACAAAAACACCAGCTCATGACCACGAGCATGATACTGATCGACTGCATTGTTGGAGACGATATCTTTTTTGGATGGAAATAAAAATAGTCCATAGAAAGATGCCATATTTCTTGTTCTTCTTCTTCTTGTTCTTCTTCTTCTTGTTCTTCTTGTTCTTCTTCTTCGCGTGGTCAATCATTGCTCGACATAACTTCCGATCGTTTGAAAGAAACTTATGCCCACACTTCCTTATTTCCGCCAGCACAAACGCTTCATTTAGGTCACTCGAGGTTACCCTCTGTCCTTCTTGTGCCCTCTGAGTGTCAAATTCTCTAAGCCCACTTTAGTCCTTATAAGTTCGGGATATTTCAACTCTCATTTTTGATTCTAAATGGCGTTCTTGTTCCCATTATTTTTTAAAACTTCCCCATTGCTTGCATGTCCCATCCATGGTATTCTCAGCATTCTTCTACAGAACTACATCTGTTGTCTCAAGACTCTTCTTCGTCTGGGAGGAATTTGTCGAGCATTCATTACTATATACGAAGGTTTCCCTCCATGCCAGGTAGGATTATTATCTCTCAGTTCCATCTGTCTTTGTGAGCAGAGTGTGATTCAATTGTGCCTCCGTCCGCGGGGAGAGACGCAGCTGGGTAAAAATACTGAGAGGTGCCCGATCCCGAGCAACAGCTGCCTGCGGTAGTGTACCTACATTGCAAAAGGGATCAGTAGTTATGCCGATGCCAGCGAAACCGACGTTTGCGAGGGCTGGCCAATCTTTGTCCATGGCCCAAGTGTACGCGCCCGGGTTCCCCCCATGAAACCGGACCTTGTGTCACATTACGTTTCAGTAGGGAGACTAGGTGAATACTACCTTATAGTAAGGTTGATATTATATAGCATTATTTTTTCTTTCATTTGCTTCTAACGAATTTTTCTTGTTTCTTGATATTTCTTCATCTTTGGTTATTCCGATGCGCCATTTGATTTTTGTGTCGCATTTTATCGTATCATTTAAAAGAAAGTTTGCCAATAAAAGAAAAATTCTTTGTCATCAGGTCGGATAAAATACTGTTCTTCAATCACTGCCCCCGAGAGAAAGCTTATCGGCGTGGTTCTCCTCGGGTTCTATCGTAAAATTTATCTCACACTCCACTGCTTTTGTACAATTATGTAGCGACCATTAATTCCGGAAAGATTGTTTAAAACAACAACAACAACAATAACAGAAAGTTGATATTATTTCATGGCGAATATTATATTCTTTTTATGTGCCATGTACTTTCAGGACGTAAGCGATCATGGCTCTCCACATCCCTCTATTCCTTGCGGCACAACGTATGTAAATATAAGATGCCCTGACAATCGTGTTTAAGCATAAAACAGACCATTGACATCTAGTGCTGATACCTTTTTCCACACTGCCCATATATATATATATATATATATATATATATATATATATGTGTGTGTGTGTGTGTGTGTGTGTGTGTGTGTGATTTTCTGTAGTTCACTGATACCGACAAACAGAAATATTTCTTCTTCTGATGATGGCCATTTTGGTCGAAACTAGTCGAGGAATCTAAATGAAATAATAATAATAAAAATGAAAGAATATTAACTACGACCCAGTGTGTCTGAAGATTTTAAGTTTTTAATATTTTTTATTGTTCAATATATATATATATATATATATATATATATATATATATATATATATATATATGTATATATATATATATGTATGTGTGTGTGTGTGTGTAAACAAATATTGCTTATCGTCAAAAATACTAAAACAAGGTATTTATGGAAAATAATGTGTGAAATTCAAACAGTTTTTTGTCACTTTCGTTCTCGATGTCAAAAGACAAAGCATTAATAGTAATAAATAAGATAAAATGGTCAATTATCTTGTCTCAGTTCTCTTTCCCTCTACTCGACCCGTGACTATCAGATTCTCCAGGCCCTCCTTCCTCATTATGTGTCCCAGAAACTTCAGCTCTTTCTTCATGATGTTAAGTATAAGCCTCCTCCTCACACGCTCGGTCCATTATATCCTTAGCATCCTTCTGTAGAACCACATCTCCGTCACCTCGGGTTTCATCTTCATGTTTGAGGAAACCGTCCAACATTCGCTGCCGTAAAGAAGGACAAATGTCACGTAACAGTATTAGTATTATTTTCTTAGTTACCAAAGAAATCCTTCTGTCTTGCAATACTCCGCCCAGCTTTTGGAATGCGTCCGACCTTGGATATCCCAATACGTCTACGGATCTCAGAGTCACATTTACCATCCTCTGTCAAGACTCTTCCCAGATATTTAAACTTTCGCTTCTGCTTGATTCTAGTGTTCCCGACCTAACGAACCCATTTCGCGTCGTTGGTAATAAAGAAACAAGAAAAGTATTGGCGCCATATGGAAAATTTATGCGTCGCTTGTTAAAAATGGCGGTGTAACTTTGAATATTCCTTACATTAACTGATTTATGTCCATATCATTAGTTTTTATTTCATCAGAAAATCTTTTCGTGGATCTATCGTCCCAACAGAGCGATGTGAACCTTTTCCCCTCCTTTTGTTCTCTAAATCCTGATTGACATGACTGCCTTTGTCTCATTATCTGAAGGGTTTTGCACGTTTATGTCAAATCAGACACCTTTGTAAAATTTCCGTTATCCAAGGTAAAGACGTGTGTACAGTGTTTTACTTAGAGAAATATATTTTGTATGATTTGTGCAAATCATGAATTCAGTGTAATGTAGACCATCTCAGACGTGAAATGAAATGCTGATGTTAATGACAGTTAGGATTAATATTTGATAGAAGCTTACATCAAGGTAAAATGAAACGACGCTCTAAGCAATAAATATCATTAAAACCACAATTGTCATATACTTCGGCAGGTGGTAAAAAAGCTTTTAACTCTGATTCGAAACAAGCTCAATTTTCCTGTTTTTTTTTTTAGTAAAGAGTTTGGCTTACGGCCATATCACTTTGAAGAATCTTGTCATGCCACCGAAGTTAAGCAACAGCAGGCCTGGTCAGTACCCAGAATGGTGACCACTTGATAATACTAGGTCCTTTAAACTTGGATGTGTGGTGACGTAATGAATGAGAAACCGGAGAGCCGTGTTCAAATTCCGGTTGGGTTCGTTATAATCATTTAAATACATTTGGGTGATCATGAATCGAAAAGACTCCACTACCCACATCCATTCGACCAGAGCTGTAGAGTAAAGGGTGATCCTTCCGCATGATTTGGGAAAGGCCGAAGTCTGTCAAAGGAAATTCACAGACAAAGAAGTAACGACTTTATTGATTAAAGGATAAAACTGTATTCAGGTGGAGGTCAAAGTATTTTTAAAGGGTGTATGTTGCTTGCAAAATTATGAACTCTATCCATGAAGTAATATATATTATTACATACTGTATATATTCGTTTATAGAGAGAGTTTTTATTATCTGTCTTTTAATAAAAAAAAAAAAAAATGAGATTACACCATATACAGGTAATTTTTTTAAGAGGTTGAAAATCATGCATTTTCGGCGACCCGTTGCATTATACGCAGATAGATTTTTCTGAGGGACTTAAAATTCATGCATTTTCGGTGACCGTAACCTACCTGTTACGCTTACATCCTTACTGTGACTTTTTTTCTCACCATTCTGAAGTATCTTTTTACAAAATAGAATGACAAGCATTTATTTGCTATAAAAAATGTCAAGGATGATGCCCAGTACTACAATATTTGACTACGGTAGGCCCTCTAGTATGGCTCAGAAACTGGCATCATATAAAAATCAGTTCTTACACACAAAAAAGCCAGGGGTCGCATTATACATTAAGTTATTTTATAGAGGAGTATATAGGATAATTATAACGTAAATAATTATTGAATCGTAGCGACTCGGATTGAGGAATCGGAGAGCCGAGTTCGAATTCCAGTCGAATCTATTTCACTTACGTACTAAAACTCTTCTTCTCCCTCCTGCAATGGGTAAATAGCAGAACAGACTGGGTTCTATAGCCAGCAAGAAATGGCAACCTACTGCGGGAAAAAAAATCTGCCTCGTCAGTCATATATCGAAAGATGCATGATCGCCTAAGCGTGTATCACGCATGGCACATAACTGACCTAATGAAAATTATATTTTAAATTATATTTAAATCATTTTTCTTTTTATGTGTTTCTTTTTATTGTTAATTGTTATGTTTAAATATCTTTTTCTCTATAAAATAATATTTCTCTTCTTAACCATCTGACCAGTCTGACACATCTTAATGGGGGGAAAGACTGGCGTATATCATTCATTAGCCCTAAAACAAAGCTAATAACGTGTCATCACCGCCGGGTATATCCTAAATTTATTCCGGTCCTGATGGACAAGGGTGTACTTAATGTGCCCCTTCGCCTTGAATATCTATTGGGGCTAAAGCTTACTCCAGACATCCGGTGTTTTGTTTGAGGATTTACTTTTGAAGGACAAAATGTGTTACATGGAATTTTTCTATGCTGTAATTCAATTACCCCCCCACACACACACACACCCCCACACCCCCCACACACACTACCATTAGACAACCATATAAAAATTTATATAATTTATTCTCTTTAATGTGTGGTGGTCTCACGTGTGCATACAGGTTAAAGTGGTCAATTTTCTTTTTAACGCCCCAAAACTCTCGCGCTAAATATCTCTTAAATTTTTCCTAAATCGTCATAATTCTGTGTAAATGTTATGTTGAACTCGAATGAACAATTAAATTATGAAGAAACCTACCGTTTTTGGAGTTATCGACAAGGAAAAATCGGACGTTATGGCAGTAATGGGGGAAGAACGACCAACAAGAAGTCCGATATTTTCTTGTCGATAACTCCAAAAACGGTAGGTTTCTTCATAATTTAATTGTTAATTCGAGTTCAACATGAACATTTACACGAAATTATGACGATTTGGGAAAAATTTAAGAGATATTTAGCGCGAGACCGTTTGGCCGTTAAGAAGCAAATTTACTGTTAAAGTTAACATTTTTCCAGTCCTGCCAACCGCCGTCATGTTGGCTTTTTTATCCACCAACTTCCCTATAATATGCAATGAGGAAAGTGCTGCTGCAGCGTTGGAAATCCCGCAGAGTCAGACATCCCCCATAGTTTAATGCTCAGGAAAACAGGTAGTTAAGTGCCATATGTGACACACGTTTTGTCGATGATGTATCTTTCAATTCATAACTGTCTAGGCAGAGGATTTCCTACAGCAGGTTTCCGTTTCTTTCTGCGTTAGACTGGTTAACAATCTGGGCATTAGGACCTTGTATGTCCTGCTATTCAACCCAGAGCTGCGAGGAGAAGAGATGGATTCAGACCTACACCAAGGATATTTGTGCGTCTACATTTTTGAAGAACTAGTAATGATATACACCAATATGAAAATGATGCCTTAAATTCCCGTTGGATCCTCAAACGGAAATAATTCTTCATAGAGTATGGTTGATATCTCCAATTTCTTAACTGTCACTTGTACCTCCTATTACACGGAACCTAGCTAGCTACCTACCTACCTTATCAACTCCATTCGAAATCCCGGTATTCAATAAACACCGCACCATTGATAACATCATACTAGTTTTCCAATGCTGTATAAGGTTCTGTGGCTTCACGAGTGATTTGAAGTTATTTTTGAATCCAGAGATTTCCTTTGCTTAGACTAGTTCTCGATCACGTCTAGGGAGGCCAGTATGCTCTGCTCTTTAAACCATAGCATTGGGGATAGGAGTATATTTTTTCGAAAGTGAATATAACAGACACGACATTCGATGTTTTGTTCCGAAGCACATACCATTACACTTCTAGCAAATCCTATAAAGGAAAGTAAAGATATAAAGTAACAGCTTCTTAAAAAAGAATAAAAAATAAAAGCGAAACATTGGAAGTAAAGATTCAAATGTAACGCTTAGCTGGTCTAACTGAAATACTGATTTTATTGTATTAAATAAAGTCGAAGCATTTTATTGCTTTCGGGGTGTCACAAAACAATTACATTTCAAGGATTAATTAGGTTTTAAAATTCGCTTTTTTAATTAAAATTAAAGTATAGCGATAAATATACCAGGACATCTTGTAGGCAGGCAGAAAGTTAAGTATTTGAAGGATTTTTCTGTCACCAAAGATTGTTCGCATGATTCCTTTGTCTTGAGTTGCGAACAAAGAACAATAAAATGATCTTAATTGCATTTTGCTGATATTAATATCAGAAAAAGGAAGATCCATGAAATCACAAATCCTTTTTTCTTTCTTTCTTTCTTGAAGGCTTACCTTTGTTTGTCTGTTTGCTTGTTTGTTTCTTAAAGGCCATTACTTGTTTGTTTTTGTTTGTTTGTTTCTTTCTTTCTTAATAAACTTTGTTTCTTTTTTCTTTCCTTCTTAAAAGGCCTTTCTTTGTTTCTTTTTTTCTTAAAGTCCCTTGGTTTGTTTGTCTGTTTTTTCTTTCTTTCTTAAAGGCATTGACCTTTTTCTTTCTTTCTTTATGGCCCATGTTTGCATCTTTCTTTCTTTCTTTCTTTCTTTCTTTCTTAAGGGCCTTTGTTTGCTTGTTTCTTTTTTTAAAAACCTTTGCTTGTGTCTTTGTTTCTTTGTTTCTTTCTTAAAGGCCTTTGTCTTTTTTCTTCTTTAAAAACTTTTGTTTGTTTCATTCTTTTTAAAGGCTTTGTTCTTGTGTTTATTTCATCTTAAAATTCTTTTTTTGGTTTGTTTGTTTCTTTCTTAAATGCTTTTGTTTGATTTTTGTTTGTTTATTTATTTATTTCTTAAATGTCTTTGTTACTTTGTTTGCTCCTTTCTTTTTAAAGACCTTTGTTTTTTGTTTCTTACTTAATGGCCTTTGTTTGTTTGTTTGTTTCTTTCTTCCTCTCTTAAAGATCTTTGTGTTTGTTTTTTGTTTGTTTGTTTGTTTGTTTGTTTGTTTCTTTCTTTCTTTCTTAAAGACCTGTTTTGTTTGTCTATTTCTTTATTTGATAAAGGCATTTGTTTCTTTCTTTGTTTCTTTCTTCCTGAGCTTTCTTTCTCTCTTCCTTTGAAAATATGCATGTGTTTTACTTTTGAGATACTATTAAGAACTTTCATTAAAATAATAATTTTGATCGTACCGTTAAAAAATGAAGAAAAACAAAAGAAAAACAAGAAGGTGGTTTTTAAGTAACTTTGTATAGGTTATGCTTTTTACATAAATAATTCTAAATTTCCATCTTTCGTTCTTTCTCATGCATACGTACAGAAATTATTCGTTGCATGAAGATTCCTTGAAAAATGAAAAAAACAAAAAAACAAAACAAAAAACAAATGATTTTGAAAAGAAAAATGAATTCACTCGAATTCATACCAGATTTAATTTCGAAAATGTCAAAAAAGCCTCTTACTTGAATCTTGTCAGTGTCATTTCCTAAAGACGATCAAACGAGACAAGATGAGTAAATGCAAAGTGCATTAATTGGCTCAGGAGTTAGAAAAAAATTATAACGATAAGACAGTGTGAATAAAGGGTAATCTGTACATAAACTGAATGAAGATGAGTCGTAGATTTGACGGTATGGGCTGATCGAATTAAGGAATGGAGATCGTCAGAAGATCTTCCATGATAGAGTAGCGAGAAGTTTGTATCAGTTGAGACGGATGGAAAATAATTAATGGCTCAAAATTTCCGTCTATACGCTTTTAAGGCTGAAAAGTGATGAATGGGCAGAATCAGTATTATTCCATTTTTGATCTGATCTGACTCTTGTAAAGATAGACCATACCAGAAGAAGTCTGGTATCTTCTGCATCGGTTCAAAGAACCGACCGTTTTTCTAGCATCTTTATTGATGAATCATTTATACAAGTTCCATTTTAGTTCTGGAGTGTGTTTACTCCTCAATGAAAGTCCAATGAAAGATGGTTTATTGGGAATACAAACGTTCTACGGCTCTGCCCGGAGATAATGACAACATTTCTAATTTGATTTTGGAGGTATTGATACGAACCTGTTTCTCGCCGATTGATCAGGGCTAAGCAAAATATTCTTTTATGTTGTAAGAATCAAATAATAAAAGTCGGGAGAGTTGAAGATTCTGGAAGACATAAAGGAAAGAGGCTCTGGAGAATTGAACACTCACAGGACATACTAAAGGCTAAAAGAAGCGGCGGGAATCAGTGAATAGACTTCTTAATTTGTGTGAGTAGTAATGGTAACGATAACATTAGACGTTTCCTTATAAGGAAACATTTGCAATTTACAGACAGTTATAAAATCTTTCTACTAAAAGAAAATGTCGGAAATAGGCTTCTCAAGTTCACTGATATCGCTTCCAGTATGGACTGAAGTTTCCTTCTTAATCTTTTGTCCCACGTAGTGTGGAATGTCAGCATCTTTTCTACGTCATTATTTTCTGTTCCGCTTACATGTGCTTCATCTTTTTGTTGTTGATGCTCAGTGATGTGGTTTCTGTTATTTGGTACAGGGACCAAAAATGATGACTAGTATTCAAAGTTATTTAAAGCAACGAAAGTGAGTAAAAGGAGAAGCGGCATGTTACATGAAAGAAGAAGAAGAAGAAGGAAGACAAAGAAAGAAAGAAAGAAAGTGGATAAGAATAATTCTTATTAATCAATTTCTAGATAAAAATTTTATCAAAAAATTGCTATTGAAAAAAACAACAACAAAATATTAAGAAAAGAAACAAATTTTAAATAAGAATGAAAAGATAAAACAATTAAAAATTTACTGGTCAAGAGAAGCAGAAGGAAACTATGTAACATATTTAAGGTATTTTAATATGCGTTTGAGTAATTATATATCCAAACAAGTACATAGATGGAGCGTAAAACAGGATGAGTTATTTAGAGGAATAACAGACAGGAAAATTAGGAGAGCTATGATTGTTTCCATTCTGAAAGACACATAAATGAAGAAGAAGAAGAAGAAGTAGGGGAGGAGGAGGGGGAATTTTAATTTCACTGGATGGCCCCTTAAAATGTTTAATTGACAACTTCCTGGGGGGAATCATGGAAAGGTCATAAAGTAAGGTCATTGCTCGCGTAGGTAAAAACATCACCGCACAGCTTTTGGATTGATGGCAAGAAAATAATTTCAATATTTTCATGTAAAATAAGTAACATATTTTGACAAATCACACTATTTAATTCTGTCTCTTCCTTCCTTCCTCCCTCCCTTCCTTTCTTTCTTCCTTCCTCCCTCCCTTCCTTTTCCTTTCTTTGCGTCTTTTACCTTTTTATTCATTTTTGTTACTTTTAAATTTCATATTTTTTCTTTTACTTTTTCATCTTTCTTCTTTCCTTTTTCCCTTCTTAATCTTTTCCATTCGAAAAACAGAGCAGGTGAGAAACGAAGAAATTATAAGCAAAATAAAAACACCATGTATACTTACAATCAAATAGAGACAGATGAAAGTTCTGGGACGCACAATGAGGAAAGGATGCACATATGGAAGGCAAGAAAAGTCACAGGAACCAGAGCGTAATAAACTGAATGTTTGTGAATGGATAACAAGAGCAAAGATGGTTGACAAAAGGGAAAAAATCCTTAAAATAATACGAGGAAAAATGTTATGGATAGCCGTGATCGGCCATGTCCTGATAACACATCACACATAAATTGCAAACAAAATGCTCCTTAACATCTACAT
>OZ010576.1:34759222-34851722 GCA_963932145.1 Acanthosepion lycidas
TTTTCTACTCGTCTCATCTCAATCAGACAATCATTATTTTTAGAAATGGCTTCTTGGTCGAGATATGAATTTTCTTCTAAATTACAACGGAAAAAATATTTTAAGAGAAAGATTTTATAAATTTAAACCGGAACCAGTACTAGCTGCTCAGTCAATGAATGCAAAACGTTTCTTTGTATAGAAACGTCTATTATTGCCATCGCCATTAATAAATTTTAGGGACAAATAATGTAATAAATGATGGCTTCAAATCGTGACCAATGTTTAAAGTGTGCATGGACGTTTTTCTTTTCCGCTGTTTAATGCAGATGTCAACACCTAGAATGAAGGAGAGAGAATAAATGAGTTTTCTGGGAGTCGAGACTTCCTGCGTGTGCAACTTATCAATATCGCTTCACTAAACAGAAACAGGACACATTCATCGTGCGAGTCCCAAGAAAATTACCCGACACAATAAAAAGAATCCCTATCGAGACGGGAACAGCACGCATTAAGGTATTTTTTTTTTTAAAAAAAAGAAGCAAAATAAATGCCTACTTGAAAATGCCATATTTTATTCTAATAGTTTTCAAAGCTGAAAGTGAATGTTTTGCGATTACAGATGATGTAGTAAATGGAAGCAGAAAATAAATCTCTGCGCTTTCATGTGCTTCGATTCTTAGCAATGGTTAACGAGCTCAGGGTTTTGTAATTTGTGAGACGCGGCATATGAAAAACAACAGAGATAAATATACAAAAACAGATGCGGGAAGAAACTGAATGAGCTTGGTTAAGTTTTGCATTTCGACACATCGGACAACACACACACGCGCGCGCGCACACAGACATACACACACACACATATATATATATATATATATAGCTAGATAGCTAGCTAGCTAGATAGATAGATAGAGAGATGTGTTTACTAATTCCTCGTATGTATGTATGGAGAGGGAATATACATATACACACGCATGGTGACAAAGACACAAGAAAATGGAAATACATCTAAGAATAGACAGAGGTCATTAAAAGATAAGAACGTCGATAACTCCTTCATCATTCTCGGACCAATCTTAATTGTTTTATAACCCTTCACGCAGAACTTTTCACTGCCAGTTCAAAGAAAGACATTTGGGTCACTAATACACGAAAAAGAGAATGTCTCATATCGAGAATATGTAACATCGAAAAACATAAGAAAAAATTATTTTTTATAATATGAGTAAATATCCACGCTTTGCCTGATGAAGGTCGTGAGACCGGAAACCCGTGTATAAAAATTATGGAAACTAAAGCATAATATTAAAAAAAAATCCACATTACAACCAAAAACGTTTGCGTTTTCTCTCTTCTTTTTAATATATATATATATATATATATATATATATATATATATATATATATATATATATATATATATATATATATATATATAGGGGGGAACCTAGTGAGGATCGAACACATTAATTAATCATAATTGTTTTAGCAAGACAGACTTGCTAACCTTTGCACTACGTCGATGTGTCCAATGATTTCCCTTATGAACTTAATAGTGTTCATAGGCATCGTTTCTAAAAATTACTCGGACTGTTGTTCCCATCTTTCATATCTCGTCTTGTTCTTATTTGGCATAACTTTACGGTCACATATATTTAGGGCCGAGAGGTTAGAACCTCCGCTTTCTGACCATAAGACCCGAGGCCATCCCTGCGTGGCAGAAAACCATACCACGGGTTGAGTAAAATTGGGGACCGTCGGTTGTTGTGCTAGCACGAACTCACAAGTCATCGTGATCGAGCGTTTGAGCCTGCTAGCCTTGTTAAGACTGCAAAATAACGCGCACTCTCCTAGAATCTGTAATTAAGGTTCATTCAGCATAGTTGCAGTATAAACCAATGGGCTATGTGGGTGCTGAACAAACACAAATGTGCTTGAGCAGGCGACTGCATGGGATTAGATAGCCGCTCCTAGTAGACTGGTATCCTCAGATTCGAGATGCGGCGCCAATTTACATTTTCTTTTTGTTTACGTCCAGATAACTTTGTAAACACCATTTCTCGGACGATCATCGAAGTTAAGCAACGTCGAGCCAGGTCAGTACATAGATGTGTGACTGCTTGGGAATATCAGGCGTTGTAAGCTTGGATGTGTGCGCGGTGTAATAGATAAAGATTCGGAATTGTTAACTCGAGAGCCGAGTTCTATTTCCAATTTGGTTTCTTATATTCACTTACATGCAAATACCTTTGGGAAAGGTATTAATCCATCTCTCCTGCTGACACCTATGGATTAATTAGTAAAGCTTTTATCACTAAAACATTTTTACCTTCACTAAAAAATTCTTACAATGTAAAAACATTTTCAGTTGTTCAGTCGTAGAAAACTTATCAATGTTATTTTGTACTGTTCTGTTATTACTTCCTCGGTTTCCATTTAGTCTAAGACTGTACTACCAACCGAAGCAGTGACTGAACTCACAATTAGTATGTCTGAGGAAGTCCATTTCTGCAACGAAACGTGTTACATAAAACTTTTCTCTATTTTATCATTCAATTTATCCACTGGCGATAATAGTTCGTAACTTATTAAGTAAATTATCAGCGAATTATTTCTTTTTTGTATGCGACATGACACTGAAAGGTTCTTGAGCCGACACATTTATCATAATCAGGCTAAATGACCAGATATCATAATTTATGGGAAGGACGAGAGTGGTATTCCTGAGACTTTTGAATTCGTTTTTATTTGCCTTGTATGCTTCTGCAATTAAATCTGTGGAGGCGCGTGTTTTGTAATGGCTAGAGACTCAGAATGAGAAATCAGAGACCCGGGTTCGAATTCCAGTCAGGATCTTCTATTCACATACAGTCAAAATATAGTTGGGAAGGGCTTGAAGCTATCTCAGTGTCCGGCTCTAGGCCAAATACTACAATTTGTACCAAGAAATTATTAGCACACTCTCATATATATATATATATATATATATATATATATATATATATATATATATATATATATATTTAAGCATTTCACCCCAAGCAAGGCGGGAAGCCACTAGGACGCAAGGGGTTACAGAAAATTTAGAGCAAGATCAGATAGGGGTGATAGAAGAAAAGATGAGGGTAGTGGATAGATCAAGGCAACTGGAGATGTCGATTGACATTACACTTGAATAGCTGGAGATTATAGCTCGCAGGGAAACTGAATTGGGAAGGGAGTTCCACAGGCGAGAGGTGCGAGACATGAAGCTATTAGAGTAGAAGAGACGGCTACATTTAGGAGTTTCGACAGTGAAGGGGTGAGAGCGGGATGCCAGCCTCGTATTTGTAGAACAGACAGAGGGAGGCGACGGCGCGTCTGTGAGAAAGTGACTGTAGACGAGACGCCAGGACAGGGCCATCTACATTGCATATCCGCCTCTGGAGCCTATCAAGAACCCCGAGGCAAACAGAAGGGGCACCAGACCATATATGGCAGCAATACTCCATGCAAGGGCGAATTGTTGATTTGTAGATCTGGAGGATCGACTCCAGGGAGAAAAAACTTCCTGGCGCGGCTCAGGGAGCCAACTTATATCAAATGAAGATAGATCAGTTGTGGTCGATTTGTCAGTAAGGTGACTTCGTGATATCATATTTGGATAGTGCCCGAAAACCATATCACGAATTGACCTAAGCCTTGTAAGTGAAATTGGGTAGACATAAATCTTTGGGATTCTAGCATGAAGTCACAAGTCATCGTAACCGAGGCTTTTGTCATGCTGGCCTTGTTCACTGTTGGTAGATAACACTCTCTCTCCCAGAAACTGTCAGTAAGGTCTGCTCAGCATACTGGCAGTATGGACCATAGGGTCTTAAACTCACTCCTAATCTCAAGTAGAACACGTATATGCGATACATTGTTAAAGATGCAGGTAAAATTGTTGTCTCCTTGTACTGCTCATGCTATCCTCTACCTTTACAAGAACCAGGTCGAGACAAAAAAAGGAGTACTGTTGTCATATTTGGGAGGGGGCTGCCTAGCTCTCACTCTCCAGCCTTGATTGAATTCCAAAGCCTCACCGAGCTCTTGTGAGTGACCAATAATTCACCACCTTTCAACTTCTCTCCGACAGTCGAGAGGTGGCAAGTCCTCTCTCTGCTCTACCGCTACTTCCACGGAAAGTGCTCGGAGGAACCAACAAAGGCAGATCTTCAGGGCAAGAACACACCACGCCATACATAGTAGCAAACCACCTACATTAGCCCCGTATTCTATCGGAGGAAAATAAGTTCCATTCGAGCAGTTTCTTCACGCGAACCAATGCCCTGTGGAACCGACTTCCATCATGATGTTTCCCTGATCACCACAATCTTAGCCTGTTCAAGGCGAGGGTTATCTTCCATTCTTGTACACGCAAATGACCTCCTAACGTAACCCGCTGCCTCTTGTGGCTCCCGGGCCTTATAAAGGGTAAACCTTACTTTTAAAAAAAATGTTGAGCAAGATTGGCCCGAGTTAGTGAGGTTTCAGCGACACGGACGGATAGACAGAATTTGCCGTTTATTTATTTAAAAGATATTAAGAGACTGAGATAAAGAAAAAGTGAGAGAAAGAAAAAGAGTAGAGAACTTTATAGAGAAATGGCATCTTCCGGTTTATGGGTGCGCCTTTATTCTTTCGACAAGAACATTGAAATCATTTATGTGATAAATACTAATTAAATCAAGTTGTTTTTACGAATGCTTCAAACTTGTCCACCTTTAAGATTTCGTGTAAAGGAATATTGTTATTTGTCGCTTGTATTGACATAAGGAAATCGAACATGTTTGGACGTATGTCTAATCAAAACGCCGATGTCAAGTTATGACGAATGCGTATTTTAGAGCCGAGCGTGTATCAAAGTCGCTGAAGCGAAAAGCGTAGGAAGCTGTGGAGAGATGGCATATGTGGCAAAGCTGAATCGTTCAGACGAAACAAAATCTTGGACCTCATTAATAAAATAATTCGTTTGGATGAAAGCATTAACATCGACAAGCACGATCTGGCATTACAAAAAGAAAAATGGATTCTTAATCAATTAGCCTAAATTTTGTGATTTCCTTTTTTAGTGTTAGCTATTCTCGAAGTGAGACAAAAGAAAGCGTTTATGTGATGGTGCGTCGGCTTGGGGAATTTTACGATATGTCAACCCTTGCTTAGTTAATTAACATAGAATAATTATTTTTTATTTCACTTGAATCGATAAATAGATTTTACTTGAGTCTATAGTTGAAGATTGGTCGGTTATACTTTAATTTATAAGTAAATATTGAGCTGGTTTATACTTGAGTCTAAAGGTAGAATCTGGTCATGTATATACTTGAGTCTATATGTAAACATCTGTTGACTTTCTAATTGAGTCTATTAGTAAATGTTTTTTCAAATTTATACACGAGTATATAATTAAACGTCGGTCGGAGTTATACTTGAGTTTATAAGTAACCATTTATATGTTTATATTTGAGTCCAATGATAGATTTGCACGTGGTTATATTTAAGACTATAATTAAACATTTATCGGGTTATGCTTTAGTCTATAAGTAAACATTGATTTATACTTGAGCCTAAAAGTGGAATTTGGTCGTATATATACTTGAGTCAATATATAGCCAGCAGTTGACTTTATATTTGAGTCTATAACTAAATATTGGTTGGGTTTATACTTGAGTCTATCATTAAAAATTGGTCGAGGTCATACTTGAGTTTAAAAGTGGAATTTCAAATTATGACTTCAAGCTTTTGCCGTAATATAATCTTCCAATCCCTTCGAATTTGTAGCATTTATTTATTTGTAAAACTTATGTCCTTCTCGAAATCTGTTTCATTATTTTATGTACGTGTGCTTGATTTAGTGTAAAAGGGGCTGGACTGTGACGGAGATAATAAACGAATTTGTTTCTTATGTTGAAATCGATTAAATAGAAATGTAGACACGAAAGAAAAGCGTTTCTTTTCTGTTTTTGTTATTACTGCTAATATCTTTTTGGTGCATCTCTAAGTAACAACATCTATATGAGGAGATTTAGATTTTTGAATATTTGTCTGTTTGAGTTTTCTTTGGGCATTTACGAAATCGTGTATAAATTCTATGGAAAACAAGTATATGAATGTTTTCGTATCTATCTATCTATCTATCTATCTATCTATCTATCTATCTATCTATCTATCTATCTATCTATGTCTGTTCATATCTATCTATATAGTTCTGCTCATTATCTATCTATCTATCTATCTATCTATCTATCTATCTATCTATCTAGTTCTGGTCATTATCTATCTATCTATCTATCTATCTATATAGTTCTGGTCATTATCTATCTATCTATCTATCTATCTATCTATCTATCTATCTATCTAGTTCTGGTCATTATCTATCTATCTATCTATCTATCTATCTATCTATCTATCTATCTATATAGTTCTGGTCATTATCTATCTATCTATCTATCTATCTATCTATCTATCTATCTATCTATCTATCTATCTATCTAGTTCTGCTCATTTTCTATCTATCTATCTATCTATCTATCTATCTATCTATCTATCTATCTATCTATCTATCTATCTGTTCATATGTGAAAAACACGTGAGAATATACGTCTATTTTTGTTTTCCTTACAGTCTCTATATATTAAGTGGATTTACTGCGTATTTGAAATTCGTAAATTATCAACGTATATCGGCGTGAACGGTATGTGCTTGCTTATGTGCACGTCTGTGTATGATCACGTGCGCGGACGTGCGTGTGTTTATACCTTTTTGTTAGTTTTCCTCTTGTTTTCTGCAATCTCAAGTGGAAGAGAAAAATCAAATTCCTCTCATTTATTGCCAAATAATTACAGACAATTTCCAAGCAAAATATGTGCAAATTAGTCGACGCTTTACGAAAAGATGTAATTTAGCAATTAGAAACAACCTCTTCTTTCTTCCGCGTGCTAATCGCTCGAGCAGAGTGCGATTGGGGTTTAAATATACCTTACTGGATTACAACACGTCGTTATTGTAATCTCTTTCGTAGTGTTTCATGAAGACATTGACAGAAAACAAACTAGAATTTTGTTTAAAATTAATTAAAAACAAAACTTAAATCGAATTGGCCAGGCGTACTTATTGATTAAATATATTCCGCTTTCTACAAATTGGATTAAAAAAATATCTATTCGAACATAAAAGCATATATATTAATAATAAATAAAAGAAAAACATTAATCTAGATTAGTGTTTCTCAACCGAGGTCCATATGGACCCTGGATGCTCATGTAACGTTACTAGGGGACCATACAAAAAATAGCAAATTAATGGTCAACGGTAATATTTTAGTGGTCCATAGAGCAATTTCACATTGGAACGGCTGTTACAACTGAGAATTGGAACTTCTACAGTAATCTACGCCATATTAAAATACCAAGAATAGAAAAATAACTCTAAAACTGGCAGAAAACGAGATGAAGCGATGGAAATTACCGTCCCTTTTACTCTACTCCATGTTTTGATTGTAAAAAACATAATTAGAATAGTTTATTATGAGTTATTTTACTAGTGTACATAAATAATCCATAGAATTTAATTGTTAAATAAAAGTTTATTTTCATTAAATTAGTTTTACTTCAAAATAAAGCATATGCATTTTCTATTTTAGGCATGTTTGATTAAATAAATTACAAACATTATATCTGTTTATTTTTAGCATAATCCGTTCATATTCATGAATATTTTTTCGTGTATTACAATCAAATGACGCAAGAAATCCATTGTAACAGTGAAAATCCCATGTATTTTCCAAGTACTTTCCGGCTCTAAGATCATCATCAGGGGTGCTTAAGGCAAAAGCTGTAGCTATCCATTAGTGATTTTTTCACCCCTGGTGATGATATCAGAAAGAGATAGAAAGTACCTGGAAAATAAAAGTGATTTTCACTGTAACAGTGCATTTCTTGTATCATTTGATTCAATACACGGAAAAATATCAGTGAATATGAACTATTTAGGCTAAAAATAAACAGACATAATGCTTGTAATTTGTTTAATCAGACATACCTAAAAGAGAATTTGCCGCCCAAATACACAATTTTACTAAATGTATGCTACTATTCCTAAACTTACCTATTAGTAAAAAATAAAAGAAACTTTTTTTTCATCGAATGATTATAGTGATCCACCCCAAGTGACTATCTGTTGTGGATTCTGGGATGAAATCCGGTACCAATAAATAACAAACGCCAGGAATGAATATATGAAAATCGTGTATTAACATAATAATACAAACTGGTAATGCAGGTTAGTAGTTCCAGGAATACGGGTTAGTAGCAAAATATATGTATACAGTCTTTGGCATTGAAGTATCGCTGTATGACTTCTTACTGAATCTACGTGCTCGCTCACTGTGACTTCTACAACACTGTTACCTCACCCTCACTCTTCTGGTTACCTATAACCTTTTACTATGTCACTATGGACTCGACTCGACTCCTCGGTCTGGCTCGCTATTTATCGATCCGCTCACGAGGACCAAATGTGACACAAGACCGGTTTAATGTGGGTATCTCCGAGCCCGTAGGCTCGGCCCAAAATATAGCCTTTGAACCCGCCTAGACGGGTTCAGGCCCTGTCTACCTACCCGGACGAAACCTTGCCCTTCAGCAAAGCTTCGTCCAGGTTCCTCTCTGTTAACGCAGAGAGTCCGACAGCTGTCGCTTACAGTCAAAGACTGTATCACGACTAAGCTAGACTCGGAGGTCTGGCTCTCTCGGGTCTTCACTTAGCTGTAGTATATGTATATACTGGGTGAGTTCATTTGTGTAAAAAGGGGAGAACCCCTCAACACTATCAAAATAAGTATCAATGACTATAGCTAGGTTCATAGAAATTCATTAGCATTCATCTAAACTCATATCCGGGTTGATTAGGTTTATTTTATTTTATTTTACAGCATATCAACCTCAATATGTCATTTAATTCCGATAAGATTTTTAGTATGAAATGAATATGTATTCATGAATTTTTTCGTATGAAATGAATATGTATTAGTTGTAAGAAATCAGTTTATAAATCAAGTTTCATTGAAATATTTTTGTAAAGAGCGTTTCTTTGTCGAGAGTCAAATGTATTGCTAGTAATTTAAAAAAAAAATATTGCTGGTATTTCCCATATAAAAATCCATTTTTATACTTTCATAGTGTTTTGACCCCAGTTTGGGGGTTAACTATTTGCCCATAGCTGGGAACATAACAGGTGCTACCGCCCCGGGTCAGGGTAGTCATGGGAACAACAGCAATTAAAAGATGGTTCCACGCTCCTCAAAACCTCCCGATCAGAGGCCTTGCTGCCGGATGTAGTTTATCGTCATACCCAGGACTCCTCATATTCGATGATTTGGTAATAGAGCTTTGGCAATGAAAGACTTTTTTTTTGCTACAGGTATCCACTCATTTTAGCTTATTTAAAGCCGAGACATATTTCTTATTATAGGAAGTCCATTACAATACTCGGTGTTCCGAAGTTTAAATGCAGACCGGGGTCGACACTGATTTAAAAGCGGTGTTTTCATCGTGATTTGACTTTATTAGCTTTGGGGGACATTATAGTTTGGTGGAAACGGATATAGAAAGATAAAATATTACTCTCAGAAAAGAGCGTAACAAGAGAACTCTCTTCAAAATAAACGCGCTTTCAAGACAAGCGTACCTTACATTCTCTACTCTTCAACCTGGTTCCAGGAAACCTATTAGGTTGAGTCGTGAATAATGTTTGTTTTCGTTTATCCATAGAAGATAACGTACAATTACGTTTTATTCGATTATATTATATTCAATATTTGTAATGGCTTGTATTCACTTACCAGGCAGCTCTTTGATACCTTTGGGGTAAAATGACACAGGTTTTGATGTGCGAGCTTTTCATACGAGCTGTTGAATGTGGTTTTTCATTAGAAAAAGATTTCTCCATAAAAGATAAGAATCAGTTGGTACAAAGTCAGTGAATATGGCGGATGCACGGGGAAGTAATGAATAGCAGCTCGGATTGAGGAATCGGAGAGCCGAGTTCGAATTCTAGTCGAATCTATTACATTCAATTACGTGCTAATAACCTTAGGAAAATTATGGATGATCTTCTTCTCTCCCCGGCTATGGATAAATAACAGGACAGATCGAGTTCTAATGCCTTGGATTGTAACTGGTCTATCGCAGAAAGGAATGGCAACCTACCGCGGGAAAAATCTGCCTTGTCAGTCATTTATCAAATGTTACATGATCGCCTAAGCGTGTACCACACATGGCACATAAGTGACAGACTGGTTTAGAACATACCAACCTAGATTTCACATTCTTGATTTATATCATCCTGCATTGTCATAGAATGGGACAAATACACTTTTTGTAGGCAGATCAGTAGTTTGTAGGCCTCTCAATGCCGGTTGAGACCAAGCACTGGTGGGGTTTTTATCAACTTTGTTGTCTATATTCTTCTTTCTGCGTGAGTGATGCCATACAGTTACCGGAAAGGATATAAGGATTTCTCAATTATTCACATCTGAAATGATTAAAGAAATGTTCATCGATATCGTCTGTTACTTTTCAAGTTTGAAATCTTTTCTCTGGGTTTGGTGGAAATATAAATTTTGGGGCTGGATACTTTTGTTATCGTAATTACACGAGGACAGGCCATGGTCTTCTTTCAGAAAATGCTTTTTCTGCTCGGCATTATAAACGAAACTATATCGGTTTCAGTAAGAGATACTTACGTCAAGTCTAAAAATAGATTATCTTACGGCATCTACAAGAGGCTAATCCGACACAAAACTAAGAGATGAAAAATATATTTCAACTAGAAATTTAGAATCTGTCTGTTTCTGAGATGAGGTATTAGGTTGGTGCAAAAATAATGTCGTTTTCTCACATATGTTACTGTGTGAGAAAACGACATTATTTTGCACCAACCTAATATTATGTACAGTATTTACATTATTCGTACTATTGTCCTCATCTTTTTCGCCATGTCTATTACAATGTTTCGGCCGTTGTACGATCCTGCCTTCTTCAGGTGGTTGGAACGTCGAACTGAACCCTTTATTTCGCTCACTGGAGTAGACTGTTCTAGTTCCACGTGACATGTCTAATGGATGTCAGTTATCAGTTATCTCCTTTTAATCACCCTCTGAAATTTACAGCCCCAAAATACTAGTTTTTTCACAATAACAAAATGTCTTTGTGAACCTGTTTGAGACAATAAATAAAAAAGGCAAACTAATTTTCTTTAGTAGCTCCATGAAACGTAAAAGGAAAACAGCACACTGTACAAAAATTCTTTAGTTCAAGGACCGAGGACAAGGAATTCCTTCTCCAAGACTATTCATCGCAATTAATAGTCACTAGAAGACAGAATAACTTGCATTATAAATAAGGAATTTTTCTTATTAACATTTATTCACAGAACTCTTTATTTTCTTCTGCAATGTACATATTTCAAAAGGAACAGTTTATAAGAACCCTCAATTATTGTTGTATACTTCTACAAACTTCCATCACTTCAAAGTAATTTTCTACATCGGTAACCTAGTTCAGTGTTCTTGTATAAATATGTTTTCATGTTATGCAAAACTTGAATTATTTCGTTTTAACTCTGTCTCTCGTAAATCCTGATCCCAGATTTGGTTTGTCCAGTCTTTCGTGTTTATATAGTAATTGCAAGGATCGTATTAAGCGTTTATTTGGAAGGTAATATTCAGTATTCATTGAAGAAACAGCCAGCGCTACCGTTGGTTGGCATTGATAAAATCTTTTTGTTAAATCATTTTTTCAAGAAAAAGTTATAAAAGTTATAGACTTTCCAATGCAGATATTAACCCACTCTGTCATGACGGGTTTTATATTCAGTGGGTGCCAATACCGTACAACCTGGACAGTGTGTTTCTGGATATTTATCACAGAATCTGCATTTTGGACTAACACAATTTTTCAGTATGTGAGCTTGATAATTTCTAGTAAGCAAACATTGTTCTTGTGCAGCAAGAAGAAAATCTTCCGTTTCAACTTTTAACCCTGCACTACGTAGCCAATGATGGGTACGTCGTTTGTCTACATCACCTTGTTTGATACATAATGAATAGGGATCCTGAAACAGTTTGTCCTGTCATCGTTTTTTGATCTGGTCGATTGCATTTGCCTTTTCTTCGTTTTCTTTTTTAGTTTTCTGCAGCTTCAGCTTATATTTTACTTGCATTTTTTCATCTCCTTAAAACAACATTTTGACCTTGTTCCCTTCATTTATTACTGAATAAATTTTCTTATTTCTTTCATATTCTTTGATACAGATCATCATCTAGTCTTCTGTATTTTCCAGGTATCTTTGAAAGTCGATTGTTGTAGTTTTGTAAGATAGTTCAAGTTCAACTAATCCTCTGCCTCCTCCTCCTTTTTCTTCTTCTTACTGATATCTAAGTATGGTGTCGCATATATTGAAAATATTTTATTGGAGTATAGTTTAAAAAGACTCCTCACAACACAAGAATTTTTTTAGTGAATCCTCGTAGAGAAAATGGTAACAATTTTCTAGAGGTCTCAATACCGATTTTACCAAAGTGCTCTTTCAAGGTTCTTGATGACGTACCAAGGGCACGCATTACTGTAAGAATTAATTCAATAGTCATGTTCCATAGGTACTTCCTTTTCCTAACTAGATCTTGGTATTTTCAAATTTTTTAAAAAGAATTTCTTTGGAGTCCACGTTTGTATCGTATGGAACAGCGGAATCAATAATTTGGCAATTGCTAATTTCCTTATCTATAGCAATAAGATCTGGTCTCCGGGGTTCCTTGTCTGGACTGAAAAATCCCATATCTTGTGCCTGTCATTTTCTATCAGTGCCTCTGTCTGATGTTCTCTTTTACGCTGAAGCCAACTTTTGTGGCAGACATATCAATGGATTCCCTTACCAATCCAATTATATCGCCGTTTATAAATTTTCTGCGCCAACTTGACATATTCACCGAGAATTTTCTCAAAAGTTTTTCCACAAATCTTTGCACTTGTTTTCTAAATCTTCTTGTTCCATTATTATTATTATTATTATTATTATTATTATTATTATTATTGTTGTTGTTGTTGTTGTTTTGGTGTTGTGCAAGAGCAACACGGCAACAAAGTGAGAGTGGGGTACGAATATACGAAGCGTAATATACCCATCATGATATCCAATCTGATAAAGGTATACCAGGGACATGTTTCACAGCCAAATGTGCACAATATGTTATCAGGTTTTTGATAAAAGCAACGCATAACCATACCGGTGTGGTTCAGTTAGAAATACCTTCAAGTATGGTAACCCAGTCCGCTGAGACAGTCTCCAAAATTCACAGTGCTTCAGAGGACAAGGTAAAATCGTCGAAATCAAGCAAATTACAAGTAAATCGCTTCTTCTGGTTTGTTGTTGCTGCGGTGGTGGTGGCTCTGTTGTTGTTGTTGTTGCTAAACAGACAAGTAAATACCGTACATATTTACTTATCAGCCAACTTTATGTATTGTCGGACACTTGAAATTTTTAGCATGAATTTTAAACCCACCAAAAAAATCTACCTGTTTATAGTGCAACTGAACATCGAAAATGCTTGATTTTTAATCTCTTCAAAAAATTACCCGTGTATAATGCGACCTACTTCTTTCTTTTTATATGCCATGTACTTTCAGGACGTAGGCGATCATCGCTCTCAACCACCCTCTATCCCTTGTAGCTATCAGCAAGTTCCTTTACTCTGCGTCTTCCTCCAGACCACGTTCTGTCACCCACCTGCTCAACCTCGTCAGGTATGTCACGCGCTGCTTTCCCTTGTCTCTCTTTCCCTCTATTCGACCCGTGAGTATCAGATTCTCCAGGCCTTCCATCCTCATTATGTGTCCCAGAAACTTCAGTTGCCTCTTTCTGATGTTAAGTCCATTACATCCTTAGCATCCTTCTGTAGAATCACATTTCCGTCGCCTCGAGTCTCTTCTTGTTTGAGGAAATCGTTCAACATTCGCTGCAGTAGAGGAGAACAGATGTAATGTAACAGAGCAGTATTCTTTCCTTTGTTACCAAAGAAATTCTCCTGTATCGCAATACTCTGCCCAGCTTTTGGAATGTGTCCTTGGCCATCCCAATACGTCAACGGATCTCAGTGTCGCACTTACCGTCCTCTGTCAAGACGCTTCCCAGATATTTAAACTTCAGCGTCTGTTTGATTCTAGTGTTCCCGACCTGCAAATCGCATTTCGGGCTCATCCTCTCACCGATGACCATGCATTCTGTCTTCTTGTAGTTTCTGCTTAGTCCTTTCTTCTCTCTCTCCGTCCCTACCTTCTGAGTTTGCTGTCAGTACTGTCCATCTGCGTCCATTATGTTGTTAAGATTGTGTCTGCCAATGCTAAATCCCAGTAGGGTTTCCAATTCTCTCTTTTTGCGTAAGAATCTGGTCATAAAAGCTCGCATTATACACAAGTATATACGATAATTTATTTCTAAAACTCACTTGCGAAAGCTTAGTTATTCCGGTTTAATTAAATATAAGAAACTATTTGCAGTCCCTCGTAAGTTGATATGAAACTGGCGGAATGAAAGTGAAGGTATTTCAATTTATGAATATTTGTCGGGGAAAATGGGAACTTGAAAATTCTGTTGTGTTATCCTCTAATTGAAACTTGCCAACTTGAAAAGGATCATTGCAAATTCTGTTATTTTATCAAGAACAACAGCCCCCGATTCTTTCAGAAGAAATGATCAAATATTTCATTAACAAAGGGATCTGTGAGAAATTTATCAGTCTGAGAGCATAATTACAGTGCCTTCAGTAAGGACTGAACTGAATACAGTTGTAATTGTTTGCAAGACTTGTTTCCTCATTGTTGATTTATAGCAGGCGGTAAAATTTTTAATATATAAATAATAAAAGAAACAGCTTTTCATTGTTCATCTTTTTGATTTGCGCAGTCCTTTGCGTGGCGCCGGTTATATCAAATAATGAAAGTAATTATGGGCAGGAGTGTTGGGAAATTCTACTAATAGAATTAGTTCTAGAAACTGGTTTTTCGTAACAATTCTCTGAATTTATAGTCAACTCGAATTATAATTCATATGGGTCAATATGAATTTAATGTTCACAGTTTGTATTCATTTGTTGTCATTCTCTGTTAAAATTGATGTATATTTTTCCGGCGGTTGAAAGAATAAGGCAAGACACTTTGCTTACTGAAACATTAATAAAAAAAATAGAATAAAAAATATATTTAGGGGCAAAACTTTTGGAATGCTAATGAACATAAAAGTAATGGAAAAGGGCGAATGATATTAGAAAAGATTAATTTTGAAGAAATGCAAGTAAATATTCTGTTTTGATTTAGAGATTATTATTCACGATGAGAAAATGGAATTGACATTAGGGTCACATCGTTGCAATTCTAATTTGTTATAATCACGTAGCTGCCAACAAAATAGATTGATAGTATTATTTTCCTAAAACATGCTTTCACATTGTCTCTAGAATAGTATCAACATTAATAAAAATAAACCTTACAAATTATGTATATATATATATATATATATATATATATATATATATATATATATATATATATATATGTGTGTGTGTGGGATTGTGTGTGTGTGCATGGAATATATATATATTCACATATTTTTTTTATACACTACAGATCACAAATTGAAGCCACGCTCTGAAGTTTGGAGTAAAAAAAATTGAAAAAGAACTCTTAGTCTTTCAGAAAAGAATGGAATTATTTTTTAAACGTATAAATTGAGAAACTTTTGCAACGAATGCAAAACAAATTGTGCTACAGTAATCAAAGCTAAAAGAGGGTATTTTGGCAAGAGCAAAATTTAATCATAAAATCCTTTTTCTTTTTGCCATAATAAATTTTCTGATAAAAATTCATGTTTCACTTTTTTTTCACCACGTATAATAATTTTCTCTTATTTAACGTGCATACAACTACGTTTGTGGCCAATTTAAAAAATACTCAGGGGATCGCCTAAAACATTTGGACTGTAGTGTATATATTTTTGTCTGATACATTTCGTCCAATGAGATTTCATTGCACCAAAATTATGTTTACGTTCATGTGATTACACATAAACCTAGAAATGGGCGATGAAATTTCAAAATTAAATTTTCCATTTAAAAATAGGCTATATACCAAAATACATATAAAAAAATTGAAATTTAATTTCGACTTTATTTCATGCACATGTGTAATCACATCAACATGAACATCATCTTAAGCCGTTGAAAGATGAAACGCGCCACACGAAAGGTATTTCCCCCTTTGTCATATTGCAGTAAAGAAGTTAATGGTCAGCTGAATTACACCAGGAAACAGTAGTATTAAAAAAGTGTTCAGTACACGTTTAAAAAGATAAAAATTAACATATCGAGCTTTTAATTATAAGAAATGAGAAAAACAGCCGATTCCGCTACCTTGGTTTTCAACCAATTTCAGTCAGTTGATTTCCTAACGCTTTATTTTTTAAAAATAAAAAATCATAAACGCCATATTTAAATAAAAAGAAGAAGCCCATGATGTGAGATGATGGGGAGGAGGATGGGAAAATCAAATGTATTGGAAATGTATTGGTCGGGGATTAAATTGGAAATGTATTGGTCGGGGATTAATTAAAATAAACATAAAATCTTTTTATCCCATTTCAAATGAACTCACAAGGAAATTTTTAGTATGAATACAACGGGATATAATTTCCGATTACTGGTTTAAAAGCTTTTATTTTGGTCTGGAAATGTTATTAAAGCTAGTTTCTCTTGTTGACAAAGGTTGCAGATGTTGCTATGATTGTTGTAAGGTTTTGCTTTTTTTAAAAAGATTTTCCGGTTTACAATCGGATCTTTTTTATTTTTCTACTTTAATTTCCACACATGGCTAGTTTTATATAATTTCTAAGACTTTCTAGCTTAAAAGATGACTTATGATTGTAACACCTCTTTTTAAAGTTACCCTCAGTATACCCTATGCATATTTTTTCTGGCCATTTGTATATATTACTTCTGTTTTGTAAATTACTGCTTCACTTTTGCAAAATTCATCTAATGGACATCTGCTTTTGTTTCTACAATTGCGTATTTTACTGTTGACTATGTCTTGCTGCACGTTAGTTTTGAAATTTCTGATGTTTTTGACTTTTTATTGTGGTTTCTAAATTACTAGCACAGCTGTAGCTTAATTTCACTGTGTTTTTATTAGATATTTTATGTAATTCGGAATTTTTCGGGAAGTGTTTATTAAGTAATTTGAAAAATATTTTCCCTACTTTGTATTAGACCCCTAAGTTAAAATGGGTTTAAACTAAATAATATTTTTTCTTTTCTTCCAATTGTTTTTTATATGATGTTTTATTTGAGGTTTAAATTCTAGTTTGGTTTATGACCCTCTTCTTTTAAAGTACTTTATATTCTTTCTTTTCATCTTCGAAAATTATTTTACTAGAGGAATTTTTTGACTACCTGGACTCTGTTTCATTGAGGATTTGTTTTATTATACTTGCAGGATGGTTGGATCTAACATTCATGTATTTTTATTTTGCGTTAGGTTTAGTGTGTGGGGAAGCACTTAAAAGATCAGATAATTGTTGAATTATAATAAAATTTTCAGGATTTATTCACAAATGAAAATATTATATGGGAAATGTCTTCCCCTAGAACACCTTGATAACTTGTTTTTTTTTTACATTTATTACTCTACACTTATTTAATTTTAGAAAATTTTAAGATTTTTTTTGTCTCACTTAATATAGTAGTTATAAGGAAAAATTCTAGAATTTAAATCATCAATTCTTGGTGGTTAAACAGAAACACTCTTATAGAAAATCTGTCCTGAATCGTAATTTTTAAAAAATTGCTTTCATTTTTAAAAAATTTTAATTAGATAATTTATAAACTTTTATATCCTTTAAAATTCTGTATTCATTTGTTGTGGTCAAGGAATATTATTATTAAATAAAAGCTATATTTCGTAATCAGAAATAAAAAAGCTTATTACAATTCAGCGAACACCAGTATTTTAAAAAGAATTTTGAATTTTTTGTGTGCATAAGTATGACGATTTTTGTAGATACGGCCGCTATTACATGATATTAAAAAATAAGAAAATAAGTGTAGTAACTATAGTAAATTAAAAATGTATTGCTAATTTTGTAATATTTCCTCAACAAACGTCTTCGTAAGTAAGACTATAAATACAAAGTACTTAAATTTTACTAAAATATTAGAACACTTAAAACACTTTTAATTAACTGAGTAGTTAAAAATATCTAAAATGTTTTTTACGTTGTATTCCTCGTAATTGTACTACAATTATTTCGCATTTACATAAACCCCACAAACATTAGGTTATCGATAGATGTGTTAACGCCTCATGAAACAACGACCTCCGTGTCAAAAATGCTCTTCTACGATACTTTAAACTAAAAGTAAATAATATTTGTTTTAGTTAATATTAATTAAACATTAAAACAGTTAATCTCCTGGAAATAAAATTTCAGAAAAGTATATTTTATTTTTGAATTATTTTTTTTTAATAAAGAGGATTATGCTGTTTTGACAGATGTTTCAATATGCACAATTTTAACGATGTTAGTAATAATCAAAAAATAATTATAATAATAACAAATTATTTTCTTATTAGCATATTATATTTACTCTATTAGTTGGGAATTTAAACTAAAATAAAAGATTTAAAAACGATTTTTCATTTTTAAATTGCATTATAAACATTAAGTATCGCTTTTGGAAGGTATATATATATATATATATATATATATATATATATATATATATATATATATATATATATATATATATATATATACATATATATATATATACACATTGATAATATCAGTGGTAAATATACACATACATATGCAAACATATATCTAAAATAAAGAAATATATATAATACATAAGCAATCAATATATATATATATATATATATATATATATATATATATATATATATATATATATATATATATATATATAGTAGAGAAAATAAGGGATTCAGCCGATTCCACTACCATGACAAAATCAGGAAAGCGCTTTTCAAATTCTTCAAATAGAAGTCGATATGAATAAGAAAATCGTCAAATATTTGGATGTAGAATTAAATCTACAAACTGGCAGTTTTTAACTCTACCCACCCCAAATATGAATGCAATTTAAAAGAAATTACTATTCAGATTTTCTATAAGGGTGTTTCTGTTTAACCACCAAAAATTGATGATTTAAATTCTAGAATTTTTTTTCCTTATAACTACTACATTATGTGACACAAAAGTTTCTTAAAATTTTCTAAAATTAAATAAGTGTAAGGTAATAAATGGGTAAAAAACAAAACAAAACAAAACAAAAAAAACAACCTTTCAAAGTTTTCAGGGGAAGACATTTCCAATATAAGTTTTTTCGTTTGTGAACAAGTCCTGAAATTTTCAATATAATCCGACAATTATCTGGTTTTTGCAAGAATTTACAAATCAAAATGTGATTTTCACTGCAAAACGAAACTCAAATTTCCCGTACTAATATGTGACCCCACAATTGGTGCCAGAGAAATAAGATTTTTAACCAAAATTTGGAAGGTTCTAAAAAGGATTAATAAATAATTTTTTCATGAAAACGATAGAACTTTGTTTTTATTAAGTTTTGAACATTTTCTATTATTTATGCTAATTTTTCAGCTTTTCTTTATTTATCGAATGCGACAGACAAAGAAAATCTTATGAGATTTTATTCAGGTTTTCTAATGTTTTTAGAGATTTCCTTTTTTTTTGGTGGTGAAGAGGTGAATAGTATATACGAACTGCACCTGATGTATATTGTACGATGCGATCACTAGAAAGGATAATAAAATAATTAAATTCAGCGCTGTCGCATCTAAAGCGTTCCCATTTCGGGATAGTGACTTTCTAAGCATAGCTTAGATGCGCCACAAGACCGAAAGTATGGGGCACCCAGTGAAGATCGAAATCACTCGAGGCGCTCCCCCCCACTTCGGTATATTATTTATAACCGATCCTAGTGTTTATGTCTCACACTCCCCTTCTAAGCATATAAAATAGACCAGTGAAGTTCTTCTTGAAGGTGAAAGGCCTTAAACACACACACACACACACACACGTATATGCAAGGCAGTACAGCCTCTAGCACGCAAAGTGTTACAGGGTGTGGGGGACAGATCAGAAGCATTAATAATGAATAAAGAGGAGAAAGAAAAGACCAATCAAGAGGGCAGTAGATAGCGATTGACATTGCATTGAAATTTTTGCTGATTAAAGTTCGTTGGAAAGCATGTGACAGGGAGGGAGGGAGTTCCACACGCGAGAAGTGCGGGATAAGAAACAGCATAAAAATTCCGGATAAATGTAGCTAACTCAGCCTTAAATTGATTTTATCTAGCCGTCAGTCATACAGTCATACCATAGTGAAGATCTCAAACCATGAAAGTATTTATGAAAAAGGCACAGAGAGGGAACCTTACGGCGGTGGGCAAGTGACTGAAGCCGAGATGAGAGATCAGGCCTTATAATATTGCTGATTCTTCTTTGAACTTTATCAAGGAGCAGGGTCACCGGACCATATATGTCAACAATATTCTAAGTATGGACGAATGAAAGACTTATAGATATGAAAAATAGATTATGTGAGAAAAATTGTCTCGTTCGATACAGTGAACCATCTTTCGTGGCAGTTGATCTAGCAATGGATTCAATGTAGGCTTTCTACCTCATGTCAGCTGAGAACATTGGCCCGAGAAGGCGGAGTAAGTCACTTTCTTGGAGGATAGCATCAGACATGTTGATGGAAGGCAGAACGAGGTCTCTCAGATGATTAATGGCGAACAGTTTCGTTGACAAGCCATCTGCCCCACCGTTAACGACAGTCTTGAGGTCGTTTTGTACACCAACTGCCATTTTGAAATTACTGACTGATCCGCCTTACCCTTGAGGTAGAAGTAAATGGTAGTTGGGAGCTGATATTATCGGGAAGGTCTTTAATAAAGATTAATATATATATATATATATATATATATATATATTAGGTTGGTGCAAAAAAAATTTCGTTTTCTAACATATGTTACTATGTGATAAAACGAAATTATTTTTGCACCAACCTAATATAATGTATATATATATATATATATATATATATATATATATATATATATATATATATATATATATATATATATATATATATATAATGTATATTTAAGCGGCAGGGTTTATTTTATTCAGCTATTGCTGAATATACTAGAAAATGTAAGACGGTTATGTCTTTTAATCATATGTCTTTCGAACGAAATCCTTTACAGTAATCCGTAATTGAACCGTTCATAAATAAAAAGGAAAATTGGGGGGTTATCTATCTATCTATCTATCTATCTATCTATCTATCTATCTATCTATCTATCTATCTATCTATCTATCTATCTCAGTCTGTTTATTATCTATCTATCTATCTATCTATCTATCTATCTTTTTCATTTTCTATCTATCTATCTATCTTTTTTATTATCTATCTATCTATCTAAAGCTGATAACTATCATGCTCTGATAAATGTCTATCTGTCTAAGTTTGATATCTAAGTCTGATGTCTGTCTATCTAATCTGATATCTAAGTGATGTATAAGTCTGATATATATCTATCTATATAAATCTGATATCTATCATACCCTGATAAATGTCTATCTATCTATCTATCTATCTATCTAAATCTGATATCTATCATGCTCTGATAAATGTCTGTCTATCTAAGTTTGATATCTAAGTCGCATGTCTGTCTATCTAGATCTGATATCTAAGTGATGTCTAAGTCCAATATCTATCTATCTATCTATCTATCTATCTATCTATCTATCTATGTCTGTTCATATCTATCTATATAGTTCTGCTCATTATCTATCTATCTATCTATCTATCTATCTATCTATCTATCTAGTTCTGGTCATTATCTATCTATCTATCTATCTAGTTCTGGTCATTATCTATCTATCTATCTAGTTCTGGTCATTATCTATCTATCTATCTATCTATCTATCTATCTATCTATCTATCTATCTATCTCCTTTAGAAGCTCTCTGAGTTAGGCTTCTTATGCATGTCTATATCCGACTGATACATCTGCTTTCCTGAACGGAACATATTACACACAAATCTTGATATGCATTCCCCACCGTGTAACTGTAATCACAACCAATGTTTGGCCACCATAAACGTTCAGAAAGACTTGTAAACGTCAAGTTTTCGTCGTTATTGAATTTAATATCTCAATCCTGTTTCGTAAGCAATTTCACACATATATATCTTCCATGCCTAAAATGGTTTAACTTTCTTAACTTTTGTTGATCTGACTGAAAATATCGGTGTATCTATAGTAGCAGGTGTCGCTGCATATATTTCCGACTGGTAGCACTGAAGTCACAGGCTTTAGTCGTACGCAACTTCTAGACAGTTTGTATTGTTATAGACAATACATAGGGATAATTATTTTGGCCTTATTTTCTTAAAATAATCTTCTTATGACATATAATGAAAAACAATACGAGAAAACTAGTAAAGAAATAGTTCCCGCTCACCTCAATCATTTATTTCTCTAACATGTGAGGTATTGATTCCATGTATATGTAGAATGTAGAATCTTTTCTCTTCCGACGTTCTCCAAATATCTTCACACTTTGCGAAACTAATTTATTCTTCTATTACTACCAATGAATTATCTGTTTCTCATTGTCGATAAGATTCTACTATGCATATACACAACCTTGGTGTTTGTACCCAAGAAAATCTTCCAATGACAAGGGAATTTTCTCCTGTACCCTCAGATGATTCTTTCATGTACTTTCGACTTTCGTTATTGCACTGTTAGCTATCTCTTTTTCCTCTATCGCTCTCCCAGTTCTCAGGTCTGCAATATATTAGACAACATCTCTGACAGTATAGAACTGTCTCTCTCTCTGTCTCTCTCTCTTTACAGTCATTTGCTAATATTTTGGGGTTTGATGATTTTAATGCTCATCACGTCAAGTGGCTTACACATTTTAATGTTACTGATATTGCCAGTATTCAGACTTTCAATTTCCCCTTTGCTCAGCCTCAAATAGTGAATTTCCTTACTTGTTCCCCTAATAAATCTGATCAACACACTTCTTTACTTGATTTGTTCCTTACCTCCTCTACTAGCTTTTATCGAGCATCACAACACTTTCCTGTTGGCACTTTAGATCACGTTGTAGTATCTGTTGTTATTGGAGACACTTATTAAAAAAGACCCCCCTATATTCACAAGGCCACTTGCACTGATTGGGATTCATTTCGTGACTTTCTTCGAGATGGCTCTTGGATTGATATTCTTAACCTTACTATTGAGAATTTTGATACGTAAGTTTCTTCTTGGGTTACAGTCGGTATTGATGCTTTTGTACCATCTCACAAATACAAGGTGAAACCACAATCATCTCACTATGGTGCACACCGGTCTGTTTACCTGCTGTAGCCCGTAGGAATAACTTTTTTCGACTGTACCAGCATGGCACATCCGATCATAAAAGACGTATATTTGAGTCTACACGTAATAATTTTAGAGTCCTCAAATGTGCTCAGTCTTTGTTTGCTGATAGAATGAAGTTTGGCACTCATGATTTCTGTCTGCTCTGTAGTAATATGTGAAATAAGAGTAGTCTTCTATCTTTCCATATTTCGTTCAATTGGAAGTGTTAAAATCTTTGGTTGATAAAGCAGAATGCTTTGTTCGTAAATTATTCTCAAATTCTACTCTTGACTCATCTAGAGTATCTTTGCGTAACTTTTCACTCAGAAATGAGTCTCTATTGAGTGATATGTATATAACTCCGTTCATGGATTCTGCTATCGTTTCTAAACCGGATACTCACAATGCATGTAGACTTGAGGGTGTTCCTGCAATAGCCTTTAAGAAATGTCTTCCTGAACTGGCGTTTGTTCTCTCTGCTCCATGACAGCAATATTCAAAGCAATTACGAATGGTAAACTTATAAATATATAAAATAGATTCTGGCTAGAAAAAAACGTTTAGCACCACACAGTAAACCAATTATCGCAGTAGCAGGTCTAGGAATTGATTCAATATAATCTGTCCATTTCATGTCGGTGGAAAATGTTAATCCGATTTGATTCTCCTGCGGGTTAGCAATAGTCATGTTGATGGAAGATAAAAAGGGTGCTCTCAAACAATTAATAGAGAGCAGTTTCGTTTTTGGAGGCGTTAAAATAAGCAATCCATTCCTTGCCCTAGTTAATAACAGATTGTAGGTAATTTTTAAAATCAGCTGTCAATTTGGCCTTATCGAACGAATCAGACTTACTATTTAGACAGGGGTAATTAGTTGTGTCATCAGTGCAGATACTGATCCCTTGAAGAAGCTCATTAATGAAATTTAGGACCAACCAAAGTCCAAAGATAGAGCATTACTTTAATGCAAAAAGATCTGAAGAGAACTTTGATTTCGCGAAAATGCATAGCTTTCAAGAACAAGTTATCTGTGTATGCAAATGTTTACATCATTTATGTCCCATGTCCTTTCAGGACGCGATCCATCATACATCACCAAAACTTTCTGTTTGTTCTTAATCTAAGTAACAATTACTCTTTTAACTACTTCTTCTATGTGTCCTGTCCCACAAGAAAGTGGGTGATCATGGCTCTCCACCACTTTCTATCCTTTCTTCCTATTTGTAAGTTTTGTCCTAGTCCATGTCCACTGATATTGAATCAATTGCTAGGTCTCCTGTTAAGAAAGTTGTTTCACTTTGTTGCGCCAGAAAATGTTTATCGTCAGAATCCCTCTGCACATTTATAAATCTATCATCCGTCCGTACATTGAATACTTCTGTCATGTCTTGCCTACTACTACTACTACTACATATCCAAAAAAGGGTCTATAATGGTATCGGTCTTGACCTGGCATCTCGAATTCAGTAACTTTCCCACCGCCATGACGCGGTTTCCCTCTGTTTTCTTTCTACAAATATTTTCATGGCAACTGTTCTGATAATTTTTCCTTCTTGATGCCATGACTGCAAGAATTTAAGTGTGTTACTAGATTGGCAATTAGTTCTAAGAGTTTTAATGTTTTAACTCCCACTTTCCAATGTATTAGGTTGGTGCAAAAATAATGACCTAATAATGTCGTTTTTTGACGTTAAAAAATACGTCAAAAAACGACATTATTACGTCATTATTTTTGCATCAACCTAATATGTTAGGTATACTAATAAGGAAAATGTCCGTACCATCTTGATTTTGACGTCTCTGCATCGATTAATTAGTTTGCTATGGGTTATCAACCCTCTGTGGATTATTTAAAGCCAGAACATATCTTCTTTTTTGGTTTTAATTACAATGACAATGTTTTCCGAATAACAATGGTTTTCCAGATAAAATTCCTACATAGCTGGGGGGAGGATGACTTCATACCTTTCCGAAGGTTATTTAAATATAAGGGAATGTAACGAACCAGATTCATATTCAAACTGATCTCTCATTTCCAGTATTATATAAGCTTCGCATCCTCCCTACAGCGAAGGGATCTCATGAGAAAAAGAAGTTCTATCAAGACTTTTTATTGCTAGACACACACTTAGTATAAGATACGCAATTGAAACCCTATTGACAGCAGACGTGGACTCTAAAGGAAAGCGGGAATTGAGTAAAAAAATCAATTGTAAAAAAAAAATACAGTATATGGTCATTAGCAAAAGGGACAGCAGAGGACACATGCTACAAATTGGAGACGTCAAAATAAAGTACAGAAAACTTATTATATGGGAAGTCTTATAACAGATGACGGCAAACGTGACAGCAAAATATACCTTCCAAAAAACCTAAACAGATTATTAAGATACAAGAAAATTTCGTTAGACCTGCTGAATTGTCATATAATATAAATAAGGGATGGAATATAGACAATTTTATCTCAGATTAAAAGGAGACTTCAAGGAGCAGAAATGTAGATCTACAGGATAATACTGAGAAAAACATCAGTGAAGTATGTGTGCATGGAGGAAGTTTTAAGGAAACGAAAGAGCACATACGTTTAGAATCAGAAAAAATATACGACATTTCTGGGACACATACTGAGGAAAGATAGCTTTAAGAATCCGACTAACCTAGCTAACGACTTTAAGTAAAGGAACTGCAGGAAGATTGATATTACATTACAGTTGATAATTCTTATCTTTGTTTGCAACGCAATCCCTGCTTCGTCAATATTTTGCTTATTATTTGGAAGACATCTTTCCCTATTCCAATTCATCTTTAAATTTATGAGTCACATGACTAACAAACATGGCTGAGGAATTTGGAGTCTCATCTAAATTGCGTGATAGAAACGGAAAACAAACAAACATATAGTTTGACATCAAGACTAACGACTATATTTTCTTGTAAATGTTTCGGACTGTTATTTCCAAAACCTCTGATAGCAATAGAGTGTAGATTATTTTGTTTTCCCTGTAGTCCCATATTCCGAAGCATGCATTTATGTGTCTATATTGTTTTCAGTAGAAGGGTAAAGTACTTTTGATAATATGCACGAAAAGAGCGGGAAATAGAGCAAACATGATAAGGAAGGCAATTACATTTTAGGTTAATGCTATTTGAATTGATTTTTGCTGAACCCAGGCCATCGCCGCCGCATTTATTTGCCCAATGCTTACGCGACTGTGAATCTCCGAGTGACTAAAAAATAAAATAAAGAAAGAATTAAAAAAAAAAAAAAGAAGGGGAAATTGAGGGTGAGAACTGCGAGTTTTTCAGGCGAAAAATTAAACATTGATGCTCTTATTGTTGGGGGCAGACTGTTGAGGTGAGGAAATAGGGAAAATAAAATGTAGCAGGAAGAGAATAAGAGTAGAAAATTTTTTTAAAAAAGAGACTCAAGAAGCGGCTTAGGAGTGGGTAGAGGATAATGCTTTTTAGAAAATAAAAGCAAATATTTTATGGTAGATGAATTGAGTCGGTTTAGTAAGAAACTAATAATAATAAAAAATCGGTGAAAGGGAGATAAAGAAGGTAAGAAAATATGAAAGAGTGAGAAATAGACGAGAAGACGTTGAAAGAGAGGGGGAAAGGAAACAACAAAGTAGCAGAGAGGGGAGAATGAATAAAGAACTTCCCTCGAAAATGCATGGAAAATAAAACGCATTAGAACGTTGATTTAACTAATATTAGGTAAAAAAAAAAAAAAATAAAAAAAGAATAGTAGAACGCTTACAAAATGAGTATTAATTTGAAAGAGTGACGTGATGCAATTATATTGAGAGAGGAGATATAAAGAAAGAGAGGGAAACGGGATGAGGAGATAAAGAACAAAAAAAAAAAAAACTGAAGAGAATCCGAAGTATATAATGGTAGTGTGGTATAGAGAATCGAGAAAGACAGATTAAAGTTAAAAAGTCTGCAAAAAGTGAATGAGAGTAATATGAAACGTTTAAAGAGAGAGAAAAAACGGATGACGAAGAACCATTTTAATAACGAAAGTGCTGAACAAAAGAAAAGGAAAGAAAAGGACAAAAAGAAATGGAAAGAGGGGCGGGAATATAATTTAATGAGGAAAACCTATAATAAAACCGAACCCAGTGGAGCAGGCGCGACAAATAATTGTAACAGAGTGCGTTTCTTTGGAAGCCGCCATTTTTAGAGGAGGATAATGAAAAGAAAAGG
Organism: Acanthosepion lycidas; assembly: GCA_963932145.1. Classification (NCBI taxonomy): domain Eukaryota; kingdom Metazoa; phylum Mollusca; class Cephalopoda; order Sepiida; family Sepiidae; genus Acanthosepion; species Acanthosepion lycidas. The sequence continues at coordinate 34,786,978 of OZ010576.1, forward strand.
CAGACAACAAAGGAGAAATGGTGGAAGCATGAACATTCAAAGACGCACATACGTAGAGAGTAAAAAAAAGAAAAAAAAAGAAAGAAAGATAGAACAAAAGAAAGAAAGAAATAAAGAAAAAGAGGAGAAAAGATTAGTAGAAGAAAACGGGGCGCTAAAATTGAGTGACGGAGAGAACGGGAAATATGAGAAGAGAACAATAAAAGGAAAAGGAAAACTGTAAGAAGTGGAATGTCTTGCTGATAGTGCCGAAACGAAGACAACTAATTAATATAATAAATCAACATTACTTTTGTTAATACGACGTCAGGATTTAGGGAAATTAAATTAGAGTCGATTCCACGTAAGGGGAAGAAAAAAGTACGATACAAATTCTGAAGTGGAGCACTGTTAGTGAAATGAGCAACATAAACTGAGATAGATTGCGAAGATCTCTCTCTCTCTCTATATATATATATATATAGATAGATATGTACACGGGAGACAGAGCGAGCGAGAGAGCACAAAGCCTGTAAAGGCGGTATTTAGCAATAAAAGGTTTTTAGATCGTTAACTATGTGTGTCGTCAAGAAAGAAGCTAAATTTTTGTAGTATTTGCTAGACAAGTAATGAATTCTGAATAATTTGTGCTAAAACGTACAGCATAACTCTTTTATTCAGTGCTTCCTACGATGGAGACTTATCCACAATGAAGCGCGTAACACTTCGAACAGCACCTCAACGTTGACATCGGTGTACCCAGTTGATTTGAATTCAAGTTTTTCCATTTCTTAGACTGTCTGTCAGCCAAGTCTAGGGCGTCTCCACCAACCTGTTGTCTATTTCATAGAGTGGGGTGGGCCTGAAGAGATAGATTCATAACTTTTACAAGGGATGTATAGCGAAAATGAACACAACAGACTAGGCCGAAATTTGAACTTGCCGCGCTGATTTTACTTTACGCGCTGATAACATTTGCAAAATTTACACATGAGCCAAACTAGAAACAGAATTCATGAAATATAACGGAATATTTCTCGAATCACTCTCTGTTGCCACTCAATATTCAAATCATTTTGCCAATTGTAGTTTTGTTGCATTCTTCCTCTATTAGACATGTCCCTCCAGAACGTGGGTGATCATGGCTCTCCTCCATTTCCTGTCCATTGTTGCTCTTAATAAATTTTGTCTTTTTGTTATTTCTCCTAGACCTTATTCCGCCATTTAGCTCACCAAGAAGTTTATGCTTTGTTTTCTTCTGTCCCTCTGACCTTAAAGCTGTCCTGTGAGTATCACATTTTCCAAGCTCGCTTTCCTCAATATGTGCCCCAGAAAATTCAGCTATCTCTGATGTTAAGTATAAATTTCTTTCTTGTTTCCTTTTTCTCTAAAACTTCGTCATGGTATCCCAGCATCCTCATGTAGAACCACATTTTTGCCGCTTAAAAATTCTTTTTAATCCGTGGGGTGATTGTCCAGCATTCACTGCCGTGCAGGAGGGCTGATATTACGTAAAAATTCAGTACTAGTAATACTTATAAATGATGCATGAGTAGCGTAATGGAAATTGATATGGAAAATGGATAGGCGAACGGAGTTCAAATCCCATCCTATTCCTGTTCATTTGGAAAAGACACGAATCAATCTCGTCTAACCGCCCCGACAGCTATCGGTTGAATAGTAGGTCAAACTGGAGTATTTAACCTTGCGTGGCAGCCAGGATAACTCCGAATTCAAACCTGACGAAAAGCAACGGGAAACAATTCTTTCCCAAGAAGTCATAGCAATTCGAATACAATAAAGAAATGACTGACGAGTCATGATTGCATAAACCCTGAATGGACATGGTATTAAAAAAAATATTTTAAAGCTTCTTCTCATTCTATGTACCGTGACACTTTAGAACGTGAGCGGTCTCCTAAAAAAAACATCTTGTCTTTTGTAGCTTTTAACAACCTTTGTCGTTTTGCCGTCCCTCTCACTGTCCCAGTAATATGGGGGAGGTGTAATGAATCTAGACTCTCAACGAGAGATCGGAGAGCCGAGTTCGAATTACAGCCGGGTTCGTTATAGTCACTTGCGAGTAGATATCCTTGTGAAAGGTATGAGTCACGCTAATCAAACACCAGCTCTGAATTAAAGAGGAAGACTTGTATCTGGAAAAATCATTGTTATCCTCCACAAATTGTTAATGCATTATTTGCTGAAAGAAAGAAAAAAAAACAAACAAATTCTTATAGTCTAAAATATGTTTCGACTTAAAATATCCTACCAAAAGTTGACACACTATAAGAAATCAGTCAATAAATCGACCCTATTCCGCCATCCATTTACACATGCTCTCAAGGTGGAAGTCCCACGGCCTCCCTTGTCTCTTTTGCCTCCTCTATGTTCTGTGAGTTTCAAATTCTTCAATTCTTCTTTATTATGGTGATTTTCTAAGCGTAGCTTAGATGTGGCACAAGGCCGAATGTATGGGGCGCCTATTGAGGATCGAACTCAGTCGTAATTAATCTAGCAAGACAAGATTGCTAAACATTATTCCACATCGTAGTCCCCCAATTCTTCCTTATTATGTGTTCAAAGATTTTCAGCTGTCTCTTTCTCATTCTGATTGACTGATTGATTGATAAATTTTTTACGTCTTATCAAGCCTTTGCATGCTATTTAAAGCCAGAAAATATTTTTAGTTTGTAAGAATTGTTTTTTGGAGATAATAATGAATTCAAAATAATGATTTTTTTGAAGATAATAATGATTTACTTGATTAGTAAGATACTAGTCTAACTAATTAATCCATAGCCTGGGGGAGAAGAAATGGATTCATATATTTTCCCAAGAGTATTTGCGCGTATGTTAATATACCTAACCCAGCAGGAATTGGAACTCGGCTCACCGATCAATAATTCCGAGCGATATCCATTAAACCACTCGCATATGCAAGCTCACCTGGTATTTCCAACTGGTCACCCATTTAGGTAGTGACAGGCTTGACTTTGTTTAACTTCGGCGATCGTACGGAAACAGGTGTTTCAACGTGATTTGGCCGTAACCCTTTTATTGAACGTTTAAGTGTCTTTTTTTTTATTTCTGGTTTCTTTAAGACTTTTCTTGCTTACCCTTTCCGTCCAGGATATTCTCAGTATCCTTCTGTAGAATCACTTTTCTGTTGCCGTCAGTTTTCATCTGTGCGGATATTGTCCAACATCCACCGTCACATTCGGAAATGAAAAAAAAAAAAAAAAAATTAGTTTCATTTTTAATTTCCAGCAATGCGACTATCTGTCGTATGCCTGTAGAAATAATAAATAAAAGTGAAAAATGATTTTAGATATCAATTAATCGCTTTGACACCGAGAATATTGAAACATTTTATCGTGTAGAGATTGGTTTGTGATATGTTTTCTACTTTAGATTTGATAAGAGATTCTAATTTTATCATCTCTGTAATAAATGTGACCCGCTTGTCAATTTATCGTCATGTCAGCAAACTAATCAACTTGATCTTGACGGTTGGAGTTAAAAGTTAACTCTGTGTACACTTTCTATATTTTCTGATCACGGTCGTAATACAATTTATCGGATATTTTAGTCTTAAATACCGATTTATATTTTCATTTTCTATTTCTGCTGTCTTTATCTAAAATAAGCAAACTTTTCGATATTTCTGTCTTTTTTTTTTAAATATTATCACCAAGACACTCAAGTCGATATCCTGCAAAAAATGTTTACCAATATTGGCTATACAGATGACCTAGCTATCACTGCAGACACTATTACCAATGTCACAATGTTGTATGTCATCTAAAAAACGCTACTAACGATGCTGGATTCTATAAAACTGAATCCATAAGGCCCTAAAGCGCCTTGAATAAACTGGATATAATCTGGAAATCTGATCTACTAGACGACCTCAAATGGGGATTATTTCATGCCACTATAGAGGCGGTTTTAATGCATGGTGTCACGCCTTAGACATTAATTAAAACCCTTGAGTCTAAGCTCGGATGATGAGAGCTATACTTAACGTTTGTTGGTGACAAGATCTAACTAAATTACAACTCTATGGATCGATCCCTGATATTTCTTCAATTTCACGTGTATGCAGAATGCGCTTTGCAGGACACTGCTGGTGAGCAAAACAAGAACTGGAAGAAGGCCATGGCGCAGAACGGATTGGTCGCCCAGCAACCACCTACATTGACCATCTATGTTATGACACAGAATGCCACACTAATGACCTTCTTACTTTGATGCAGAACCGTGATGGTCTGTGTAACAGACACACGAATGTTCTAACTAGGTCGACCGAATAAAATTAAACGTTATTTCGTAATTTTTCTTGGGCGTTAGTGTTTTTGTATACCTAAAGTTTTATTAGATATTTATAAAAAACAAAAAAAAAAAACGTTAATATTCTTAGAACTTCTAAAATGCGTAATATATATATAATATTTATATACGTATATTACATATGTTCCAAAGATCCCACTATTTATAGAATGCTCACGTGACATTCGTTTCAAATATTCTCTGGCAACTGTCCAGCTCCTAGCCGGAGAATGTGCAGAAAACTCGCATCTCATAATTAACTGTTTCGGGTAGATAGATATCGACAGCCCAGAAAAGCAGCTCGTCTAAGGGAAGAAAAACCCTGGTTCTAAGCCTCCACTGCCCTGCGGTCATATCCAGACACGGAAAAGACTATGGAAGTAAATCCAGACAGAAAACCCAGAGTGGAGCCCCGATGGCGGTTGGCTGCCAATACTGACAACTTTCCGGCAACTCCTGCAGACAAGCCACCCCCGAATTTCCGGTATTCCTTTGGAACTTATCGATACAACCGAGATGGGGGAATGTAGTCTGGGTAGCGCATGGCCTTCATATACCATCGACCAGGCCTGCGCACTGGAGAGGTCAATCCAATCTCACTACTAAAATACTGAATTTTGACCAAACATGGACGTCACTTTATCTCGCGAGATTCCGGTGCTCATCTCTGAAGTTATTCGTTTTAATCTAATTCTTGCGGATCAGACTGTGTCTAAAAATTGGCTTTTCCAACAAATCTATTTTTTTTATGTTCTTTCCTAGAATAGAATCACCCTTTTCATATTTTAAGGGAAAATATAATCTAAAACATTCCTATTGTACCATTCTATCTTACATATCTATAAGTCTACCATTCGTCCATACTTAAAATATTGCTGCCACATATGATCTGGTGATCCTGCTATTTATCTAGAGCTCCTTGATAAAACCCAAAGAAGAATCAGCAATATTAATGGTCCTAATCTGGTGCCTGGTCTTCAATCTCTCTCCAGACGCTATTAAGTTGCCTGCCTGTGCCGTTTCTATAAATAATTTCATACTAGTTGTTTAGATGAGCTCTTCGCTATGGTACCTAGACGTTTTTAATTTAAATGCAGTACAAGACTGGCGTCGAGATCTCATCAATTTACAGTTGATTTGGCTTGATATAATAGTAAATTCTATGCTAACATTTTTCTCGCACTTATTGCTTGCGGAAATATCTTCCGCCTCCATGCTTTCCAACCAACTTTAATCTTCAAGAATTTAAATGCAATGTCAATCGCTATCTACTACACTCTGGATTACTCTTCTATTGTCCTCGCTGGTTTGTTTCTGTTTTCTAATTTTTCCTCACCCTGTAATACTTTGTGTCATAGTGGCTTTCCTGTCATGCTTGGAGTGAACTCGATTAACACACACACACACACAGATGACTGCAAAGATTTCATTACCATCAATTAACGCAGCATTGCAAAGTCTAATTATCACCATAAAGAAATCTAATTGCGAATTGCATCAAGTGAATACTTCATGTAAAATGGAAGAGTGAAAAGCATATGTGGTTTTGGTTTATTTATGATTTCCATAATATTATTTGAATATTTTTGGTCGAAAATTTAACTATATTTAAAACTCTGTGAAATATTAAAAAAAAATTAGTACTTAAAAGATGAATTTTTAAAAAATGGTATTTATAATTTACATATGCATAATCTATATGTATATATAAAAGTAGACCCTGAAGTAAAAAAACAAGAACTGACAGTTTGCTTCATGCTTCAACGCAATCTTCAGGCTCTGTATATGTGTTTCGGCTCGATTATTTATATATGCTAGTCTGTAGCGTATTTTGGATAGTAGGGATTATTATATTATCGTGACGGTTATTCGGTGAGCGGTAAAGGTTACGTATCAAATTATTCTACAGACTGGGTTCTATAGTCTTCGATGGCAACTGGTGTACCGCCGAAAGGAATGGCAACCTATTGCGGGAAAAAATCTGCCTCGCTAGTCATGTATCGAAAGGTACATGATCGCCTAAGCGTGTATCACGTATGGCACATAACTGACGGACTTGAGGCCATCGAGTGTAAATATTTGTGGATCCCAATGCGGTTAGTAGTTAACATCTTTTCGTTATTTTTTGATTACATAATTATTGGCTCCTGATTATTATAATTGCATTTGTTTGTGTTTATTCACAGTTTATTAAAGTGTTTATTATTTACTTAATTTTATTTACTTCATTTTCGGTAGCTTGTTGTATTATTTGTTTAGTTTAAAGTATGTTTCATTATCTGAGTTACATATAGTACATATATTTCCATTTTCAAAAGGTATATATATACAGTGTAACCCGGATATAAGAGAGATTTTCTCTGGTCCCAATTTAGAGCCATACTTTCTAAACAAAATAGACCAAACCCAGATATAAGAGAAACCCGGATATAAGAGAATTCTTCTTCGGTCCCGATATATCCGGGTTACACTATATATATATATATATATATATATATATATATATGCCAAATCGGTCGGGTTTCGATCCTGCTTGGACCAATTGGATGTCTAGCCACACTGATGAGATGTGGTACAGCGAAACAGGCCTGTATGTGGATAACAGTATATATATATATATATATGTATATATATATATATAGGTGATATATATTTATATATATATGTTATATATATATACATATATACATATATATATATATATATATATATATATATATGTATATATAAAATTTGCATGTGGGTGTATTCTCTTAAAAATACTAATATTAAAAAAACACTAAAAAGTGTAGACAATTTTATCTTCGAAAAAATACTTTACTTCATTTACGAAATTACTGAATTATAAATATATTTTTGAAAATTATTTTTTCTTTTTATTAACCACAATGTATTTTTGAACGAATATATATATATATATATATATATATATATATATATATATATATATATATATATATATATGTTATCATTAAAAGACGAAAGAAAATAACCATATTGGAACATATTTTTTAAGCGTATTTAAGATTTTGACTCACATAACCCATTATCATACTTATTTATAGGGTGTGTGTGTGTTCAAAAATAATAATATATGAATTCCACATAAAATGCTGGTGTTATTGAAACAGTACACGATGTTATGCAACAGTTATATATATATATATATATATATATATATATATATATATATATATATATATATATATATATATATATATATCAGGTTGGTGCAAAAATAATGACGTAATAATCTCGTTTTTTGACCAATTTTTTAACGTCAAAAACGACATTATTACGTCATTATTTTTGCACCAACCTAATATATATATATATATATATATATATATATATATATATATATATATATATATTGATATATATATATTGATATATATATATTGATATATATATATATATTGATATATATATATATTGATATATATATATATTGATGCATGTTTCATTAAGCAATAAGGACAAGTTTAATATATATTAATATTTAAGAATTTAAAGTTTCTCCGTTGTCGATAAGGAATTTTTTGCTAAACAAGCGTTTTAATATAAGGAGGCTGACCGGAAATTGGCAGAAATATAAAATGTCAATAAATGTTATATGCACTTGAATATGTTGTTGCTATATTCATAATAAATTTTCTTGAGTGTCGGATGGGTGACTTTGATATAGAGTGACCCGAGAATTTCAAGATTTTTTGTTAATTTCCTGGTATAGTATAAACAATTATATATATTATGTTGGTGCAAAATTATATCGTTTTTTGACATATTTTTTAACGTCAAAAAACGATATTATTTTTGCACCAACCTAATATATATATATATATATATATATATATATATATATATATATATATATATATATATATAAAGAAATATAGTCTTAAGGTGTGCTATATTTATGGAATAAAGTGCTCAATATCAGAGATAGAGCGTGTGTAAATATAAAAGTGAACATAGAAGTCAACACTTAGAAGCGACAGTCTGTTTCATGCTATATGCAATCGTCAAGCCACGTCGCTTGACGATTGCATATAGCATGAAACAGACTGTCGCCTCTAAGTGTTGACTTCTATGTTCACTTTTGTATATATATATATATATATATATATATATATATATATGAATATTTTTTAATTTATTTGATAAAACGTAATTTTTAATTGATGCAAATATTTGAGTAGATGCTTTGTCCTTATTTATTTATTAAACAGTATATTTATTTATTTATGTATACACATAATAATCACGCGGGTTGCACTCTGGGGAGTTAGGTGGCCAAATGTAAGGTGCTACGTGGTCGCAGTAATTGCCTGACAACTATGACTGGGTTCTCCTCCTTGTGTGGCATGGCGTGGAGTCCTGTAGCAAGACATAGGTTCTTCCAGTAGCCACTCTCCTGATTCAGAGCAGCATTTCCCCTTCAAGGTACTTGATGTAGGCCAGCGTGTTGAGTTTGAGGTCTTGCGGGAAGATGAATGGGGGTATAACTTCGCCATCACTAGGGATCACTCCAAACAGCTTTAGACTAATCAAACTCTTTATAAATTCTCTGCACATTCCTCAACACTCAGTGATTACGCAGGTTAGTGTTGTGTGAACATGAAAATAAATAACATTTCTTTTAATATCTGTCGATATATCAGAGATGAGGTTTTATGATTACTTCCATTATTTACATTATTTGGACTGTTATCCTAATCTTCATTGCCATATTCACAACTGAGACATAAGGAAAAGGCATGGCACGTGGAACAAGAACAATCTATCCTGGTGGATGAAATAAAAGGTTCAGTTTGAAATTCCAATCATCTGAGGAAGGTCAGTGTCTACAACGGCAAAAACGTTTTTTATATGCTTATAAAGCTCCGTAAGTTTCAAAATTAGTTATTCCAAAATTTGCTTGAGGATGAAACAGAACTAGCTGCTTTAATTTAAAAAAAAAAGTTTTTACATTCTGTTTTTGGAATATGAGAAGTCTTATGTAGCGATGGAATCATATTTTTATATTATAATTATATATATATACATAGGAGGCACGGTGGAGTAATGGATATCGGCTTGGATTGAGGAATCGGAGAGCTGAATTCGAGTCGAATCCATTACATTCACTTACGTGCTAATACCCCTGGGGAAAGGTATGAATCCTCTTCTCCCTCCAGCTATGGGTAAAATAGCAGGACAGACTGGGTTCTATAGCCTTGGATGGCAACTGGTCTAGTAGAAGGACAACTCTGAATTCAAAACCTGCGGAGGGTCGTTTGGGAACCTTGTGGCATTCGGTGCACCAGGTCTCTGTATTCGTCCCTCCAAAAAGTGTGGATGGTCCTGCACGAGGCCTTCACCACTATAATCAAATCTCATGTACCGGTGTCAGGCTGTCGGTTTCCTGGAAACTGATCTGCTTGACCCTCATACGTCGAATCTCGACGGGAGAGTTGATCATATATATATATATATATATATATATATATATATATATATATATATATATATATATATACACACACACACACACACATGTATATATATATGTATACTGATATATATATATATATATATATATATATATATATATATACATGAGTGCCAAATTATTATCGAGATAACTTTTTTTTCTAATATTTCAAAAACCCTATAATCAATTCACACAGAATTTTCACACAATGTTGGCAACACTCGGAATGTTCTTATTGGAGCTTACTGCGTGAATGCCAAGTTGTATAGCAAGTCGTTTCAAAATTTCTGACGGAGTGAATGACATCATAATGCTCTTGATCTCACAGACGGTTCCTAACTGATCCTACTATACTAAAGTCGACAAAATCAAAAACAGACATCGCACCCTGTATATTCACTATAATATTGTAAGTTGTATATGTATAGGAACTCAGCTGCTTGCTCCTCATACGTCGAATACAACGGGAGACTCTACTATATATATATATATATATATATATATATATATATATAAATCTATATATATATATAGAGAGAGAGAGAGAGAGAGAGAGAGCTTTCCTTGCGGTGGACGAGGCAATTGACTCAATGTATTTGTTCCATATCAGGTCAGCAGTCAACGTGAGACCGAGCAGACGCAGAGAATTACTCTCAAGAAGTTGACTATCAGACATACTAATGGGGGGCAGGTTTATTATTACCACTCATGATAATAAAAAGTAAAAATGAAAAACGGGCTAGCTAACCGGTTTCCTACCTCGCTCGACAGAGCTAAATCGAGGTAAATAGAGTAAATTATATAATAATAAAAAAAGAACAATGGACGAAGTTTATTGGTCAATTGAATCTCTCGCGATTTGTTGAAAACTGACATCATTTAAAATGTGAATATCTGAGTAACTACATGCCCCAGGCAAACGAAATTAAAGAAAAAATGACGTAGATTTTCCAGCTCCTCAATGATTCTCTGCTTAAGTTCTTCTAGGCTTTTCGTAAAAGTGTGATATTCACCTGTCTTTTCACATAGCCCCATAGAAAAATAATCACAAGATGTCAAGTCAGGTGAACGTGGTCGCCTTTCAACAGCGTATTGTGATTATCACTAACACGTCATATCCATCTTCCTAGCAGATTCTTATTGAGATAAGTCCGTACTGAGACGATGGAGAATGTTACACAATACATGCTACAGCGTGTTTGGCAGGAGCTGGACTACATGCTTGACGTGTGTCGCATCACATGTGGTGCGCATATTGAACATTTTTGAAACTCTGTGAAAACGATTCTACATCTTGTTGATTATTTTCTTCGAATTTTAATAAATAAATCTTTTATTTTTCAACACGAAACCATTTCATAAGATGTAATATTTAGTATATAGACGTTTCATGATTGTATTGGTTTCTTTAAGTCACGTAAAACACCAACGCGGTCGTGTAAAACTAAACCTTCACAAAATAGGGTGATTCGCAGTCTGGGCCTTTTTGGTACAGGTGGTGGGCTTTGCGCGTCAGTGATTAGGGTCACCACTCAGTCTAGAAATGAAGAAAAAGAACATGTACCACCAAGAAACCGAAATCCGAAAGCGCTTTTAGGATAACAAAAAATGCTTTCCAAATGCTAAATCAAGGTATAAGGAAATAGGAAAATATCGTTTGAAACAAGTAAAAGAGAGCTGAGTAGTAGTCGTCCTCCTATATGGAAGTAAATGCTGGACAATTTCCTCAAAGATAACCGGAGAAATTGGCACGAAGACACTTCACTAGACCCAGTATATGAATGAGTGCTATCAATATATTATCACTCGGAAGAACAAAAATTCTAAACAAGTCTTTGAAAACAAGAGTGGGGTTTGAATCGATGAAAACTGGAAAATGGGGGTTCTTTAGCGATTAAAATTTAATTTGGCGTCAGTATGTCAAAAAGCATAAAGAAAAAGAAACCCCACGTTCACAGTGACCTGGACACTTAGGTGTCTCCGAGTTGTTCAGCGGCATACGAAGAGCAACTTGTTGAGAGCAATACAAGTAAGAAGGCTTATGAAATAGCAGCGGCTATTTATGTGAGTCACAGAACAGCTGTTCTATAGAGATTACTATCAGGATAGGGCTGCTAGACGTAACACTTCTGTTAATATCCAAGAAGAGTTCGGACATTTAGCAAGGTGTAATTTTCTATGAAGAAGAATACTTTGCACAATGCCCTAACAGTAGACGTAACTGGGTCTGGAGAAAGGCGGATTAGATGTTTCCAAGTACCTCCTGCACCGACCGTTAGGTTCCCCGTGAAGGACTTGGGATCAAATTGAAACGCACGGTATTCTTAGAATTCATTGGCGAGATTAAATATGTATTTCGATCCTTAAGGAAAGACTTCTCATCTTTCCCACTCATCAGCAGGCCAAGGAAACTACATATTTAATTCAAGATGGCATTCCATGCCATGCAGCAAAAGTGACCCAAGCGGAATGAAGCAATACATGAAACGATTTCTACCATGATCAAGTCAGACAGCCTATTGAATAATTGTGAGCCTTATTTGACCGATTACTGCGTAACTAACGTTGTGATACCTACATTTCGCGACGAATTGCTTCAATTTACGCATTCAACTTGGCCCGAAGCTCTCTAGTTGAACACTGAAGAGAGTGTTACTTCTATACCCGATAAAGTGAATGGACTCAAGAATCTTAAGGGAGCATCGACTAAACATTAATGAGCTCATTCATTAAATAATCAATATTTCTCCAAACACTAGTTTCCTGATTATCCTGGTTTTCAAAGTTTAGTGGATGTTTTCTAACAGGTCTCTGTATATATATATATATATATATATATATATATATATATATATATATATATGTAATAATCCGTTGGTAAATAATCCAAGTGAATCTTAATATAAAATATTAAAACTGATCCACAAAAAGAGCTCAATGTATCTATTATAACAGTCGTACCTATTATAAATTATATAGACAAAAAATCCAAAGTTGCCTCATTCAAATAGCTATATCGACGCACAAGACTAAACTAAAAGAATAATTATTTCTTCATATCTCTGAGTTGACAATGCAGCAGTAGCGGACCATATATGGCTGCAATATTCTAAGCATGGACGAATGTTAGACTTATAGATATGTAAGATAGATTATGGTGGGAAAACTTGTCTAGCGGGACACAGTGAACCGGCTTTCTTAGCAGTTGACTTAGCAATGGATTCAATATAGTCTTAACACTTCATGTCAGCAGAGAACGTTAGCCCGTGAAGTCGCAACGAGTCACTATGCTGAGGGATTTCAGAAAGAGGTCAGTCAGATGATTAATAGAGAGCAGTTATATATTCGATAAATATTCAATGGTCCTCTCTCATTGATTCTTTCAGGTTTCCGCGTCAAATTTTCAGAATTATGTCGAGGAATTTACTATCATGACGAACGATCAAAAAACAAAAAAATAAAAATTTAGAACTCATAAATAAAAATTAACATAAAATAGATGAAAATGAAAATTAAATAAATGAAAATAAAATAAAAGTGTGTATATGTACACACACACACACACACACACACACACACACATATATATATATATATATATATAGATAGATAGATAGATATATAGATAGATAGATAGATAGATAGATAGATAAATAGTTTTATTGATTGATTCATGTATTAACATATGTTGAAATCTGAGGACACCCAGAATGATTTGAACATACTAAGACAGACAGATAGATAGATAGATAGATAGATAGATAGATAATGAAAACAGATAGATAGATAGATAGATAGATAGATAGATAGATAGATAGATAGATATGAAGATACTTAGAAACAGGTTGAGATAGATAGATAGATATGAAGATACTTAGAAACAGGTTGAGATAGATAGATAGATAGATAGATAATGAAAATAGATAGATAGATAGATAGATAGATAATGAAAAAAGATAGATAGATAGATAGATAGATAGATATGGATTGAAATAAATACGAAGAGAAATATGAAGATAGATAGATGGATGGATAGATAGACCTAAAATAGAGATGAAGATAGATTACATATGGATAGACTGAAAGAGATATGGACAGAAATATATAGATATGATATGGATAGACTGAAAGAGATATAAATAAAAATAGATAGATAGATAAATATATAGATAGGTATATATAGTGAAATAGCGATGAAGGGAAATATATAGATATGATAGAGATATACTGAATATATATATATATATATATATATATATATATATATATATATATATATATATATATATATATATATATATATATATATATATATATATATATATATAATGAACGTTATTATTTGCGAAGTACATAGTTTATTGTGTTTCAAATTGTGTGAACGATCGTAAATAATTCCGTTTTATTTGAACAGGAAGAGGAATTTAATCTTGCAAATCATATCACATGAGTTCGATCCTTGTGAGAAATTCACCTAGTAAATATCTTCAATGTGTGTGTGTGTATGTGTGTGCGTTCGCCTGTGTGATGTTTGGATATTAAAATCAAAACTTACCCAGAGATGTCTTTATGAATTTGTAAAACACTAACCAGTTTCCTCCCTACCTCGGCAAACTTAATTATCGACAAAGAGAAGTGGCCATCTTATTTTCGATGGCTAACTCTGGTAGCACAGCCATCTTTTCGTTGCATCACCGATCGTATTGATGCCATTTATTAGAGAGCGCTTTGTATATTCAAATTACTCATACACACATATATATATATATATATATATATATATATATATATATATATATATATATATATATATATATATATATATATATATATATATATATATATATATATATATATATATATATATATATATATATATATATATAATGAACGATATTATATGTGATGTTTTAAGAAACTGAACTTTTAATTGCTTCAAAATATTTAAATATTTTACATAATTAACGACACTTAAGTATTTCAAAACATGAAGTTTGAAATTAGGATTAACGTTTGTTCTCAGGATTATACATATGATATATTCCCTCAGGCAGTACCTGTCACTCAAGAGGAGGCTGAGCTTATTTTCACAGTGCAGCCGTTAAACTCACTTTAAAAAACACGATCTTGTGTGACATCTGGTTGTGTGTGGACGTGCTGGTAAATACCTATAAATGTAATATATATTGCTCCTAGGCAGTACCTCTCGCTCGGGAGAGGGCTGGGTATATTTCCCGGCGCCTGGAGCGTCTTCAAAACGGGAAGTGTCGAGGGGTTTTGGAAATTTTTCCACGGTACGGACGTTAAACACATTTTAAACAACGAACTTCTGTCATAACCGTTTGCGACTTGGGCGCAGTGGTAGATATCTTCAAATATGATATATGATAATGATTCATTACATATTTATTGAAGATCAGATCCTGAGTAGTTGGAAGCGAAATCATGCAATCGTACAGTAAGTTAAATCCATTGAACAATTATTATTTTATTGAATAATATCACTCTAATTATCTATTGAGCACTTTTTGGTTAAAATTCTAATAATTTTTGTTTATTTCAATAGGTATCTTTGATTGGTAGCAACAATATATATATATATATATATATATATATATATATATATATATATATATGTCTCTGTGTGTGTGTGTATAAGGTGTCCCAAAAATCATGAAATTGAACAGTTTAGATGTTGAACATCACAAGTTTATTATTGTACCAATTTTATAAGTGTTCAATATGTGCACCGCCTGTGAAACGGCACACGTCAAGTCGGTAGTTAAGCCCTTGCCAAACACGCTGATGTCGATGATGGTCTATCAGATCCTTTAGACCTGCATAAGCAGCTTTCCGCTTGAAATGTTTGGTACCCAGTCTTGGGTGACTGTGTGTGAGCATATTCCAAGACGCAAAATGACTTCCTGGGAGAGAGCGGCATGGCTGAATCTGAAAACAGAATAAAAATAAAAGAAATGAATATAAAATCTTGATCTGTTTCTCTGAAAATTTGTGGTTATTTCAACAAGAATTGTCAAAATTATTGACCTGTGAAATGAATGATTTCAAATTTTTCGTGATACCCTATATATATATATATGCGATATTTATAGGAAGAATTTCTAAATATCAGGGAATGTTCTTATGGAAATATAAATATAATAGTGACCGATGATGACAAGACCAAGTTGCAACAGTCTGCTTCATACTTGAACGTAATCTTCAGGTCTGAAAATTGCTTTCATCCATGAAACAGACGGTTGCTGTTCGGTGTTGACCTCAGTGTTCCATATATATGTATGTATATATATATATATATATATATATATATATATATATATATATATATATATATATATATCAGATGTAACAGTAACATTGCCCAATTCATGTAGTAGCATAATTATCCAGCCCACACAATGTTTCATATATATTTAAAAAAAACAACTAATCTTTTTTCCGGGTTTTCACCATTTATCGTAAGGATCATGGAAAATCCATCCAGCTAGGAAGAGAACTGGTTAAAATCGTTTTGTGTCAGTCCCACTGTCTTCTTAAATGAGCAATGGTGAGAGGTAAAAGATTATTCAGGCTTTTAGTAATCGTACCAACATTCATATTCTGGCTTCCATCTTCAAAGTCTCTTCAAGAACAAATTTAAAAAAGAGGGAAAACTAGAGAGAAAAAAAAATGGACCATAAGGTCACAAAAGGAAGAGGGATCATCAATAGAACTTAGAACTAAAGAGATCAATTAGAAAAAAGGACTCAATCCATAAGATGTTTGGCAGGCGAGAGAGAAGTTTCAGCTATGACGTTCAAAGAGCAGTGAAAAGAGACTTGAAATTGAAATCTTTCGCACCTGAAACCTGTGAGGCAACTTTTTACACCAGGACAGAAAATTAGAAGTTTAGAGAGGGCGAAGATCATCTTGAATAAGTTGGAAAATAATCCTGTAATAATAATAATAACACATGCACACACACACGTGTGTGTGTGTGTGTGTGAACTTATATTCATCCTTCATGAGCTTAAGATCCTCAGCTATGATTAATTTATGAGGGACATAGTATTACTGAGAATTCTTTCAAGACTAGGTGTTATCAACATATCTTGTCCTTCACCAATAGCACTTACAGAAATAATAAATCACTTTCTAAATAATTTTGGAGTTTAAAAGATGATAACAAGACTCCTAAGGTGAAATGGAAATTTTAAAAACGTTAAGGATATGACGATCTTTATATGAACCATATTTTCTGTGCTTATATGAAAAATCGGATATTATCAGATTCAATAAAAAAATTAAAAATCAAAGGAATGAATTAAATGTAAGTTGTAAACATAGTTTACCTCCTCCCTACAATTTAGTTGATTATGATTTTTCTCATCTTTTATCTGTACTGCGTTGCATCATATATGGCTTATCTTACTATTTGTAAGATTAATTTGGATTTGGTATAATTTTGTGTTAATCTGCTGGTAGTATTAGTAACATCTACGGATATATTGCTATTTGGGTGGTATTTTTGGCATTTTACATTGAGTGGTTAATGTTATTAACATATATGAAGAATCTTTATTCAATAGTTACATATTTATTTACCAAATAATTCTATAGGTTCAAATTATTTACTGGTTTCTTAAAGAAGCTATTTATTTATCAACTATATAAAAAAAATTATGTAGGAAACTCACAGAGCATATAACTTGTTTAGCATTTTGTTAAATTACCTCTGCACCCCATTTTTATTTCTTAGGAAATAGCAGTCTAGTTTTTATAATTTATGTATCCATTTACATGCCCTCTAGTTTATGTTTGGGTGACGTTAGCTACCGATCTAAGGGTCATGATCAACTTATAAAAAATAATTGTTTAATTTTTGCTTCTTCGCTTAGTTTAAATTTAACGTAGGTAATATCTGATTGGTTGATCACAAACCTTATACTACCCCTTTTTTCTTTTTTCGTAAAAAGAGTTTGTATTTTGCTTTTAAATCTAAATAAATCGTTCACTCGCCAGTAATATAGAATAACCTGTAGAGATTCATTGATCTGCATGCAAACACGACTGCAATTGTGTAGCGATTTTCATATGTTATCGGTGTAATATCCTAAAATAAACAATATATATATATATATATATATATATATATATATATATATAGTTTAACCTAGAGAGCCAGACAAACCTACCAAGGTTTCACCTAAGCAGATCGTCAGGGAAGCCAGCCTTCCCTGACGATCCGCTTAGGTGAAATCTTGGTAGGTTTGACTGGCTCTCTAGGTTTAAGTAGGTCTGCTCTACTCACTGTACTCAGCACTTTATTTAGTTATTTTGCCTACTCTTTTCGATTTTTTTTCTTTGGGCCTTGGACTTGCATGCTGGACGATTATTTTCGACTAACGTAAATGTTCTTGTTTCTTTCTTTTTTTATAATTTTTTTCCCTTTGGTTTTGGTTTCATTATTTGCAAATCAAGGCACCGAAGGTTTTCCGGACGAGTATAATTTCTTATGCTTATAAGATTATTACTACTACTACTACTACTACTAATAATAATAATAATATATATATATATATATATATATATATATATATATATATATATATATATGTATGTGTGTGTGTGTGTGTGTGTGTGAAAAGTTTGTGTATATAAATAAATATATATATATATATAATTATTTATGTATTATATGCGCGGTACTTATTAGAAAGCGCTCGTGAAACCCAGGGTCACATCTATCCAACCAAATATATATATATATATATATATATATATATATATATATTTAAAAGTGAACATTGAAGTCAACTCTGAGTGTTGACTTCAATGTTCACTTTTATATTTATATTTACATGCGCTATATCATTGATATTGAGCACTTTATCCCATTAATATAGCACACTTTGAAGCAATATTTCTGAATATATATATATATATATATATATATATATATATATATATATATATATATATATATATATGTGAGTGTGTGTGTGTTATTCTTTGGTTCCGTATGTCTGTCAATATCTATCGATATTTGGATGTCTGTATGTTTGTATATGTGCACAAAGAACCATGTGATTAGACCAAAACAAAGAGTTCCAAATTTCGTGGTTAAATTGTCATACGTGGGTTGGACGGCAAAATTTTCAACACCGTCTCATCTATGAATTTTATGAGTATTTTTCTTTCCTTTTTCTCAAATCAGAAGTTTTTTTTTTGTTTCGCATTGCAGAAGATTTTCAATTACATAATTCCCCACCAAAAAGGTTTTGCAATTTCCTATTTTTATAGCATGTTTTGAATAACTTTTTAATGCAAATTCTCTGCTTTTTAAGATTTTATTACTAGATATAAGATTTTGCTCGAGGCAGCAGTCACATATTATTTGTAATT
The DNA here is from genome assembly GCA_963932145.1 of Acanthosepion lycidas. NCBI lineage: Eukaryota > Metazoa > Mollusca > Cephalopoda > Sepiida > Sepiidae > Acanthosepion > Acanthosepion lycidas. The sequence continues at coordinate 34,806,170 of OZ010576.1, forward strand.
TGAAGAGAAATACGAGTCCAAAAATGTAATTTCGCGCACATTTACGAGTTTCTATTCATTCAGATTTTAAAACACTTTTATGAACAACTATGGACAAAACAACATTAAAAAAAAAAAAAAAAACTTTGGCCATCTTTTCTATGTTTTTATCATTAAATGAATGTATATTCAATATTCCTTTTAAATATTATGATCATAATTTAAATATCAATATGTAATATCTGTTTAAATATATGCGTAGCATGGGTGTAATATCAACATCTTTTGTGCAGTGATGGAGGTACTGCTGCAGTATTGGAATCCTTGGGACTAGGATTCACCCAAAGCTTTTTTCCCCTGCGAACTATCCGAAAAACGACAGAGAAGTGAAGAACAGATACTAGGCTTCGATCTTGATATTTACCTTACGTTCCAACTAAATTTTGTAAAGCCTTTTTTCTCGTTACGTACCTTAGAAATTTCAACAGTCCCTTTTTGAAGTTAAGTATAAATGTCCTTTTTGTTTTCATTTTCTCTATAACTTCGTAACTTCTCACACGGTATTCTCTGTATATTTCTGTAGAAGCACATTTCTGTTGCGTCAAGTCTTTTCTAAATCAGTGATAAGATTGTTCAGCATTCACTGCCATATAGGAGCGCTGATATTACATAACATTTCAGTACTCTCTTCTTTGTTCCTAACGAAATAGTCATGTTTCTTAATGCTTTAATTAGCTTCTGGAAGGCTTCTTTATGTATTTATTGAATGCTATTTTAAAATCATTACCAGCATGAATACTTGGATCACATTAACCAAAGATTTCAAATAACCACTTACACAAAAACGGAAACAAAAATTCTTTTTACAATAACTTTTACCTTGTACAAGGCCCGAAAGCCTCTCGAGGTAGAATGTTGCAGAGTAAGCAGCACAGTTTATGGCTATATATAAGGAAGATAACGATTAACCCTACACTTGAACAGATTAGGATTATAGTGATTGGGGAAGGGGAAGCATCCTCTCCGGAGTCGGTTCCACAAAGCAGCAGTTAGTGGGAAGAGGTTGCTCGTGTGGAACTTACATCTTACCAATGGAATATGAAGGCAATGAAGGTGGTTTGCTACTTAGCCGTGAATATTAGAACGGGTGGAACTAAGCAATGTAGTTTGCCTGAACAATTTCCATGGAAATAGCGATAGATTAGCGAGAGGCTTGCGAAGGTTAGTCTGTGAGTAAGGAGTTGTAGGGTAGAAAATAAGTAGAGCCACAGGGACGCGTAAAAATGAGCTATAATTTGATGTGGATTTACAAATTGATAAACGATGTTCCGAAGTTAACGTTTATAAAATACTGGTGACGCCTGCACACAATACAAGTGTCAACAGAACGTTTTTTAAATTATTAATATAAAGATAGAGTTGAGCTAAATAATTTTAACAAAAATCTTCTCTACCTGTCTTACTCGTCATTCGGAAAAAATCATTATAGGAAATGAAACATGGCAGCGAAATCAGGTGGATGTCATGTATAGCAACAGATCCGAACAAATGTCGAAAAACTGGCGGTAAAATAAATGAGTAGAATTTTTGATTCGCACAATCGATTATTTCATTCTATCTTTTTATGTGCCATGTTCTTTCAGGACCTAGGCGATCATGGCTCTCCACCTCCCTCTATCACTTTCAGCTCTCAGCAAATTCCTTCCTTCTTTTCCATCCCCCAGACCACGTTCTGTCATGCACCTGCTCAAGCCCGCCAGGTATGTGACGCGCTGATTTCTTTGTCTCTCTTTTCCTCTATTCGACCCGTGAGTATCAGATTCTCCAGACCCTCCTTCCTCATTATGTGTCCCAGGAACTTCAGCTGCCTCTTTCCTGATGTTAAGTACAATCCTTTTCCTTGTTTGAAACCTATCTAAGACCTCATCGTTTCTCGGCTCATGATATCCTTAGCATCCTTCTGTAGAACCACATCTCCGTCACCTCGAGTCTCTTCTTCACGTTTGAGGAAATCGTTCAACATTCACTGCCGTAAAGAAGGACAGATGTCACGGAACAGCTCAGTATTCTTTCCTTTGTTACCAATGAGATCCTCCTGTTCTCAATGCTCTGCCCAGCTTTTGAAATGTGTTCTTGTCCATCCAAATACGTCTACTGATCTCAGTGTCGCACTTACCGTCCTGTGTCAAGACGCTTCCCAGACATTTAAACTTCCGCGTCTGCTTGATTCTAGTGTTTCCGACCTGCAAATCACATTTCGGGGTCTTCCTCTTATTGATGACCATGCATTCTGTCTTCTTGTAGTTAATGCTTAGTCCCTTCTTCACACTCTCCATCGCTACCTGCTGTAGGAGACTTTGTAATTTCATTTCCATGTCTGCTATCAGTAGTGTGTCACCTGCTTATCTTATGCTGCTAAGATTGTGGCCGCCAATGCTAAATCCTGGTAGGGTTTCCAATTCTCTCAGGATTGCCTCGCTGTGTAGGTTGAACAAGTCGGGTGTGAAGATGCATCCTTGCCTTACGCCCCTTTCTATTTTGTATATTCACTGAACTCGTTCCCTATGCGCATGCATGCTGTTTGCTATATTTGTAGGAGTTTGGAAACGATTAACATATCGTCGTCAATTAATACAAGCGCATTGATATACATGAATATGCGTAATAGTAAGAAGACAGAATTTATGGTCATTATCAAGAGAACTATGAAATGGAGATGTGAAAAGTAAGCAAGTACAGACATTTAAGTAGATAAGAAGTGTTATCACGGACGACGAGAAATTCGAAAGTGCATTAAAACAGTTAAATATGCCTTCCAAAACCTAAACAAAATATTAAGCGACGCGAAATTTTCCTCATAAACGAAGAAAAGATTGCTAAACTCCAATGTGATGTCGATTCTTATATGGAATACAGTAAATGTAAATATAGATGTGGTTCTACAGAGAATAGCATGGACGGAGTATGTAATTAATGAGGAAATTTTAAAGAAAATGGAAACAAAATGGGCATCTATACTTACAATCTTAAACAGATAGTTGAAATTTCTGGGACACATAATTATAAAAGAGGTCTTAGAGAATATTACACTCACAGGACATTATGAAGGCAAAAGATTTTTAATTGATTTATTCATTTCTATGGTTTGTCAACACTTTGTAGGTTATTTAAAGCCAGAAAAAACTTTTTTAGATTGTAAGATTTTTTTGAGATAATAATGGATTAGTGATACAAGTTTTATTAATTAATCCATAGCTGGGGAGAAGAGGTGGATTCATACCTTTCCCAATGGCATTTGAGCGAAAGTGAATATAACAAAATCATTTGGAATTGGAACTTTGCTCTGCGATTAACAATTCCGAGCCATTATACATTACACCAACCACAACTCCAATCTGAAACAAGTGGTATTCCCAAGAGGTCACCCATCTAGTTACTGGCCACGCTTGAAGTTGCTTGACATACCAGATCTGGCGTTTCAACGTGATTTCATAATAAGCTTAAAAGCAAAGAGAGTAGAGGAATACGGTGAATAACTTATGAAAGGAGCCTATGTAAAATAGATGGTAGATGAGGGAGTAGGAGGGATAGTAAGAAGAAGATTAAGAAGAAGAAGAAGATTAAGAAGAAGAAGAAGAAGATTAAGATTAAGAAGAAGGAGATTAAGAAGAAAAAGATAAAGAAGAAGATTGAGAAGAAGAAGAAGAAATCTGATAGGAAAGTATAGTAGGAATATACAAAGTTACAAAAAAAAAAAGACCGAATTCGTCGCTCGTCAGAACAAGAACATTTTTTATATATTTAATTGTAAATTATATTATGACTCTAGTCAAACATCTCTCGAGATTCACCTCAAAACCAAATTAAATTAAATTAAGATTATATCTTTCTTTGATAAATCAATAAAAAGCAAGGTTCACGAGGGTATCGAAAAAATAGGATAATGATTACTTGACAGAAATAAAAACAAACAATAAGCAATTATCGGGTTTTAAACATAACAAAGATATATATATATATATATATATATATATATATATATATATATATATATATATATATAAAACTAAGCCAAAAGAAAGCCGTTTTATTTTAAGCTAAGAAAATAGATAATTGATGAGGAAAATTTGTGTGTCAACTCCCTCGAATGTGATGTTCTTTCTGCGTACTTAAATATATTTTCTCTGGAATCGGAATAAAACATACCCTGAATCCATCATAAAAAAAAAAAAATCAGGATATGAAATTAATAAACACTAAACAGTTCAAATACACCTTTGTATGGATCAGATAGAACAAATTTGGTATAGGAGATAAGAAAATTAAATATAGAATAGATACTTCTGGATGTAGTTTTTCTTTTTATGTTCCCTGTCCTTTCATGACGTAGGCGATCATAGCTCTCCACCTCCCTCTATCCATTGCTACTCTCAGCAAGCTCCTTCCCTCTGCTTCCACCCCCAGACAATTTTCTGTCATCCACATGCGTTGTTTTTCCTTGTCTCTCTTTTCCTCTATTCGAACCGTGAGTATCAGATTCTCCAGACCTCCCCCCCCTCTTCCTGATGTTAAGCATAAGCCTTCTCCTTGTTGCAACCTCTCTAAGAACTCATCGTTGCTCACATGCTCGGGCCATGATATCCTTAGCATCCTTCTGCAGAACGATATCTCCGTCGTCTCGAGTCTCTTCTTCATCTTTGAGGAAATCGTCCAAAATTCGCTGCCGTAAAGAAGGACTGATGTCACGTACCAGCTCAGTATCCTTTCCTTTGTTACCAAAGAAATCCTCCTGTTCTCAATGCTCTGCTCAGCTCTTGGAATGTGTCCTTGGCCATCCCAATACATCTATGGATCTCAGTGTCGCACTTCAAACCCAAAATACTTAACCTTAAAACTTGATTCAATTTCTTAAATAACCTCATCGCTACTTTTATATGGATGTCTCGCATAACGTCAAACCAATTCGGACATATATAAACTCTCTACTATCTACAACCGATTTCTAAAATAAAATAGATGAAACTGCTTTTGAGCGTGTGAAACTTGTGGGTCTTGGTGAAGACCATCTTTTTTCGAAACTTGTGGCCTGGCGATACAATACAGATGAGAAACTAAGAGCTGTACCAAATAACAGAAACCACATCTCTGGAGGAATTACCAGCAAAAGCAACTAAAATGGATATCACATGAAATTTGAAAAGAAAAAAAATCACTTCATGAAAGTATTGACCTTACATGTAACATTAAATAAAAGGTTAAGAATGAAACTCACATCAATACCTGAAAGAGCTAGAACACATACTTGACTTCAGAAAGGTATTTTCCTGGCCAGTCAGCTGTTGCATTCTTGAACATTGCATGCATTTTGATCTGTCAACTTGTATATCTATTTGCATTTATATCTTGGTCAGCCTATGAACCTTTCAGCCGACTTACGTATTTCCATCGATCCCATTAAAGTTAAAAAAAATTAGCAATGCCACGGATAAAGTAACATATTATGGTTAGAAAATTGTTAAAGTAGAACCGACAACAGGAGGCCAGTTGGTAGAGATAAAAGCCAAAAGACTCTTTTCCAAGGACACTCACACATTCAACGACTATTTGGCATACCGTTGTTACTGCTATATATATTCAATAAGTACAAAGTAACACATGTGAAAAGTACATCGGTGACGTTAAAATTATTGCCAAGAACAAAATGAAATTACAAACCCTTAAGGAAAGTGTTACAATCTTCAGTCAATGTGACGTCTTACCGAGAATAAAAAGCAATTGCAAACTCTTAAAGAGACAGAAGTTTCAGCCAAGGTTTAGAAAGAGGTGTTAAGATTCTTGCCAAAAACAAAAATAATTTAGAAACCTTTAAAGAAATCGTCAAACTCCCGGTCAAATATTACGAAGGGACGTTACAGGTCTTTCCTAGAAAAAAGGAATTGTCTACCTTTAAAGAAACAGAATCTATCAAGATTTAGGATGCCAAAGTTTTGCCAAAAAGTATAATTCAGAAAGCCTTAAAGAAGCAGTATTTTCACTCATGGATCAAAAAGGGCGTTAAAATTATTGTCAATATAAATTAATAGGAATCCCTTACTGAAAACGATTACAATATTCAGCAATGGATAAAGTAGGGTCTTTAAAATTCTTCCCCAAAACGAAAAAAGAATTGCAAGCACTAAACAGTGAGTATTGAGGAAGTGTCGTTAAAATTCTTTCCAAGAACAAACATGGATTGAACACTCCCACATATGGAGCAGAATATTTCTTCAAGATTTTTAAAATTCTTGCAAAAAGCAAAAACAAAGCGTAATTGCTATCCCTTAAAAAGGGACAGAATCTTGTCTCAAGAATTCGGAAGGAATCTGAGATTGACAAAAGCGCATTGCTAGTGGAGAACAAGGAATTGATCTACCAAAGAAGGAAACAGTCATAATTCTCACCAGATGCCATCGAGCAGAAAAAGATAAGGTAAACTGTCAACAAGGAATAACTGATTAAAAGACAAGTGTGGATGATCAATTATCACATGTTTAAAGGAATAACTAATTGGGTGATTTTCATTGCGAGTTATTCCGAGTTCTTCTTAAACTAGATAAGAGAGGAATAGGGAAACCCAAAACTTAGCAATAAGTAAACTCATGAGAATGCGTAATTCTCTTCACGCGAAGATTTTTTTCCATTTTCACATAGTTTTCCCTATTATTGTTCTTATATAACAATTACCCATGAAAGTCTACAATAATAAACACGACTTACAATAAGCAAAAACGACATTAATGGACGTAGCTCTAATAATTCGCGATACAAACGGCTTAAACTGTATTTTAAAAAATGAGATATATTTCTTGATGCTATTTATTTTAGTTTAATTTTCAATTTAATAGATTAAATTTAATATTTCTAATAAGCAAAATATTTCAGAACTAATTTAAATTGACTGAAAGGAGTTTTTTTGCTAAAAGAATTAATTTTATCGACATTTTTAGCCTGTGTTTATTGCAATGAAAGTCTCTTCATGAAAATATATTCCAAAAATAAAATATACTTTTTTGAAACTTTATTTGAGGAATGTTAACTGATTTAAAGTATAATTAATCTGATTTGAAACAAATATTATTTACTTTAAGTTTAAAATATGAGAGAATGCGTTATTTTAGACTGGCAATAGTTATTGAAGTAAGCTGTTGATGTCTTGAGAGCGAGATGACTGAGCTAATCTTGTCCGACTTGGACTTCATCTGTAAAACATAATAGAAGAAAATGACCTGAGCGTTTTTTATATAACTTTTAAGTTCTCGGTAATTATTAAAAATTTAGTTAAAAATTTACTGTAGTTATCACTCTTATTTTCTGGTAATGTCGTGTATGAACAACCGTATTTACAAAAATCGGCACGTTTATACACATACAAAAAAAATTAAAATTCTTTCAAAATATTGGTAGTTCATGATTTGTATTAAGCTTTTCCATTTATGATTAGTAGATATAGTTTTACTTAATAGTGATATCTAAAAAGTTGAAATCATTACAGAATTTTCAAACTTAATAAATTATTCTAATTAAAATAAAAAAATGAAAACAACTCTTGTAAAATTCATTATTTATGGAAAAAAAAGTTTCCTTAATGCCCTTAATATATCTTATTTATAAAAACAAATGAAAGCTTTTATAATAAATAATAGTTTTATTGCATTTTTTATATTACGATTCAGAGCAGATTTTTGGTAAATGGTGTTTCTGTTTGACTAACAATAATTGATGATTTTAATTCTCTAAGAAGTCCTGTTTTGATTAATATAAATATGAAGAGGACGAATTTCATAAAATTAAGTGTGTGTGAGAGGGAGGGATGGTAAAAGATGTAAAAAATATTTTGACCAAGATTTTCTAAAAAAAATATTCAAATAATAATTCCATTCATTTGTGAATAAGTCCTGAAAATTTAATTAAAATACGAGACTTATTTGGTTTTTGCAAGAGTTTCCAAATCAAGGTGTTCTTTAGCAAAAAAAAAAAAAAAAGACGCCAAAATGTCCCATGTCTTGCCCCCTCCCTACGCTGACGCAAGTAAAACAAGATTTTTAACCAAAATTTAGAACGTGCTAGAAAGAATAAAAAAATCAATAAAAAATATTCTTTTCTATTGATAATAACAGAAACATTTTGGCGGTAAAACTTTATTTGTTTGGGGGATATTTCCATCATGGTATGTTTTTTTTCAGTGAATTAGTGGAAGTGCCTATACCAAACAGAAGAAAGATATGAACAGAAACAGGCAACAGAACAACCTGGTCAGAAATAAGAAGAATATTTACATGGACTCTTGAGAACATGAATCGAAATGAAAAGTAAATAAATCAACAGTGATGACGTCATAGGTAGAACCTACGAGAATATTTATAAATTCCTTTAACTAAGTTGTATTTAAAAACAAAACAAACGCTAAATTTCACTCAGTAAGATTCACTCAAGTTAAAGGGTTACTGAATAGGGTTGTTTTATGAAAGTCAAACCATGAGATATATGTCGGGTAGATAACGATTGATTCTAGACTTGAAGACTGCAGTGGTCTAGAGTTTAATCTTCCCGAGAGTCCGTTTCACAAAGAAGCAACTTCTGGGAAGAGGCTGCCCGGATAGAAATCACTTCTTAGCGGTGGAGATCGTCAGAAGATCTTCCTTGGCAATAGCAATAGATCAGGCGTTTTATCCGTTGGAGGAAGATTTTAAGGTGGAAAATGATCCAGAATTGCAAGCACTTAACTAAACGGTGAGTACTGAGGAAGTGTCCTTAATTTTAGACAATTTGTATTTGGACAATTTCTCGATAATTTTCATGGAGGCTTTTTATTTCTCAAATGGTACTTCTATGTCAATAAGCATACACTTACTGATTTTCTATGTCAATAAGCATACACTTACTGATTTTCTTTTCTTTTATTATAATATCATATATGCTGTCTTTTATCACATGTCAGTTTGAATTGACATGTCCCAGAGGATAGTTATAATGTTAATATGTGTATCTGTTTCTGTTTGGGTCTGATACTATCTCTCAATTGATTAGGTTTTGTGCTTCTTGCATATCTTACAATGCACATATGTCGTTACCTTGCTATATCTTTAGGTATACCTGGAGATCGAGATTAACAGGACGTGGGGAATGAAGACTGAGACCGTACCAATAGTAATCGGAGCTCTGGGCCTTGTGAGAAAAGGAATGGAAAATTCTACTAATAGTGTCCCATCAAGATAGAAGTTGCTCAGAAGGTCGCCCTACGAAGAACATCCCAATATGTTAAGTAAAGTGTTAACAATAATAGCTATTCTTCTGTAGGACCTAAGGAACATAGTTTGTACCAGGCCCTACAGGATACAAAGCAGGAACATAACATACACAAATCATAGTAATAATAATACACACAGGCAGAAAAATCAAAGCTATCGTGATAAAATTCTACAAGAACAGAATGTGCTTCCTTATTGACATGGGAGTCACTGCAGATTGTAATGTACTTTTTGAGATCTTCAAAAACTATCAAAATAGAAGGATCTTGAAATGTGGCTCATGAAGACATCAATATTTCCAGTTGCAGTTAGAGACTTTGGATCGATTGGAAAATGTTCCGATAAACTCATTGTAGCGATTCCTAACAGCACATACCTTAAAAGAATACAAATAATTTGTACTCACATGTACAGCTCACACATTACGAAGGGCTTTATATGTGTAAGAAGTGTGATCTTAAGTTTTTTTAAGATAAAATAATTAGTAGAAGATGTCACAAAGCCATTTCTGATTTCAGATCTCTGGATGAAAACCGGAAGGAAATGAATATACAACAGAAATCCAAGGAAATAATAATAATAACAATAAAACCAAATCGGTTAAATTTACGTATAAAATAATAGGATAGTCTTGCTTATAAACATATTTTTCATTTTAGATCGATTGACATTTTAAGAAAATTGAACCTTAAGCCTTGTAGCCCTGATTATTTTGTTGTACCTAGTCGCTATATTAGCGTCCTTATTCTCTGCTGAAGAGTATAATTTTGTTGACATTACTCGTACGATTTTACTATTGGCGACCTTTCCCCATCGTTCGAATGTCTGCTGAGATTTTCCAGTTTAAAGACCGCTGCTACTAATTTAATCTCTTCGCTTGACTGTCTCTTTAGGTTTTCGTTTTAATTTCTACTGCAAGCGACGGCTTATTAAGAAGAAAAAAAAAAAACAAAAAACAAAGGCAGGAAAATATCCGAACATCTCTATTACGCGTTTCTTTGTTTAGTCTTGTGATATTTTACGTCTATAAAACTTTCTTTAAACTGTTGCAATCGCGACGAATTTGGTTTCTTTGGTTTTGTGTGTCTTCATTAAAAATTATACCATTCTTCGTTTGACTTGTTTCTTTTTTATATCCTAACGTTGGATGCTGAATATTTTTTCCTTTTAAATTTCAAATATTGATATTGCAAAGATAAAAAAAAAAAATAACATCACTGCACAAACCGATTAACAGACAAAAATACACATTTATCAGAGAACAAAAACATACACGTTTGAAACAAATGACGATTGCTTGTACGCTCAAAACGATTCTATTGTATTTATTCATACGAGCACAAAATAGATTACGAACGGAGTGAGATCGATTCCTGTTGATTACACTACCATTTTGGCAATGTATCAAATTAGATTAAGTTTGGCAAACTGGTTTTACAAACCCGTCCTACAAGCGAGATTGCAGCATAATCTTTATGGGATGCTGAAATCTAAGTACTGGCATCAATAAGCGATCCTGGATTTGAATTAAGTATTCATTGAACTAAAATCTATTTGAAAATCTCCATCGCCATTATGAATCGCGCTTAACTTGAATATCTGGCAAGGGGTTTGAAAAAAAATTCTAAGTACCCAGATTGTTATCATAAAGTCATCTCCAACATTTTATTGCAGTAATATACACATGCATAAAACTGAGCTATGTTTTGGTTGGGACCAATTGGTTATGATATTGTTGACATTAGCCGTTTTCATACAGGAAACATTTGGTATTCATTGAACACTTATCACTGTATGTCGAAATTTGTAAAATCCTTCTCTTAAAACAGACTTTTCCGTTTTTATAGACGTCTCAATCCACTATTATCGCCCTTTCTAATACCAATGAAGGTTTCTTCCCTAATCTTTTGTTTATGGTCAAGTTGAAAATCAACATCTTCATTAAACCGATGAAAATAGATACTCTATTGCCGGAAACATATATATTTGAAATAACTGGTGATTGATTGTACGCTCACATAGATTTGAATGTATTTATTCTCACACAATCCAAAAATAAAAGCATTATAAACTGAGTGACAACAATCCTTACTAAGTGGTCTGCTATTTTTGGAATATATAAGAATAAATTAAATTTGGTAAACTATTTCTAAAATCCGCCCTAATGGTGGGATTGGCATATTCCTTGTAGGAGGGCGAAATGAAGATACTGACACCAATACACCCTTGTGCAAATTAATTGAAACAACCGCTTAGTTTCCTTTCATTCACCATACGGTCTTTTTTAGACCCACTAGAGTGACAGGGTGTAATCGATTTCTATTTTTTTTTTTTTGTCAGATTAGGTCATTTGCTGTGGTGTGCAGTAATATGAACCTATTTTCGGGGTCTATGATGAAATTTGTTCGGCCTTGAAAAAATATTGCGTCATCCGTGATTGCATCAGATTTTTTTCACGCCTAGACACTATTGTGACTATCGATTAGTTGTCCTATGGCGATTGTCTGCGATGGACGTTACTACACGGAAGACTACGAAAATTGTAACGTCGCACGAATACACTGGCAAGTCTTACCTGTGAGAAAATCAAAGTACTATAGACAGGCGCAGAAACTCTCCTGATTTAAATCCAATCGAGAATCTGTAGTCAGTCTGCAAAGAACGACTTCGCAGAATGGACATATGAAGTACCAGCATATACACTTGATCATTTTTCATTGCAAAAATATGTAAAAAACGGTAAATAATAACGGAATTATTCGTTTTATTTCAATTAATTTGCACAAAGTTGCAAATGATTTTGGATTTGAATTTAGTATTTATTGAGCCAAAACTTATTTGAAAATCATCAACACCATCATGAACTCTTGGATCACATTTAAATTAAATATTTGGAAATGTTTTTGACGAATGATTTCATGTACCGACATTATTGACATAAATTTAATTGTCGCATTTTAATGCAGTAGAAGATACAAACATCAAAATGTACTATGATTGGATATGAATTTAAAAGTTAATTAACGTCGTTGATTAACAAACATTTATTGACGCCTGATGATCCTTACACACAATACAAATGTAAATAGACCAACTTGATATTTTAAATTCTTTAAATAATGATACAGTTTAGTCAAACTTATGCACGTGAAATAAGCATCCGATTTAAAATTTAACGTGCACACTGAGATCCCAGTAGTAACTACCAAAAAACTAACGGCTCCAGCTATAGCTGTCCTTAAATAATGCGATTATAGACAAACAAATAGCACATTTGATACAGTTATAGTTAACAAGTCGATCCTAAAAGCCATTGTTAGTTTATTGGCGGGATTGCCTAGGTATTTAAATTGTTGTACTTGCTTGATAAGCAGAAGACTGAAAATGCGACACCGAAAGTCGAAAGGTTATTGGGATAACGAAAGACGCCTTCGAAATGTTAAGTAAAATATTATGAAACAGGAAAATATCGTTAAGAATGAATACAAATTACTAAACTGTTATGTAATATATGTCTACATATATGGTGGTGAATCCTGGAGAATCTCGGCACAAATTAAGAAGAACTTTGAGTCAACAGAATTGTGGTTCTACAGAAGGATTCTGAGCATACCGAGGATTGTATATGTGGGAAATTACGAAGTTCTAACGAAGAAGAAGAAGAAGAAGAAGAAGAAGAAGAAGAAGAAGAAGAAGAAGAAGAAGAAGATGACGAAGAAGGGCTTTCCAGAGTGGTCACTATCGACCTCTGGTGGTTTGGAAATGTCATAAAGTGATCCCGAGGGAAAAGAGAGCCGCTAGAAAAGAAAAGTGTATTAATGTGCAGTAGAGTGGCGTTTGTTTTGTTACAAAGAGAGCGATAAGAAAGGGCAAACTTTAATAAGACGGAGTATATAAATATCAACAAAAGTAACAGTTCAAGATGCGAATTACGAATTGGAGACTCCAAAATCAGTGAAGTACGAGAATTGAAATATCTACGAAGGTTTTAGCAGAGGACAGAAAATGCGACATCAAAATCCGAAGGCGCATTGAAATAGCGAAAGATGCCTTCTAAAAGCTAAACATATATTAAGAAACAGAAAAGAAATTCACTAGAAAAAAATAAAAGAATGCTAAACCATTATGTCATATCGGTTCTCCCTCAAGCATCTTCTTTTTTTGTGAGGAGATTGTCCTGCATTCACTGCCATATAGGTGTACCAGTTACGATGCCAAGTTTGTAAACTTATCACCAATAGTATTTTTAAGCCACCTGGCACACAGACAATAATCGAATCTCATCACTTGAATTGTTACAGTTCAAATATAATATATTTTCTTTTTTGCAACAAATGCACAAAACGGAAATCATATCGAGGAAACAGGTACGGAATTCTATCTTAGGTTTAATAACCATAAAAAATAACCATCAAAGACAACAACATCAATTTCCCTGTAACTGCACATTTCAACCAACCAAACTATAGTATTGATAACATTAGACGCGTCTTTTTAGTATCTTCATTCAAATGACTAAAATAACACCGAAAATGCGAGTTTAAATTAATTTTTAAAATCAATTCGCACATTCTAGCTTTAATAGGAAATTTGGGAATAATCAGTGAATACATTTTCAACAAGAAGCCTTCTACAAACCATCTACAACCCTAATTGAACAAGATCTCTTCAGTAATATAACATATGTGGAAAAAAGTCTCCCAAGAAAAAAATAAGTATCACTTTATTTTTTATTTCTGGTCTCATTAAGAGAGAACAGGTGGGGTAGTGTACATAAAACCTAATCTTGCAATAGCAAAGGCGATAGATGTAATTTATGCCTTGTAGAAAAACTAGTTATCTTAAAACTTTTATATAACCTTAATTTTTTAAAAAAGAGAAATGAATTGATGGTCACATGTCATAAAAATAAATATCTGTTGAAATACGTTTATCCGGATTAATTTTTACTGTAGACTAAAAATTTTTTTTTTCTTTTCTTCTGTTCACTTATTTTATGCCAAGCACATATAGTCCTTTTTTATGCTTTGTTCCGTTTATTTTAATGCAAAAAATTATTTTATATATAAATTTATTTTAAATATAATATAAAAAGCTTAATCCCCGTTTATTATAAATATAAAGCATAAATTCGATTAACCACAGGCATTCCAACAATTCTTGCAATGAAACCATATTTAACGAGGCCAAGAAAGACTATGAAACAACTTTAAAGAATTGTCGGAAAGCCTGCGGTTAATCGATTTTGGTATCTGTTTGATGATTGAAGGCGGGTGATTGGAATATGTGTGTATGTACAGGGGTTTATCAACTGGTCTTCTGTATGGTTTAAGATTTCCGGCAACACTCACATAATCTCCACAGAGCAGAAAAAAGGCCAACAGAAGAGAAATATCATATGGTTCAACCCAACGTAGCAACAACGTAAAAACAAACGTAGGTAAAGTATTCTTCAAACTCCTAAACAAACACTTCCCGGAATCAAGCACTCTACGCAAAATATTCAATAAAAACACTGTAAAAATCAGCTACCGTTGCACCGAGAGCATGGCACAAAAATAAAAAAGCACAACAGGAAAACTACCAACAAAGCACCCGAAAAATTAAATCCACGTGTAACTGTAGAATAAAAAATGAATCTCCCTTAAACGGTAATTGCTTACCAAACAATGTAATATACCAAGCCACGGTAAAATCACCAGTTAATGAAGAAAAAAGTATACATGGGAGTAACTGAAGGACCCTGGAAACAAAGAAACAAAGAAACTATTCACACAAAACATCTCTCACAAATAGTAAATACGCTTTCTAAGTATATCTGAGAAATTAAAATCAAAACGTAAATCACGCCAAAAATGGAAAATAAGGAAAAAGATCATCGGCCTATAACAATCAATCCCAAACCTGTAAAATGTAGCTGTTATTACCTTCCCAGACCATAATAAACTATCTGAGGTCATCTCAAAATGCAGACATGGAAACAAATTTTTACTACGTGACTTAAAAATCGAAAACTGAAATGAATAAATAAAAATAAACAAAATAACATTAAAAAACAAGTAAAATAAATTAACTCAAACAAATAATAAACCAATTAGCAAACCACTCCTGTTAGAATAGACGAAATAAAAAAAATAATTACATACAAAACAAGTTAAAATAATCAGCCCAAATAAATAAATAAAGTAAATAATAAGCAAATTAACAAACAAATCCCGCCAAAATAACCGTTTGAATCGATTATCCAATAATTGAACATAAAATATCTATAACTGCTATATAACGATAAAAAATGACTACGTTACTAAAAAATCGAAAACGGAATAGAGTAAATATAAAATAAACAATGGAAAATAAGTAAATAAATAAGAAAAAAAAACAAGTAAATATTAATCCAAATAACGAAATGAATGAGCGAATTTGCAAAACGCTCCCGCTAACATAACCGTGAGAACTAATAAGAATAAACATAAATAAGTAAAAACAAGTATAAATAATCAATCCAAATAAATCAATAAAATAATAAGTAAAAATTAAAACTATACCCCACCAAAATAACAAAATAGACTACGGCAATAAATAAAAAAAATTGGACGAATAAATAGCTTTAATTATCTTCCCATACCAAAACAACCTATTAAATAAGAGACCTAACTAAATCGCCCGAATTTTTTCCTACGCTAATAAAACATCGAAAACCGAAAAGAATAAATAAATAAATATATAAAATAAAAAAAATGAAATTAAAACAAATAAAATAAATTAACCCAAATAAATAAATAAACAAGCCACTCCCGCCAAAATAACCGCCAGAATTGATTACATAGACTGGCTCGCTGACCCATATGTATAAAGAGTCTAGAAAAAATTCAGCACTCGCAGCCTGACGATTGCGTCTAGCATGAAACAGCTTGTCGCCTCTGTCGACTTCACTGTTCTCTTTTATATTTATATAATTATATTTACATACTCTCTACCTCTGATATTGGGCAATTTATCCGATAAATATAGCACATCTTAAAACACTTCTTCGTGTATATATATATATATATATATATATATATATATATATATATATATATATATATATACTAAATTCAGCCCCTGAAGATTGGGTCGTGCAAACATTGCATTGAATTTAAATTGATGTACTGAATGAAAGTACGGTTTTTAGTGTTCTCAAAATATTAATGAAAAAGGAAACAAATATAGCAGTAAATTAAACAGGAATGTAATTTTAATTTAAATAAAATTAGAGCATTTTTCTATAGAGATTTATAATTCGTCGAAGTTACTTGATATTTCATTTTGTTGCCAGCGGTATTCGCAATCCTCACTTCAGCCCCAAGGCATTTTTCATTATTGTTGATTGACTTAGTGAACAACTTAAGCCATTTTCGTCAGACAACAAATGTGTGTCGTATGTGTACGAATTTGTATGAAAGTATTCTACAATCCAGGCGAAGAAAAGAGTGTTTTTTGTTCGTAAAAGTCTTTTCCCTAGAGGAACGAGTAAGTCGTTTGCCTCCCAATTATGGATTTTATGTTTCAGGCAAGTATTTTATGGATGTGACCCCATAAATCTATAAAATGAGCTGAGGCACTTTGAGAAAATTAAAGAAAAGTGAGAAAGTAGTATTTTAAAAAAGAAAGTAAAATAAATTTCCGCGTAGAATATTCAAGTTTTGTGAGAACCAAAAAACTGACTTATAAACAAAAATACAAAAAATACAATTGGTTGCACACATACTTACCTACCCAATTAATTATGTACCAATATTTCTTCTTCTTCTTCTTCTTCTTCTTCTTCTTCTTCTTCTTCTTCTTCTTCTCTCTCGCTCCACACACACACACACACACACACACACATATATATATATGTACACACGCGGGCACACACACACACACACATATATATAATATAAAAGGCTCAACATTTGTAGGTCTGATGAATTGGATCTTGATTACGATTCCAACGTAATAAATTATAACAATGGAATATTAGTGTTTGGGCCTTTTATATTATATTCTTACTATGTCCCGGACATTGAGTTCTACCTGGATTCTGTCTTCTTGGAAATTATATATATATATATATATATATATATATATAAATCCAATATTGCATATACATTTTCCATATATATATATATATATATATATATATATATATATATATATATATATATATATATGGAAAATGCATATGCGATATTGGATTGATGCAAGTTTGTGATACTGTGTTTCACGCTATTTGCGATCGTCAGAAAAAATGATTCATTTTTAAATGTTGGATTTAAATATGGTTGCGTATATCGGTGTTTTTAAGGAATTGGCAGGAAAAATTTTCGTTGGAACATCCCTCATACTTACGCAAACATACATACACGCACGTACACTCATTGACGTACGCAGACACACACGCTCACTCACTGGAGCTCACACAAACATAAACATGTGAACAGTGTAGGACTGGGCATATATGCGCATCCATGTGTCATTGCGTACATACGTACGCATTTGGTCGCTGTATTCAATGTTGGATTGTGTAGCGAATATTTTTGGTCCGTTGCACTGTGTACGCGCAGACCGTTCTTCTGTTTTGTTCGCTGAATGATGTTTTCTCGCACACACATATATACGTATGATGGAGTCTCTGTAAAACTATGGTAGGTAAAAATTCCTATTATTTTAAAATTTAATAGATATTTGTTTTCATGTCTGCATTTAGTTATTATTTCTGATCTTATGTTTAGTAAATTCTTTCATTGTGTAATATTGGTGTAATATTTCTGTCTTTTAAATGCCATATGTATGTGGATAGTGTAGTGCTGTTTGAGTATTTTCTGTTGAAGATTGAAAGCTCGTGGTTGTTTTTTCTTTTCTTGAATGGTCTCTCAGTGGCACCGATGTAGTGCTGTTGCTTGTACTTAGCTCGGCTTTATATATTATATTCGTTTGTTGACAATTTCCTTGGAGTGGACATGTTGTTTTATTTCTGCAGTTGCATTGAGGTTCCTTGATTGCATTATTGCAAGTTGTTACATTTTTGTTGTGGTTTTTTATTATTTGTTTTATATTTTTTGTGCAGCTGTAGCTGATTTTAACGTTATTTTTGTTGAATATTTTTGCTAATCGATTTGTTTCAGAGAAGTGCTTTTCTATTAAGTTTAGGAATGTCCTTCCTATGTTTGTTTTGACGTTTTTTTTGTATGGTGGGTTAAACCAGATAATGTTTCTTTTGTTTTTTTTGCGTTCCGGTTGTGGAGATGTGTATTATAATTATTGTGTATATCCGCTTTCTTTTTTTTTTCGTGATAGCTGCTCCGACAAGCTACATTAGTGGTTCTCAAGCTGTATGAAATTAAGCGTGCGACTAAGTTGGCATCTTGGTCGCACCCTTTCACTGTCGAAACGGCTAAGTGTAGCAATCTATTCTATTCAAACAGCTTCTTATCTCGCATCTCCCGTCAGTGGAACTTCTTTTCTATCACTTGCTATAATCTTCAAATATTCAAATGTAATGTCAGTCGACATCTTCTGATGCCTTGACCTTGATTCATGTCCTTCTCTTTATCCTTTCCCCAAACACTCCTCTTTACTCTCACTCTCACTCTCTGTAACCCCTTGCGTGCATCTCGAATCATCGTTAACCACTCCAAAAGACGTTCGGTATCCGAAGTTTTGGTTTGGTTTGTTTGTGTAATGGAATATCAAATTGGTATGCATCATTTAATATAAAGATTTTCCTTCCTTTTGAGTTTTGGTCATTTCTTTTCCAAAGATTTATTGCTGGTCACTTTTATTTTGTTCCCAATAATGTATTGCTGGTAATTTAAAAAAATATTTTCTATGAAAATAGATTTCTGGTAATGTTTTCTAATGTACTTTTATATTTTCATGTCTTGACTACAGTTAGTTGGGGTCACTATTTGTCCATACCTGGGACCCTAACAAGAGCTTCACCCTGGGCCAGTGTGGACCTCGGAACAACAATTCAGAGTCGGTTCCATCTCTTCAAAACCAACCGATCAGAACTGTTGCTGCCGGTTTTAGTTTATCGTCAAATCCAGGACGAGTATTTGAAGAAAGTGATGCAGTGTATCGGCCAGGACTGGAACGGCATCGTATATTCTTCCGCAAAACTCAGCTAAAATTTGCGTTAAATTAGGCTTATAAATTTGACAACGTTCATCTAAATTAGGTGTTTGAAAGGTCAGCTTTTGTATATTTTTGTATATAAACACGTGCAACAAAATAAATCCTACATTGCCTTGATAAAGTACCTCAGAGGGCGAAACGCGTCGGTTAAGTGTAATTTTTTCTTTTTATTCATACAAACCCCCCCCATATATATATATATATATATATATATATATATATATATATATATATACTTGGTTAAGGACAAACGATACAAGGGATTTTTATTTATTTTTTTCTGGATTGTAAGTGAAATTGTGTAAACAAATTTGTCGATGATTGTGCTCTCACAAAATCATAAGACGTCGTGACAAAGCGTATGAGTTTACTGGGCTTGTTCAAGTTGTTGATCATGACAGAGGATGCACTGTCTCTACGAGAAACAGTATAAAACACACCTGGGTTCTGTGGGACTTAATAACATGGACTGGCTATCCGACGTAGCCGAAAGACAGACGCACAGTTTAAGGAAATCTCAGAAGGAAAATAATGAATCTTACCGGAGAAAGAAAAACAAAAACAAAAAAAAAATGAAATAGAAATAAACCCGGATATGGCAACGAAAGCGAAAAATAAATGATGAAAGTTGAAGCAAAAAGAATTGCAAATAAAATTATGAAAAATTCATTGACCCGATCGAAATATATTGAACGGTTGAATAACGGACAATAACGCCGTTAGCCTTCTTTCGTGACGCCGGAATCTTTTATGCTTGGACGACCTTATAAACTGCGCCATTATATTAGGTTGGTGCAAAAATAATGACGTAATAATGTCGTTTTTTGACGTATTTTTAACGGCAAAAAACGACATTATTACGTCATTATTTTTGCACCAACCTAATAGGTGCAACTGAGATGTTGAGTTTTCTGTGTTTCTCGATTTCTTTTTCTGTCCCCTGAACATCAACACGAAACAATTAGATGTTCATGTTATAACAATCGGTTTCTTTGGCAATTATCGTTTTTATGGATTTGAACGGAACTCATTAGCAATTTAATATCCTTTTATGGCCATAAGAACAAACTGTTTTTGTCGAAGGAGTTATTCTAAAAGTGAATCCCGGAATAAACATCAGCATATATATATATATATATATATATATATATATATATATATATATATATATATATATATATATATATATAGTTAAGCCTAGAGTTCCAGATAAACCTACTAAGCGGATCGTCAAGGAAGGCCGGCTAAAACTTAGTAGGTCTTTCTGGCTTTCTAGGTTTAAGTAGGTCTGCTCTACTCACTGTATTGAGCACTTTATTTAGTTATTTTGGTTACTCTTATCGTTTTTTTTCTTTGGGCTTTGAACTTACATGCTAGACGATTATTTTCGGCTAACATACATGTTCTTGGTTCTTTTTTTTTATACTTTTTTTCTCTTTGGTATTGGTTTGATTATTTGTGAATCAAGACACCGAAGGTTTTCCGAACGAGTATAGTTTCTTATAAGATTTTTATTAACAATAATAATAATAATAATAATAACAATATATATATATATATATATATATATATATATATATATATATATATATATGGCCAGATTATTGCGTTTAGCATGAAACAGTCTGCCGCCACTGAGTGTTGACTTCAATGTTGACGTTTATATTTACATACGCTCTGTCTCTGATATTGAGCACTTTATCCCATCAATATAGCATAACTTAAAACTATATTTCTACACACACACACACACACACACACACACACACACACACATATATATATATATATATATATATTTAGGCAGCATATTTTCATTCAAGCATGTTTGGTTAAATAATTTAGACGTATTATATCTATTTGTTTTACTTTTAATCCTTTCAAGTACACGAATTAATTTCGTGATGGCTGTAGAAAATTGACGAAGAAAAATTCTATAATTTTCTTGTGAATAATTTTTATTTTCCCAAGTACATTTAATCCGAAAATGGTCTCAGATGAGGAACACTTTTATATAACCCACAACAGGAAAGCTCCATTCCTTAAACCATCACGGGAACAAATTAAAACAAAATATTTTCATTAAAAAACGTAGATATCCACAAGCTCACCGGGGAAAAAGTAAATAATCCCCCCCCCCCAAAAAAAAAACGTTGGCGGGTTTAACTATTAAAGATTGCACCAAAGGGCGGGGGTCAATAAAATATCAAAAGCAAACGCATTGAATATTCTTCAAATAAGAAAGTCAAGTGGCAGGCGATACAATATATATATATATATATATATATATATATATATATATATATATATATATATATATATATATAGGCAACAAATTCTCTTTAGAAACATGTCCGATTGAATAAATTACGAGCTTATTTTTATCATAATCCTTTCATATTCTTGAATATCTTTCCGTATATTTCAATCAAATGAGGCAAAAAATACACTGTAACTGTGAAAATCACTTTTACTTCCCAAGTACTTTCCATCTTTTTCTGAGATCATCATCAGGTGTACAACTAGTAAGACAAAAACTATGTGTAGCTATTCATTACTGATTTTTTTTCTTTTGCATTTAAATGAAACGGCTGACAGTTATGCTATAACGTGAGAAGTTATCCATTATGGAATTTTGTTATGTTGGAATGTCATCATCGAGCGCGCATTAAATTGTGAAAACATTTTAAAACATTATTACGCTATTCGACATTGATTCTTTTGTGTCGTCTATACTTTTTAATGTAAATTGTTTCGAGTATCTGTAGTTTTAATTTGTTATTTTCTTGGTGTAGGATAGTTGTGTTATCAATCAGTATTGTTCTATACTGTGAATGTGAACAAGAATGTTGGTGTAAATGTTTAGACATGTGTAGAGTAAGACGTTTTGCTAATCTAATTGTCGTATATCCAACATATACCTGTCGGAGATACATTCTCCCAAGGGGCATTTGGATTAATATATAATGTTGGTTATACTTAACACATCAGTTGGTGAGGAGGAGTTATTAATTTGTTTGTTTTGTATTAATATATGATTAATTTTATTTTTTATTGGGATCCATGGGAGATATATTGGTACGTATGAGGATTTTTTTATGACTTTGGCATTCTGTTTGTAGTTAGCATGTTTGATATATTTAGGATCCTTTGAGGAAGTACCTTGTTCTGTTTGATGCGTGTTGAGCTTTTTTCATAAATTGTCTTATTTGTTCATCTACAATATGGTTAGGGACGTCATTATTAAGTAAATTTTCTGTTTTTTAATTAAAGAGTATTAATTGCATTTATCGGCCTGAATGTTCGAGAAATGTTTACGTTAAGATATGTTTCTTGAGCGGAAGTGATCGATCGCGAAAAATCATTGAAAGTGTGTGTTTATAAACAGTAATTCGAACTTTGCTATTCAGACGCTTCTTTGTGACTGAATGGTTAGCAGCACGTCCGATGAAATGACGGTTCCCCATCAGGGTTACAGGTTCGATTCCAGTCAGAAAAGCATGTATTCCAGTCAGAGAAGCATGTATTTTCTACGAAATTTCTTGTACATTCAGGCCAGTAAATGTAATTAATAATGTTTAATTAAAAGACATAACATTTACTTAAATAAATTATATCTATAAAAATAACATATATATATATATATATATATATATATATATATATTTATATATATGTGTGCGTGTTGTAGACTTAATATTTACTTCAGGCATGTATTGTTTTGTTTATTAGGCACTGTCTTTTTTCCGTAACAATTATAAAACATTCACACGCTCAAGAACCTAAACTTCCCACCAACTAATTAAACAATCCAAATGAAATTTGGCAACTGAAAGGTTCAAAACACTACCATTACCACAGTGCATTTCTAATATCTGGGAGACCAAATTAAAATTAAAATATAACTGATTTCTGGAGATACGGTGTAAACTGAAACGCCATATGACCAATATAACGTGACATGGCTGTCAACGTGGTAATCGTTTATAATATTTGGTTTGGTAAAACAGTTTAATGGACGCACTTTTCTTCTGGAGAAGTTGATTCTTGAAAATGATATTGGGTTGGAGGATAACTATCAGGCGTTTTTTGAACGTTAAAATTGCTTTTTAACGCCCAAACACCCGTGCGCTACATATCTCTAACAATTTTCCCACATCGTCATAATTGCGTGTAAATGTTCATCTAAACTCGAATTAACAATTAAATTATGAAGAAGCCTACCGTTTTGGAGCTATGGACAAGAAAAAGTTAGACTTCTTGTTGGTTATTCGTTCCCCATTACTGCCATAATGTTCAATGATTCACTGCATAGTACTTCCGTTGGCGTAACCATAAATTTTGGCCTATTTACATCTTTTACAGACTTTCGGTACTACGCACTACCGTAAAGAAATGTAATTTTCTTTTTTTGTTAAGTTTAGGGTTAGGTGTTAGGGTAGGAGTTGGTTTAGAGTTCTTTCTGTGTAGAAAATGGGACAAATTTAAAAAAAAATAATGCAATAAACCGGTTTAAGTTTCGAGTTAGGTGTTAGGGTCATGGATGGGGTTTTCTTTCTGTGTAGAAAAGGGGACAAATTGAAAAATAAATAAATAATACAATCAACCCTAATTTCGTTTCTACTTTACTAAGTTTTCGCATTAATTATTGTTTGTTTTATTTTCAGTTTTAAAATATAAAAAATGCGTTATTGTATTATTTAATTTGTTCTTTTAATTTGTCATTGCTATTCTACACAGAAAAATGGTTTTATTGTATCAATGAATTTGTTTTTATTTAAAGTTTTCTGTTATAAATAAAACTACACTTATCAAAAAAAATGCTTTATGGCAATAGTAGTGGTCTCAACAAGAACTGTAAAAGAAGTAAATAGGCCAAAATGAATCTTACGCTAACAGAAGTAGTACTACGCAGTGAATCACTGAACATTATGGCAGTAATGGGGGACGAAAGGCCAACAAAGAAGTCCGATTTTTTCTTGTCCATAACTCTAAAACAATAGGTTTCTTCATAATTTAATTGTTAATTCGAGTTTAGCATGTACATTTACCCGGAATTATGATGATTTTGGAAAAATTTAAGAGATATTTAGCGCGCGGACGTTTGCACGTTAAAAAAAAAAAAAAAAATTTTTAAGAGTATTTATTATGAAAAAAGAAACCTATCAATTCAACAATAACATTTTTAAATGATTATTCCGGAGCGTATGATTATCGACACGTGTTTTTATAACCTGAAAATAAAATAATATTTTTATTGAAAAAGTAAACAAAACATCAATTTTTATTAACAAATAACGCACCTACAAAAACTCCAATGCACCAACTGTTTTCGGGTTAATAGTACTGTGCCTATTGAAAATTTACTCTATTCCTGAATAATTTTTACAAATATTTGTTTTTGAGTTTAGTGTAATCTATCATCAATAGTCATAGAAATAGAAATCATTATTTATTATATAAATGGGAAATCAAAAATCAGTTTTGAGTTTCATTGCCGGCAGGCGCTGCATTGATTGCTATCAGGAGGGTCTATGTTTTAATCTGACACTGGGCTTAAGAAGATAAAATGGATAATCGAGGACTATAGACTTCAGTTATATTTTTCAAATATATATATATATATATATATATATATATATATATATATATATATATATATATATATATATATATATATATATAAAAGGAATATATATATATATATATATATATAAGGAAAAATGTTGAGTAAGGTCAGAGCGGTCCAAACCTCACAAACGTTCCGAAAGAAATCTTAAAAACAGGTTTTTAACGCTGTTCATGGAATTATAAAAATGTCAAGAAAGGCATTGACTGTGTGATGAATTATTTCACCGGAGTGAATAAGGAGAAAATGAGTATAGACAAAATTGAATGTTGAGAAAATACTAACGAAAATGAAAACAAGACATAAGAGGTTCATTATCATTGGGTGCGCCATACTTACGGTTTTGTGCCACAACAAAGAAACTTTTAGTAAATTATCATAAGAGGTTCACTAATCCATTAATATATGCCCTTTACTTAAACCTTGTACCTGTTGGCATTATAAAAATATTATCTGAATCCAATCGTTTTAATACAGAATAGCTAGTTTAGTATTGAATTCACAACCATTGTTCTATTCAAGATGTCACTAAACAGAGCCAGGAACCCCAAATTTGCCTATTATTTATGCCATAATCAAGAGAAAGAATTCATAACTTTCCCAAGGGTATTTGTGCAAATGTAGGTATAACAAATTCGACCGGAATTCGAACAGATTCATAACTTTCTAAAGGGTACTTGTAAAAAGTGGGTATGACGAAATCGACCGAAAGTCTAACGGGCTATTAGGTTGGTGCAAAAATAATGACGTAATAATGCCGTTTTTTGACGTTAAAAATACGTCAAAAACGACATTATTACGTCATTATTTTTGCACCATCCTAATAAATATAACTGGTGAGAGAAAGAGAAAAATAATCAAATTTAGAAATGTAAATGTCTCATGATATGAGGAAAAGCAATCAGTGGAATATATAAAATCCCATAATCATATTTTTATCTAAAATATCAATAACGTATGCAGTTTTAAATGTTCCCATTTGATATGAAGCTGTATTCAATCAAAGAGCAGACTAATAGGGAGACATTTGGCATTCACCGTCCTGATTACAACTATCTTGCTGGATATCCAAGAAAACTCATCAAAATGATAACATCACATGACATCTCTCCTGTAATGTTTAAGAATTTAAGTTCCCACTTATCAATCTGTGCAATGTCAAAACGGCTGGTGATATCTTTGACCTTTTAAGACGCAACTTGTTTAATTGTTCCCCTTAAAAATATTACACATCTGGGCAATATTCAATCTTGGGCAATTAACTTGCAATGTACAAAGACACGCAGTTTGTTCCGTAACATAAATTTCCTACTTGCTTCTCGATTTATTTCACCCTGTTACATAAATTTGGTAGCTTTGGAAATTACTTCTACTCTTTTATGGGCCAAGACTTTTTCGAATGTGGGCTTTCATGACTCTCCACGACTTCCTATCTTTTACTGCTTTACTACAATTCGATATGCCTCTTCTCTCATCCATTCAAAGAAACTCATCAAGTACACTATATTTTCAATTAGGGTGCTTGTAATAAAAGGTTTGAAAGAAATTTATAATAATTTTCATTAATGAAATATTGGATACTAGAATTCTCAGGATTTAAATGAATAAATAAGAATACATTTCCTGAAAATTTAATAAAAGAGGTAATTGGAGTAAGCATGGAATGGTTGGATTTTTTTTCTCTATAAAAAAATAATCGACGCAACCCGTTTATCTGAAACTCGAATGTAAGTCAATCACCTTTCGTCTCATTACTTGCCATTCCTCTAGAATGTCTTTTGGGTTTTAAATTCTCTAAGCCCTCTTTCCTCATTATGAGTTCCACAAATTTCATTTGTCTCTTTCTGATTGTAAGTATAAGTTACACTATTCTTTCTGTTTACCTTGAGACTTTCTCCTTGTCCACATGTTCAGTTTATTGTGGTCTTAACAGTTTTTCGGTAGAATCACATCTCGGTAGGTTCAAATCTCTACTCCCTCTCTGACGAAAGTTCTATCATCCAATCCATATAGACGTGAGCAATCATGGCTCTCCACAAATTCCTATACTTTCTAGGTCTTCACAATGTTTATCCTCTTAGAGTTTATATTCTGACATCCATTTACATGAAATAATTAGGTAGATTACTCGATGTTTCTCTCTTCTATGCTTATCTGCAATATTTTTTGTTGGTGTCGAATTCTACAAGCCCGCTTTCCTCATTTTTTTGAGGAAATTTCAACACTTTCTTATTTGTTGTAATTACAAGTATTTATTTATTCTATTTTTTTCATGTCTTGAAAATTTGTTTTAAGAGAAAGCCTTTATAAATTACAAGCGGAAGCAGTACTGGCCTCTTAATCAGTGAATGGCGAATTTTTTGTGAGGAAAACTGTTCTGCCATTTTGCAGCCATCTTTGCTTCTAATGAACTTTTACTTTTTTTTCATAATATTTGTCTAATTTCTGGAAGACAACTCTCGCTGTTTCAATTCGCCTTCATTTTCCGTGCTAAATGTTTCCGTCGTCTGATGTAACTATTCCCAGCTGGTTTATCTTCTGTTTCAGCTTTATTCTGATGTCTTTAGTCCGTATGTTGTATCTTATGTATTATGGGATCTTACCCATAATAATAATAATGGACTATTCCATACTTAATAAATACTGCGCCTCAGGAGTAGGCAAGGAGTCGGTAGTTCAAGTCGAGTAAGAGTCGTGTCAGAGGCAGTCCGAAACAGAGTCGCTTTTCAGACAATTACTGCAAGACATTGGAATAGTGATATTGGTCGAGACTACATTGTTCTTTCTACTAAAACTGATTGTTCATACTAATACTTTCTACTTCTCTGTATATATTCCTCTTTGTAATATATCTGTGTTATTCCATACCTGTGTTCGAGTTCTTCTTTATTGGATCTGCTTTGGACTATCAACGTGGTACAAGGAACCGGACCATAACATTATTTTATTGGTAAGAACAATAATTTTGTCTTCTTACTATTGATAGTTAATCCTTTCTTTTCGCCAAAGTTGTTGTAACCTAGAAAGGGATACTGAATGAGGAATAACCAAAACGGAGGTTAGAAATGAAATAGTAATCGTTATACCATCAACAAAATACAATACTCGCCAGCGGCGTGAAGTAGATAAACCACTGCTAGTAGTGGACTACTTAGATAGGAGATTACCCCCACCACCTTACAGTAGTGTCCAACGTATTTATCAGGATTGTTACATACATATTAGTGCTCATTGGCACGGTATATAACAAAAGGAAATAAAGATTAAGAAATGCAGAAGAACGAAAGCGACAAGAAAGAAAGAAAAAAAAAAGAAAGAAAGAAATGAGATCGAACGCAACAAAGGAAGAGAGAAAATCGTAAAGAGGAAAAAAGATAAGGAAATACATATGAACGAAATCGAGAAGAAAGAACGAGTAAAAGAAATTAATTAGATCGAAAGCAAGAGATTAAGGAAACTAAGAAGTTGTTATAACTTGGAAAGGGTTACTGAATGAGAATTAACCAAAACAGTGGTTGGAAATGAAATGTTAATCCTTATAACATCAACAAAATACATTACTCGACAGCGGCGTGAAGTAGGTAAACCACTGCTAGTAGTGGACTGCTTAGCATATTACCTCCACTTACAATAGTGTCCAACGTATTTATGGGGGTTGAGACATACTCATTAGCGTTCATATATACGGTATATAATAGTTGTGTAAGAGTTGCTGTAGTCTTCTTTCTGTGTATACCCAAAACACAATGTTTGCTGCATATCTCCCGTTGTTAAGATTGTGTCCGTTAATAATAAATCATAGTGAGCTTTCTCGAACTCTTAAATCGCGTCGATGTATAGGCTAAATTAATCTGTCTTCCGCCTCTTGCTATTCTTGTCTATTTGCTCAATTCCTTTTCTAAACAATCGACAGGGTTAAAAGGCCGGCTTTGCGATATGGCGCTGTATAAACTTTCATATAACTACAGTGTATCATTGATGATTGCTTGCAATGGAAGTGTGTTAATAAACGAGTCTACCCGAAGGCAATGCCCGAGTGGTTAGAACGCTTGCTTTCCGACCATGAACGCGGGTTCAAATCGCACCATGGTGGATTTGTCAGGAAGGTGAGATTTTGATGTTATCGGCCTGGGGAGGCGATTCCAGAGTACGGCACCTTTGGAAAGTGCAGGAAAACCATACGACGGGTTGGTCCAAGCCTTGTAAATGAAATTTGGTAGACAGAACTATTTGAGAAGTCATCGTGAGCCTACTGGAATTCTTCAGCCGTTTGATCACGCCATTTAATACAATCTCTCCCAGATACTGTAACTATTGTCTACTCTGAATAGTCGCAGTATAAACTACAGGTGGGCTCATTGGGTGCTAAATATTCCTGAGCAGGCGTCTGTAACAGGGACTGTCTAGCCGCCCTAGCAGACAGGCTTATATAATTGAAGCTGAGTTTTTCTTGAAATTCTTCAAGGTTAGCACTGAAAAACCATTAACCATACGCTGCTTAATTCCCTTTTATAACGTTTGTCTAATGAAGAAGAAGAATAAGAAGATGGAGAGGATGACGAAGAAGAGGTAATAGAGAGTAAGAAGAGACATGTGACAAATGGCTGAGGACTAGAAGAAAGAAGGAATTAGCGTGAAAGTCGAAGAAAATGCAAACGAGAAGCTTAGGTACAAAATATCAAAATGATTTGCAGGAAGAAATAGAACAAAAACAACATAAAAGACACCGTCATAAAAATACGAAGAGAATAGAAAAAAGAAAATGGCGAACGAAAGCATGGAAAGAATCAATGGCGGCACAAAATGCAAATACTTTAAACACAGGAGGAAATTAAAAAGATGATTTATGCAAAACGGGAAAAAAGAAAGAAAGCGAGAAAGGAAGAAAGAAAGGAAGAAAGAAAGAAAAAATAGAAGAAAAGAGAAAACAAAGGAAAAAAGAGAAAGAAGTGTCCTGGAAGTTGCTGGTGCCTGGGAAAAGATTATTCGTCTAATGGAAAGAAGCCATATAACTGGAATCGATGATTGACTGGCAAGTCTTTTAACGGCATGTGTTCCCCGCATCACAATAAACTAAGGCATTAACAGCCTCATCACTGTGTTTAATTAGTTACAATGGAGTTGGTAGGCCTACGTCACACCAACGTGTTGTCGTTTCCGCTTTTGTTCTTGTTCAAAATAAAGATCGACTTTTTTTGGTTCTGAAAGGCGTAAGGGCCTTTCAAAACAAACAAAAATGGTTGATCTTTATTTCTATCTCCCTATTATTGACATTTGTTAATGATCTGCTATTTCCGTTCTCAGAATAGTATTTTTTTAGAATTTTCTTTCTTTCTTTCTTTTTTTCTTTGTTTCTTTGTTTGTTCTTTTGTTTGTTTCTCTCTTTATTTATTTCTTTCTGTGTTTCTTTCTTTCTTTCTGTCTGTCTTTGTTTCTTTATTTCTTTCTGTCTTCGTTTCTGTCTTTGTTTGTTTCATTTTTCTTTCTTTGTAACTATGCCTCTACCTATGCTTGATGACTGGATTCATTAAAGTTCATAATATTTGTTAATGATCATGTGTTCTCCTATCTATCTATCTATCTATCTATCTATCTATCTATCTATCTATCTATCTATCTTTTCATTATCCTATCAATCTATCTATGCATGATCTGATACTTCTATAATTATATTTTTACGATTCGTTTCCTTTTTGTAGTGAACTTGCGATCAAGATATGCACATGTCTATCTATCTATCTATCTATCTATCTATGGTAGGATGAAGAACTAATAGGAAACGTTTATCAGTCTAAAATGTTTCACTTTTATTAAAGCTTCATCAGAGAATTAGATATAAAAAAAAGAAATTCAGGTATTTCTATCTATCTATCTATCTATCTATCTATGTTAGAAGTTGCATCTGTCTAAGACATGTATATCTCTGTATTTCATATCAAGCCTTCCTTATGTAAATATTCATTTGCTTCGTAGTAGATGATATATAGTGAATACTTTTTCGTGGCATTCTATCTGCACGCATGCGTGCTGGTGCATGCTCTATGTATATGCGTGCGTAAAACCGAAAGCGTACATATGGTATATCCAGTAGTATGATTATTTGTGTGTGTTTGTTTGTGTGCATGCGTACATTTTATACGATGTTCTATACATTTTAGTGTGGATAATATTTGATGTACGTATATCCCCATATACACATACGTATCCAGGTTCTCTTTTCTTCTGTCAGTACACCCACCCACTCGCTCATATATATATATATATATATATATATATATATATATATATATATATATATATATATATATACATATATATATATATATATATATATATATATATATATATATATATATATATATATAAATGTATATCAACTATTGATAAATGCATATATGCATGAAGATATGTATTGAAACCTATTGATTGCTTTACTATATTCTACCAAATAGATATTCTCAAACATGTCTGTCTACATGGAAGATGTCAGTTTGCGTCTAGGTAAGGCGTTCACTGTTGACTCACAATGTAAACAATATATTGATCTGCCATACTGATCTGCCCAGGACTTGTTCTTTCCGATATTTGTTGTTGTTCTTGATGGATTATAGAATCTATAACCATATTCATGGATACCTTGTCAATTGCAGGACTTTTATCTAATCGATTTTTATATAAGACTTTTCTGTCACTGCGTAAAATAAAACAAAATAAAGAATCATGATAAAATGCAATCTTCTATGCAATCTCTTATTTTCATATTGGAACCACTCGAACGAACGCTGAGAATTAAAGCACTTCTTCCAGGCTTTTCTGGAAACTTTTCTCAATGATTTATTCGTTGATTAAAAAAAGAAAAAGATATCGATTATTCTCCAGACTTCTTTCTTTTTATTTGTACCTCTCAATCTGGAATTTTAAATAGTTCTTACAAGATTACATTTTGTTTTTATTCATGATCTGTACTCAGTGAAACAAATTTGTTATCTATAGGCTGGAAAATGATAATTAATAATTATGGCGTTCAAAATTCATTCTACTAAATTAAGGTTGCAAATAAATTGAACTTGACTCTTCAAATCGTCTTTTGTTGGAGGTCAAATATTTACAGAGATTTAAAATCGTGCTTTGATCCCGATGTCTGTAGCTTTTATATTTTTAACTTGATCCAGGACTTAAATCATACACATAAGTCTACCATGTTTATCTTAGTGGTTTCATTTCCTTGCTTGAAGTGAAATGATAAACATATAGAACTGTATTTGTAAGTCTTATGGCTTCCGTAGACTATTACATTTAGTTACAGTCCTAGAGTCGGGTAGAGTGAAAAGCATAACGAATAGATTGAATCGTTCTAATTGTAAGTCCATCTAAACGTCACCGAAAAGAAAGAAAGCTATTTCGAATACTTGGCGTCCAATACTATCGAAGTTCAGTTTATTGGGTTCTGACTATAATAAGAAATCACCTGGGAATACTTTTCCCCTTTCAATTAAAAAAAGAAAAAAATAGTTTTATTCAATTTATAATATTAGACCCGTTGCCAAATCTGTTCTGTGAATTCCTAAATAATCGTAACCTGCATGGTTTATTAGTGTAACAGTTTTTGCATAGTTACTTTTCCACCTCGATGTGTGTAGACATGATTTTGAGTGCATATCATTTTAGATATTTATTAAGCTTAGCTTTGTCTGGCACAGACATTAATTGTGCGGCGCTAAGAGAAAGTCGCGTTAATTACAGTGCTAATTGTTCGTGTTACTAACCTAATATGTAAAAAATAACCTAATATCACTTTCGTGTTACTAATCTAATACTTAAAAATAACCTAATATCCATTTCGTGTTACTAACCTAATATGTAAAAAATAATCTAATATCACTTTTCGTGTTACTAACCTAATAGCCACTGCTCAACCGTCAGACTACAGCAGATAGATTTTCGCAAAAGAGCAACAGCCAGGATTCCGAGTGCTGATTTTCAAGGTGGGTGTAGAAAACGGAAGTAATTGCTTTCCCGACAAAAGAAATTTCTCCCGATATAATGATACTAGATCTATTCGGCGTTTTCCGGGTATTGTATCCAAATAACAGCAGTATCTCCCCAATTTTAATTTCCATACCTTAGTTTCACCAGTTCTGACCTTTGAAAGCAGGAACGTTCATGTTACATACACAGGATTCTCATCCCTTTGTATTTCATTGATAAACAAAAGTATCTCGCTTAAATCCAAGCAGTCAAGGCACTAGGGGAAAGCTTATCAGTACAGTTAACATGAAAATATTTGTAGAAAAGACAGAGGAAAGCCGCATCACTTTAGTGAGAAAGTGCTTAAAGTCATGATGCCAAGTCAGGATCGGCTACATTACAGACCCTTCTTTGAATTTTATCAAGAATCTCGAGATATACAACAGGAGCACCAGACAAGATATGACAAAAAATATTCGATGCATGGACGAATGGTAGATTTATAAATGTGCAAGATGGATTCCGACAAGCATACTTTTCTGGCACGACACAATGATAACATTTCCTTGCAGTAGACACAGCAATAAATTCGATATAGTATGTAGTGGAGAATATGATCTTTCTGCTCCCTTGAGTCAACTTGTTCGAACGTTTTTTACATTTGACCGTAGCAAAAATTTATATCGTAACTGCTTCTCTCTATTTTTGACCTCAATGCATATGCATGTACCAAAATAGATACCAACTTGCATTATCATGAAAAGGTATAAATATGTACATTTGCAGATACAGAGAAATAGTAGTATATTTTGATGAATCATAATTCAATTGCATACATTAGATTCAGTGCCAGATAGACGTCACTTAACAAATAACTCCATAAGTATTTTAGTTCTTAGACTTCTGTGGTCTATACATCAGCAACAACAGGCAAAAAGGCCAAAATATCTTGTACAACAATAATGGCTGTTCTTTTTTTTATTGTCGACAACCAAACAAATATTAGAATTATATATCAATAGTCATTGACACGTGGCCCGGAATAGATTCTTGTATATTTGTGCTTTTACATTTAATTCATTTCCAGTCACCAACTTTAGGATTTCTGTATCAACAGTAAATGACTAAACGCCTTACATACGTCAAAGTGTTGTTTGTTCTCTACGCATGCAACCCTTTTCAATCCCCAAGCTCCTCAAAATGTATTCGACTAATCAATACGCAGGAAGTATTTTAGTTTCCACAATGGCAGGCTCGTGAGCAGCTATTTAAAGAAACAAACTGCGAAGTGAAAAATCTTTTGTTAATTTAAAAATACAGGTTGGACGAATTGTCAATCCAGAAAGAAAGGTATCTGACCTTAAGCGATCATGAAAATAGTTTTTCATATCATAAAACTAATGTTTAATCAAATAAATATTATATATATATATATATATATATATATATATATATATATATATATATATATATGTGTGTGTGTGTGTGTGTGTGTATGTGCGTGTGTAAGTGTGCATTTGGGCAGCAATCCTTCTTTTATGCAAGTTTCATTAAAAACTAATGACAAGGTACTGTGGTTACTTTTTTCTTTAATTTTTTCGTGTGTTTCTTTTCTGGACGTAAATTATAACAAAATTGTTCAAATGTATGATCAAGCAATTTCGAATATACTTTTAACCCTTACAAAAGATGAATTTTATTTTTAATTTTTAATTTTAACTCAATGTATGGATTGTTTTATGTAGATATCTTGAGCTATAGGGAGGTTTTATTTTGCAAACACGGTCAACAGATTTATGTTCAGAAAAGAAAAGAAAATTATAAGAACACATGGAAAATTTAGCATAAAACTTCACCGCAGTAACTTATCATTAGTTTTTGATGAAATTTGCATATAAGGCACGGTGGTGTAGTGCATATTCGATAGTGGCTCTGAATGAGGAATCGGAGAGCCGAGTTCGAATTCCAGTCGAATCCATTACATTCACTTACGTGCCTAATACAATTGGGAAATGAATTAATCTTCTAGTCCTATCTCCAGCTATGGGTAAATAGCAGGACAGACTGGGTTCTATAGCCTGGGATGGCAACTGGTCGAGAAGGACAACTCTGAATGCAAAACCTGCGAAGGGTCGTTTGGAGATTTTGTGGCAATTGGTTCTGTACAAGTATGGCTTGTTCTGCACAACGTCTTCAACATTATAAACACTGGGCTGTCGGCTACTAGGAACTGAGTTTCTTGTCCCTCATATGTCGAATACGACGGGAGAGTCCACCATATATATATATATATATATATATATATATATATATATATATATATATATATATATACATACACACATACATACACGGGGGATATTGATCAATAGTATTATCAGATGAACAAGCATCCCTCACTGAGCGGGCCAAAACACACACACACATATATATTTGGGCAGCAATCTCTATTTTATACAAATTTAATTATAGAGGACTAAGTAGGTACTGGGATTATATTTTTTATTCAAATTTGTCTTGTGTTCGTATAAGTGTTTTTTTTTTTAATTGGAATTCAAAGTATCCAAAAGTTCTATATATCTGAGTATTTTCGGCTAAATTATTAGCCACTATCAATGATAATTGGTTTATATTTTAGCTTAATTAGGACCCATTTCAACAGTAAACCTTACCAAACTCCCTCCGCAACATGCTTGTAGAAACTACGGCTGTAATATCCTCATCCACATGTGAAAAGGCTAAAATTATGGAAGCAAAACTAATAAAATTAAAAAAACACTCAAGATTATCAACTATAAACGAGACTTCAATGTACCGACGGTCTTTGGAAATTAAAAAAAAAGAAAATCCTTCATTATAAATTCACGTATATAAAATTGTAGATATTCAGTTAAAAAATCCTTAATAATAGTTAATATAATTGATGAAACCGCTCAGATATATAAAATATTTGGGCAGATTTTACAGAGTGTCTAGAAAGGAAAATACTTCTACGAAACAAGCAAAACTTAATAAAAACCTTAATTGCAGTACCTTTTTAATCGTCTTCAATGAAATATATATATATATATATATATATATATATATATATATATATATCCCATGTATGTATATATATATATATATATATATATATATATATCTCCCATATACATATATGTATATAGATATCCCCCATATATATATATATATATATATATATATATATATATATATATATATGGGAAATGTAATTATGTGAATGTCGAATATCGTGGTTGCTACTTAATTTACTATGTAGATCGATGTTATATTTCCTTCTGAATCACGCGAACATAGCAAACTGCCTTAAAAAAAAAAAAAACTCAGTTTTTTTCTTTCATTCTTACGAATATAGGAACCCCCGAACCTAGCATTTGGAATCTTTATCATGAAATGTTCGAAGTATGACATTTTAATTAATACACGAGTCAATAATAATAAAGTCTGATAAAATATAGTGTCGTTAATACTTGAGACAATAATAAAAATGTTTGAAGAAAAACAGTGTAGTTGAGGAAAATTTGAATGTAGTTTAAGTCAAATTATTTGACAGTTTTATGTAAAAGATCAATATTCCTGTGCATATATGTATTATTTGTCTGTGTGTTTGTCTGCGTTTGTTTCTAATGTGGTGTAGCTATATCTGTCTGTATTTGGTTGAATGAGTACGTATTCACATTCTACAAAAGCAGATTTCCATGTAAATTTATTCATTGCCTCAAGAAGATAAAATCGGTCGGAATATCGAATTTATCGAGACGGATTTTATATCAATTTCACATAGAAATATTAGTCCGTGAAATAATCTGCAATGCTTATTTTCACACAGAGTTTTCAAAATACGCTACATTATGCAGTTCATATCCTTCCGAATAAGTGAAATATGGCCAATACATTTTTCCGATGTAGATTTTTAAAAAAATACCTTATTGAGCAGAGATAAAGAATTATAAGCTGAACAATGCATGTATATTTCGGAACTTAATATTGATACATGGATATATATATATATATATAGATAGATATATTAATGACCATAGTCTCAAACGAACGAATTAAAATATCTGTATCTCTTACATCTTGTTACGATTTGCCGTGATTTAAAAATGCCAATATGAAAATAATCATAACCTTCAACCTGCTTATCTTATTCTATTAGGTTGATGCAAAAATAATGACGTAATAATGTCGTTTTTTGACGTATTTTTTAACGTCAAAAAACGACATTATTACGTCACTATTTTTGCACCAAGCTAATAATAGGTGCCGTGTCCCTTCAGGTCGACGGCGTTCACTGCTCACTACGACATCCTATCCTTTGTATTTCTCAGCAATATTTGTCTTTCTATTAATCCTGAAAGTTTCTCTTCTGCCATCCATTCACACAAGATCAAGATCGTTAGTGGAAATGATGAACCAAGATCAAATTCTATTCATTTCGCATTACTGCCTTTGGAAAAGGTATGAATAACCATTCCTTCATCTATCGATTAAATAACACAGTAGCCATGAGAGGGAACTAATTCAGACTTAAAAACCGATAAGTTATAGAGAAACGTTGGAGCAATGGATAAGCGGCTTGGATTAAGTATTCTGTAGAGTTGAGTTCGAATTCCACTCGAATCTGTTGCATTCAATTACGTTCTAATACCCCTAGGAAAGGTATGAATCCTCCTCTATTTAGGGGTAAATAGCAGGGGTTGCCCAGTTCTCTTTTCTTGGTTTTGTACAAGCCTCCACCAATTGATGTGACTAGTCTGTCTGTTGATTATTAGAAACTGAGTTGCTTGACACTTATCCGTCAAAATCCCCGAGAAAGTCCAGTACGTAATCGGAAGAATAAACTCGTAAAGCAACCCATCTGGAAGAAGGATAAAATACTTAAAAACAAGTCTGAAGATGGTTAGGCTCCACGAAGATTTATTGTCCGAGACACATCTACTTATATTAGCCTTTATTTAAAAATACATGATGGTCCGAGAGCCTACCAAAATTTAATGAAAACATTAAAATAACTACTAATACTAACCACATGTCCTGGATTCAGTTTATTCACTTTCCTTAACGCTGTCACATGTATGAATCATTTTCGTGTACGATCAACCATCTGAAATAGACAATTACATTATGTAGTTGTGACAAGACTTTCGGGCAACCAATATTTTTTTATAACTCTTGATTACTCATTAAGCAAGTCTTCGATACCTTTAGGATAAAATTCCCCAGATTTTGATGAGAAAAAGTCTTCGACTAATTCTTGAATCTGGCTTTCATTAGAACGTTTACCCTGCCAAATTGTTTTGCAGCACAAAAAGGGGTAATAATCGGTTGGTGTAAAGTTAAGTGAATATGGTGGTTGGGGTAGAACAGCCTAACCGTGTTGCCAATTTTGTTTCTATGGCATTCTTACTGTATGCGGCGTTATGCTGTCATGGAGAAGAAAAACATTTTATATTGAAACAATTTATAGGTTAACTGTTAGGAAAGTTGATCCACTGTGTCGTGTTAGACAGGATCTCTCTCTTACATACAGACAAAAACAAACTCTCACAGACCTTCCCCTTATCACATACGCAAGCACGCACACACACACACATATGTATATTTATATATATTATTTCTTTTAGGATATTAAAACAAAACATGTTTAAAATCGCTACACGATTACAATCATGTTTCAATAACATAAATATGTCTCCTCGGGCGATGTTAAACTACTGGCGTGTGAAAGTTTAATTTAATTTCAAAAATAGAATACTTTAAAAAAAAAGTCTTTGTCGTGATTAACCAATTTAATGTGCCCTACGCTAAAATTTAAGCCAACCGGAATTTTTTTTTAATATAGGTCATAACATGAAGTTGTCAGCATATAAATCCTAGACAAAAATTTTTTCCGTTGGATTTGACTTCAGCGTAAGTCCCATTGGATTGGTTAATCACGGCAAAGCGCAAAAGCCTATTTTTTAAAAAAGTATTCTGTTTTTAAAATTAAATTTATGATTCGCTCGCCAGTAGTTTAACATTGTCTGAGGAGACACATTTATGGTGTTGAAACATGATTGTAATCGTGTAGCGATTTTTAACATGTTTTTGTTCTAATATCCTAAAATAAATAATATTAAGCTTTACTCTGTATTGAGCCGTCTTTTAAATTAAATGTAACGTACAGTGGAATTATACTCCACTCATTTTACCTGTATATATATATATATATATATATATATATATATATATCGCTTGACGAATGGACGAAGTGATTTCTGTAGAATCCGTCTACGAAACTCTGGAGTTGGGATACAGAAGGTAAAATGAATCAACTAAGTGATAAACCTTTTACTTGTATTAAATCTGTTTGCCTGTCTACCTCCTCCGTTACTCTCTCTCCCCCTCTCTGTATATATATATATATATATATATATATATATATATATATATGTATATATATATATATATATATATATATATATATGTATATATATATATATATATATATATATATATATATATATATATATATATATATCCTGAGACACTGCACATCCACTGCTTGACAAAAGCCTTTCACAAATATTTCTATGACGCACATGTTTGCTGTTGTCTGTCGTGTCTTAACAGCTAAATGATGTATATCAACTTTCCATCTGTTCCGCGTGTGTTATCTATTGAGAGTCAATCTATTTGTTCGTCCTTTTTATTATCAATCCTGCCACGTCCATTTTTACCGCTTCTGACATCAGAAATGTCAGTCTCTTCGCTGAGTCAGGTGGACATATTTCTATCTCTTGAATTTATCACGAGTATTGCTCATTGTTTCTTTGTAAGTTTTTTTTCAAAACTGGTTTTATTAAATTCTGTTTCACACCCAAAACTTTTACTCGCAACAAACTGCTTCTATACGGCTAGAAAATGAACTGTGCAAGTACACACTAATCGAAAGAGACATAGGACAAGTCTGTGCTTTCTGATCTGAGCGTATACAGAGAGACAATCCTAAGAGAACTAGGTGTATCAGGATATATTATTGACAGGCACAATCTTACCAACGCAATATGACGTAGCTTTGATGTGTTAGACAAAACGAAAAGTGCAAGAACTCTTAGATTCCCTCTTTTGTCCTGAAAGTATTCGCCACCATCTTTCCTTTTTTACCTGTATAGATGGGGATCTTCCTTTATAGATGTTTTTCTGGCGGATTTTAGAATGTCTGTGTCTATGCTATTTTTATATTACGGCTACTGCTACCCTTGGAACTCCACTGTTATTTAGCAACTAGAAGAAGATGGTGGTATTTAAACTGTGTATGACTGCATAATGCAACTCAGCTCTTCATTACTGACTTTGCCGACATCACTCTTTCTCTCAGTGCAAAGACTTTTTGTATCTATGCATGCTCAGGATGAAGGTTATTTCATGCATCCATCTTCCATCT
This sequence comes from Acanthosepion lycidas, assembly GCA_963932145.1. Taxonomy (NCBI): domain Eukaryota; kingdom Metazoa; phylum Mollusca; class Cephalopoda; order Sepiida; family Sepiidae; genus Acanthosepion; species Acanthosepion lycidas. The sequence goes on from OZ010576.1 coordinate 34,846,644, forward strand.
TCCATATTTTTCTTATTCTTTTGTTAATTTCTTTCTAAAGTTAAGGTATTTTCCATTATACTTAGTTTTTTTATGTCAGTATTCCTCATTTTTTCGACAGTTATAGTGCTAACTTTATGTATTTCCAAGTTACTACAATTTCTATTTATTTTTCATATAATTACTGCAATTCCTTATTATATTGGGTTGGTGCATAATTATCAGGCGTTTTTTAAACAATATTTATTATGAAAAAAGACGCATAACAATTTAACAGTAACTTTTTAAAAATTAATATACCCGGGCGTATGTTTATCGACACGCATTTTTATGAAAATAAAATAATATTTTTATTAAAAAAAGTAAACAAAACAGCAATTTTTATTAACAAATAACTTGTCTGCAAAAACGTCTGATATTTATGCACCAACCCACTAGTCAAATGTCAGTTATAGATTTTCAAGCTAATATATTTTTTCTTTTTTTTTTGTTATAAAGAAACCTTTCTTTTTCAGAATAATTTTCTTTCTTCCAATTCTAAAGGCAAAATTTCATTCTGTAATCAACAGAAATGTGCTTCTACAGGAAGAAGATGAGAATACTAGGGACTGAAAAGGTGAGACCAACGACGAAAATTTAGGGAAACTGGAAACAAAAAAAGGCACCTACATTTCGAATCAGAAAGATATTTGAAATTTCTTGGCCACATAATGAGGAAAGAGGCCTTGGAAAATTTGACGTTCAAAGGACGTTGCTTTCAAGAGGAAAGTAACGAATAACAATTTTGCGTAAATCGGTGTTAGAACAGCGTTTATAAGAGCTAACTAAAGGACAAACCTTACAAATAGCTAAAAAGGAAAATTGTATAGAGGCATGATCGACTAAGTCCTGAACGGACAGAGCTTATATAAGAAGAATATACCATTTTCCGATTTTTTATGTTGTGTCTTTTCAGGACGTGAGCGATATCTCTACACAACTTCCAGTATTTTGCTGATATAAGTAACATTTTAAATTTTACCGTCCAGCTTTCCTCCTTTTCTTTTATTTATTCAAACAAACTTGCAAGGTCTCCTGATGCTTTTGTTTTCTTCAGTACGCACCATGTGTTTTCTCTAAGCCACCTTTCCTCATTATCTATCTCAGACATTTTTTTTTCACATTGTATTTAAAGCTTCTACCATATTCTTTTGTTCCATCCCTGGCATTGACCACCTCGCCAGAACCAATTCTCTGTCACTTCAAGTATATTCTTCATAGCGAGTTGCTAATGAAACTAGAAAAATGCTCGGCCCAATCTGCCTCTCCGGCATATAATTGGCCCTTTCTACCAGGCATTTCTTAAAAAGTGACAGGTTATATCAGAAATGGAGCATTAATGTCATATCCGACCTTGGGCTTCTCAGTCCTAACTTCCCAGCATTGGGTGAGTCGAAATCGTTTACGCGACCTTGTGGGGAATGATTTTTATTTCCCATTTTACAATCTTTTTTTCCACAAACGGAATTTCTCAGGCCTAGTGTTAACCATGGTAAATCTTCAAATGAGCTACACTCTTTAGTTCCAACAATCAGAGAGACATGAGGCAACAGAAAATTGGTTCTACAGGAGGATACTCAGAATACCATTCACAGAACAGGTGAGTGTAACAAAATGAGTCAGCTGCGCTCTTGTTAAATTGAAAAACAGCGAGATATATCGCAAAAATCGATATGGAACATTTACTTTCAACCGATGATTTTCAGGAAATGAAGTCAACATCAAAGTACAGAGAAAAAGGCTCAGACTGAGAGAAAGTCACGGAATGAAAATTAGTTACTCTTTTAGAGAAAGAAGACAAGACAAAGAAAATTGTTATATATAAAACTGACCATGCCGCGAAAAGGTATACAGAAGGAACGACATGGGCCTCGCAGATCGAATAAGGCAGACGACAGCTGAACAGTGCAGCGCCCCATTCACTTATGCTTCATCTCTGCTTATAGCATCTCTGCTTATAGCCCAAGAATAAAATCTGGTTTACTGCTAGAAATTGTTTTGTTCTTCACTCGTGAGTAATTTTTAAGCCAAAGCGTTTGACTGGAAGAAACGGCACACTGTCAACGAACTTGGTGTCTGGTCTGAGCTGCAACGCAAATGAGCAAGGATTAAATTTTGGAGGAAATGGAGACAAAAAGAACTTTTATAATTAATATTAGGAAGAGACAGTTGAAATTTCTATAGAACATGATGGCTCAGGGATATTCTAGGGCACCTAATGAGGACAGAAGGCTAGGAAAATCTGACACACAGAGGACAGATTGAAGGACAAAAAAACAATGCTTAATCTTCTTATTGACCCTGAGTTAATGGATGGCTTAACAAGGTTTAAGAGAAATACAAATATGATAGGAAATTGTAGAGACCCATGATCTCCTATGTCTTGAATGAACACGGCATATAGAAGATGATGACTAAGAATTTCCACGCTATACCATCTGAGACATCTCATTAGATTTTCTCCGTATTTCAATCGGAAGGAGGAAATTTCAATCAGACATCTGTTTCCCCAAGAACTGCTATTTTGTAGAATAGACTTTCGTGTTGATGTCTTCTTGAACACTCCAATCTAAATGGCTTCAAGTCAGGAATCATTCGTTATCTATCCTCCTTATCATCATGTTATACATTTTTTGGACTAAGAGAACTTCCAGATAGCCAAACGCTACGTACTGGAAAAAGGGCCCTTTTTATAATAACATTGGAACAATAAAAGATGAGAACAAAGTATGGAATAAGTCACATCCCCACTGCAAAAAAAAAAAAAAAAAAAGACAAAACTCATCAACAGCTGCACGAACTCGTTCTAATAACAAAACGTCGAAACTGTCTGGATTCTATTGAGATTACCCACTCATAAATTCATATTACAAACCTTATTCCGTAGCCCTCTACACTGAGTGACTCCTGAGACTTGTACTGGGTGAACTTTACTTTGTTTAATGTCAAAGAATACTCGTTATCACTTTCGTAATGCTCGTTGTAGTAAAGACTTTGTAATCGCAGATACAACTATAATAACACAGTTGAACAAATCTGGCGTCAGACACCTTCGAGTAGCACTCACACTAACAGTACTTGTTTGATAATACTCGCTCGAATAGTAATCCGTATAGTGATCAGTATAGAGAAAAAGTATACTGAATAGAGAATAGCGGTCCGTATAGTAATAGAGGATAGACTAGAAATGGCGATCCGAAGAGTAACAGAGGATAGAATAGAAATGACGATCGTTAGTCGTCAGTTACTTCCTACATATATGCGTTTCTTCTATGATCACGTGGTCTACTTAATTCAATAATTGTGTGTTTGCTCACTGTCGATCTATGTTCAAACTCAAGTGTCGGCAGCGACACTTTATTTCTATATGACACTTTATTAAAGATAAATATTAACTTTGTTTAGGACTGTTACAAATTTAACGGTTTGCCAGCAATTATGGGATCATTTTTAATTTTGATCCAGTATATTTGCATTTCTATGCTCATTTGTAGCACATGATGTAACTTTTGACAGACAATGATCTTACCTGAAAGTTATTGCGTATATTTAATTGTCTCAGCATTTTATGCTGTGAGTATGTAGCGGTAACTTCAGTTCACTTGATGTCACTAATTTCTGTTGAACTTATACGTCGGAGTTGAGTAAGACTGCACCACAGCAAATGTGATGGATTGTTCATGTTGATTCCCATCGGGGTCGCCTCAGTGTTTCATTATACCTTAGCACCCATAGTATACTGCTCGGTCACGTGAGACATGGATAGGCACCAATTTGTAGGGTATTGTCCCAGAGGAATTAGATTAATTGCAATTTAGATTTCCTGTTGTGTGTGACAGCGAGGCCTCAGTAGCAGGCCGTTGGTGCTAGTTCTGGATATAATAGTCTTAGGTGAGATCATTCAAGTAAGTAATAATGACGACATGACGAAATTTGACGCTTAATGGACGTTGCTGTCAAAATTAAAGGCATAATATTAAAATACCTTTCTAATAGTTGGGGTTTTAATTTTAACTTTTAATTTAATTTTAAAGTGGTGTGAATTAAACTCAACATAATCATTTAATTGCAATAAAAGTTATGAACACTGATATCACCGTGAGATTTTAGGGAAGTCTATTGATTTTTTTTTTGCGTCAAAGTTTCAAGAGTTACTCAAGATAAGTCTTGGGTATGATGATAAACTACAACCGGCAGCAAGACCCCTAATCGGTAGCTTGGAGGTTTTGAGTAGCGTGTAACTACTTTTTAACGGCTGCTGTTCTCAGGTCCACCTAGACACGGGGTAGTAGCACCTGTTATGATCCCAGCTAGTGGAAACTAGTGAACCTCCAAACAAAAATCAACAGTACATTTTTTTTGTAATAAAATGACCAACAATACATTTTTAAAGCAAAATGACAAACAATTCAACACTAAAAAAACTATATAAATACAATTTTTCTAGTGAAATTACAGACAATACATTTTATTATCTACAAAATATATATGTAATGAAAATACATTTTATTATCTACAAAATATATATTTGAAAACATACCTTTAGTATAAAATACATGCATTTCGGCATTAAATGACCCATAGAGATTGATATACCATCAAACAAGTTCAACTAATGAAACGACCAACATGAAAGAACTTTTTCATCCATATAATATCCTACAATTTCTTAAAGAAATCAAACTATATTCCAAAATATAACTTCAATAAAACTACAGCATAAAACACACATATCACTAACTCTAATAATCATGTCCACATAAAAATATGCATGTACAAAAGCTGAGTATCATCTACCATGTATTTAATTGTGAAACAAACAAACCAGTCAAGGTAGATGTTTACTGAATGAGGAGTGTGATACGAATTTACGAATAGGAAATAAAAAAAAAATATCTGAAGATGGAGGATAGGAAACGAATGACTCTTGATTTGAAGAGTTTAAGAATGTAGCTTTCTGGAAGCATTCTAAGCTTGGGTAATTTCCACGAAGCAACAGGTTTTGGGTAAAAATATCCTCCTTACAATTGGAAAACGGAAGGAACAAGGTTTCTACGAAGC
>OZ010576.1:34856722-34941722 GCA_963932145.1 Acanthosepion lycidas
GAAATTTCGTTAGAAAAATACCTATTATCAATTGCCTATATGAGTGAGTATTGGGGGATTTAGTCACAGATGCCGAGGAGAGTTGATTCAACAAAGATGTGCTTCTGCAGAAGAATGCTAAGAATACCTTAGACAGAAAATTTAAGCAACGCGGAAGAAAACGTAAAATGGAAGCAAAAAGGAGATTTGTGTTAAGAATTAAAATGAGACAATTGAAAATTCAGGGAGACATATTGAGTAAGTTAGTCTTCGAGAAGTTGACCCACACAGGACACACAGAAGACAAGAGAGGAAGAGGAAAATTAACATAGCCAACAATTTTGTGCAAATTGATGGCAGGAAATGGTCCCAGAATGATAGTAAGGAGACAAACATTCCATAGATAGGAATTTATGGAGAGCTAGATCACCTACGTTTTCAAGTGACACGGCAACCGATATTTAACTCAAGATTGACTCAATTCAAGCAATCATCTATAATTGGTTTTTTGATTCAGCCATTTTCAGGAACTTCTTTTCTCCGTTTCCCGACATCAAATTATGTTAATTATTTGTAGTTAATTTCATTCCCTAAAAGCACCATCATTTTTAGTGACTGATAAATTGATCGACTGATTAATTTTTACGTTAGACTTCTGGTGGCACTAGAGCGCGGACAGAAAAATTCGTTTTTTTGGTTTTTTTTTTAATTTTAAATGCAAAATTGACCAACAGTAAAATACTTAAATCAGAATGTTTTTTGTCAATGTCAAAAAACTCGAAGTAAAAACATTCAGAAAAATAAATTACGAAAGTCATTAGCAGTTTGCATTTCTTTTTAGAAAACAGCCTTTCTTATAAATAATTAAAGAAACACGTTCGTTTGCATTGTTTAACAGAAATCAAGTGTTGCGTGTGGCTCATTTCCTTGTGAACCCAGAAAGAATAGTATTCATTGATATTTGATTTCTGTACCGGCAATTCAGTCTCTATGCCACGAAGAATTTTCTGTGACTCGATATTATTATTTGATCATTTTAAACATATGAATGTCCATATATATAAATTTAATTTTTATACAGTTACTATTATTACAGACTCGATGTTTCGGCGAAATACCTTTCGGTGATCTTCAGGTGTTCATCATTTTGTCTATTTATTATTATTATATGCCACATCATATTGAAACACCGGTTCACGTGCGGTTACCAAAGTTAAGCAACGTCGAAACTTGTCAGTTCCTAGATGGTTGACCGCTTGGGAAAACTAGGTGTAAGCTTGGATGTGCGGGTGGTGTAATGGATAATGAATCGGAATTGTTAATCGGAAAGCCGAGTTCCAATAGCCATGGGGATTGTTAGATTCACTTACGCGCAAATACCATTTGGGAAAGATCTGAATCCACCTACCTCACACCTATCGGCTAATTAGTAAGATGTGTACCAATAAACCATTATTATCCCCCAAAAGAAAATCTTGCAATCTAAAAGTATTTTCTGTTTTTAAATAACCTGCAGTGGGTTAATCAGCAATAAAAAACGAATCAGACAATAAATCAGTTCTAGTAAGTAGCTGGACTCATTTGCCCTTTAGAACAGCTTCAGTCCATCTCGGCTGGATTCGATAATATTCTGGAATAATTCTTTTGAAAGGGAATCAATTATGTATTTATTTTTATTTTTTTTTCCCTGTGATGTTGATTCTTGTTCTTTTCTGCTAACCTGCGGTAGATTACTTCACTACATGATCCCGGTATTGAACTCGTATCTACGAGATAATAACACGCTCATATCCCATAAATTACCGTGCCATATATTGTATTAGGTTGGTGCAAAAATAATGACGGTTTTTGACGTATTTTTAACGTCAAAAACCGTCATTATTTTTGCACCAACCTAATATATCAATAGAATACAGATAGTTTTGTCATTCTGTTATTAAAATTTTTGTTTGTACAACTGTTAATAATTGTGTTGTTGTTCTTTTGCGATGGGGATGTTAGAGCGAGTTCGTACAGCTGTTAATAATTGTGTTGTTGTTCTTTTGCGATGGGGATGTTAGAGCGAGTTCGTACAGCTGTTGATAATTGTGTTTGTTGTTCTTTTGCGATGGGGATGTTAGAGCGAGTTCGTACAGCTGTTGATAATTGTGTTTGTTGTTCTTTTGCGATGGGGATGTTAGAGCGAGTTCGTACAGCTGTTGATAATTGTGTTTGTTGTTCTTTTGCGATGGGGATGTTAGAGCGAGTTCGTACAGCTGTTGATAATTGTGTTTGTTGTTCTTTTGAGATGGGGATGTTAGAGCGAGTTCATACAGCTGTTGATAATTGTGTTTGTTGTTCTTTTGCGATGGGGATGTTAGAGCGAGTTCGTACAGCTGTTGATAATTGTGTTTGTTGTTCTTTTGCGATGGGGATGTTAGAGCGAGTTCGTACAGCTGTTGATAATTGTGTTTGTTGTTCTTTTGCGATGGGGATGTTAGAGCGAGTTCGTACAGCTGTTGATAATTTCTGCTTGTTTTTGTTTTTTTCTTTGCGATGGGGATGTGTCAATAGCTTTGACTTATCCTTTGTTCTCATCTTTAACTGTTCTAAATGTCATTATAGACAGGGCTTTTCCAGTACGAAGCCTCTGACCATCTAGAAGTCCTCGTAGTCCAAAATTGAATAACTGGCTCTATTTCTCTAGAGTTTGTCAGATGGTTGAGTATTAAAGTATTTTATTCAGAAAGAGATATCGAAAAGGCGAGTTCAAATCCCAGTCAGGTTCCTTACATTCACTTTGGCACAACTACAATTGGGAAAGATATGAATCCATCTCTTCTTTCTCAGCTATGTGTTGAACAGCGGGAGAGACTATATCCATGGTTGGTAACCAGTCTAACGCAGAATGAAATGGCAACCTACTGTGGGGAAATATTCTGCTTCGTCAGTCATGAATCGAAAGAGATGTGAGCGCCAACGCGTGTATTAGATATGACACTTAACTGACTGATTTGAAAGGCGTCGTTTAAATTACCTCGAACTTGGAGAAAACCTGCAGGTCATTCTAAAAGAACCAATTCTTCGCAAGGACAACAAAATGAAGATGAACAAGTTTTCTTTTCAGTTGTATGGGATAATAGTTTACGTTTCAACTACAAATACATTATAACAGATTTCGAACTGTGCACTTTAACATGTTACCATCGTAAAGAGTGAACAAGTTGGTCTTCAAATTCTATCCTTTCTGAAACAAGTTTCAGACCAGATAGAATGGTGAAACTATCTTTCTGGATTTAATCCCGGGGTCGAGATCCTATAGACTCGGATTTAGTGGATTAAGTTTATAGTAATAACTGGGATTTATGAAATCATAACAAATGAAATAGTCCAAAACACTCTCAAACAAGAAACGCAACCATTGCAACACCCTCATAACAACTGAAAAAAAAAAAAAAAAAAAAAAGATGCCGTCGTATGGTGATTTTCTAAGCGGACCCTACACGCAAACCACCAAAATTCCACTTTCGGGAAGCTGCCGTGTTCGTCCCGGCAATGTTACCACTGGAAGACGGCTAGAGTCCCACCGGTGGCTGCCTTCATCAGTAGCTGCCTCCATCGGCGGCTCGCCAGCGGGTCGCTAGCGACTTGCGTGTTGGTGAGCTTAGATTTGATACAAGGCCAAGATTACGGGGTAACCAGTGAGGATCGAATTCACTATTGAGTTGTAAACTGATCTAGCGAAGCAATCTTGCTAACCACTACACCACTACATCGCGATGAATCGTATAGACACGTTATAAGTTATCAACTATCTTTCCACTGCCATCCTAAAAGGTACCACCCCAGGCAAAAGAAGAAGGGGCTGACATAGTTAAAAAAAATGAGCTGACGATGTTATGGAGTGGACTTGGATTTTTTTCAACAGTGACTCAATGCTTACAGCGACATCATGTTGAAACAGCGATTGATTGAGTGATCCAACCATTAATTTTCTGCGCCTTGTATACCCTTTGCACGTTATTTAAAGCAAGAAAACATTTTTAGATTGTAAGAATATTTTGGGAGATACTAATGGTTTAGTGATAAAAGTCTTACTAATTAACCCCTGACTGGTGAAGTGGAGGGGAGAGGTAGATTAATACCTTTTTCGACAGTGCACCGAAATTATTAAGTTGGTGCAAAAATAATGACGTAATAATGTCGTTTTTTGACGTTAAAACTAGGTCAGAAAACGACATTATTACGTCATTGTTTTTGCACCAACCTAATAATATAAGAAACCCAACGTGAATTCGAATCCGGTTCTCCGCTAGACAATACAGAGCTATTATCTATTACAGCACCTGGTTTGAAACATTGCTTCCCGGACGATCACCAAAGTTAAGCAACGTTGAGCAAGGTCAGTACCTAGATAGGTGACCGCTTGGGAATACGTTTATTAATATGTTTTTTTGTTTTTTTTTCGTAAATAAGAGTTTATCTTTTTTAATTTAATCGCTGGTCCGGATAGTAAAGACTCAAATTTAGTGGAATTGTGAGATGGAAATAACTGAGCTTCATTAAATCTTTGAACCCTAATCACCGCTTTAGAGAAAAATGCCGTAATGCCCAGCCACCGGTTGAACGGTAGTAAACTATTTTTTATTATCTACCATGAAACATTATATACCAATTATTGGCGAATTTTGAGTCAGGAACTCAGGCAGAAGGGTTAAAATTATTCAGGAACGCAGGGTTGAAAGGGTTAAATCATCACAAATGACGTTGTGCAAGACGGCTTGATATCATTATACGGAATCGTAAACATATGGACGTCCATATATACACGTTTGATTTTTATGCAGTTACTATCATTATAGACACGATGTTTCGGTGAAATACTTTCTGGCCCTCTTCAGGGGTTCACCATTTTTTCTATTTATCATCTCAGGGGAGAAAAAAAAAATGCGCTGACGCGTTGCTGAGTGAACTGGAAATTCCATACAGTGCTTATGGTGAGAGCTGGTCAACTGCTGAGATGCGCAGCAACCATACCTGTTTTAAGGGCTGATGATGATGATGATGAAGAAGAAGAGGATGATGATGATGAAGAAGAAGAGGATGATGATGATGATGATGTGCGATGATGATGATGATGATGATGATGATGATGATGATGAGGATGATGATGATGATGATGATGATGATGATGATGATGATGATGATGATGATGATGATGCAAAACAAGATGATATATCCCTAGATACGACCACCTTAACGAGATCAATATAGTTTCGTAGATTAAAAGAAGGTTTCAGTTCGAAATTCTCTGAAGGTTACACAGATTGATAGATAAATTCCGAGCGCAGAGCAGCCCCCCAAAAATTGTGATCATAACAACATTGAATAACTTACATAGATAATTATAATTCCTCGTCAGAGTTATTGAAACAGCAATGTATCTTTCAATAAACACGACCTCGGCTACGAATTCGTGTTAAGTCAAGTCTCGAAATTATATAAACTGCTTTTAGGCCGTATAAATAACTAGACTGCTGGCTTGCCCAGTCCTCACCCTCTAGACTGGATAGAGTTCAAAAACGTCCATGGGTGATGAATTTTACCCTCTACATCACCTTTTCCACAGAAGACACGTAACAAGCGTCTCGCTACTCTATCCTGATTTCCATGGAAAATGTTCAGTCGAGTTATATTCATTAGTTCAATCAGTTCAGACATTTATAGAACCGCCATGCCGAGTACACTACTCCTCTATCGGTAAAAAGGATCTTACATTTAGGTAGCTTCTTCCTGAGAACTCCTACTTCCTTAGTCGCTCCAGTCTAAACCTCTCCAAGTTTAGAGCCGGCCGTTGTCCTTCCTACGCATCCTCATAATTACTCTTATCTTCTCCTCTTCCATTCATACAGGAACATCATTCAATAAAACCATAACTTAAGTAACAATGGCGTTAAAATAGTCGGAAGTTACATGTTGATATGTCATATGTATTTACTATGTTACTGCTTAATGCTAGTCGTTTTTTAAAAATTCTATCGCCTAATCTATTCCATCCACGAATAAGATTTTCAGTATACTTTAACTTTAGTATAAACTGAAAACAGCTGAACATTCAGCAGCCATTTTAATCCCGGAAACAACCGAAATTCTGATCGGGACAAATCGGAGTTGTTCGGTAAATGTACGATAGTGCGGTTGATTTTTCACTTTATGTGAAAGCTAGAGTTTGGTGTGATAAGTACCGACGCCAGAACTTAGATTCATAGCATTTAACAATTTTTGAGCATTTAATTTCAAATTCGTCCGAGTAAAATGTACAGAAATGACTAATTTCCGCAGGTTTTTGATTATAACGTACTTGAAAATTGTACTATTTCAAGAATAAATCCAAATAAATTTAATATATTTTGTATTAGATACATTGATTGGAGAATATATTCAAACCAGAATTCTAATTCTGTATTTAACAAATAAAAACTATATAAAAAAGATTACAAAAGGTTACTCAATGAATAAGATTTGTTGCTTCATTTGTTAGATAATCGATAAAAACAAAAAGTAGATAAAAGTGTATATAACAATATAAAAATGCTCAGCACACATTATAAGACAAAATATTTTAAATTAGCATTGTTTAGTGAAAGTCAAACTAAATCTACAGCAATATATAACTTATTACATCATAATGTAGCTAAATTGTTCAGTTTTTCCTTTGAAGTAAATGAAGATCTTATTTGAAAAAAAATAGTAAAGATTTAGAAAAATATATTCTGTGTCCTTATTCATCGTCTCAAACCCCAAAGAGTGTCATATTTGTTTCCTTATTTATCAACTCAAAACCCAACGAGTGCAATACTTGTGTCGGTATTTATCATTACAAACCCCAAAGAGCGCCATACTTGTGTCCTCATTTATCATCTCAAACCCCAAAGAGTGCCATATTTGTGTCCGTATTTATTATCACAAACCCCAATGAGTATCATATTTCTGTCCTTATTTATCAACTCGAATCTAACGAGTACCATACTTGTGTCCTTATTTATCATCTCTAACCCTCAACGTACACATTGAGTGCAATACCACGGTTCCGATATCGATCTGCTCTAATGTACGACGGCACTAAATTTCAGGCTTCTGACTGTATTGTCCAGCTTTTTAAATAAAGTGAATCTTTGTGCTAAACATGTTCCTTTCAGGCTTTATTTTGCAGATGAATTTTCATCTCTGAATGTTGTTAAACCTCTATGATTCGATTATCGTCCTAGAAATTACCTACCCAACCCCTAAACGATCAGACCTAAATTGGAGTACTGTATGTGGATTGGAACTGCCCAATCGTCACTTTCAAGTCTTGGTACAGTTCAAAAGCGTCCGCACGTTCATGTGGGTAATGCATTATTTTTCCTCAGAAAGCACCCCCCCCCCTTCCCGTCGCTGCTCTATCGGTATTTCCATGGAAAGCGTTCTGCCAATTTTTTCCAATCCTCACTTTCAAATCTTGTTATAGTTCCAAAGAGTATCTATCTATCTATCTATCTATCTATCTATCTATCTATCTATCTCCACCCCCACCCCCATATATATATATATATATATATATATATATATATATATATATATATATATATATATATATATATATATATATATATATATATTACAAATTAGTAATTGGTAAGGATAATTCCCAGGAGAGCATTAATCCAAATTGATTTCATTTCTAAAAAAAACTTCGGTCTGAAGAGATGAATATTTAAATATATTCATGAAATAAATTATAACCGAAATTGATTCCAAGGATTGGTTTTACTCATATATATATATATATATATATATATATATATATATATATATATATATATATATATATATATATAATAATAATAATAATAATAATATGCATAATAATAATATGCATAATAATAATATGCATAATAATAATATGCATATATATAATAATTATAATAGGCATAACATTTTTCTCATTCGATAAAAATATTATGCTTTTATTTTTTAACTTTTTATGTTTTTTTTTCTTTTATTCATCATGTGAAATGCCCAAGAATTACTCGTTAGAGTGCAACGGTATGATGATGTATGGAAATAATAGAAGTCTAGAAATGCAGTTTATGAGGATATGCAGGTAATGTAACAGTTAACCCTAGACTTGAAGTGGTTAAGATTCTAGAAATCGGCAATTATCCTATTTGGAGTCTGCTACACAAAGCAGCCGTTCTTGGGAAGATCCTGCCCGTGGTCTACAATGGGAATGGAGAGGATTCATTCCTATGTACGAGACATTATGGAACTCAGTTGCAAATGTCAGACTGATGGAAGCAAGGTATATAGCTCGTCAGAACACCTGCCCTGGAAATAGCGATAGAATAGCGAAAGGCTTCCGTCGTATCGTCTTTAGGAAAGGCGTTGTGGCGTGGAAAATAAATCATCATTCAAAAGGTCGTGTAGACGCTTTTCAACTCTACCTACACATCCAAGTGGAGACAGGGCAGATATGACCGAAACTCTCACCACCGTGTCGTGGCTTCGTTCAGTCTTTTTTTAATAAATATTTCCATGGCAAATTCAAATAAGATCTCCTCTTTGATACCTCAACCGCGTGACATAAGCGTATGCGTAACGATCGGAAATACTTTTTCCATCAGCGTGTGACTTCACTGATAAATTGGCACTTTGCAAACAATAATAATTTTTATATAGTTTTTCTCCTGGTTTCATTTCTGAATAAGCTTAAAGTAATATTGACGCATCGTTAAGTTTAGAATTTTTATTTGAAATTTTTATACAGATTTAATCTAATCTTAACGTTAATAGCTTGTACTTATACAGTAGTTGTGATGTTATTTTAATTACCATATACTTCTATTCTGATTATACATCATAGATTACGTAACAAAGCTTTCCCCTACACTTAAAATTGTTTATTTTCCATTCAACATCATAACTTGATAAGACACCAGCATATATATATGTTAGACATCTGGTTGCTTCAAGCCGGGACCGAAACCCGGCCGATTTCGCATTAGTCAGAGAATCTACCCACCAAGCTATCATTGCACGGCAGAGCGGAAGAGACATTTTTAGGTTTTACTACGCGAAAGACGTCAGTAGCTAGGAGAGCCCGATTCAAGTAGAAGAGCACTGCATTAGCAGCAGCAGCCGCTGTTTATAAATCACACCTTCCTCTCCGAGTGCCCATTCAAATTATTTTGAGATCATATATATATATATACTTACATACATACATACACACGTATACATATATATACACACACACGCACGCACACACACACACACACACACACACATATATATATATATATATATATATATAGATTGGCTACTAGATCTCATCGATTTACTATTGGAATAGATAGATGTGACAATAAGTTCTATTTTAATATTTACTTTTCTCGCATTTCTTACATCTGAAAATTAATCCAGTTTCTAGCTTCCCTGCCATCTACAAGCTTTAAATGCAAGGTCTTATCTCATTATCGCCTTGCTTGGAGTGAAATGACTAAAAAAAAGGTGCATAATTTATTTTACTTCTGGAAATGCAACTAGCATAATATAAACTTCAGGAGTAATGTTTTCATATAGATAAAGTTTGCCTTTTCAACACATTAATAACATTGAGAATATAACGTCACAAAGTGTAGAAAAAATAATGTTAAACCTGGTGAAAAAATAGAATTCTTATATGGAGGCCATTCGTTGATGGTTCCGGATCAATTTGCACTTTTCTTGTTCTTATTTTTTTCATTTTTTTGTCTGCCACTCCTCTGCTTTTGAAAATTCGTGAGTTTACATTAAGTGACGGTGGAATGTGATTAGCCAAAGTGTCATCGTGTATTCAAGAGTGAAGGTGGCAATCGATCGCCGCTTCATTTTAAGGCAAACACGTCCCATCCATGCCAGACGAGTTGAGTTAATGAACGACACTCTCGCTGTGGAATGAATCTATATAAGCCTTATTTACTGTCGCCATCTTTTTTTTATGTAACCCATTTCCCGCCTTTTCATGTTGCTTTTTTTTATCCAACCTTCTTTCGTCCATTTAATTCATTTGCTTTTTTTTAAACTCATCAATCTACTCAATTTAAAAAAAATACGATTGCTTTTTTCGAAGTTTTCCCTGCAAAAAAACTTTTAATTTACATCTGCTTTTTATTATTATTATTATTATTATTATTATTATTATTATTATTATTATTATTATTATACTAATGTTCAATTGTTTATTCGGATAATGTTAGAATCTTTTTTCTGTTTTAATTTAGGGAATTCTTTCTAAGTAAGACGAATAGATGACCAAGATGCTGTTAAAAAGTTTCGATAAAGGATCAAGAGAGGATATGGGAGGAAGAGAAGAAATAAATCAGGAAAGGAAAGTAGGGAGGGAATGAAGTGGAATTTCTAAAAAGAAAGGAAAGATATACGAAATAAAAACAAAGAAAAAGATAGAAATGGAAAGTATAAAGTGTAAAAAAGAAAGAGAGAAACGTAAGTGTTAAAAAGGAAGGAGTGAAAAATAAGAACCGTTTATAAAACAGAAAACTTTAAAAGTATTAAAAAAGAAGATAGAAAGGAAAAAATAGAAAAGAAAAGAACATAAGAAAGAAAAAAGAATGGAAGAAAGACAAGAAAATGGAAAACGTGCAAAAGTAGATGTAAGAAACAAAGAAAGAAAGGGTGAGAAAAAAAAGAAAGAAAGAAGACGTGAAAGAAGAATAGAAAGAAAAAGAAGGAAAGGAAGAATAAAAGTGAAAATAGAAAACATGAAATTTGGAAAAAAAGAAGAAGATGCTGAATGAAAGAGTGAAGAAAAGTGCTAAGAAATAAAAAAAATGAAAAGTGGAAAAATAAAGAAGAAACGAAAGAAAGAAAAAAGGAAGGTAGGAACAAATGGAAAAAAATAGAAAATTTGAAAATTATACAAAAATAAAAGTGGATATAAAATGAAAAAAAATAATGAGGAAGGAAAGAGAAAAGTAAGAAGTAAAGAAACAGAAAACAAAGAAAATGAAGAAAAAAAGAAAGAAAGAAAGGAAGAAAGAAAGGAAGGAAGAAAGTATGAATGAAGCGAACAAAGAAAGAAACAAAGAAAAAAGAAAAAATAAACAAAGAAAAACAAGTAGAAAAGAAAGAAAAAAGAAAAGAAAGTAAATAAACGGATCAATCGAATAAAGTTCGTCTGACACTTGTATGATCACTGTCGATGAAAGAAATTAGTGATGATTCTTTTTAGCGAATAAATTGAATGTACTAAGTCACTATAGGATCGAACCCAATCAGACGAGAGAGAAACAATCATACCCAAAGACAAGCTATAGTCAAGACATTGAATATACGAGTTATGTTAAGTTATCCTTTGGGTGATTTAAAAGTCTGTGTCAAATAATATGCGACTGAATTTTATTTTTTTCAAAGAAAACAAATGCAAGTTGAAGAAACGAAGAAATGAGGAATAAAGCAAATAAAATCATACAAAATGGCAGAGAATTTGTGAAGTCAACTAGACATATACATCTGCGCATGCGTACATATGCGTGTGTATGTTAATCAAGAAAGGAAGGTGAAACTAAGAAATACAATAAGACTACTTAAAACAAAGGCAAAAAGATTGAGTGAATAAAACAAAAAATAAAAGAAAATAAATCAAGGAAAAGTTCAGACAAATAAAAAACGAAATCGAACTGGAAAGATGCTACGAAGGGCAAAGGAACAGACGTTAAAAATGGAATTAGCGTTTCCAAGTACACGCCTGAAAAAAAAAAATACTAAATCGCTAGCAAGAAAAATGGCAAAATTCCGCACGCAAAATTAATTATCGAAACACGACCACCAAATAAATAAAAACTGAAGCGTGTAATGAAAGAAAAAAAAAAGTTCTCAAACCGTTCGGACATCAGAAGAATTCGAAATGTAAACATCTACAGCGAAGGAAAAATATTGAATCACATGCCTAAAAAGTTTTTGAAATGTGATCGCTCATTGGATAGAAGCTAAGATATAAAATCACCCCAAGACGCAGAATATTGATGGCATCAGCGTTGACCGAAGATAACAGCTAATGTCTGGCAACAATATAAAGTGTTCACCATGAAACACCCCGGAATTCCCGTTGCTCTGTTCCGCGTTGTTATATCTTTTATGTCCTGTTTGTTACATATTTATTTAGTCATTTTTAACGTACTTAACCTAGCCAGTATAGTGTCTATTTTATAATACAGGATGTGTATATATGTGACTTCAGTTTAAACTCCAAAATTACAAGATAAAGACCGTTAAAACCCTATGTCTTCTGTTCAGTATATTTTGAAAATGGTTTTGATAAACAATATATTTTTTATTCTTTATATAAGCGAGTGAAAATTAAAAAACAAAAAAACAAAACAAACAAACGCCATAACGTAGATTTCATGATAATTGTTTTGATGAACTTTTCTCTATGGTACCTAGATTTTATGAATTCAAGCACAGTACTGGCTACAAGGTGCCATAATTTTAACAGTTCAATTGATTAGATATGACCATAAGTTTTATGCTAATAGTTTCTTTTCTCACACTTTTCGTCTGTGGAACTCTCTTCCGTCTTCTTGCTTTCCAGCCAACTTTGAACTTCAAAAAATTAAATTCAATGTCAATCGTTATTTACTATATTCTTGATTCCTCATTTTTTTTATTGTTCTCTCTCCTTAATAATATTTTTCTTTTTCTTATTCTTTACACTCAGTAGCTCACTGTATCTTAGTGACTTTATTGCTACAACATAAATTGACCATTGACTTAGAAGCATCAAACCAAGTGTCTGTTCCACAAGGTGGGAAAATGCCTTTTCAGTGGAACTTCCTTCCCACATTTTGAATAGAGAGGAAATGATGGTGGTACGACTCCGGGAAGCAGTATAGAATCTCCTAGTTATATAGGACTGCATTTGTGAAACTAAACAAATGAAGACCGCCCGGATATTCAGTATGGAAACAGCAATGGAATAGCGATAGCCTTGAAAGTTTGCGTTTGATTGAAAGAGGCTATAAAGTGAAAAAAAAGACTTCTCCCACAAGACTGTGTAAACGAATTCGAGTTTTATCAATGCTTGAAAGTGTGAACCGACCAACACCAGCCTAGACGTGGCAACAACACACCATTTTTGGTGTCATCTAACTTTTGCATAGCAGAACGAATCATGTATTAGTTTAAACGATTAATATAGCCAATCAATTAGCAATGCATAAAAAGTTATTCTTATTTAAGATAAGAAAGATCGTGAGAAAAAAAAATCAACTTCCTCTACCATGTTTCCCAAGAAATAATATTCGGGATAAACCTTTCAAAGCCAGAAACTATGATCTGGTAGGAATGCAATGTTGTCACTAACCCAGAAGCCATCAACAAATTTAAGATGTGGAATTGGTAAATACTAAACACTTCACTAAATGGAACAGTTCTAATAAAGTTCGTATAAAATAAACATAACGTAGGTTGGACTAGATTCCCACAATATCACAAATTGTTTCTGTTGTGGTTAACCCTCCTACAGTAGAATGGACTCTTCCTCCTCTCATAAAAAGAGTAAAGAGTGTGAAGTGAAGTGAAGTAGTAGACGCAGTGCTAATCTACTTATTAATAACACTATTGTTTTGTATATATCTTCAATATACTTTTTCAACCTAACTTCGTCTTCAGTGTCTTTCTTTCTGACCCCTAAACAGACCACAACAGTTTCAAAACCAAAACATTAATATAAAACTTGAGTCATGGTGTTAAATAGCCTTCTCTGATCGAGATATTCATATCGATGACATGCATAACGTCAGTCTTGTTCAGAAATGTCGAAAATGCCTGCTGTATACAACTGCTTTATCAGATCCATGTTTAAAAATGGCTGTCAACAAATGAAACCTATAAATCTTATTAATTGATTTGTTTTTTACGGATTATCAACCATTTGTAGGTTATTTAAAACCGGAAAATATTTACTAGAGTGTAACACAAGTTTTTTGATATAATAATAATTCAGTGATAAAACTTTTACTAGTTAATCTATATCGAGCAGAAGAGGATTCATACTTTTCCCAAGGGTATTTACATATAAATGAATATAACGAACCCGATTGTAATTGGAACTCGCTTCTCCGATTTTGAATTTCAAGCCGTTATACATTACACCACCCGCACATCGAAGCTTACAACACCCGCTATTCACAAGTGGTACCCAATCTTGATACTGAGCAGTCTCGACGTTGACTAACATTTGGTGATCGTACCGGGACAGATGTTTCAACGTGATATCACCCGGGATCATCTTTCTCCAAATTTTGTGGATTGGCGCAACAGAATGAAAAGAACAAAAAAACAAAAACAAAAAAACAAACAAACAAAAAAACAAACAAAAAACAAACAACTGTAGCAAATAACAGAAACCGCATCCATTGAGGACTTTCAAAAGTAGCAACAACTAAAATGGATCGCACATGTGAATAAAAGAGAAAATAATGGCATAATGAAAATAATGACATTCCACACTATTCAAACAAAAGGTTTAGTTTGGTTTGGTTTGTTTTGTTTTACGGCATATCAACGTCAATGGGTTATTTAATGCCGACAAAATGTTTATTGCTGGTAATATTTTTTTCTTCAAAAATCAATTGCTGGTAATATTTTTTCTTCAAAAATCTATTGTTGGTAATATTTTTTTAAAAAATGTATAGCTGGTAATATTTTTTCAAAAAAATTAAATAGATGGTAATATTTTTTTCAAAAAATGTATGGCAGGTAATATTTTTTTCAAAAATATATAGTTGGTAATATTTTTTTTCGAAAATGTATAGCAGGTAATATTTTTTTTTAAATGGAGAGCTGGTAATATTTTTTTTTCAAAAATGTATTGCTGGTAATAATTTTTTACAAAGTATTTCCCGTATTAAAACCCATTTTTACATTTTCATAATGTTTTAACCCCAGTTTGGGAATTAACTATTTTCCCATAGCTGGGACCCTAACAGGTGCAACCACCACGTGTCAGGTTAGACCTGAGAACAAAGTCAATTAAGAGGTGGTTTTACGCCCCTCAAAACCTACTGATCAGAGGCCTTGCTGTCGGATATGGTTTATCGTCTTACACAGGACGCGGATGTTGTTTATCGTCACAACCAAAACGTTAGGAAGGTAACTCCAAAATAATAATGGAAAGAGCAATAACAGCTACGACTTGCACTGGCTGCTCGGTAACTGAATCCTGAATGTTTTCTTATAAGAAAACAGCTAATATTGCTGTTGCCATCTCCACAGGAAGAAACAATTTATATTTCTTTCTAGAAGTATTAGTATAATTAAAGTCAATGTAGAAACTCGAACTTGGACTGCTGATTTTATTTTCACAACGTTTACACTACTACACATCTCTTACAATGTAACACAGTCAAAGGAAACTTGTCTTAGTTTCAGTTGATGCGTTAAGTGGATCTATGTTAGTTGTCCATCGATCTTTGAAACGTTAGCACTTCGCAAAAAAAAAAAGAAGTTATTTACTTCTTGCCAAAACTGTTTTCGCTACCTTTCAATGAAACTATAAAGGCTCACGTTCAAAGCACCAATATTTCTTTTGGAGTTGACGGCTTTGACACATCTTAGAGTTTACACCAGCCATGGATTTTCTAAATGCTTCAATGAAAGCACAAAATTCAATTTGTTCCCCCAAAAGAAATGACGCCGTCACACAGACGCCTCTCCTATTATCTTTGTCAGAAAACTTTGTTTGTATTTAAACCTAGAATTGTGTTTGCAATTCTCCTAGCAACAAGTTAGTTGTTCTCACAACAATACTTGCCTCTTTGTATATTCTTTACTATTATGCCACCACATCAATAAAATAAAACAGTGCACTTTCCGAAGTGTCAGTTCTGAAGGACTAAGTCTTTCTGACACATTAGCCTTGTTGTTGCTAAAGGAATTAAGTTTAGTCCAATTAGTGGAAGAAGAAATATATTTGTCTGAGATTTTAAAAGTGTATCCAATAAACCGAAGACTGTCTAACAATATGATGCAGATTGCTAATTATGACTGAACGTCCTGTAAGTTAATTTCACGGACTAATATCTTTGTATAATCCGTTTTGATTAGTATATCTTCCATTATTTTAACCCTTTCACACAAAGCAAGGCAATAAAGCCACTATGACACAAGGTCGCCGCCGAGTATGAATGTATGAGAAAAAGAAAACGATGTTTAAGGAGAGAGAACAATAAAAGAACAAGAATTGAGGTGATAACAATAGATATTGCATTTAAATTTGTGAAGATCAAAGTTGGCTGGAAAGCAAGAAACCAGAAGATAGTTCCACAAGCGAGAAGTGTAAGAGAAGAAACACTTTACATAGAACTTACGGTTACATCTAGCCATTTCAACTGCTAACTGATGAGAATTTGCTGCCAATCTAGCAGGACTTCTGAATCCATAAAGTCTAGGTACCAAAGAGGTAAGCTCACCAGAAGAATTAACATGAAAATATTTATGGAAAAGACACAAAGAAGCTACGTTACGGCGGTGGGAAAGTGACTGAAGACAGGATGACAGATCAGGACTAATAATATTGCCGATTCTTCTTTGGATTTTATCAAGAATCTTCAAATATACAGTAGAAGCACTAACGCAGTCGTGACAACAATATTCGACGATTGGTAGATATTTAAATGCGTCAAATAAGTTCTGTCGAGACAAAGTGTTTAGAACGACACAGTGAACCAATATTCCTAGCAGGAGAGAATCTTCATGTCAGTAGAAAATGTTAGCTTAAGAAGTCGCAAGGAGTCACTATTATGGGGATTAGCACCTGCCATGCGGACGGAAGAGAAAAAGCTTCTCTCAGATGATTAAAAGAGAGCAGTTTTATTTTGGGCAGTTGCAATTAAATTAAACTTTAATATGGAAGAAACACTGTAATTGCCCATGATTCATGTAATAAAGTATAAAATACAATTACTTCTACTCCCATTACTAGGACATATACTGGTAGGCCGAACTTTCTTCGAAAATAAATAATAAGGCTACATGGATAGATCTGATCTTTTTCAATTTCGTAGCACAAGAGACAGAACAATACTTGTGTTAAGATAGTCGCTAAAGGAATGTGAATTCTTGTCGAAGGTTAATTCTTTACTTCTGACCTGCGCGTTTGATATCTGCCTTAGTTTTGACGGACTGATTAGACAAATCAACTGAAATATAGTCTTTCAGAAAATTATAATGGTAATGTTAATATTCGCGGTTTCTATATAAGGAAATATTCGTTATTGATTGACCGAAAAGCCAGTACTGTTTTCAATTGAAATTTATGAAACCTTTTTGTTGAAATAATTTTCATGAACATATGTCAAATAACTGTTATCACTATTTGTAGTATTGATGAGGGTTTCCTTCCCATCCTTTTGTTTAAAGTAGTGTGAAAAGTCAACATTATGCTCATGTCATTATTTTCTCTTCTAGTTATATTTGAAGGCCCTTTCCGTTATTGCTGTTGTCGTTACGTCCTGAAGTGATGGGGTTTCTGTTATTTCGTACATTTCTTCGTTTGTGATTATGTAGCGCCAGTCCACGATGATGAATTGTGCTCACTGGTAAGTAAAGAGTTCTTTCGCTGGAAGCGATTTTTAATGATCGATCAAAGAAAGCAGTGGTGTATAGCTGACAATTTAGATATTTTGGAACAGATTTGGCACCATGCATGGTATGCATATGTCACTCTTGAGAAGAAGAGGTTATTTAAGTATATAAATCGAGTTTTAGCTTAATGTTTTGGCTACGTAGGAATTTGCTGTATTGGGAAAAACTACCTCTAGCTCAGGCTATTCTAGCTTCATTTTCCTTATCTCCAATACTAAATCTGGATGAAAATGCTTCTGCTAATAATAATAGTAATAATAATAATAATAATAATAATAATAATAATAATAATAATAGCGTAAAATAAGCAATTGCAATTAAAATATAATATATCAAAATTAATCATGATCGACAATGCTTCATCCAGTAATAAGAAAATTCATAACATTATTAATACTAATGGAAGTAGCATAATAAAAAGAAATTGGAATTAAAATGAATTAAATTCTTGTGAAAAAGTGATGATTAATATTATTTTACCCAATAATATATATATATATATATATATATATATATATATATATATATGTATATATATATATATATATATATATATATATATATATATATATATATATATATATATATATATACCCAATAATATATATATATATATATATATATATATATATATATACAATTGCTCTCATATCAAATGAAAGAAATACTAGTGAAAAATTCATATTGGTTGACGATGTTTCATCAAACTATAAAATATGCAAGTTACGATTTTGCCGGTACTATTAATGTAATAAAAACAAATTAAATTAAGATGAATCAAATACTAATAAATTTAATAATGGGTAACAATTATTCATAAAATAATACTACTCGAGCAACTATTACTCCTTTGTAATTGCAGAGCGATAATAAACTGAACTTGTGAGATGCTATACGTTGATTTTTATGGCAATTGATCTGATGAGGTTTTTCCCAGGTGCCCCGACCACACGAATTTAAACATATTACTTGATTAGCATCTAGGTCCCACCATTTTACTGTTGAAATAGTTAAATGTAACTGCCGCTTCTGCTCCAACATTTTTCTCGCACTTCCCGACAGTGGAACGCCCTTCCTCTTACTTGAATCCCTGATAACTACAAACTTCAAAAATTTAAATGCAATGTCAATCACCATATTCTGTTGTCTTGAAGTCCGTTCATCTTTTATCCTTTCCTATATTCCCCCGCCGCCCACTATACCCAGTCTTTTCTCTCCCTTTCACTTTGCGTACAAGTAACACTCCTGCCTTGCTTGTGTTCAAATGCTTAAAAAAATCATAAAAAAAGCATGTCCGTTGTTTTTGATTTTGGTGACTGAAAAATATAGTAGGTTCAGTTGAGCGCCGTCTGTGAGAAAAAGAGCAGCATGGCGCAATTCACTCCACCAGAAATTTGGAAATGGTATAGTGTAGCGCTTGGCATTTCAGAGTGTCCAGAACAGTGCAGAGGATTCGGAAAGAGTTGTATGAATCTAATGGTGATTACAAAGGTGTTTGTAGTGATCACTAGTGATAGCGACGTTATGACTCCATTCATCTTCCTACGGGGCCTCAGACTCAACATCAAGTGCCTTGAGAAGGTAGTGATCCCCTGAGTCAAGAGTGTGTCTGCTGGAAGACCCTATGTCTAGCAACAAGACTGCACCATACTACACAAGCAGGAGAACTCAGTCAGTGCTGTCAGACAATTTATGCGGCCACATTCCCCCTTACATCTGGCTACTTAACTCCTCAGACTGCAACCCCCTTGATTATTACGTGTGGGAAGCAGGTGAGCAAGAGATCAACAAAAATCCATGTAACATCAAAGATGAGCTGAAGGCAAGGATTATGGCATCATTCATCAACTTAAGCAAGGAGACCGTCTAGAAGAGATGCAGGAGATTCTCAAGTCGTCTGCAGGCCGTGGCTGAAGCCAATGGCGATTTTATTGAATCAATTTACTCTTTAATATTTAAAGATAGTTTTGTGTAATTCTGGGAAATATATCTGTTAAAATGAGAAGTCAGTGTTATTTTCATTTTTGCGTAATTTATACGACAATTTATCCATCGCAACCATTATATTAACGTAATTTACCAAGATTTTTTTTAGATGAAAGCTTTTGTAAAACGAAACTGAATTAACAAAATAAATATCAGGTTGGTAATTAATGAAAAATAAATTTTATATATGTTGTCCGTTGCCAGATATCCTAGAATTGATGTTGCATTTTATGGGTTATTTTGGACATAAAATCCATTTTGAACAGTAAAATCGGCTTTTAGCAATTTGTAAGAATGAATTTTGAATTTGTGCTTGGTGCAAACTATTTTATTAAATCAATACAAATCACTGGTCGCTTATATTGCTGTTTATTAAGAATAGTTTAGTTTTGGTACAAGGCCAAGGGCTATTTGAATGTTTCATCAGTGCAGTCGGCTATTTTCTTCTGTTTATGCACGCATCTAGATATCAATTTAAAGGTTTGTATCTCTTTCCTGACGTGTTGTATGAATATTTTTATAAATTATATTTTATTTTTTTATAGACATAGAAAGTAACAAAAAAAAGGAAATTCTAGAAGTACTGGACAGATCGTATAGCAGAAAATGATCAGCAAAACTATCGTCAAGAACTCTTTGCCCTTCTTAGGCTGGATAAGACAGACACTTAAATCGTTGATTAGAAAGGAACGGATTAGTGGCAACGATTTTACGGGGATGGATGATAGGGATCCTGCTTTTATTTGAAAAGAAATTATGAGCAAGTATTTTAATTTCACGCGATTGCCAGACTGGTTTGCGAGCGGCCACAGATGACATTGTGCGTAATTTATGTTTAATATGTATTCCAACAAATGATGACGTTGATGAGATACAAGGGATGCGTAATTAGTGGTCAAAGGTATATTATTGAATTTGTATTATGTGGCTTCACTTGAGCAGGAAAGAGTCACGAGAACCACGAGAACCACGAGAACCAGAAAATCGATGGTATGTTTGTAGTTTTCGTTTTAGCCAAACAAAGCAAGATTTCATTTTTTCTAGAGAAGAATTAAGCCATCAAATCAGATCTCATCACATATTTTTTCTTTTTTTTATAAAGTCAAAACGTACACTTGTTGCTACTTTTGTGATGCCAACGTATACTCGTTGTCACACTTGTAATGCTCGTTGTAGTAGAGACTTTGTAATCGCAGATAGAACTATACTAACACCGCTGAACAATACTGTTGTCAGAGGCCTTTGAACAGTACTCGTACTAATAGTAATGCGTATAGTGAATAGAGTAGAAAATACCGGTCTCAATAATAAAAGAAATGTTGATCCGGATATTATAGATGATAGACTAGAGATAGTGAAAACTTAGCATGGAGGATAAACTAGAATAGCGAACACCCAGACGTCACGCGACTTCCTCTATATATGCGTTTACTGTATGGTCCGTTTAGTTCAATAATGAGATCGCCTGTTTTTCTTCACTGGCGATCTATGTTCAAACACAAGTGTCGGCAATGACACTTTATTCCTATATAACATTTTCAAACTATGCAACATTGAGGATCTCTTATAAAAAAATGAAGCTGATTCCATCTAAAAGACGAATACAAGCATATGAGAAAAGCTTTTTTAAAATTAGTATTTTATTTTCTATTAGTATCCTTCTTCAAATAGTGTTCACTACATTTGCACGGTTACTAGAATTTTTTTTTCACTCTTTGAAATGCGTTTTGTTGGGTTATCACAGATATTTCGCTTATCGTTTCAGTTCAACCGAAAGTGAGAACCACTTCCCTTTTTCACCAGCAGGTTGACGTTTAGCCAGCTGAGTGTTTTTGACTACTGACATGCCGAAACGGATAGGTTCTTCTCAAGAGGCGGAGAGAAAGCAACATGTTTTCTTTCAATAAACTGCAGCAGTTTTAAGCGTTCATGTTTAGGAACCGACAGATTTATTTTCTTTCTCACTAAGGCGGCATCTTGAGACGGCCGTTTCAGAGTTTTTCTCTTCGTGAAATATCTCATCTTCAGTTACTTTGCTGTACACACGGTGGGGCCTTCCTCAGTTTTGTTCACGCCGACGCAACAGGGAATCGAACCGAGGCGTGGGGAAGAAGCTAACTCATCGAAAGAAATCATCCTGAGGTGCCTGCACATAGGTTCCCAGTAGAAACATTCCCAGCACTCTTATTTTTATTTTTAATTCTCAATCAATTTCACCCCATACAAGGCAGAAAGGCCACTAAGACACAAGAGGTTATATAAGAATTAGGATCAGAAACAATAACAATGAGCGAGAAGTGGAAAGAGTAATCACGAGGACAGCAGATAGCGATTGACATCGCATTTCAATTTTTGCAGATTATGGTTGGCTGGAAAGAATTGAGCCGGAAGGGAGTTCCACAAGTGAGAAGTGCAAGAAAAGAAAATGTTGCGTAGACCTTACGGTTACATCTAGCCAGTTCGACTGTAAATTGATGAGATGACGACGCCGGTCTGCGCTTAATTAAAAATAAATGTTGATATTAAATTCATTAAGGAAGGAACCGGGAGTGAGTTCTACAAGCGAGAAATGCGAGATAGGAAACTATTAGCATACAAGTTACGGCTATATCTAGCCAGCTCAACTGTAAATTGATGAGATCTCGCCGTCTGTCAATACTGCGCTTAAGTTCATAGCGTCTAGGTACCATAGCGTAGAGCTCATCCGAACAACTACCATGAAAATATTTATAGAAAAGACACAGAGAGGCAACATTACGGCTGGGGGAAAGTAACTGAAGCCGAGCCTGATGACTGATAATACTGTTGATTCTTCCTTGGATTTTATCAAGGAGCTCAAGGTATATAGCAAGGGCTTTAAACCATATGTGGTAATAATATTCTAAGCATGGACGAATGGTAGACTTGTAGATATATAAGATAGATTATGGAGAGAAAAATTGTTTCGAACGACACAGTGAACCGACTTTCTTAGCAGCTGACCAAGCAATGGATTCAAGATAGTCTTTCCATTTCATGTCATCTGAAAAACCTAACCTGAGAAGGCGCATGCTGATGGAAGGCAGAGAGGGGTTCCCTCAGATGATTAATGAATAGCATGTTTAGTTTTGGAGGCGTTAAAATTAACAAGTCATATTTTGCCCCATTTATCGACGTATTTGAGGTCATTTTGGACATCGACCTTGTTGGATTATGTCTGATCAAACTTACTATCGTGACAGGAGTAAATGCTTCTGTCATCAGCGTAGATAGCAAGCTGACAGCTGATATCATTGGGAAAGACATTAATAAAAATTAAAAACAGAGTAGGACCAATGATAGATCCCTGTCGGACACCCGCATTTGTACGAAATGAACTAGATGAGTGGCCGTTTAGGATAACGTTCATTTGACGATTTGATAGGAAAGACCGGATCAATTCAAAAATGTATCCGGAGACTTTTCAGTTTGTGGAGATGACCTCTTATGCCAAACCCTGTCAAAGGCTTTAATTCACAAAAGAATTAATCGGAGAAAACTTTGTGCAAATAAGTAATCATTTGTAGATGTTTGGAAGGTCGACTTGTCTTCTGTAAAACTTCCAGTTTTCTTGAGATTTTTCACAATTTTGGCAACTGATTTTTTTCTCAAATTCAAATTGTTACTTGTTTCTTGTTGTCGTTGTCTTTCCATCCCCACGTTCCTTAAAATCGAAAAAAACTTGTTTCCCTTGTAGAATCATTACTGAAACAAAACTACTTATTCCATTAAAATTTAAATTTCCATTTGAAAATTATCAGTAATCGTTTAAAATATATGTACTATATAGAATAAAAAAAACATTTTTCAAGATTTATTCCTCAATTTCAGACAGGAGTGTATTCATGTCTTTATCAACAGTGTGTCAATATTGTAAATATTTTTTTCATGAATAATATCTGATATTTTTTACTGAGTAACGTTTTACCATAAATAATAAAATACTGTTATAAAATGTTTATAAAAAAAATAAATCTCTAAATAAATTGATATTGGTGGTACTTTAAAATTAAATATGAAAATCAGTTTATTTCGAAATAACATTTTTACGAAAACAAAGATATTAATTGGCATTAATGCAATGGCACCTACTTGATTACTTTAAACCAAAACGATTTTTATCCCAATAAAAACAGATCTATGGGTTTTTGCAGATACACCGTTTCCGGTAGAATGAAAAATTACCCTTACCAAGTTGTGAATTGTATCGATGAATTTTTTGTCTGCATGTGTTTTATTATTATTTTTTATTATTTATTGTACATAACAATTCTTCACATTTGTTAATAGATTTTGTTGGTGTCAAACAATACAACTTAAATCTTCAGCGTCCAAGTAAAATATTGTTTTTGTTCGGTAAGAAATGCCTGATGTTTTTCTGGTTTGCTGGAAATCTAAAAAAAAGAAAAAGAAAGAGTTGTAAATTCTTTATTTCATCCAAATATATTGTATTCATCTGTCAAATGGATAGTGTGTTCTAAAAAAAAAACTTATAAAATAGATAGAAGGATCTCGAAGTTTTTCAATACCTTTAGAAAATGCCGGTCCAAAAGTTGTTCCATTGAGCTTAGCTACCAAACAGATAAATATGGAGTTAAGAATATTGCATTTGGTTCAATATTTAAGAACAAGACTTCTTTAAAAAAAATCGATAGCATATCGGAAAGGATTCCGAAGATCTTTAGTCCATAAAACATCAATATGCAGAAATAAATCAAACTTACGGTAAAATATCTGACTTTTCAAGCCTAACACAGAAGAGAATATAACTGTGTGTTTTTCAGTTATTGCAAAGAGTAGAAATCTGAAAGCAGCTCCCACCTAAATGTATGTCTGGAGGAACATCAAAAAGCCGTAATTAGAAATGAGACAATAAAATCCGACATGGCTGATCATGTGGAATAAAATAAAAATAATAGACAGAGAAATTATCTGAATGAATCAGCGCATTTATTAGGTTATTACGTTCCCCTCAGTCGACCTAGCATAGAGACGTATAGCATATGGGAGCCATTAATAAAAAGAAACGACAGCAAGGTTATTCAGCAGCAACAGGGAAACAGAAGATGCACCGACGTAGGTCAAGAGTAACAATAGCAGCAACTGTTATTCAATAAAAACACTAGGTTAAAAGCTTTGTCGAGAGAACTGCCCTCGAGACTAGTAGATTGAAGCGTTGGTTCCTGGTTGGTGACTTAGTAGTTGTGAGTTCGATCTCTGAATCGGTTAGTACAGACAGAGCATTAGTGAAAACGGAGCGAGTTATAACTGAGCAGTTTGTAAAAGAGACATGCTCAGCAAAAATAAATTAATCTACCCCGTAGTAAATAGTTATTAGGTTGGTGCAAAAATAATGACGTTTTTGGCGTTAAAAAACACTTCAAAAAACGTCATTATTTTGCACCTACCTAATAAATTCAAAATACCCTGAAGGTCAACCAAGTAGAATGACCCCGAAGAAGGCCAGTGAGTTCAACGACCGAAATGCTGTGATAACAACAACTTAGACGGGGACATTACTCCGAATTCAAATAACTAGAATTTTTTTTGCAATACTCTGACGCCTTTTGAAATATTCACAGTATTTAGTATTGTTGAATGTACAAATACTACGTTTTGTTTATTTTCGCAAAATAATCGATTAAATATAAATACTTAAAAAAAGATATGCAAAAAAAAACATTATTTCATTTTTGTTAAACAAGTATTTGTTATTTTAATCATTAAATTGTTTTTAAAATAGATTTTGTATGTTAATAATAAAACTTATTCACACCACAAAAAAAAAAAAAAAAATAATGAAAATGTATCGTTCTAAGCTACGCACCCGAGTAAAACAATAAAACTGTATCGCTTACCTGTTTGCACTTATCCCCAAAATTTGGTTTTGATCGGTCAATGGATGGCTATTTTACAGGGTGTGACGGGCGGTCGGACGGACGAAGTAACAAAAGTTACAGAATTTCATATACACATAGATGATAGTTGCCCATTACAGAAATTGGCACACAATGTTTTTTATTCTAGAAAAACTAAGGAAAATAGATAAATATTATTTCTTTTATAATGAGGTTCACCTTGTACAAGGCCTCGGGGCCACTCGAGGTAGAGGATTACTGATTAAAAGACAGTTAATGCGGATAGGAGTTGAAGATAATTGTTAACCATAGACTTGAACAGGTCAGTGATCGGGAAAACATTCTCTTGGGAGTCGGTTCCATAGAGCAGTGGCTCGCGGGAAGTAGCTGTCAAAGTGGAAATTACTTCTCACCGATGCAATGAGGAGGAAATGAGGGTGTTTTGCTACAATGTGAGTGGCATGGCGTGTTCTAGCCGTGAATGTTGGAACTGGCGGAATCAAGGATCACTTTCCATTGAAGTAGCAGTAGATCATTGTTAGGCTTGCTACATTATATATAAAACATAGTTCATTACTGTTTTATGTGCGATTAGTATTATTTTTTATCGACATGGAAAATGGAATCGGCGAAGTCTGTTTAAATTCATGACTAGTCTGTTGCCTCTACTTTCGTACAAATGCAAGTGAGAAAGGCATGACCCATCTTTTATCCTAATCAAGTTATGGGCTAAATAAACAGAATTCTTAGCAGATGAAGGACAACTCGGAATAAAAAAATGTCGAGTCAACGTGAAGTCAACCGACAATCTTTCCTATGATGCCATGACAAATCCTAGATAATAAAGAAACGGAATTTGTGTAGGGGACATAAGAACCTCCATTTTGAAGGGATATAACATTAGGAAAAATAAGACTTAAGCTAAGCAAACGGAGTATCTGTATGCGGACTCGTGATTGTCAGTCGTTTTTCAAACAGAGAAGTGAAAAGACGAAATTAAGTGCCAAAACTGAGGCCATGCTTAACTATGAACTTCAGAAGGCAATTGGAAGTCTCTCTCTTAATTGATCTTTGTCTTATCATTCCTTCACCTTTTTCCCTTCATTCTCCCTTTTTGTTTATCTCGCTATTTTCCTCTCCCCCTCTCTCTCTTACAGACATCATTTGTTTGCCTTTTAAAATATATGTTAGATTTGCTCTGTTCATAATTATATATGTAGTTAGCAATATATTCTCACTCTTTATCTGTCTATATATCTATCTCATTATTTTCTTATCAATCGATCTAATTCTGGTCTATCTATCTATCTATCTATCTATCTATCTATCTATCTATCTATCTCATTATTTTCTTATCTATCTATCTATCTATCTATCTCATTATTTTCTTATCTATCGATCTAATTCTGATCTATCTATCTATCTATCTCATTATTTTCTTATCTATGGATCTAATTCTGATCTATCTATCTATCTATCTATCTATCTATCTATCTATTCCAGTTTGTTTCTATCTTAAAAAAAAAACAAAACTATTTATCCTAAACAAGGCGATAATGAGGCTAAGACGTAAGGGGCTACTAGCAGTGAAAGATGATAAAAAAGACTTTAGAAGGAACTGGGAACCAAATCCTAAACAGGGAACAAGGAATACGCTTCTATTCCTGTTCCTATCTATCTATCTATCTAGCTAGCTAGCTCATTTCGTTTCTATTATGAGTGAAATAGTCCAATGCAGGTTAACATACATAGAGATTCATAAACACACAGACATTCCTACCTATTATTGTATGTCCGCATGTATGGCCATGCCTATATTAGCCGTTTCCTTATAAGGAAACATGCATTGACCCAGCAGATATTTTCGGTAGAAATTTATGAGATCTTTCTTAAAATAATTTTCAGGATAATAGGTTTCTCAAGACCAGTCGCTGTTATCGCTCTTTCCATTACTGATGGAGAGTTCTTGCCTAACCTATTGTTTGAAGTCGGGTGAAATGTTAACATCTTGATTATATACTTCTTTTCTTTCTTTCTGTTCTTTTTTTAATCATTTACCTTCAAGAATGGTGGAAATCACATTAGTACGCAGGGTGTTACAGGGAGTGAAAGGGAAAGAGAAGACTGAGTATAGAAAGAATTGGAGTGAGGGTAAAAGATTCAAGGAGACCGAAGATGGCGATTGTCATTGCATTTAAATTTTTGAAGATTGTAGTTATCAGGGAAGCAAGTAAACGGAAGGGAGTTCCACAGGTTGGAAGTTCGAGTAAAGAAACTGCTTGAAAAAAGGTGGTTGTATTTAGCTATTTCAACAGTAAAGAGGTGGGACCTAAATGCCAATCTAGTAACATGCTTAAATTCATGTAGTCGTGACATCAGGGGAAAAAAAACTTGTCAGAGCAGTTGCTATGAAAATATTTGTACAAGAGACAGAGGGAAGCTACATCACTTCAATGAGAAAGACACTGAAGTAGATATGCCTGTTTAGGATAGATTATATTACAGATCCTTCTTTGGATTGAGTGAAGAATCTTGAGACATATAGCAGAAGCAGCAGACCAAATATGGCAGCAGTATACAATGTGCAGGCGAATCGTAGATTTGTAAATATCTAAGATTGATTCAGATGAGAAAACGTTTTCTGGCACGACCCAGTGGTCCAATTTTCCTTGCATAGATGCACCTATTGATTCGATGTAATCACTCTTCGAGTTAAATGTGATATCCATTTTAGCTATTGTTGCTGTTGAACGGCCTCAAATGAATGGTTTCTGTTATTGTGTACAGTTTTTTTTTTTGTGATTCCGAAGCGCTAATCCACAGTGTTTGAAGACGGGGGTCCTCGCCATGACCTACAGGCTTGATTCGCTCAAAGACATTTTTACACATTGACGTTAGAAAGCAGTTACATACAGCTGACAGTTGAGATATTTCTGAATGGGTTTGGCGACATGCATAGCATTCATATAAACGTCTCAATCTGACGAGTCTTTTTAAGAAAATTACTCTAGCTTTCAGGTTGATGTTTTGGTTTTGTGACAATTTGTGTTATTGGACAAAACTATTCTTCCACAGTGAAGAATTTCCATATCTCTTGGGCGGAAAATGCATATTGGTCTCAGGGTCACTTTATTTCTGTCTCTATCTCTCACGCACTCTCTCTCTTTATATCTATCTTTCTTTCTTTCTTTCTTTCTTTCTTTCTTTCTTTCTTTCTTTCTCTCTCTTTATATATATATATATATTATTTTTATCCTGTTTCTATCTATCTATCTATCTATCTATCTATCTATCTATCTATCTATCTATCTATCTAAGGTATTGATCTGAATGACTATATCTACGTTTGTATTCGTTTAAAACGTCTAATGTAAAGTCCATGCTTTTGAAAAGAATAAACCAATATAAATCTTTAGAAAAACGAATTGATTCTTTCTCACTCTTTTTCTCTTTCTCTTTCTCTCTCTCTGTCTCTCTCTCTTATAAAGACACTACACACACATATGTGTTTTTATATATTAGTGCGTATCTGTGCGCGTCTTGACTTAATTATGTAGATATATAAATTTATATAAAGGCATAGACATATATATACGTTTTTGTCTTTTATCATTTGCCTGGGGGACTGATTATTGTAGATAAAAATTGAACAATATAACTGATTGAATCTCTTACTAACATACATAGACTCAGCACCCACCCTATTGACGCATATCTGCTAATGAGACTGCAATTGAGTTTGGACGAGAAGCAGGCGGTTTCCTTCCTAGTCATGATTTGTTGAAAACCTAATAATTTTATATTTCGTGAGGTGAATTTCAATAAGATTTATGACTCATGATTTTCATTTCTT
Organism: Acanthosepion lycidas; assembly: GCA_963932145.1. Taxonomy (NCBI): domain Eukaryota; kingdom Metazoa; phylum Mollusca; class Cephalopoda; order Sepiida; family Sepiidae; genus Acanthosepion; species Acanthosepion lycidas. The sequence continues at coordinate 34,886,084 of OZ010576.1, forward strand.
GATCAGTTGCAGGAAAAATTTTCAGATACACACATTTTTTTTGTTATTCACCAATAACATCTACTTTTTTTTAAAATCGCCATGTTTATGTCTTTCATCTTTTTCAGTTGAATACCAAGAAATAAATTTTGCTCACTCTTGTGGAATACAAGAGATTCGTTTTCCGGTTTGTTTTTCAGGTTTCAAGGTCGTTAATTACATTCGTAATCCGGATTTTCGCTGGTCATAATTGAACGATGTGTTTCTCAGGGAAGAGCCAGGATTTGAACATCTATTGACGTCAAGATCTCAAATGATATGATAGGGTGTGGTCGTAGGGTCACTGCCCAGATGAGTGCGTGATAAGCCTCTTCCGCATGTATCGGGTGCGAGACAGTGTTTGAGTCACTTTATCACCTTCCAGTTCACTCAGTAACGTTTCCCGCCCATTTCCCCTCTGTCTGTCACTTTGCTTTAGTTGGTCCCTTGTAAGATGTCAGTGAAAATATTGTTGGTTCTTATTTTGTGTCCATACTATTTCAATTGTCTCTTCCTGATGGTGGATATGAGATCTTTCAACATGCCTGCTTCTTGTTTTGATGATGTCTCGCGCTGCTTATACCAAGGACGAGTATTCGGCAACTCATTTCTAATGCTTGAATTCTTTGCTGCAATTATGCCTTAGATTCGCAGGTGTAAAGAAAAACTAAGGAGGCCACTTTACGGAACAGTCTGATCTTGGATTTAAGGCAGCTGTTGGCGTCTTTGGAGAAGTTTCTTTGTTTTTGTTGTGACCAAGTAATTGGTTAAGAAATAACAAAACAAAAGGTTGCAGATATATAGTGTATTGAACAGTAAATACAACAGAAGTGAGTTACACGACTTGGGAGTGTGTGTCGGTTGACCAGCGTTCAGTCCATATCACTATTCCCCCGGGGATTACTTTTTCTACTAACGTTATAGCAAGTGGAAGAGTCCACAATAGCCTCATTAGAGGGAGCACAACACAAAACCTCCCATCTCCGCATGGAATCTCTTTTTTTCTTTACCACAAAATACATTATTCAACCAAAGAAAAGAAAATTAAAAAAAAAACGAAAAAATCAGCAACAACTACTTTGAAAAAAGCTATATGTAGGAAATTTGTTTTTTCTTTTATTTTTAGATTTTGACACGCATTTCACGTGTTAACAGTAGTCTATTTATTACACCAAAATAATGGAAAAATGAATGGTGAATCCAATGAGAATTGTGTTTTTCTGGTAAATCAAAAGTTTATACGGGAGGAGAAGAGTTTTTCTCACTCTTTTCCTTTTCTTTTTAATGTAAACTGTGGAAGATGCCCATTCGCTATATTCAACCTTTGCCAGAACTCCTATTTTTCTCAAGACGATTCAATTCTTCGTCAATTTGATTTAACGAGGCAAATGGAACGGGGATGCATCCTCGTGCAAGTTGGTTCCAAAAAGCAAGATTTCGTGACATGACGCTGCTTGAATGGAACTTACATCTCAATCATCGAATAGGAAGTTTATGAGATTGGTTCGCTACAATGTGCGATACCTGGCGGGTCTTAGGGATGAAGGTTAGAACTGGTACAACTAAGGAATGCAGTTCGTTTGAATACCTTTCATGGAAACAGCGATAGAGTAGCGGGAGACTTCTAACTTTTCGTCTGTGGGGAAAGAGGTTGTAGGGTGGAAAATAATTCATCACCCACAAGGATTCGGATACATTTTTGGTCACTATCGAGACTGGAAAGTGAAGACTAGGCATGACAGCAGTAATCTTGTAATGATAAGCTATCTATAGGTACGAGAAATCTGACAGGATAGAAATGGTAGCAAGGTAAATGTCAAATATATTACTTTATACAATATTGAATTTAGTTAAGCGTCATTCATTTTTATTAAAATTATTCTTACATTAAAGTTAAAAATATATTGCCTACAAAGAGTCATTTTCATTTCAGGTAAAAACAGCATAAGCGACAAGAATAGAGGAAATGGTACGAATAATTTATCAGTTAAAAACCAATCGATTTTCTAAATCCTAAAAAATCAAATTTTATTAACATTTTCGTTAATAAATAAAATGATTTAAAAAAAATGTATCTAGAAATCAATAAGCCGAAATCAATAAGCGGAAATGTGTGGCCCTTGCAGTAATTATTCTAACTGGATCTGTATCTGAAGTGAATATATTTCCTAATAAATGTAATACAAACTGTCGTAAGCAGGTGAATCATTAAAATCTACCGAATCTTTTACATACATTGGGAGCGGGAGAACTTTTACTGAAATGGATATGAAGATTCGCATAGTCAAAGTCTGGGCCGCCTTGACAAAAACGGACGTAACCTGGAAATATGATCGGCCAGACAACCTCAAACGGAGACACTTTTGAGCTCCTGTAGAGGTGGTGTTATTGTATGGTGTCACTGTCCGGACATTAACTAAAACACTAGAGTCTAAGCTTCATGGAACTTACATTCCGATGCTGAGAGCTATACTTATCATCTCCTAGACATAACATCCAATTAAATGACAGCTCTACGGACCCATCCCTGATATTTCTACAATCTTACGCGAACGCAGAATACGCTTTGCAGGTCACTGCTGGAGAGTAAATTCAAGTGCTTACGATTGATCTACTGTTCTGGACACTTAGTCACGGCGCAAGACAAGTTAGTCGCTCAGCAACCATCTACATTGACATAGAATGCCTCGGTAATTACCTTCCGACCTTGATGCAGGACCGTGATGGTTGGCGTGGTAGACTCGGGTATATCCGAGATAATTAGACCAAAAATCTATTTTAAATTGACAAACACTTTAGATATGAAATTTGATCATCTTGTCATCAGCGAAGCGACAAGTATCAATCTAGTAGCTGATTCTTCGTGAAAGCAACTAAATACAAACACACACTGTATAGATACGTTTGGAGGCACATGTTTAGGCGTATGCATGTGCAGAGATTTTAAGTTCGATTCTACACAGATAGGAATATGACACTCACAAGTTTCAATTGACCGTCGTACTTGTATTCATTATGGGTGTTTTTTTCACATTGGTTGCTTCTGTTTTTGTAAGTATTGTGAATAAGACATTGTGTGATTTTATGCTTTTAATTATTCCAACCCAAGCAAGGTGATAAAGCCGCTAAGACGTAGAAGGTTCACTGAGTGTGAAAGAATCTGAAAAAAAAATTAAGTAGAGAGAACAATAAAAGAACAGCTATTAAGGGGACAGAAGATGACGATTAACATTGCATTTAAATTTTTAAAGCTTGAGATTTATTGGAAAGCAAGAGACAGGGAAAAGTTCCATATACTATAATTCTGGGTGAAGAACCAGTTATTATAAAACATACAGTTACATCTAGGCATTTCTACTTTACTCTTGAATTGATAACTGATGTGATTGACTTTATCTTGGTAATGTAGAGTAGCTCAATAATAGAAATATGGTCTCTGAGTTACATGATGTGGTTCTGGAATGTAGCAAGCTTTTGAAGGGATTTTGCAGTTCAGTTAAGACGATCAAGACCAAAAAGCACAACTGGTAGGATGCAAGTGTCGAAGATCTTAGTCTTCAAATGATGAGAATCCCGTTTTGATATTAGCAATTCTTTGATCCTTTTGAAAGCTGCTCAATCCAGAGCGATGCGATATTGCAGAGCAACCATTCCAATGATTGATGATATTTACTGACTGTAGATTGTGAGTTGCAGATAAGAATTGTTTTTATCAGTTGTCATGCACTTCATTTTTAAGATGTTGATGGTTAAGCCTGCTTCTAGTGAAGGTTTGGCCTGTACATTCAGAAAGTTTTCTTTAAATTGCATGGTCATATCAAAAGTTCAACACTTCTTGAGTAAGTTATGCCTAGAAAGAAAGTTAACCAGTAAGTGAAGTAAGGATTGACAGCCAAAACACTGGCTTTATATTATTCACTAATGAACTGGATTTGATCTTTACTCTTTGTACTCTGCGGATTGGCGATCGAAATTTTTGGAGGAGGTTATCTCATGTTGAAGCAGAGTCTGCAACAAGCGGATTAAATTACTGATGATGAGATCAAATTTAAAAAGATGAGTTGTAAATCTAGTACTGCTTTTAAATTTTTTTAAGTCGAGGTGCGAAAGGGAAAAGCTCACTAGAACAATTACCAGGAAAATATTTATGGAAAAGGCAGAGAGAAGCTACGTTACGGCGGCGGAAAAGTGGCTGAAGACCAGATGCCAGGTCAGGACCGATAACATGACAGATTCTTCTTGGGATTTCGTTAAGAATATGACAGTAATATTTAATACATGTACGAACGGTAAACCTATAAATGTGTCCTCGTTTTTTGAATATTTTATTTCTTGGGTAGAAAGAAATGTAATGCCTAAAGGAAGTAAATAGCGACTGCTTATTTTGGAGTAATTAGAAGAATTGGAACTTCACCATTTCTTAGAATAGAAGAAGTAACAGCCAGTAAGTCAGGATAGAAGAGAGTTAGTCGACACATTGTTATAACAATGAGTTCTATAATATATTTAATCCCGACAAGAGAGTTTGTGAATAAAATTTCATGACAGGGATTACTATAATATATTTAAACCAGAAAACAGAGTCTCCTTGTTTAAGTTGGTGAATGCTGCCATAATCCTTGCCTTCAGTTCATCTTTGGTGTTACAAAGTGGTTTGTTGGTCGCTCGCTCAACTGCGTTCCGCACATAATAATCAAGGAGTTTGCAGTCTGGGAAGTTAGGTGGCCAGATATGAGGGGTGATATGGTCGCAAAAAATATCTGACAGCCATGACTAGGTTCTCTTGCTGAATGTGGTATGAAACAGAGTCCTGTTGCTAGATTCACTTGTTCCAGAGCAGCACTACCTCTTCAAAGTACTTGATGTAGGCTTCCGTGTTGAATCTCAGGCTTTTTGGAAAGATGGATGGAGGCATAATGTCGGCATCTCTAATGATCACTCCAAATACCAAATACTATGATGTTGACTGGATATTTCTTATTCTTCACTCTCGGTACATCTTTGGGGACACATTGACATAGCACTAGAACTTCTAGCGCGAATGCCAAAGCACTACAGCATGCCTTTCCAAATTTCTGAATTGCATCATGGTGATCCTTTTATCACAGACGGTGCCCAACTGATCCTATTATAGTCTACATCCAACAAAATTCAAAAACAAACAATGCGCATGCGTGAAATTAAAAATATAAAATGGCGTCAAATAATCCATCGCACCTTGTGTGTGATATCCATTTTAGTTTTTGCTATAATCCGCAAGTCATGTATTTTTTTCTTATTTCGCATACTACTTTTTATATGATTCTGTAGCGCCGAGATATGAAAAACATAATCCTTATTAAGACGCAAATGTTCATTCACCCACCTTTAACCAACGATCTGAGAAAGATACTGCTGACAGTTTAGGTATTTTTGAACGAGTTTGATGCCATGCATGTCCTTTATAGAACATTCTCATTCTGGGGAGGCTCTTTAGGCCCATGACACAAGGTAAACGGTTTGGTTTCGTAGCAATTTGTGGTGTGGAGCGAGACTATCCCTAGCGCAGTTTATTCTATATTCTATTTGTTTCTCCTATACTAACTGAAATTTAATCTTAATTCTGAATTTGAATTGTTAATCGTATTTAGAGTGGCATAGATCCGTCTCTTTTTCATTCTAGCTGTCTGTTCAATAGCCGACTAACCTGAGATTTCTAGACGTAGGTAGCGACAGATTTAAAAGAGGGAATACTCTAAATTCCAAACCATGGTGAAGGCAGCGATAACCACTCCACTAGCTTTATCAAGAATGCATAGCAATTTACAGATACGAAAAAGAAATGTTTCAGGAACTATGATCGCTTATGTTTAAGAAATAAAAAAAAAGTTTTAACTCCAAAGAATACATTTTATTAACCAGAGTTTTATAATAAATGACAGATCACCAAGAGCGCTAACCTTCCCACTTCCATTGAATACAAATTAATAAAAAAAGCGAAAAACCAAGAAGTTGTCATTCCCCTTCCTATATGTTCTATCTAATCTCCAGACATATTGGCACCTTGCTTATTATAAACAAAGATAAATGTGGTCAAAGTTCACTCATGCCATAAGCACGACGCATCTGACATCTTGGATTTTTTTAACGATATATTAACTCTTGTGCAGTTATTTAATATCGGACATAAATCATATAGGACAAAGAATTACAAAGAGTTAACTGAAAGGTAGACATAAATCCGGTTTTCCCTTTAGTTAGAAGGTATACATAAGTCCGGTCGATACTTTAGTAATAAAATTTTCTGTCTATATCAGAGTCAAAACGAAGATATAGGAGTGCTGAGTTAAAAGGCAGGTAACAAAGCAGTCGGGTCTATCGCAGAGTTTGCAAACCTTCACCTGTAACGGGGTTCCATGATTGTAGAGAGATTTCTCACACAAATGCAAGGGGTTTATTTGGCCGATTCTGGAGCCAGTGTTGAGTTACATCTTGTCCCTTGGATTCTCTTTGTCTATCGGAAATTCTTCAAGCTCCAGCTCTGCGTCACGGACTGCATGGACGACGGACAATTTTCCAAGGTATCATTTATCAGCTTTATTCCTCTTGCCGTAGTAGTGGGATGGTTTCTTGAAGGAAAGGCGAGTGGTATAGAGATATGAGAGGATTGATTTTAATAAGTCGGTCAGCCAATTAGTGGCCTGTCAGAATCTGTTGAACACATGCACGCAAAGTGTAGGGTTGCAGCTCACAGTAGACACCAGGTTACTTCTAAGGTTACATCTTCTTCCGCACAAACGCTTGAGGCTTAGAAAATAACTATTCGGCTAGATCGTCACCCACGAATTAAAGCATTGAAACTTTTATAAGAGTAAGCAAATTTCATTCTCTGGTTGTAAATTACTGTTATAGACAAAAACGAAAGAGGGTTCGGCTGAGGTGATGGAGAGGCGAACAAATCCAACGGGCATCTTCCCTTTAGCGTTGCTGCGAGTCTGTCTTCTCGTCACTAGTCACACACACACACACACACACACACACACACAGACAGACAGACAGACACAGACTCTCTCTCTATCTCTATCTCTTTTTTCCGCTGGTAGTGACCACTATCTTATAGAGCACATTATTCTTTGGCATGTAATCTTTGTCTAAAAAAGTAATTTATCTCCATTCATTGACCTTCTTTGTCCAGTTCATTTTCTGTTGTCCTTGTGAGGACAACTGCACTTAGCTGATAATCATCAATGCAAATAGATGTGTGAATTTTTTTGTTACAGCGACTTACCGGAAGTTTTATTAATGGCAGCCAATCATCTTCGCTTTTCTACCCTACATTTTCTGTCTGGATTTATTTCCGTAGCCGTGTATTCCGAGAACTCATGCCCCACTTACCGGTCACACAGAAAAAGGAATACAGTGAATTATATTTGGGTTCGGCTTGACGATAAGAATTGTCAGAAATTTGTCAATGTTTGACTGCCAACCATCGTCGGAGTTCCATCCCAGCTTTTCTCTCTGGATTTATTTCCATAGCTCTTTTCCATTTATTTAACAAGATATCAGCCGACACTGATGTCGCTACAAAAGCAATCTTGGAGCGACGAGGCATCTTCACTTTTCTATTTTGGGAATCGTACCGACTGTCTTTACGGCGCGTTATCGTGTGTTATATTAAAACATAAACGAAGGCAATCTACCACTCTCTGCATTCCATCCATATGTGGTTCAAACTACTTGAACTCAATTTGGATCATCAGAGGCTCTGACCAGTACAATAGCATTTTGGCTAGACAATGCATTTTGTAACGGCAATCAACAGAACACTCGAGGTTTAATTGTTCCATGGGAACCCAGCATTAAGATCACCCCGATCAGTCGATCGACCAACTGATTGTATCTTAATCTACCTTTGCGTACCTTTCGATCGTATATGAAGTTTTAGATTATTTCACTCCCATAAGATCATAAAATCGTAATTGTCTCATTGTTCCAATGTAAATAACAAAATGTTTTATGTATTATTTAAATGTCTACTGATTTATATTCTGTCTCTAAATTACAAAGAGGTCCTGTAGAATCATTACAGCTCCTGTCTTTAAAGTAATTGCTATGTGTCAGACACAAATGAATGAAGGTAATGTGTGCAGACCAAATTCTAATTATATAAGTTTAACTTCATTAAACATCGGGAAAAAGAAAATACTACAGGTGTTTTCAAACGTAGACCCGTAAATCAAGGTTGATGCTTTTCCAAGTTAACTTTGCTATAGTTTTCTCTGTGTTCTGAAATGAGTTAAATATTACTTTATAGATTACCCACTGCACTTTGTACTATGAGACGTAGTTTTTTTTATTTTATCAAAGCCAGAAATAGCTTCTCAACAATTAATAACTATTTTGTAATCATTTCACTCCAAGCAAGGCAATAAAGCCACTAAGATGCAAGATGTTACCGAGTGTGGGAGAATATGATAAAAATACTATTAACGAGAGATAGAGCAATAAAAGAACGGAAATTAAAAAAAACGGAAGATAACCATTGACATTGCTGTCTATATTTCTGAGATGAGGCGTTTAACTGTTTACACTATTTACATTGTTCAGACTGTGGTCTTCATCTTGACATGCCATTTCAAATTTTGAAATTGACTGTGAGGAACAAAAGCGAAAGAGAGTTCCACAAGCGAGAAGTGCGAAAGAAGAAACTGTTAACATAGAAATTATGGTTACATCTAGCAATTTCAACTGTAAAAGGATGATATTTTATGGCCAATCTAGTACTACGCTTAAATTCGTAAAGTCTATGTACCATTGAGGAAAGGTCATCAGAACATTTAGCATGTAAGTATTTATAGAAAAGGTACAGGGGATGTCAGTTACGTTGGTGGGAAAGTGACTGAAGATGAGATGTTAGGTTGGGACCAATAATATTGCTGATTCTTCTTTGGATTTTATAAAAAAAATCTCTAAATACATAGTAGGAGCACCAGACCAGATGTAGCAGGAAATATCCCACTATTAGTTAGCGTCCTAAGTAATTTTCTTTTGGGGGAGCTAATAGAAGTCAGCCGAACCACGATTCATAAGTGTCAGTTAAGAATAACCTGAAGTTCATTAATATAAAAAGATGTTCAACGTAAAAGACAATGGACGCAAGGCCCAGTGGATAGAAACGTTAGTTGAATCCAGCGACTTGACCCGAATAGTTCTGAGTTCAATACCTGGCTATATCTGAGATTAAAAAAGAAAAAAAAATGGAGAGTTCAGTTAAAGGGAGATAACTGTTACTCTTTCAGAAGAGGCTAGGCACGTGGAACCTCGGTGGACGAAATGAATGGTTCATTTCGAAATTCCAATCATCGGGGCGTAAAATGGCCAATAAGTCGTGAATATGTCAACAAAGATTAGGACAACATTACAAACAATTTAAATAGCGTAAGTAAAAGAAAATCTATCACTGTCTGCATTCAATTTCAAACCACTTAAACTCAATTCTGCTTTGAGCAGTATGATTTGTTCTAGCCTACGCAATTTTTAACCCAAACACACTAGTTTTATTGTTCAATAAAAACCCTGCATTAAAATTGACAAGGATTAATCCCCAAAATCAATCTTGAAAGCTGAGCATCATCGAAGAATGCTAATGTTTTGAGTGTGATAATATTGTTGGAGTAATAATTAATGAGAGTTTTTAAAATCAAGGAAATAGGAAATGCATATGTATATACCCAGCATATCAGTTTGGTGGGAAAGCGCCCTGCGCTCTTCAAAAGAAAATACTTTGTTTTCCATGATAACGAATAAGGAGGAAAGAAAAAATTCGAATTCAGTTTGTCAGTTCTACTCACCTGCTATATTCATTTGACTGTTCACCAGTCGAATATTACCTTTTTTCTGTTGCTGCAAAATAAATTGACGGGGAACGATTTCTCTAATGAAACCCAGATACAATGGTCTATCAAAAAAATGTTCACATAAAAACCTACTAAAAATGTCTACGTTTTTATTAATTAATTGTGCTATTCATTCTATAAGACTTTACATTCGACACTAAATAAACAACGAAATATTGATATACCACTATAGTAGCCAACCTTACTTTACCATTATCGTTTTAAAAAAGTATCGGGGAGTTGCCAGATAAGAGTCAACGAATCATTGCAAATAATAGTGACAATATTATTGAATAAACTGTAAATTTTCTTTTGGAGAATAAAACTACTAGAAAAAAAAACGGGAATTATTTATGTGTCATCTAAATGGGTTTTTGTAAAGGTCAAATTTTTCTAAATGAAAATGAATACAAAAAACAATATTTGATTTCATTGGCAAACGTCAAAAACATAATGTGGATTATTACGAAAACGAGTTAATATTCACCACAATCAGGACAATAAAGTCACAAAAACACAAAGGGTTAGTTATCTATAAAAGTTGTGAGACAAACATTTTACGTGTATCACCATTTAAAATCTCTTTCTGAGGTATATTTTGATTAAATACCATTTTCGTTTGAATATATAATATGTTCCACGTTTTACGTGTCTCATCATTTAAAATCGCTTTCTGAGGTATATTTTGATTAAATACCATTTTCGTTTGAATATATAATATGTTCCACGTTTTACGTGTCTCATCATTTAAAATCGCTTTCTGAGGTATATTTTGATTAAATACCATTATCGTTTGAATATATATGTTCCTGGTCAATTTTATGAGTTGCATTGCCCATTCTTGGGTTTAACATTAAATGATTTCTAGGTGCATAGAAACCTATAGTCCGAAGTTTAAATGCCTTATGACAATTCCCTAAGCATCTAATTGCCTTCTGCTTGTAAATTTACTTTGATGTAGATAATTTTTACTACTACCTACTCATTTGCTCTAAACAATAAAATATACCGACTACATCATCCGCAAAAGGGTATATTCCTCATGAGGAAAAGGGGCACACCTCCAGGTGGATACTTGAAGAATCTAGTCTGAAAATGACCAATAGTTACCATTCGACAAAAATAATGTTGATCGACATCTTATGATGCTTTGATCTTGATCCCCTTCCTTCTCTTTATCCTTTCCTCAAAAAACTCTCTTTACTCTTATTTTCACTCTGTGTAACTCCTTGCGTGCCAGTTGCACTCCTGATTTGCTTTGGATGAAATGCTTAAAAAATGTAAACTGAAACAATGTCTACGTTGAGATGTGATACTATGAACACCCAAATAGAAAAGGAACATATGGATTTATTACGATTTGAAGAATTTCTGTTTTATAGCTAGCAGTTTCTTAGTCTAGTTTACTAATGCGGCATCTATGTAAAGATGTATAGGTGTGGATGCGTGGTTTTTGGAGATTTAGTGACAACGAAACCGGAAATAGGATGTATCCGAGTGCCCGTCTATATTAACAGTTACGCTTGTCATCGGAGTCAGTTCTGGTCCGCTCTTGACGGGAGACGAAGATGTCTGTCTCGCGGTTCTGATGCCGTTCTTTCTTATTGTCAGCCACGTGTTGATAGGAAGGCGAGATGATCTATAAGATGGATATAGTAGTAGTTGTCCCAAGTTTCAACTGCCTACATACCCAAACGAACATGCGAAGCGATGGAAAATACCTATTAGTTTGGTGCAAAAATAATATCGGTTTTTTGACGTTAAAAATACGTCAAAAACTGACATTATTTTTGCACCAACCTAATATTTTATAATATAGGAAACCTGTTTCATGCTATACTTTCCTAGCATGGCTTTTGTCTTTCATCTTTTTTACCTTGTGAGCTTAGAGCAGGTCCTTCTCCAGGTTTTGGTGTACAGCGACGACAATCGAAATGCAACGTGGAATAATAATTGGCTTACCCGTGGAGTAACGTTGTGTGCTTACAGAAACTCGTCTAAATCGAACGTTAGTCTACCGCCTTGAATCTCATTTAAAACGGAACTATACGTCTTTGATTTTGGTATAACTTTGACCCATAATACTTTTTCAGACTATGTCTCTGTTGTAAATCAAGTGTAAACCAGACCTGTTTTACCTTTTATCTTTTACTATAAACGGAACCTATGCCTATCTTTTCAAATGTAGTGTATACAGGACGTATGCCTTCCTTTTTTCATTCTGTTATGAACTGGGCCAATGTCTACTTTTGAATCGGGGGTAAACTGGACGTACCTTTTTGAATCTAGGATAAACCTGACCTATATATTTCTTTTGATCCTTGCGTAATCAGGGTCTATTTACACCTGTTTAAATCTACTGCAAATCGGACCAATGTATATGTTTTGAATCTATTGCAACCCGTACCCCTGTTTGCTTTTGGACTTTACTATAAACCATGACTATATTTTCCTTTTGACGCCATTGTAAACCAGTCTACGTTTTTATTAATTAATTGTGCTATTCATTCTATAAGACTTTACATTCGACACTAAATAACAAACGTCCTGGGTATGACGATAAACTACATCCGCGTCCTGGGTAAGACGATAAACTACATCCAACAGCAAGGCCTCAGATAATGTTTTCGGAAAAATAATGTTGCCAGCTATGCGTTTTTGAAACAATAATGTTGCCAGCTATACGTTTTTTGTTAAAAATAATGTTGTCAGCTATACGTTTTTTGTTAAAAATAATGTTGCCAGCTATCCGTTTTTGGAACCATAATGTTGCCAGCTATGCGTTTTTTTGAAACAATAATGTTGCCAGCTATAAGTTTTTGAAAATAAATAATGTTGCCCGCTATACGTTTTTTGGAAAAAAAATAATGTTGCCAGCTATACGTTTTTTGAAAAAAAAAAATGTTGTGTTATATTTTCGTAAAAAAAAGAATAAAAAAGGAAACTAGTTTTCTTGTCCACGTGACTTTTCACACGTTCCCTTTCCTCTTTAGAAGCTGCGTTCTCCTTCCTTTTCATTCTGAATTCTTTCCTTTGTTGATTACTGACGGCTGTTAATTAAGTTCAGTAAAGCCTTAAGAAAAGGTTATTCTATCCTTGCTTTCTTCTCTTTACTACGTAACAATTCTATTCTAGCTTTCTTCCCTGTACTACGTAACATGTTGCCAGCTATACGTTTTTTGAAGAAAAATAATGTTGCCAGCTATACGTTTTTTGAAAAAAATAATGTTGCCAGCTATACGTTTTTATTCCATACAAAATAGGCATTTAAAATTCATATAAACTGGATTTGGCATAAAATAGCCCACAGTGGTTGATATGCCATAAAACCCAAACAAACAAACTAAATAACCAACCAAATATTGGTATGCCACTAAAGTAGCTAACCTAATCTAACTTTCATTATGTGTCCTAATGACGTAAATGATATTTTATACATGTTCTATTAAGTGTTGAATAACAACATTTCAATCTATTGTTATATAGCATATCACAAATCAGTTACATTTTGTGTTTTAAATTTTAAATTAAATTTATACATTCACTAACCAATGTTCTCCTAAATTTAGAAACACATTTCTACGTCGACCGCCGTACGAATGATTGAAGGAGAGTTACCTTTTATTGTGTTGAGCAAAAATGGAGTCTAAGTAAATTTATATGAATAAAGTAGAAGCGATTTTAGGATATTTTGAGAATACTTAGCAGAACTCTGGACAAATAAGTAATGATTTTTTCGTTATCACCTTCCCCGTTAGACATGAGATAGTTCGCCACTGACTAGCCATATTTATTTCCTCTGGTAACGTTTAACACACCAGTCCTAGTCTGTTGGAGTAATCCCCTGAACGCCATGGATCCGCTCTCCTGATTCCATGGCGAAAGTCCCGAGGTGGCATCATCTCTGGTCTGGAAATCTTTGATTTGACAAGTCAGGCTAGTTGCAAAAGCCTACTCTTCCGTGTTGGTTCAGAATAACAAGGAAGTCGGTGTCATATCTCAACTCCAGGGTTGGAAATATTTCTACCCTAACACACTTAAAGAAGACTGTCTTCCTACATGAGGTGGGTTTTAATGTGTCAGATACATGAAGTGCAAAGGATGTTGTTAGAAAAAAAGTGAAATGAAGTCAAATTTCCTCCCTGCCCCAGAGAACGATGTATCCAAGATACTGATTGGGTAATTTAAGATATAGACCATTGTTGTGTTATAATATTTATATCAAAATGACAGTATAAAGGTTGACATAGAACCGGTTTAAACTAAATCAAAATCGACATATCTCCGATCTATATTTGAATTAAAAGGCAGACATCAGTCGGCTTTATACAAAAATACACCTGGAAGGTGGACCCTTTCACGGGGGAGGAGTAGTAACCTCTGCAACGGATGCAGTCGGTGTACTCTCCACGTAATGAACAGGACACTTTAGCACGAGAATTTGCCATTATCATTTACAGGTAGTATTCTTTGCGAATTTTTATCCACTAGTGCTTATCCACAGACAGATAGATAGATAGATAGATAGATAGATAGATAGATAGATAGATAGATAGATGCGTGGGGTCGGTAATTATTATCTACCCATTTCACCAAATACGCAGCGACAGATGCAGTGGTTACCCTACAATCAACTGAATGTTATATATGCTATCTATCATTTATGGATGGTATTCTTTGTGAAGTTGCTGTTTGGTTATCCACTAGTACTTATCCACTTTGACAGACAGTAGATAGATAGATAGATAGATAGATAGATAGGTAGATAGATAGATAGATAATGTGTGCACATGGCGGTGATCATTACCTACTGACTGTACAAGGACAGGCACTAAATAGGCGACGGCAGATGCATTGGTTCCCCACAACCGCCTGAAGACCGGTGGTATCTGTGCTATTGTTTAGAATCATTATTTTACAGCTTGCTTAGCAGTATCAGCGTCAGACAGACTTGATCCAATAACAAGAACCGGTCAAAATAATTAGAGACCGTCTGTGCAGCATACGATACAAAGAGACTAGCGCTAAGACACTCTGTCAGAATTGTTAATGCAGGAATTATATCACGTGTACAGTACCAAGTTGTCACTCATATAAGTACTGAGCAGTCTTGATGCTGCTCAACTTCAGTGATTAAACGGGAACCGATGCCCTGAATGTGATTTGAGAGTGAGTACGATTTATCTCCCTTCTCTATCTTTCACTCGCTGTCTGACTGTCTCTATCTCATATATATATATATATATATATATATATATATATATATATATATATATATATATATATACTATTAAAGAGAACCCAAATTACGTTAGTGAAACCAATAGAAACATTTGGTAAAATAAAGAGAAAATCACGAACAAGGAAACAGTACGAAACATTGACGTTAATAACAGGATTTGCCGTTATAATTTACGGGTAGCATTCTTTTCTAGAGTTGCTGTATCAGTGTCCACTACTCTGCAGAAGTATATATATATATATATATATATATATATATATATATATATTGGCCTGAAGATTGCTTTTAAGCATGAAACTGTCGCCGCTCGGTGTTGACATCAATATCCACTTTTTATATATTTATATATATGTATATATGACTACGAGGTATCCGTCTAGTTACACAGATATAAAATCGATCTACATAGTAATTCGAGTAGCAAACACGATAGTCGACATTCACATAATTACGTTTCCCATATATATATATATATATATATATATATATATATATATATATATATATTCATTTTTGACTAGGTACAGCAATTAAGCTTTTTATTATGTTTTACTTGTTTCGTAGAAATATTTTTCTGTATTTGTATATATATATATATATATATATATATATATATATATATATATATTTGGCTGTATGTGTGTGTGTGTGTATGTGTGCGTGTGCGCGCACACACGCATAATATATATGCCATGCGATAATGATAATGTTTCTCTTTAATATCTATTTCACGTGAATAATTTACTTAATATACATGCATAAAAAACAGGCAGAAAACTTTTTATGACAACACGTTATTTTCATGGAGGAACCTTATCAAGGTAAATGTAGAAATTATTAGTAAATATTTAATAAACGATATTTATATACAGATGTAACGTGGAGAAAAGAAAATCATACACATACACACACATTCCCTTTCTCTCTCTCTTTCTCTCTCTCTCTCTCTCTCTCACACACACACACACAAACACACTCTCTCTCTCTCACAGACACACACATACATATATGTTTAGGGCAGGAAATAACAATTCTTTCATGAGTTTTAACTAGTGTTTACTAAGTCGTTTGATATCTGGTGAGAAGTTTTAAAGGAATTTGTTGATATTATGTGATAAATTCCGCGTACGTTCGACTATCGTTTTCAAGGAAAGGCGATTTGGGCATTGAAATGAAACTGGGTTCACCTACCATGACAGCGGAAGAGATTTTAGCCTGTCAATGCTTAAATGAATTAGCAGTTCAACGGTGTCTTAACCCGTGCACGAGTGTAACGCATTTCATTACTAGTGGTCTGCCGTCCTTTGATGTGAGAAACTTCCAGAATTTGTAAGGGAAAGGCCCAGCGCCGAGTTTGCTAAAATATTGAACAACGATGATCGGAGTTACGCGTATCATGAAACAATTTCGACAAGTACTATCACCAGTTTTCCCCTAGCTTCAAGCGAATTAATCGACATAATTGAATCATTTATTCGACAAACATATCTAAACGAATGATTGCTGTCTATATATAAATATATGTTTAACACACACACATACACACAAACACAAGCACACACATATATATACATATACTGTAGTATAAGAAAAAAACTGCTTAATGTTAAATAAATAATTTTTTGATAACTGCGTCCGTTTTTAATTTATTATTCTTATTTTTAATCTTATTATTAATCTTAAATGTTAATCTGGACCTAAATTCAAATCCAAAGCTTAACTAAAATTCATTTAAATATTTAACAACAATAATAATCCTCCCTAACAATAAAATATCTCACGATAACCAGATACATTAAACAAACGGTTTCATCACAAACTTTACATAACATGAAACTCTGAGTTGTTCATTCAATGTAGGGCATTATGTATATTTTTAATATATATATATATATATATATATATATATATATATATATATATATATATATATATATATATATATATAAGCAGTTGTTGACAGAATTATTCACCCCATTAAATATTTTAATATTTTCTAGGGAAATACGAATATTTGCAAGTACTTACTGAATTTATCATGGAGAGATGTTTCCGTATTTAGTTTTGAATAATCCCAGATTAGAAGGTTCGATCTATTATATTCATAGTCATAGATCTTTTTCTGAAGATTGGTGCCGTCCAAAATTATTCGCCCCACTTATGGAAATTGTGAAATAATATTACTCTATGGCAATTGTAATGTATTTTTCTTAATTTGACATTTAATTCAAACATCTTTTGAAAATGAAACAGTATTGACATGATTCTGTAACATTCTAAAAGCTAATGAAGAAGACAATATGTGTGTGTTCCACTCGTTTGTTCTGCAACTATGGTGAAGACGGCTGGACTTGACAAGAAACTCCGAATGAAGATAGTCGATACGTACAAACAAGGTGATAGATGTACAACACTTTCCAAGTGTTTCAATTTTCCTAGATCGACAATTCGTAGCATCATTAAGAAATATAATGAGACCCATCGTGTTGAGAATAAATTAACGACTGACAGAAAACGGTTAATATCTGAGGGAATGGAAAGGAAAACTGTTAGTGATGTGTCGAAAAATCCTCACTTAGCGACAAACGGCATCAATGATGTAAGGAAAGCAGAGTCGAATGTATAGCCAAAGATTCACTAGATACTTTCATCAGCCGGGACTCTCCAGTTTGTCGCCCAAGGAAAACTCCCTTGCTTAAGCCACCTAGAAAATAGGAGTAAATACTGGAACTGTGTTTTATTGTTACATGAAACCAAACTAGAATTATTTGGTCACATGACCGCTCGCTATATATGGAAGAAAGGGAATGAAGCTCATAAACCCAAAATTACCCCCTACAATTAAGCACAGTGGTCGGAGCATTCTGCACTGGGGATGTTTTGCTGCATCTGCACCTGGGAAACTAGTTAGAGTAAAAGGTATCATATATAAAGAGCATTATTTGGCTATTTCTTAAAAAATAATATAAAACAAAGTGCACAAAAACAGTCTTTGGGGTGTCACTATACATTCAAACATAACAATGACCCGAAACGCACAACACGAATTAAAAAAATACTTAGCGATATTAAGGTATTGGCGTACTGTAAACAATGTTCGGCCCAAAACCCCATTGAACATTTATGGGCATATTTGAAGAAAACAGAAATAGAAAGACGTTTTTTGGCGGAACTAAAAGCTATTGCCAAGGAATAACTGAATAGAATACATATCAGTATGTGTAGTGATGTTTTAAGTAACTATAAAAAATGATTAAAAGGAATAATCAAGAACAAAGGTTACACAATTGATTATTGAGGCAAGAGGGCTAATAAGTTTGTCGTATATTTATTTTTATGTTTTTCGTATCATTGCTTGATATTAAAATAAAAAAAATGTTCTGGTATCACTGTACATTCATTCAAATCCATTATTTCATTATTTGTGAAAAAATGCACATGAAGTCTCCATGACAGAGGTATTACAGTTATATTTGTAATTATCGAAGAGAGTGAATAATTTTGTCCACAATTGTGTGCGTTTATATATATATATATATATATATATATATATATATATATATATATATATATATATATATATATATATATATGTGTGCGGAAAGTGAGATGAGCATGTCGAACTCAAATTCAAGGTAAGGCAGTTGTTTTTGCGCAGATACCCTTGGGATGCCGTGAACCTATCTGTTTCCATAACCAGGGCATAATAGCGGACCAGATTTGGCTCTGTGGCCTTGGTTGGTAAAGAGTTTAGTGAAAGAACAAATTTGTATTCCAAACTAGTCGGGTGTGAGTCTAGCGACTACACAAGGTAAAAGTCTACTTGCTACGTAAACCACCGTAGCTAGGCTTAGCGTGCTGAAGATATGGCCCTGTGTATCACAGGGGATGCCTATAAAGGTAAACACAAAATTATATATATATATATATATATATATATATATATATATATATATATATATATATCAAAATTATCATATCTGTTTATGTCCAGACATAAAGCATTTTTTAAAGAACTAATATATTTATTTTTATAATTCCGACAGATGTCTATCACTTTAAACGTTATTTTTAGCGGAAATAAATATTAGTGTCGAATGGTTGCAGAAGCGTTCTCAGCTTAAGCGTCTCTACTAAATTAACTTTACTAAATGAACTATATGCAGTTCATCGGAAGAAATGAAAAAGCGCACATTGAAATAAATTTATCATGAGTACGGAGATGACAGTAAAAGTTTTCAATAATTCATTTTCATCAAAAAAATAAAATAAAATAAGGATATGGGAAAATGCGTTGCATGCAGGCACCTTCTCGCCACTGATATATATATATATATATATATATATATATATATATGAATGACATAATAAAGTTAATTTGTAATCTGTATGGATAATTCCAAGGAGGATATAAATCCCAAAAGCTCAATGTAGTAAACAGAGCTGAGAGTGAATGATGAGAGGTCAACGCCACAGCTAAAGTATCTCCTAGATAAATATACCTCCCTCCTCCCCTTCCTACTTTATGTAATTATCTTAAATACAACTACCGCTAATCTTGTTTTTCATTTCGTTTTGCGCTGGATTCCTGGAAGAATTTTTGAATCCAGCGCAAAGTTTTGAAACCGCAAGGTCTGACGAAGCAAAACCGAATTTTATCGGTCTCGCGAAATATAAAATATTACCATGGCTTTCTGAAATCTCCGATTTTAATTAACTTTTTATATTAGGTTGGTGCAAAAATAATGACGTAATAATGTCGTTTTTTTGATGTCAAGAAACGACATTATTACGTCATTATTTTTGCACCAAACTAATATATATATATAGTAATTCATCGAGTCTAGAATAATCCTCAACAGAATGCCGAAAGCACTGGACGGTCGTTCAGTGCTTATCCACTACCGACAACCGAACCCGGATCGTTACGATACAACACAAGCGTCATACCACGGGACCAACAGGCCGCGGTGACGAAAAAGAAACTGACTCGATTTGATATAGCGACGCTATACACTAAGTTCCGTGGTGATAATCATTGAAGCATTCGAAACACAACGGCTTGTGCCCCAAGAGCCCCGTGTTCTTTCCGAAAGCCGCTCCCTCCAGAGCAAGGATATACAAGTGATAGAAATTTTGGAGGGTTAGAATAATTATTTATAGTAATTCGTCGAGTCGAGAAAAATCCTCGATAGAATGCAGAACGGATTGGACGGGCGTTTCGTTCTATTTGGGACTCATCAGTGGAATGGGCCTCGGTGACGAAGAAACTGACTACACACATTATTTATATATATATATATATATATATATATATATATATATATATATATATATATATGGATTACAATTAATGTGATCCAAACAATTTATCTCATACAGATGACTATTTCGTCCATGGGAAAGGAACCTTATGTGGTTATCATGGAATCGGTACCGATAAAAGCGAGAGTTGAAAATAGGCGCTGACCTCAATGGAACCAATCAAGACCTGTGCAAAGAAGAATTAACCAAAAGGAAAAAAAAGCATAACAATTTCCAGAGAGGAGTTTAAAAGATTATAGAATGTGAGTAAGAATTTAAAATTGATACTTTTATAAAAAGATGGGAAGAATAATCTATTCAATACTACATTTAACTATATAGTAAAAGATGAAGTAAAAAAAAGTTAAGTAAATTCTTAATATATTAATTTCATTTACGTATAACCAATCTCATTATATCGATATCATATTAATAATATTTCAAATTCTAAATTTATAATTTAAATTATATCATACTTATACTAATTATTTTAAAATTGTGTAAAGGATTAAATTTTAACTCTCTCTCTCTCTCTCTCTATATATATATATATATATATATATATATATATATATATATATATATATATAGTTGTAGAGTTGATGAATGAAATGGCCAAATATAAGCAGGCGTGTGCATACGCAGGCAAATAATCTTTGAAATAGACCCCATGACCGATGAACTGGGAATACCATCGAGCGAAACTATAGTTGCATACCAAAACGTAGGTACGCGTATATGTGCTGATTAATACATATATATAGTATTTATTCAAATTTATAACTTATATAGGTTATACGATCTCTACAAATGTTTCAATTTTGTTTCAACACCGTAGGAGCCTTATTGGAGTCGACGGAAATAATGTAGAAGAAAATCAATTGAATCATTAAAAAATTCTGTTTACGTGTCGCATATGAAAAAAAAATGAGCAGATATGGTTTTTCTAGAAGAACAGAACGAGGACAATATGCATTTTGAAAAATGGTAATTGAACCTTGCTAGACCGTAAAGCACTCTGTGGCTAAAGCATGCCAGATCAGTTTGTACTTTTCTCCTACGAAGGAGGACGCAAGTTTTATTTTTTTTTTATTACGTCTCTAGATTTTAAATATCTGGGTAGTCTTCTAACAGAGGACAGATAGTGCGACACTGAAATCCGAAGACGTGCTGTAATAGCCAAAGATACATTCCAAAAGCAAAGCAGAGTATTAAGATATAGAAAAAAAAAACTTCGTTAGCAAAAAAAAAAAACAAAACAAAAAAAATAGTACTGAACTCTTAGGTGATATCTGTCCAAATGTATGACAGTAAATTCTGGACAATTTCCACAAATTTAAAGAGACTTTAAACAAGACAAAATGTGGTCCTACAGAAAAATGCTGAGGATACTATGGACCGAGAATGTCTTAGACACAATGGAAACAAAAAGGAAATTTATACTTAACACCAGGAAGAGCCAATTGAAATTTCTGGGACACATAATAAAGAAGGACGGCTTGCAAAATAGGTTACTCCCAGGACAGATTGAGGGCAAGAGGAACAGACGAAAATAGCGCATAACATACTTGAAGGGCTTGACAAAATTGATGACGAGACAGGGTTTAGAAATAACGAAAGGACGGAATTTAGTAAGATATTCGAAGAACAGGAAATTGTGGAAAACCATGATCGCCTATATGGTGAAGGAATACGGCACATAGAGACAGAAAATTCGCAAGCCGGTAGCCGTAATTCACACTGTTTTTTTTTTAAAGTTTAAAAAAAAACAAAACAAAACAAAACAAAAAAAAACAACAACAGAGAAACGACTTAAACATGGGTAGCTATAATATATGGCAGGAAATGTCTAGTTTTTATTTTGTATTATTTATATGTGTATTTGTTAACCTAGCATGTGGATGATGGAACAGGGTTTGGGAGAAGTAGCAAAAGCAGAAAATATGTTGAGAACTACAAGGCATAGGAGGAAAAGTGGAGAGACATGATCACGTACGTACTGTTGGGACACGGCATATAAAAGAAGATTTGTTTGTGTTTGATACATTTAGCTGAAAGTGAAAATGTAGCTATGAGCAAAAAAAAAAAAAAAGAAGCAAACAAACAAAACAAAAAAATAACGAAAACCAAAAAAAGCAGATAACGAAAACGCTGAGTGAAGTGAAGATATTGCCTCGTTTCGTGAACAAAATAAATTGAAAGTGTCAAAAATAAAAGGTATTGACCATCAATCTGCTGATTATTTTTTTTTTATATCAAAACACGACTATTGCGTTGATTTCAAAACGAGAAATCCCCAAGGAAGAAATCATTGTAAACAAAATGTTAGACACCAATGTTTTCATAAGAAACTTATTTTTCAAGAGAAATTATATTTGAATAAAATTTACTTTTCTGATCTCCTGGGAATATTATTATTTATTTAACGATATTTTTTTTTGCTGTGTTGATTTGCAGCTTAATGTTTTTGTGACTTTATTTTATTTTTAAAAAAAATATTTGTGCCATTGTTTGCGCAGTCTGTCTTTAGATTTTGCATCTG
This sequence comes from Acanthosepion lycidas, assembly GCA_963932145.1. NCBI lineage: Eukaryota > Metazoa > Mollusca > Cephalopoda > Sepiida > Sepiidae > Acanthosepion > Acanthosepion lycidas. The sequence goes on from OZ010576.1 coordinate 34,909,065, forward strand.
GTTCGGAAGGTAAAGTGTATAAACACACATACACGCATACACACACGCATATATATATATATATATATATATATATATATATATATATATATATATATATATGCGTGTGTGTATGCGTGTATGTGTGTTTATACATATATGTCTTTATCTCATATATATATATCTTTATATCATATATATATATATATATATAAATATAAAAGTGAACATAGAAGTCAACACATAGAGGCGACAGCTGTTTCATGCTATATGCAATCGTCAGGCCACATATGCTGTTATTTTTCTCGGCTATTTATATATATACGGGTTAGTGGTGCATTGTGGGTATTCTATTATGCCGGTTATTTTACCGGATGTCGTTTGTTTATTTATTTGGGTCAAATTATATTGCTTGTTTTTATTTTTTTGTTTCTTATTTTATTATTTATTTATTTATTAATGCAGTAAAAAATTGTTTATATCACTTATTTAACAGTTTTGTTTTGCTTTGAGAATTTAATTAAAGCTATTTGTTCAATTTTGATGTTTATTGTTGTAGTTCATTCTAAGTATTATTTTGGCGGGAACAGTTTTTAATTGATTATCTCTATTTGGGATTGGTTTGTTTATTTATTTACTTGGATGAATTTAGGTCAATTTATTTTACTTGTATATTTTCTCTTTTCGGTTTTCGATTTTTAAGTAACATAGTATTTATTTATGTTTTATTTCTATTTTTTTATTGTTTTTTTGTTTATTAGTATATTTATTTGTTTTTATTTTATTTTTTCCGTTTTTCATTTTTTAGGTTACGTAGTAAAAATTTATTTTCATGTCTGCATTTTGAGATGAGCTCGGATCCTTTGTTTAATAATTTAGGGGCGCGAGAAAAAAGAAAGGAAAAAGAGAAAGAAAAGAAAAAAGAGAGGCGAGAGTTAAACTTAGATGATAAAGGAAAGCCACCCACAAAAAGGGACATTTGGCGATGTTATTTTGATAATGGGGGATGGTGAAAATCCTTATGGCCATTGTCATAAAGCTAGCTGACAAAGTCCAGGTTGATACACAGTTTTTAAATAGATAAAAAAATAACTGTGTCATGGTGGCAAACAATATTATCGGGAAAGGATTTAATAGGTCATCTGTTGACCACACACAAAGCCCAACCCTGGGTTAAGTCTTTGTCGATGGGAAGATGTCGTTTGGACAAGACATCTGTGTTGTGTTGAAATTCGGCTATGATAATAAAACTATGTTATCGGATTTTTAATTAACGCCAGAATGTGATCTCACCAAATGGCCACCCACTTGATGTTGGCGAAAATCTGATTGAAGAATTCCATATGCCGTTAGGATAAGAATTGAGATTATCACAATACGGGTCGTATTGTCCTGTTGGCGGCCAGAGAAGAAGAGAGAAAGAAAAGCAATAGAAAAAAAAAAGGGAAAAGGAGATCATATTTTTTTTTTTTTTTTGAGCAAGATATATTTTTTTCTTAAACAAGGCTAGCCTGGTCACACCCACACTGTTGGACGCCCATTGGTCGACTGTTAACGAGAGCCAGGCGGAGGTGATCATGTGACGCAAGGGAGGAGGCCTGCCACCGCCCATTGAGAGGATAGGTATGAGATGTTATTGCGAAGAAGTGGGAAAACCGTTGACGCCCCTCTGAAGTATGGTGAGATATCCATATGAGAACGAGAAGGTGGGGGTAAGAGAAGACTTCCAAAAATGGAAAGGAGTGAAAAATTCCTGACCAAAAATAAAGAAGTGGACTATGGACTTAGAATTATCAAGGAACCTCAAGCCCCGACGAGCCCACCCCGGTTTCGGTCGGCGTCCATATAAGTCGCAGCGAGCGAAAAGCAGTTGCAGTCAGTTCGAGTCCGAGTTCCAGAGAGTTCGAGTCCGAGTTCCAGGCCAGTTGAGTCAGAAGAGTTCCAGGCCAGTTCAGTTGAGTTGAGAGAGTTGAGTTGCAACCGCCACGAAGAGCTGACCAAGATACGCGCAAATTCCGAACTCATCTTCTAATCAAGAACAATTTATTTTTGAAGAATGACTTAGACTCACACCACCAAAACAAGTTTTGCGAATCTCGACTGAAGACACACCAAGAATCAGTTTCTTAAAGAAAAGACAACTTAGATGTTAAGACTCCCCTAACAAAAACAACGTGTCACGAATCCACATAGCGGGTTGGGAGATAGACGTAGCCCTGTATCCAGCAACCAGATATAAAATATTGTTATCCTTTTTTTAATACCTTTGAACTTTTCGAGTTGTTATTTTATTTTCTCTTACATCTATTTGTGCGATACCACCCTTATCCGAACCCGACTTGCATTACGGCCCCGACGACTGATTGATTTCGTCTGCCTAAGATCAATTCACAACGTGGGTAGGCAGACTGGAAATCAAAGTAGTTACTTCGGTAACCAGGCGTTGGAGGCGAGTTGGGAACGACGTGGCTGTTATCGGATCTAACCCGATTCCCATCCGAATCCCCAAAAGGTTAGAACGTCACACTTGGGTGCCGCGACCAATACCAAGCCAGATGGTCGTCACAGGACGGGATAGCACGACAGACGCAGACAGGCGGACATCACGTTTGGAGCGACACCCACCCGAACGAACGAACAGCGGAGTGGCGGAATCACATATATATACATATATATATATTTAGGGTGGCAATAAAGTTACTATACACTAGTTACATATAAAAAAGCAAAGCAGAACCAGAAAAAATCCAAAGCAATATACACGACACAGAAACGGGTTCACAACTGCAGCTTATAAATCTCAATGTAAGAAATTATCTTGATGTAACATTTTCATAAAGATGGCTAGGATGACGTGACAGCCTTGAGTAGCCTCGTTGCTCAGCAGATTTAACAACTATATGGGGAATTATCAAAGACTCCGTTTTGGCAAAGAAAATGAGAAAATATTAATGACCTCAAGCAATTTATTCGAAATGCTTTTGCAGACTTAAGCCGTCAGAACCATTTACGTGGTGGCATTTATCGAAGCATTCTCTCACTTTGTAGAGAATGTAATGAAACAGATGGCCTGCAGCTCGAACCGTATCAGCAAGTAATTTGCTATTGTTTACCATTGCATTTTATTGTTATTAACTAGAACCATTTTAATAAAATTCTGGGCAGTTGATTAATTGGTTTGCCTTAATTGTTATTGTAAGTAATTGTATAGTGAATTTATTTATTTATTAGTGAATATATATATATATATATATATATATATATATATATATATATCAAGTGAATTGCCTCTAGCATGAAACAGCCTGTCGCCTCTGAGTGTTGACTCCAATGTTCACTTTTATATTTATATTTGCGTACGCTCTTTCTCTGATTTCGAGCACTTTATCCCATAAATATACCACACCTTAAAACTATATACCTTCATATATATATATATATATATATATATATATATATATATATATATATGTGTGTGTGTGTGCGTGTATGTGCCTGTATATATATATATATATATATATATATATATATATATATATATATATTAGGTTGGTGAAAAAATAATGTCGTTTTCTCAAATAGTAACATGTGAGAAAACGACATTATTTTTGCAACAATCTAATATATATATATATATATATATATATATATATATATATATATATATATATATATATATATATATGTGTGACTTTATGTTATTTCTTATCATTCTTTCTTTCTCTTTTTTCCTATCTATCTAACACTGAAATATCTACAGACGCTATTTTCCATAACTGAACGTTTCACACATTCTTAGCGAACGAATTATGCAAGAATCAAACATCAATGCCGGAAGAAAATTGAAAAAAAAAAAAAAAAAAAAAAAAAAAAAACGAAACCACGAAAAGTAACACCCGCACAGGGCCAATGGACACCTTTTGAATAACGAAGTACCCTGCTAGGCGAGCAGACTCCCCAAACCAACAACCAGCTATTTATTTACTTTACTTACCATGAACCAACCAGTATGTCACCATAACATTCTGCGTCATTTAACCAATCAGTCAATCGACACCTTTGCAAGCATGTACGGTTAATCGTATTCATGAGATTGTGCAGAGGCCCTGCAAACTGATGCATTATAAACAACGCGAAGATAAATTTAATTAAAGATTTGCAGTCCCCCTCTTCCGCAGTTTTATGTTAATTCGTCTTACTTGACAGCAAATCTAGGAAAACTTGAAAAAATTCGATGGAAGTTTTTTGTGCCAGTGTCACTGATGTTAAACTTGACAAACATTAAAATATGAAATTGTGAAATGTCAAGAACTATATTTTCAAATCCGTTTGTCTCTCTCCGAGGGAACATTTCCAATAATCTGTGAAAAATATATGACCGACTGAACTCAGCGTCAGGTTGGGGAATAATGAAGACGAAAGCTCCAGAAGTTCAAAGCCGATCAGGAGGCAGTTACCACGATGTCTAAATCCGTTTCTCACAAACTCAATCTATTTTCATGGCACATATAATCGGGAACGGAGGCCCGTGACGCACACTTGGCAATTTTCGATCGAGTTCGAATGTCGTTGACCAGAACGGAAACGTAGGCTTCCATCGAAATGAAAGCTCTTTTAAAGTGAAATCAGGGTCTAAAAGATTGTTGTTGTTGTTGTTGTTGTTCCGCTCATACGGGCCGTCTTGGTGAACAGCCACGAAGATGTCGATTTTCGAAAATATCGATCTCGCAGTTCTTTGGTGAACTTTACCTTGTCATATCATTTGTTTGTTCGGTAAACAGTCAAAAATGAAAAGGGAAAAAAAAGACGCTAAGTATAACAGCGTTCTTATATGTGTATATTTTAAAACACATAGAAAAATATTCACAGCCGTCCGAACGCAAACATAAAGACTATATTGACTGCCTGATCAACACATAAATAAACACGTACGTCTGTGCATATGGAAAGTAGAAAAGAGAGATAAAAATGTATATATATACGTTTACCAATTCATATGAATTATGTTGTACGGTTACTTCTACATATAGGAAACCATTTATCAGCATTAAATAGTACTGATGATCAGATGTCTATATTAAATAGTAATGATGATCAGATGTCTAGATTAAATAGTAATGATGATCAGATGTCTATATTAAATAGTACTGATCATCAGATGTGTATATGGTCTCAGTCAGGTTGGTGAAGAGTTATCAACCCGACCAAGATTAGTGAGCATATGGGATTTATATTTTATTTTCTTAAACAGTCAAAACAATAACAACAACTAGCCTAGAATGAAAAGTTCTATCAAAGAAAACTGTGCCTAGCTTCGCGACAAGAATCAAAGCCGTATCCTTTTCTCAATCAGGGGAACCGCTCCTAGAACCCAAGCAACTCGAGATAGTCGAATTACCGTATATACTCGCTTATCATGCGATTTTTGAAGACTTCTTTTTAAAGCTAATTTAAAGGAGGTCACATCATACAGGAGATACAAAATTAGCGTATGTGCCGCTTGCCATGGCTACACCGTCGACCAAAATATATATCCATATCTGCACAATTTCCTATTTAAACGTAATCAAAGAAAATTTAGAATGCACTATTATAAACCCAACATATTTTTATCACTTTAAACGTTATTTTTAATGGACATGTATTTGAGTGGAGGCTTCGTTTATTTATTAAACATTATATTAATTTATTTTTTCTACGGGCCTGAATGTTCGACTGTTCTCCGTGACCAAGTTGGTACGACGTGCTTCGCTAAACGGTAGATCCCTCTGCCCTGACGGGTGCAGGTTTGATCCCTGCCTTAGAGCGCAAATTTTTCTTTAATTATATTTATCGCCGCTAGACGAAAATTAATCGGGCTAGTCACTGTTAACCAACGTCTTTATTCACTGGGCCACGTGTCCTCCTGGATAAAGGCGCTGGTTGGATCCAGTGACTAGACACACAGAGTTGTGAGTTAAATACCAGAACACAGCATTCGTGAAACAAAACTTGGAGTGTTAAGTTTAAGGTAAATAACTGAGATATCCGGAAGATGCATGGCACGTGGAACTAGAGTAATCTACCCCGGTAGACGAAATATATGGTTCGAGCGAAATTTCAATCACATGAAGAAGGCCGGAGTTTACAACGGTCAAAACATTGCGAATATAGTAATGAAGATGTGGATAACAGTCCGAATAATGTAAATAATGTAAGTAATCATAATACCTCATCTCAGAGATATAGACAGATAGGGAAAAAGTATATCCACACTATCCAGAAAAAAAATACTTGACAACGGATGTAAGTAAAATCAACATTACATTACATTCAGTTATTAAAAAAAAAAAAAAAATAATAAAAAAATAAAATAAGACAAATACGAGATTTTAAAGAATAACATAAAAAAAATTAACATGATTATTTAACATATTTAAGAAAAATTAATTCAAATCTTTTTAGGGAATTATCTGAGAGAACTGGAAACCTTATTGGGATTTAGCATTGGTGGCTACAATCTTAACAATATAAGATACGTAGGTGACACAGTACTTATAGCAGACACGGAAAAGAAATTACGAAATCTCCTACAGAAGGTAGCGACGGACAGTGTGAAGAAGGGACTAAGCATAGACAGAGTATTGCGAGACATCAGGTTTTCTTTGGTAACAAAGAAAAGACTAATGACCTGTCACATGATATCTGTCCTTCTTTACGACAGCGAATGCTTTTTCAAAGATGAAGAAGAGATTCGAGGCGACAGAGATGTTGTTCCACAGAATGATGTTAAGGATATTATGGATCGAGCGAGTGAGCAACGGTGAGGTCTTAGAGAGATTGCAAACAAGGAGGAGGCTTACACTTAACATTAGGAAAAGGCAGCTGAAGTTTCTGGGACACATAATGAGGAAGGAGTGCCTGGCGAATCTGATACTCATGGGTCGAATAGAGGGAAAGAGAGACAAGGGAAAACAACGCGTGACATACCTGACGGGCTTAAGCAAGTGGATGACAGAACGTGGTGAGGGGGAAAAAGCAGAGGGAAGGAACTTGTTGAGAGCTCCAAAGGATAGAGGGAGGTGGAGAGCCATGATCGCGTACGTCTTGAAAGGACATAGCACATAAAAAGAAAAGAAAAGAATCCTGAGGACTGGATGTAAGCCCCGTGAAACTCTAAACTGAGACAAGATAATTGACCATTTCATATTATTTATTACTATTACTGCTTTTTCTTTTGATATCGAGAACAAAAGAGACAAAAAAAACAGTTTGCATTTTAACATTATCTTCCACAAATACCTTGTTTTAGCATTTTTGACGATACGCAATATTTCTTTCTCTCTCTCCCCCCCTCTCTCTCTCTCTCTCTCTCTCTCTCTCTCTCTCTATATATATATATATATATATATATATATATATATATATATATATATATATAAAGCAGTGTGAAAAAAGGGATCAGCACTACATGTCAATGGTCTGTTTTATGCTTGTCAGGGAATCTTATATTTACGAACGTTATGTCACTGATATTGATCCTACCTTTTACTCTATAAAGACACCATACCTAAAAAAACTATATTTTATCACCCTTCTCCCTCTCTCTCCGTATATCTCTCTCTCTCTCTCTCTCTCTCTCTCTATATATATATATATATATATATATATATATATATATATATATATATATATGATAAAATCCCGTATTTATGGGTAAAAGTGCTCAATATCTTCATATATATATATATATATATATATATATATATATATATATATATATATATATATATATACACCACATGCCTTGATCTAAAATGCGTTACCATTCTTTACTTCGACCACTATTCAGCTATTGACTTTTATTGAGATGTGTCAGAGTAAACTAAGCTTTTTAAATAAGTATTTATATAGGCAGTAATTCGAGAGACGACAGATTGTCACGTATTACTATTTGCTTTTTTTCCCTCAATCTTTCTTTCTTTCTTACTTTCTTTCTTTCTACCTATTATATTTTATCATCAAATTAATTCTTCGCAACACGCAAACCTCCGGAATTGCATTACTGAAATAAAATTCAGTTTATATCAATGAAATTCAATCCAGTTTGGGCCATAAGGGTTATAAAATCACTTTTTGTTTAATAGTGATAAGACATTTGAAGCGAGGCATTTTGTACTTTCTTGCTTCTCAAGAAATATCACTTGTATTTGTTCTTTGTGCATCGTTAAACCAAAAATGAAGGAAAGTGATGTGCCGGAATTTGCAAGCTAAGGAAGAATTGAGTTGAAAATAAAATTCCTTAATCAATAACCTATGTCAAATACAAAGGAATCTAATTATATACTTATATTTTTTACGCTTAAGGATAACTGATAAGATATACAACACAGCTTTTAATTCATATATATATATATATATATATATATATATATATATATATATATATATATATATGATATACGATATACTTACCAGATTTAATGGTGATCAGCTAGGTCGTCCTGCCAGAGCAAGGCCGTTCCATTGCACTGCAGTTCGGTTAACTATTGCGATCGCCCCACATGTTGGCGACTCGGGTGAGCTATTCTAAGTTTTACTAAGAGATTTTTATCTGAAGAGGGAATATTTCGATAGTCACAAAATAAATTATAACTAAAATGAATATAAAAGGTTTTCTTCTTCTTCTTCTTCTTCTTCTTCTTCTTCTTCTTCTTCTTCTTCTTCTTATTATTATTATTATTATTATTATTATTATTATTATTATTATTATTATAATGCTCTGTAGGCTACATTGAGCTCCCTGGATTAATAACTTCCTTAGAATTATCCCCACCACTCACAAACTGGCAATACTTATTTAATATATATATATATATATATATATATATATATATATATAGTGGGGGAAGTAAATATTCGTACACATGAAAAATTGTATTTTTATCAATGTAAAAACAATAATAAAACAAATCTCGGCATATTTTATGTATAAAGACACATACTATTAAAAATAATAATAAACTTAATTTATTCTTATTCTGACAGAAATTAATGCATTTTTTAAATTCTAACTGATGAAAAAAGTATACGTACAAATCAATTATTAGAATAAAATAATCAATTAATTATGAAAAAAGTATATTCTAGAATGTTCCAGTAATGTTATCAGTAATTATAGTTAACGCTATTAGCCATTATCAGAGTATTTTGCAAGTTCTAGTCGTAAGAGAAGGTTCTAATAATGCCTAAAGATAAAGAATTGACTATTTCACAAAAACAACAGATTTTGTCTCTTTTGAAAGATGGGAACAGTTACAGAACGATTTCTAACAACCTGAATATTCCTTTTACTACAATTGCTTCGTTCATTGCAAGGTTTAAAACTCGTAACAGTGTCGAAAACCAAAGACGAACAAGTGCTCTGAGGAAGATTTCTCTAAGGATATTAGGACGCCAGATCCAACAAAATCCACAGGTAACCCGAGAAGAGCTGCAGGAACATCTGCCCAATGATTGACTACGTCCTGAAGATGTACGCTATATAGAAGCAGAATTTACGTGATGGTATATTTGCAGAGGGGTGAATATAGCAACATAATTGACCGATTAAAAATCGTCGTTTGAACAGTTACAGCTAATTTGTGTTCGAAATTTATAAGAATAAAAGAAACAACATTTGTAAAAGAAATGAAAGAGAAGATAAGCAAAAAATGATAATCAAAAACTTCCAGAATCATAATCACATCTGAGCAAAATAAATGATAGCCATGATCACCCGGGAAGTTTTTATAAATAAGAATTTGAGAAGTTTTTCAAAAATGGGAAAAAAATTATGCATGACAGATTAGACAAGAAGCGACAATATAAAGAGCCTTGCTCTTTTTCTTGCCCAATTATACGTCATATCCACACTTGTTGGATCATTTCATATGGAAAACCTGATGTTTTATTATACTTGAATATATTACTCGGTTTTATATATCAGATTTTAGGTAAATAGTGGTCAGATTCTAGTAAGTACTGGTCAAGTTTATATTTAAGTCTATATCTACATATTAGGTTGGTGCAAAAATAATAACGTAATAATGTCGTTTGTTGACGTTAAAAATACGTAAAAAAAAACGACATTGTTACGTCATTATTTCTGCCTCAACCTAATAGTTTTATACGTGAGTCTCTGAATGAAAAGTGAGCGGGTTTATACTTTATTGTTTTAAGAAAATACTGGTCGGCTTTATAACTTGAGATTTTTTTTACTAATGTTCACACTAAAAAGTCATAAGGTCACTGAAAATAAAGCGTTACTAAAGAATTTGTGCGGCATGGATTTCTGTCACTAATTTTTACACTATACAAGGTTCAAAGACCACTCAAGGTAGAGGGTTACTAAGGTATTTGTATGGTATGCCTTTTTTTTGCTAATTTTCACCCTATACAAGGCGAAAGGTCCATTAGAGGTAGGGTTTTATTATATTAAAAGATTTTTGTAGTATGAATATTTTTTTTTACTAATATTCATCCTATAAACGGCCTAAGGGCCACTCAAGGTAGGTGTTTACTGAAGCATGTTGTTGTGTGAGCGGTGGGAGTAAGGGAAGCAATTTATGCTGATTTTTGGGAAAGATAGTGATAAGCCTAGACATACAGAGATTAAGATTGTAGGGCGTCGGAAAAGCATACTCCTGGATATATAAATTGAAGATCATGAGGATAAAGAGGATGGATAAGGATTAACCTTTGACTTTAGTTTTCAGGGAAGCATCGAGGCGGGAGTCTGTTCCACGAAGTAGTAGCAATTCTTGCGACAAATATTAGGTATGTGCAAAAATAATGACGTAATAATGTCGTTTGTTGACGTTAAAAATACGTCAAAAAGCGACATTATTACGTCATTATTTTTGCACCAACCTAATATGTAGAAGTAGATCTTTCTAGTTACAATGAGAATACAGTGGAAATGTGGGTGATTCGATTCACCCTTGTGGACGCTTCATGGTGAGTCTTTTTGCTATAAAGGTCTGAACTGGTGTAACTAAAATGAGTGGAGCTCATTTGAGCAATTGCCATAGAAATAGGGGCTAAAATAGCGATAAATTTACGATGTCGCATCTGTTGGAGAAAAAGGGCTACAGGGCGCAAAATAAGCCATTCCTTATAAAACTAATTAAACGATGGTGAAAACTATCAAAGTTGGAAAGTGTGGATTGAGTTGCTGCAGACATGAATTAGCCGTAATACTTCGTTTCTTTAATCTGACTATTCTAAACATAAAGCATAGTAAAAAGAATCAGTTGCTTTCTGGCCCGTTAGAACAGGCTGGCCATGCTCTGTAGCAATGGGTCGTATACATGAGATCTACTTGAGAAAAAGTAATGATAATATTAACCGTTTCCTTATCTGGAAACATTTTGGCATTCATTGAACGAGCCAGTACTGTTTTCAGTTGAAATTCACAAATTCTTCCTTTTCAAACATTTTTTCAGGAAAATAGTTTTTTCATGTCCAGTTGCGGTTGAGATTTATTGTAAAAAATACAATTATGGCACAAGGCCCGAAAAGGAGAAATGGGTTGAGGCTGGTCGTATATAACTATCTTATACCTAACTAATCCGATTCACGATCCATTCATTCATTACAATTTGCATATTCAGAACAAGAACTCACCCGTCACCAATCAATCCTTCATATACTATAATACCGTATACTCTCAGGGCAGACATACGAAACGCACCCAAGGATTTTAAAAATTTCGTGATCATAAAAGTTTTATACAGAAAAATCTATGGTTGATTTACAATGAGATGGGAGGGGATGAAACTAAAAACAAACTAAATATCAAAACAAACAAAATAAAGATAACTAATGTTAGTAGGACCCGTCCTACATCTGGCAGCTGTTAATGCTCTTTCAATTATTGATGGGGATTTCTTTCCTAACATTGTATTTGAAGTAGTGTGGAATTGTCAATATCTTGTCTGTGTTATTATTTAGTCTTCGGGTTAATGGATTGTCCCTTCAAACGTTTTTCGAGAGTGCAACCGTTCAACGTGACTGGATGAATCTCAGGGTCCGATCGGCAAGGGTGATATGATAATATGATGATTACCTTCGTGTTTATTTAGAAAATATAGAAAAAATAGAGCCGGAAGCTTTCATCTTTTGGTATAGGGCCGACCCGTTCTCACGCGATGCAGCCAACATCGAGATCCCGTCCATAGGGCCAACATCACGCGACGCAGCCAACATCGAGATCACGTCGATAGGGCCAACAACACGCGATGCAGCCAACATCGAGATCCCGTCGCTAGGGCCAACATCACGCGATGCGGCCAACATCGAGATCTCGTCGATAGGGCCAACATCAGGCGATACAGCCAACATCGTGATCTTGTCGTTAGTGCCAACATCACGGGATGCAGCCAACATCGATGTCCCGTCGACAGGGCCAACATCACGCGATGCAACCAACATCGAGATCCCGTCGTTAGGCCCAACATCACGCGATGCAACCAACTTCGAGATCCCGTCGATAGAGCCAACATCACGCGATGCAACCAACATCGATGTCCCGTCAATAGGGCCAACATCACCCGATGCAGCCAACATCGAGATCCCGTCGATAGGGCCAACATCACGCGATTCAGCCAACATCGAGATCCCGTCGATAGGGGTAACATCACGCGATTCAGCCAACATCGAGATCCCGTCGATAGGGGCAACATCACGCGATGCAGCCAACATCGAGATCCTGTCGTTAGGACTAACATCACGCGATGCAGCCAACATCGATGTCTTGTCGATAGGGCCAACATCACGCGATGCAGCCAACATCGAGATCCCGTCGATTGGGCGATTACGCTTTTGTGGATGATAGTTGCTACTTAAGAATAAAGCGGCTTAAAATAGACTGATAAGTGTAAAAGATACAACTATAAATGTTTTTTAATAGACATAGACGAATTATTTTCGCATTTCGAAAATGAAAAGTGAAAACAGTTCAGAACAACGAACGGATGATTACAGAAAAACTAAGAGCAAAAATAAATAAAAATACAGAAACAAAGATACTGAAATATATGCCCGAGGCTGAGCGAACTGGCGGTGGCCGCTTTTAACAGGGCTCGGTACTATTGGTTCTCGTTAAGACACCCACCCAGTTATCGCTGCCACGCTAGTACTCCGACCACAGGAATGTTGGCAGCCGAACCGACCAAACGTCAATATCATTCAAGAAACCAGTATCAAGAGATGGGTTAAAATAATAATTGCAAACCAGCTGACGTAACAAAAGAAAAAAAAACCTTTCAAATGTGATAACTTCCCAATGAAGTGTCATTTTCAGCCTTTATAAAGTCAACATCGTTTGCTTTATGAATGGTCGAGTTCAGCTAGACACACGGTGCTCCAACAGTTTCCTCCCGTAAACAGTTTCGTCCTGCCCGATTGTGTTGACGTGTCTTTGAGAAGGCGTCTCCTGTTATCGTGCTCAGAAACAAATACGATAATGATTTGCGGGCGATGTATGGAGGTGTAAGGAGAGATGGCACACAGAAAGCAAAATGTTTTTTTCTGTCACGGAAAGACGACAACGTTCGCAAATTCTAATCGTAAAAAGGAATCGAGGTACTAATAGAGTTAGAGACAATATCGTGTAAACCCCGAATTTCGCTCGCGTACAGCTGTTTGATAAATCACTCAACTTTTATAAATAATCAGAATAAATCATATATACTTGAAGATAGGAACCCTCTGAGCGTCTCTGAGTTCGATGGCGTTTCGAATCATTTCAGCAACCAAAAATTCTTTTTGCGGATTTTTGCACTCTGCGTAGGTGAACAATATATTGGCGGGAAGAAACGTATCCGATTTTTAGTGTTAATTGCTAATATAGTTATTGAGATATCCCGGAAAGGGATATATTTGTTTGACGTAGCAAAGTGGTTTAGGACTACTGTAACCGGGTAGAACAATCTAGCAGGTAACCGTAATAGACTGATCCTCGTCGTAGTGGTAGGCAATAGGCGAAGACAATAGACATCCTCTTGTACCTACACATAAGTCTGTATTTATGGCTGACACCAGCCATTACTGTGAGGGAGGAACCCAGGTGCATGCATATTCATTACATCAGTTATTAATGTCAAGCAATATAGAATCTGCATTTTCTTTTCCTTAATTCCAGCAAGCAACGGAGAATGTAAAAATCGAGAAAACATCTAAACCTTGTCAGGGAAATAAGAAAAAACAACAGTTGCTGAAGAAAAATGTGGACGATGTACTTGGTCATGGCAAAATACTGAGTGTGGTTATCGTAATTTAGGTCTTATGTAATTTGAGATTTTTATTGTTATTAAATGACACAAACAATTCTCTTCCAAGATAAAGTAATATTAGATTTGCAGAAAGTATGTATCTTTTGATATCGAGGAAAATAGAAACTACAAGGAAACGTATACTTACAATCAGAAAGAGGCAGCTATAATTGCTGGGACCGATAATAAAAGAATTTATTACTCACAGGATTCTGAAGGTATGAGAAGGAAGTAGTGGGAGATAAATAGGTGATAACCTAATTAAGTTAGTAAATAACAGAATAAAGAGACGAGTAGTGAATGTACAAAGGTTACTTAGGACAAGACAGGAATCTGTGGATACCCATGATCTTTTACACCCAAAGGAGACATGGCATAAAAATGAAGAGAAATATATGCATATAGAGATTTACGGAAAGTAAAACTTATAACTTTTAACAAAAATAGGAATGACAAAGAAACTGTTACTTACAATCAATTTCTGGTACATATAATCTCTATCTATAAAAGGTGTGTGTGTGTGTGTGTGTAATGAATGCACGGCCGTAATTTTCGATGGATTTGCACCAAAATTTACATGCACATGCTTTAAGTTAGCGGAAAGGGCAAGGCCGACTTTGCATTTCCCAACTCCCATTGACAGTGGAAATAATCGATTTTTTCATGCTTCTACAGGAGTTTTCATGTAGTTTGTGGCCAATTTCTACTGGCCAGAGTGAGAGCCTATAGCTGGCTGCCACGAATAGGCAGGAAAGTTTTATTGGCCATCGTTAGAGCCAACAACTGACTGACACGGATGTTAACTAGCATGCAAAAAAATCAATAGCTGCATTCGTCACAAGTGGGACAAATTTAAATCTGCATGGCACTTTACTCCAATTGGCTCATTCGCTTGCTTAAACTCAACGTTGATTCTGATTCCGCAGTACTGGGTTGTGTGTGAAAAAGTATTTGTAGTTAACATTCTTTTTTCATTCGTTTTTTCCAGTTACGAATCCTTTTTTAAAGCTGATCGTTTTGTGTTCATTTTGCGTAGTTCTTTTTTCGTAACAGATTTAATGTTTAGTATAGAGCTTAGAAAAAATTCGCAGTGTGAGGTAGGCAAGAAGTAAGGCATGTAGCAACATCAGCACGGCAAAGGGCACTCCTTTAAAGGCAAGGAAGGGCAAACATATTTTAAGTCAAGTGATAGCGATTTCTGTATGAGTCGTACGATTTTTGAATCAAGCACGCGCAACGCCGGGCCATGCTGCTAATGAAGAAATAAAACGTTCCAATGAGGTGAGAATTTTCTTGGCGGAATTCTCTCGTTGATGAAAGGAGAATGGCCAGACTGTTTCACGCTGATAGAAATGCAACAGTAACTCAGATAATCCCTGCTTCCAGCGCAAACAGATCGAAAAGCATTTCTGAGCGGAGTCTGTATATCTTGGTTACAAGCTATCATCAAACAACAATGGAATGGTTGCTGAGCAGCATCGCATCTCTCTGGGTCGGGCAGCTTTAAATTGGAACAAAGAAGTGCTAACATCAAAACGATTTTCTCATCATTTCAAGGCTAAGATCAAAATTTATTGTATATAAAATACAATTTTGGCACAAGGCCTACATGCATCGGAAGTTGGCTTAAATATCAACGTTTCAAAAAAGAAGTGCATGACAACTGATAAAAATAATTCCAGTCTGCAACTTACAATCTATAACCAACAAATCACTCGAGTTTTGGAGTTTGTATATCTCAGTCATAAGCTATTATCAAACAACAATGTAATGGTTAATGAGCAGCATCAAATCGCTCTGGGATGGGCATCTTTTAAATGGAACCAAGAAGTGCTAACATCAAGCCGAGTTTATCATCATTTCAAGGCCAAGATCTTTGACGCTTATACCCTAATTGTTGTGATATATGGTCTCGATTGTGTTAACTGGACAACAAAGTCATTTCAAAAGCTCGCCGCATTCAAGTACTACGTCATGAGACTTATGACTGACAAACACCTCAGCGACCGTATCACTATCATTGAGCTATTCAACATTAGCAGGCTTATGTCAATTACATCAGTGATCAAGTCAAGGGTACTTAAACTGCATTGTCATATCACAAGATCAATTCATGGTGTGAGTAAATTATACCTACAAGAAAAGTTAGCTGATATTAGAAGCAAAAGTTAGTCAAAACCCTGGCTTGATAATTTCCACTTATGGAATGAACTCGAGATTTAATCTTTGAACTCTGCTGTTGGAGAAGAATATCTCACGTTGATAAGTAAGACTGCAACAAGTGGAGTAAGCGACGGTTGATGATGATGAACGTAAAACTCTACGGGCCTTGAAGCAGATGGGCTACAGCAATAGAAGAGCACGGCGTGCGTCATTCCTGTCAAATACGAACGACAAACTGGATGTATTGAAATGGTATGTGGAAGATTTTTCTTGGCATATATTGTAACACATGGTACCAATAAATGACAAATAAAATACCGCCGCCTGCCTATGAATTGTCGCTGACAACGAGGTTCAATTTATGTCTATCGTGTACCCATTTTCTGGTAGCATTTTTTAGAAGATCTACACAACGTGTCACAAACCAAATACCGTATTATATTGTTTCGTATCAAAGAGCAATGAGGTCACTCTGTTAAAGTAAACTTCAACAGGCACCGGATTTAAATGAAGTAGAAAAATTTCGATGGGGAGTGAGATTAATGTAGAAAGATGGTGGGATTACATAGTAATAGCATAGACCTAAATTTCAAAAGTGTTCTTCCAGAATATCGTCGATCCCATACAAAAATGAACTAAAAGCGATTCTAAAGGTCAAATGAACCAAACTCCTTACTAGAATTGATTTATTGATTAATACGTTTTCTACGGCTGATCCGTTGTGGCTATGACAATGAACTACATCCAGTAGCAAGGCCTCTGGTCGGAAGATTTTGAGGAACGAAGAGCCACTTCTTAATTTCTGTTGTTCCCAGATGCACCCGGACCCGGAGTGGTAGTACCTGTTAGGGTCCCAGGTATGGATAAATAGTTAACTTCCAAACTGGGGTAAAATACTATTAAAGTATAAAAATTGATTTGTTCAGGAAAAATACGAGCAATATATTTAAAAAAAAGAATTACTAAAAATACATTTGATTTCTTACAAAGAATACATATTCTAGTCATACGAATCGATCCTAAAAATCATGTTGTCATTAAATAACCCATTGAGGTTTTGATATGCCGTAAAACAAAATAAACCAAATCATCTATAGATGCTCACCATTTTGCGAGTTATTTAAAGCAAAAACATTTTTAGATTGTAAGAATTCGTTTTTGGAGATAATAATGATTTAGTGATATACAAAAACAGAAAGGGACGTGAGGCAAGGGTGTGTTTTCTCACCAGACTTATTCAACCTATACAGCGAGGCAATTCAACTCTACCAGGATTCATCACTGGCGGCCACAATCTTAACAACATAAGATACGCAGATGACACAGTACTGATAGCAGACACGGAAAAAAAATTACAAAACTTCCTACAGATGGTAGCGAAGGAGAGTGAGAAGAAGGGACTAAACATAAACTATAACAAGACAGAATGCATGATCATCAGTATAAGGATGATCTCGAAGTGCGATTTACAGACCGGGGACACCAAAATAAAGCATGTGCGGAAGTTTAAATATCGGGGAAGTGTTTCGACAGAGAACGGTAAATACAACACTGAGATCCGAAGATGTATTGGGATGGCAAATGACGTTTTCCAAAAAACTAGGCAGAGAATTGCGAGACAGGAGCATTTCTTTAGTAACAAAGAAAAGAATAATGAGCTGTTACGTGACATCTGTTCTTCTTTACGGCAGCGAATGTTGGAGAGTCTCCTCAAAGATGAAGAAGTGGCTCGAGGCGATGTGGTTCTACAGAAGGATGCTAAGGATATCATGGACCGAGCGTGTGAGAAACGATGAGGTTTCGGAGAGGATGCGAACAAGGAGGATGCTTATAGTTAACATCAGGAAGAGGCAGATGAAATTTCTGGGACACGTAATGAGAAAGCAGGGCCTGGAGTATCTGATACTCACAGGTCGAAAGAGAGACAAGGGAAAGCAATGCATGACATACCTGGCGGTCTTAAGCAAGTGGATGACAGAACGTGTTCAGGGTGAGGAAGCATATGGGAGGAACTTGTTGAGAGCTGTAAAGGACAGGGGCAGGTGGAGAGCTATGATCGCCTACGTCTTGAAAGGACATGGCACATAAAAAGAAACGATATAAATCTTACGCTGTTACATCAAAATGTCGAAACTATTTGGATTCTATTGATAGGCTCAAATATCCGGGATACTGGCTTATGGGATATAGACGTTCTTAATCGGGTGTTATTATCAAGTAGCTATAAGTTAAATACAGGGATCAGTTAGTGAAGTAATATATGACAGATTAGCAGAAAATAATCAACATCACACGGGCTAAAATAACGCAACAATAAACGCATAATCGATTGATTCACTTTCAAAAGAGTTCTTCCATAACATCGTCGAATCCATTTTAAGATTGATTGAGACATTTCTAAACGTTAAATGATCCTAACTCCTTACTCGAAATAATTAATTGACTGATTCGTTTTCTAGGGCTGATCAACCCTTTGCGGGTTATTTAAAACCAGAAAATGCTTTTAGATTGCATATTTTTCTTTTTGAAGATTTAGTGATACAAGTTTTAATAATTAACGCATAGGTGGAATAGGTGGATTCATAACTTTCCCAATGGTATTTGCGCGTGAGGGTATATAACGAACCCGACGGGAAATAGAACTCAATTCTCCGATTAGGAACTCAGAGTACTTATTCATTTCACCTCCTGCACATCCAAGCTTACAAGCACCTGGTATTTTCAAGCGGTCACCCATCTAGGAACTGACTAGGATCGACGTTACTTAACCTCAGTGATGTGGCCGTAGGCCGATTCACTAGAAGAATGTGCCTAATAAAATGACTGGTAAGTGTATATGAATAGTACTTATGGCATCATTGATTAGAAAGAGACTCTCGTAGAAGGATTAAGTCCTGGATATGATCAGTCTATTCATTTATTTCAAGTCGAGAGTGATTGTTTTATTCGCGTTTGTTTCGGCAGCAAAACTGCTCCCTACCGATATTCAAATATTATCGTGGAAGTTTTCATATCTTTTTCTTCTCCTTTGTACAGATAAACGCATCAGAATTGGCGATGACATTCGCCGAATTCTAATTCCTGACATACCCTCTCCGCTATCCCAACCATTGTACTTCTATCTTTCCCCACATCTCGGCAGGTCACGAGGAAGAAAATTCGGAATATCTCGTTGCTTTAAAAACTACGAGAGGCAAGCAGATAGAAATCGTTTCCGAATTGCACTGGGTTGCAGAAGAGCTAAGGTAGAATATATGAATTGGAAATAGGCGTCGATCTAAGATGACGGCGGCGGCGGCGAGGGGGGGGGGCGTAAGAAGGGGAGAAAGAGAGTGAAGTGGCAGCTGGGTTTTGGAATCTAGAACACTCAGATCGGAGAAGGAATTTTGAATAACTTTGAACTTTAATACACGGAGAAAAATCCACAAGAAGAAGAAGAAGAAGAAGAAGAAGAAGAAGAAGAAGAAGATAAAAGTTGTTTTTTTTTTAATTCTCATAAAAATACACCAAAACTTTTCATGTGCAGTTGGTTCATAGATAACAGTGAAGAATTTAAACAATTGACTTTAGTGCTTGTGTTCGAATGAAAAAAAAATGAATTAAAAAACATATATTGTGTCACTTCACCGAGATAAGAATAAAAAATGTATTTCTTTTACATTTGTACATTAAAGTGTTATTTTCTTCAGAAAAGTTTGTTTTACCTCCGAAAGGTTAAATCACAATATAGACTTGACATTTTAAAACTCAACTAAAACTGTCTGAATCACAAACATACATCAATACATTGTTAAATATGTAAAAAATACAAAAAAAAAAAAAACAAACAAAAAAAAACTTCTATACTTAAGACTGATAGAAAAAACAATCCGGAAATGCAAATGAAACTCCAAAAGCATTCATTACGATTACTTATAATAGCTGAGTGATTTATCAGAGCAGGAAGTATAAAAATAAGCTAAATTTCCCCGAAATCGAATACATGATAAAAATAACAATATTGTCGTATTAACTCTCTAGTTTACGACACAAATCTATATCATAATGAAGGGTAGTGCATGTGTGTCCGTCCATCTTACCGAAAGTTTGTTTTTCGATCTGGGCGAATCATAAACAACATGATGCAACAGATAATACCTAATGTAGTAAACATGATTAAAAATTATATAAAGAACTCATTTAAAATCAAATTTAAAATTTAAATTTAAATATCGGACAGAATGAAAGATTAAAAAAAAAACAATTTTTTATTAAAGGTTTTACTTTAATTTCGCTTTTTTGTTGCAATTGCAATTGATATCGTCTAATTAAACTGTAATTAAAACTTAAGCGAGGTATAATATTATTTTTCTAGCAGGTATACTGTGACGTATTCGAAATATTCTGGTACGCTAATGTTTTTTAAGAGTGACTTTATGTGTATAGATCATAAAAAATGGTGGTTAAAAAAATGTGCGCAAAATAATTGTAACTAACTACGGAGATCGGTTGCGTATACGAAGAATTATGCCGAATTAAGGTGTCGAATAATGATAAAATATTATATCTAAATTCTTATAACTTTTACGTGCATAGGAAGCTGAAGGTAAAAGACCGATGACCCTAAAGCCCTTCGCAGGATCTATCCTAAAGGCAACCCTAAAAGGTCGGGTTATAGGCTGGTTGATATAATCATGGTATTCGGAAAGGAATTCCGAAATTCCCCTCATCTAAAACAAGATTCAAGATTTTTTATCAACCTTTTGCAGGTTATTTAAAGCTAGAAAATATTTTTAGATTGTATAAATGTTTTTTGAGTTGCAAATGATTTACTGATACAAGTTACGCTAATTAACCCATAGGCGGGAGGGAAAGAGGTGGATACTTACCTTTCTCAAGGTTATTTGTGTGTAAGTGAACATAACGAGTCAAACTGGAATTAGAATTCGGCGTCTCCGCTTGCCCATTACACTAGCTGCTCATCCAATCTTAGAGCACCTGGTATTCCCAAGCGGTCACCCATCTAGCTGCTGCCTCAATGCTGCTTAATTTTTGTCATCGTACGTGAACCGGTATTTCAACGTGATATGGCCGTATGCCTTCAATAAACGAAAAAATTTTTCGATCCTATTAAAATATAAAACTAGTTTTTATCATATTTTCTCTGTGACAGTTTGTCGTTCATAGTGTATTTAAGGGTTTTAATAGGAAAACTTGCAAATAGTGACTTTAGGCTTGTCACGTATGTGTGATCATCTGCAAGAGTCTTTTAACCAGGAATTTCAAGCTTACATTTTTTGTGTCGCATTCTAACAGTTAATATATGTCTATATATATGGCAACAGCAAAAGAAAAAAAAAACAAAAAAAAAACAGTAATTGTTACAAAACGAGAAGCTAGTACCAGCACCAAAACGAAGACTACATTCACTGAAAATTTTGCTTTGTGTTTGGTCAAATATGAAAGGTGTCATTCGAGATTTTTGAACATGGGAGAACTATTATTGAAGATGTTTATGATCAGCAATATGATCGGATAAACAAAGCTTTGCCTTGAAAATGTCATGTTTTTGTAAAGAGAAATGATGTTATTCTCCATTGAGACAAAACAAAGACATTTAAAAATAACAAAAAATAAAAAAGGTCGTAATGTTTGAACGTTCTTCCATATCCTCCATATTGAAAAAATTAGCACCAACCGAATTTTATTTGTTTTGATCGCTAAATTATTTCATAAAAGGACAGGACATTCAAAAACAAAGCAAAGTTGAAAACAGTCTTAAAAAAAAAAATAATCGGCGAAAACCCCAACCAACTTTCTTTGGAAAAAAAGAATTGCATTCCCGTAGTACAGTGGTCGTTGAAAATGAAGGTGCTTACATTTCTAATAAATAATATTTCCGAAAATTACATTTCATTTCCGTTCTGCTAAAATGCAATTATTTCTCGAGCAAACTAATATATCTTTAAGTTGAGTCAAATTTGTTCTTTAGATGAAGAACGGGGATGGATCTTCTTATTCTGCAAGATTTTCTTCAAAATTATTACACACGTTCATGAAAATGAACACCTGGTTGTCAGCTTCTGTTGGATAGATTTACAACACTATTTGTAAAAATCTGCGATAATTTTGCATAGTGACCTTGACATATTAGGAAATGATACAATACAATGAGAAAACCGCCTGCATACGGATAGAAAATTAATTCAGTAAATATAGAAGCATAAAAAAGAGGTGTAAGACAAGGATGTCTTCTCAGCGGACTTATTCACTCATATAAGTCCTACAAGGATTCATTATTTCTTTTCAGTGTTGATGGTAGATACAGAAAAGAAATTACAAGACCGTCTACAGAAGGTAGTGGCCTAAAGCGAGAAGAAAGGACTAAATATCATTTATAAGAAGAGAGAATGCAAGGATGTCAGCAAAAGAAACAGTTCGAGATGAGAATCACAAATAGGAATTACCAAAAACAAGCGAATATATCAATTTAAATGCCTGAAGAGTATTTTAACAGAAGTTGGAAACTGCGGCACCGAAATCCGAAGGCGCATTGTGACAGTGAAAAATGTTTTCCAAAAACTAAGCAAAGTATTAAGAACTTGGAAAATTTATTTAGAAACAACGAAAAGAGTATTGGATTCCGTAATATCAGTCCTTCTATATCGCAGAGAATGCTGGAGAATTTTCACCCAGATTAGGAAGAAAATTGAGGTGGTAGAAATGTGTTTTTAGGCGAGAATGCTGAGAATACCATGAACTGAAACTTATATATTGAATTAGAAACAGACAGTTGAAATAGAAAGGGGACACAATCATGATAGAGGGCTTGGAAAATTTAACACTCACAAGACATAATGACGACAATCGGGACAGAGGACGCATGAACTACCTAGCGAGCTTGTGTTAAATGGATAAGAGAATAGAGATTAGGAGAGATAACAAACAGACAAAATTTACTAAAAGCTACAAAGGACAGAGAATTGTAGAGAACCTTGATTACCAACTTCCTGAAGAGACATAGGAAACGGAAGACGAAGTTATAAATTATTACTTTTACATTCCAAAAATTGTTAGTGAAAGAACATTTAGCGTAGGCGTTTCCGGGTAAAAAAATGCTAGTGTCTTGTGTCATATTAAATATTGTTTCCTCTTTTGGAGTATTCTCTTCAGAAAGGTGAAATCATTCTTATTTGTTGCAGTCGCAAAAGAAGGTTTCTTGGCTTGTAAAAATACCATTCTGTATTAGTCTATATTTCTGAGATGAGATGTTGTAACCATTTACATTATTTGTATTGTTCGGGTAGCTGTCCTCATTTTTATTGTCATATGCACGACGTTTCGGCTGTTGTACGACCCAGCGTTCTTCAGGTGATATACGTTGATATTTCGAACAGAACCCTTTATTTCGTCCAATCGGGTAGATTGTTCTAGTTCCACGTGACATACCTGTTTTGGATATCTCAGTTTTAGTTATTTCCCTTTAGTCGCCAAGTCTAAAACGTTTTGTATACCACTGCTGTGGCCAGGTATTGAACTCATAACTCAGTGAATTACTTCAACCAAAGCGTTGAGTCATTCAGTAATGTTTGTGTATTTTTTTCCTATCTGTCCTGATTAACGTACCATATTCCATACGCAAGCTCGTCAGTTAGATGACACGTTCCCCCTTGACCTTGATATTCCACATGGGTATCAAAATCTTCCTTCTTTTCTCATTTTGTGTATATGGAAGTCCAGCTCTCTCTTTTCTGATTCCTTTTTTATTTCCATTTTAATAAGGACTTCATAGTTGAATTTGACTATGATATTCTCAGTATCCTTCTGTAGAGCAACATTTCTGTTGCCTCCAGGGTTCTCATCTGTGAGAAAGTTGTTCAGTATTCACAACCATGTAAAGGGTTTGATATTACATAAAGACTCAGCACTATTTTCTCTGTTACTAACGAAATTTTCCTGTTTCTTAATACTTATCATTTTAAGGGTCGCATTGACTATTTCCCTGCCCGTTCGGCTTTCGGTGACGCGTTTTCCATATTCTGTTAAAAGACATCTCAGATATTTGAACTTCTGTACTTGCTTGTGACTAACAATTCCAATTCGTGTTTCTCACATTGGGCATTTCTTTTACTAGCCACAATAAAATCTGTTCTTATACTGTTGATAGTTAAGCCTTTCTTTTTACCTTCCATTATGAATTACTCTGACTCAAAATGTCATTGTAGAATTGTAGTTTTTACCATAGTCAATAATACAACAATTTGAAGCTGTATATCTAGGATACCAATTCCCCAAGTAGTTATGATTACCCCTCTGTAGCGGTGCATTAAAATGTTGACTTTCTTTATTGGTCTATAATGAAAGAACCTGGTGAACGATATGATCTGGTAGAGAGAGATAGGAAGGACAAATAGGAAAGATACTGATTGAAATATTGGGTGAAAAAGAATTAGAAGGAGATAGAGATATCGGGGAAGAGAGAGAGAGAGGGAGATAAATCTTAAAAAAGAGAGAAGAAAAGATAGAAGGGACAACAAGAGAGATAATTGAGAGAGACGGAGAAGAAAATAGCGAATAGATGCAGAATAGAGGCAACCGATATTATACAAATTTATTATTTTTGGCGTTTTGAAGACAAAATTAAATATAAAAAAATAATCGACGGATTTATGAAATCATTTTACAAGAGTTTATTATTTTATTTCTAGCAAGAAATGAAAGTATTTATAAGCACAACAAAAATTTTTAAACTTGAAAAATCCGAAAAGTGTCTTCAATAATAAATGATTGGTAATTTGGAACTTTTTTGTCTGCATTATAATAAAATTAAACTCATCACTAGCAATCCTCTTAGAGGAAAGTGAAAGCTAGACAATATCCCTATTCGAGAAAATACCCACGTGGGAGCAGTCCCACAAAGTTTGATTTCTTTGGAAAACGCTGTCTGTGTGGAACTTTCTCCTTACATATTTGGAATACAAAGGAATGTGGGTGATTTGGCTCCATGTATCATATTCACAGCAAAAAAATATGAAATTTTAAATTCAAAAATAATCGGCGGACTTATGAAATCATTTTACAAGATTTTATTATTTTGTTCTTAGAAAAAAATGAAAGTATTTATAAAGAATTATAAATAAGTATTTATAAGAATTTTTAAACTTGAAAAATTCCGAAAGTGTCTTCAATAATAACTGATCGCTAATTTGCAGTATTTTTATCTGCATTAGAATAAAATTAAACTCACCAGCAATGATCCTATAAGACAGTGGATGCTGGACAATATCCCTACTGAAGAAGTGGAGATTAGAGGTAACAGATTTGTGCTTCTACAGAAGCTTTCTGAGGATACCGTGGATGGAGCAATGCAAGAAATGAGAAAGATTTAAGGAAACTAGCAACGAAAACGAAACTTGCGATTAGGATAAAAAAAAAAACAGGTTAAATGTCTCTGGCAGATAAGAAAGAAATAAGGTTTAGAGAGTTTGACACTCACAAGACATATTGATGGTAAGAGAAACTATCTGAAACTTAGAGTAAATTACCCAACGAACTTGCGTAGAACAAAGACTGAGAAGAATAGTAAGGAGACAAAAAACTGTTTCGAGATACAGAGAAATAATGTTTTACATGCATTCAAGCAAACATTAGCATATGAATTCAAACACCGTTTTACTTAGATTATTGACAAATCAAATTTAAATTGATTATAATAATCAAATCTGTATCTTTTTTATTAAAAAAAGAAGAAAAAAAGAAGCAAAAAAACCAAAAAACTAAAAAACAATTGATTTAATTATTACCAGTTTAGTGTAAAGTTCTATGTCAGGCCGCTCTTCGAGTGATACTGGTACCATGTCTCCGAATAATGCGTGTCGCATAATCTGGTTATCGGCGACGAAACCCGTTCCACCAACAGGCTTATGAATGTATAAATCTCCAGCTTTCAACCCTGATATGCACAGAGAAATGATTAGATACTCAGCTGCACAGAGACCTTACGTCCAGGCTCGATTGTATACTAATTTCTTTCGGGTCCCAAGCACTTAAGAGACTTAAGGTCAGGAAATGAATTTTTGTAAAAAAAAAAAAAAAAAAAAATCACAATCATTTTGCATAGATCAAGACCTTCGTAAGTTCTTAACTGTACTTGTGAGTACATTTTTGTTGTGTTTCTT
This sequence comes from Acanthosepion lycidas, assembly GCA_963932145.1. NCBI lineage: Eukaryota > Metazoa > Mollusca > Cephalopoda > Sepiida > Sepiidae > Acanthosepion > Acanthosepion lycidas. The sequence goes on from OZ010576.1 coordinate 34,935,658, forward strand.
TAAGGCTTTATCTACCAGGGATCCCTTCAATATGTCTATTTGGAACCTTTTCTAATTATTAACATTACAGCAAAGGTTATAGGAAATAGAGAAATAAAAAAAAGATCTGTACTGTTAAGCGAAACCATATAAGGTTGGGTCACTCATTGTAGGTAAAAGATTCGTAGAATGCAATTTCAAGAGGTGTAAAAACATTTGCATATCGGATTGACACAAACTTTGTTTTTAGATTAAGATTTCAGATTTGCTGTCTTGAGAGGATAAATCCAGTTAGGATATGGTTTAAATAGACATTGCGTTGGGGAATTGTAAATTATGATCGTTTGAATTCTGTTTACACTGATCGCAAATCTCCAGCTTGGATTTAAATGTTCGGAATGATTCAATCGTTCAATTGTATTACCGCTACGTTACTCTGTTCAAAGTTTGTTCAACTTCATTTATCGGATTGTTGACGTGTCCTCATGAAGCAGCGCCATTTTGTATTCACATACGGTTTGTAAAATGCGACTGAGTTATAAGTTTTAATTTTGGTTTGAAATGCGTTCATTCACATTGCATCTTCAATTTGCCAAATTTTACGCAATATACTGGATCAAGATACCATTATCTAATTATGCATCTCTTGTAAGATAACGTGTACCGCTTTAATGTAGAAACAACTGATGCTTTCTATTTAATTACAAACGTTTATGACAAATTTACTGACATCTTTTTCTTTTTCTTTCAGAGTTTTTAAAGGTGAAATTCGAGGTAAACATGCAAAACTGGCACAGAGACGGATATACATTTTTTTAAAATACAAAAGTTAACCAGATATAGTGCCCAAGATCGTCTAAAAGGAAAAGGTTAATGATAAATTTATTGAGATGAATGTGAGATGTGTGATATGAATGAAAATCAAGATGAATAAGGAGGACATATAACAAGAGATTCTTCACTTGAAGAACTTAAAATTGTAGCATTTGAGGAAATAACCATGTGGGAGCATAAAGTATGACTTCCTTTGAAAACGCAGGCTGTGTGGAACTTTCTCTTGACATATTTGGAATACAAAGGAATATGGGTAACTTGGATCCGTGGAAGTAACATGATCATAACAAAAAGTATGAAATGATTTATAAACAATAGATGAATTATATATATATATATATATATATATATATATATATATATATATATATAAGAAAATTATATCTTCTGGAGCTTTATGTTAAATTTATAAACATTTTTCTATTTGATCTTTATGATATTCTCTCGGATTTAATCCATATTTGTTTCAATTCACACACACACACACACACACACACATATATATATATATATATATATATATATATATATATATATATTCGCGCGCACATACACAGACAAACATACACACAGAGAAATATATACACACAGATACACACACACACACATATATATAATGTCAAAATTCATCTACTGAAAATTATACAAACAGTTTGTTTCATATTACCCAGGAAAATAAATTCTGACTAGCGTAGGTAAAGATGCAAAATTTTAATTGATCGTCTGTAATTTACCAATTAAGAATAATCGATTTAGAATTAGATTGATGCTTTAGTTCAAGAGTCAAAGAGTCAGACTGGTTTTTGTGAAGAGATTATTACCAATTGATTTAGAAATGGCATGTTAATGGTAATATATACCGTTCTGTCAGAAGGAAACGTTCGCTAATCATTGACCGAGCAGCCTGTGCTATATTTAGTTGAACATTATAAAATCTTTCTATTAAAAGAATCCAGAACAATATGTAATTCAAGGATGCTAACTGCTATTGCTATATAAAGTAGTGATGTGGGCTTACAGAATGGTAACATTTGTTTGATGTAAGGTGGACGTTAATGTATTGATTACCGTATTTTCCGGCTTACAAGGCGCTGCGGCTTGGAAGACGCACCATAATACCAGAAAGAAATTTCTAAGAAAAATAAGTCATTCTCATACAACAACACATTCACCATGCTTCCCTCACATACTGGGGCCACGTATTGTTTACCTTAATCACTCGTCCGATTTTCTTTGTATGGCAATGGCATACTAGTTGATGGTTAATAAATATACTGTACATATTTCATTGTCCAAGCGTCGTTCAAAAAAATGAATTGAACATTTTTAAAATATGCATGTAAAAATATAAAACAATCAAAGAAATTTTGGAAATACAATTAAGAGCTAAGTACTGACGTTACATCATATAAAAGGCTGAATTAGATAGCTAACATTATAGTGTAAAGACTCAACATACAAATCCACTTTTCTACCTGTCAAGCCAATTAGGTGACCGTCCAAGCTTACTTGGGGTTAGGCGTTATCTTACATTCATCTTGGAAGACGCACACGTATTTTTCAGGGTATTTTGGGGAAAAATGAGTCTTGTAAGCCAGAAAATATGGTACGTTACTATTTTCATTATCACTTTAATCAACACGTACCTATAAGTTTCAGTTGTTACAGTTTTTTTTCTACGATATTCTGTAGCGCCAGTCCACGACGATTTAAGAGTTATTGTCTCCGCTAAAACTTAGAGACTTCATTCACTCGAAGCCATTTTCAAGTATTGTTCTGAGAAAGCAGTTGTTTATAGATGACAATTTAGATATTTGTCCTGCATTACGTCCATATGAAAGCCTGACGGCGCTATTTGAGTCTGAGGTAAAGTTTTGGTTTTGTAGCAATTTGCGGTGTTCTAAAAAACGAAACTTAGTGAAGCATATTGTATGTATAATAAACCATTTCTCGTATACTAAAGTTATAACTGATCCCTACACCGAGGGATTTGGAGAGTTTAGTATTTACCAATTCAACATGATATGTGACAAATAGAAATTAGCAAAAAAAAAAAAAAAATCATTCTTCATCTCGGAAGAGCGAATTTCTTTATTGCCTAATCACCTTCAAAATTTTAAAAAATTGCTGACACTTATAAGTTATTCCAAAATTCGCTTGAAGATGAAACAGAACTAATGCCTTTAATTTAATTATATAAACAACAAACAAAAAAAATTCGATTAAAATTCAAACTCTACAACCTATGCACAAACAGCAAATGGAAGATGATTAGTAATCCATATCGTATCCACGATATCTCCACATTCACACTGTCTACCAGAGTTTAGGATTAAAATTCGCCACCGGTCTAAAAAAAGAAAAGAAAAAAAAGATGACACAATTATTACCTTAACCAAGAACCACAATTTAAACCACATTTATTATGAAAAAAGTTTCATACATGGCATATTAGCAGCCTCTATAACAAATACCATCGATATTGCACTACCCAAGAGATATATGCAAGCATTAAAAAACTTGTTCACGAACAAATCATCTCCATCCGACAAAGGAGATTGTATAGTTATTATGGCCACCAACATCTACACTGGAAAATTAGAACCCTGCTAAATAACGACAAAACCAATGAACTTATTATAAACGCTGAAGCACATCGGTTCAACAAAGTTATCAAGAAATTATTAGAAAATCAAAATAAATTTTGGTCTCGATTAAGAGATTATCACTCCAAAATACCTACACTAAATGGCTTACACGAGACACACAAACCCAACATTGTATCTGGAATAGACAGTGCATCCCACAATTTAGCTAGAGACATCACTAAAATCCTAACTCCTTTCCTAGGTACCATCAATACTATACACATCAAACATTCGGATGATACACTCCAAAGAATACAAAACAAATATGACTAACATGTATATGACTAGTTTAGACATTAAATCACTATACACCAATATACCCATCACGAAATGCCTTAATATACTAAGAAATCACCTAAAAAAATCCCAGGATAAGTTTCTTCAACCTGTCCACAAAATCATAAGGATATGTAAATTAATCACTAACCACTGTTTCTTTTCTTTCAATAACATCTACAAACAAAAATTCGGTTTACTCATAGGGTCTCGTTGTTGTGACCATGTTCAGCATAGTCTATGAATATAGAATACAGCGCAGTACGTAACCTGTTCAATGAAACAACGTTAAAGATTAATAATCTCGAGTCAGATACTCTACTGAATCTGACTATATCGCCGATACCATCAGCAGCTGTTTCGTAATTCTTCAGTCTTCCATATCAAAGGCTGGTAGTGTATATTCGGGAAAAACATGGCTGCCTTTATACACGTCGCATTGAATATTTTGAGCCTTCTGATTGGTTAACCCTTGTATTGGTGAACTATAAAATGAGTCAGCTCGTTTTGGCTGGCTCACTAGTACACCAGGGTATACAAAAATTCCAACACTCCTGTCAGTGGTGTTCTCACTTGCCTCTTTCTAGAATTCTTATAATTCGCCCCATTTAAACATATCATATCTAACTCTACTTACCTAAGATACATAGATGACGCCCTCTTACATTGTCCCCAAGATACTAGCATTTTAAACATAATAGTTATAGCTAAATAAAATTGGACTAACCTGTCAAATTCACACACGAATTTGAGACAAATAACTCGTTATCTTTCCTCGATATCCTATTAATATGTAACGATAATTAGATTTTAAATTTTACCGGAACCTAACTAACTAATATTACTTTATCAATTTCTATTCCTATCACAACCGTAGAAAAAAAAATCAGGAATAATTATAGGATTTTACCTTAAAGTCTGTAGGATATATAGCTCTGAATAGATTAGTGAAGAAGAGGTTTATATTGAGAACACATTCAAACTACTACACTACTACTACTACATTTCATTTTGAACGCAAAAAACGCCCCAAAAAACAAACGAGTACGCAAAATCCATAAAACAAACAAAAATAACAAATACTTCCCAAAAAAATTTTCCAAAATTTATAATCCTACCCATCAAAACTTCACAAATGAATTAGAAATCCCGGACATGAGCATAGTTACCACCACCTCCAAGACTACCAGAGATATAATCAGGATGAAAAATAAAAGAAAAAACGAATTCAAATGTCGGAGTTTATCAAATCAAATGTCTACAGTGCAATAACATGTATATTGGGGAGACATCACGCGATCTAAGAACCCGCATTCAGGAACACAAAAGAAACTTGTGATTAGATAAACATCGAACTATCTAGTCTTACACCGCAACGATGTGGGACATAACTTTTATATCACCAATGACAGCCTCATTAAAAAAGAACATAAACCTTTAAAGAGAAAATATTATAAAAACATACTTCTAGCAATACTACCAACTGTCAGCACACACTTAAAAAACTACATTACTTCAGGATTTTTCTACAGATCCATTATTCATGAATCTAACTTATCTTTTTCTAATACATAAAAATTAAAGAAGATATGTGCAAAATACGCACGTGGTATGCTTTAATAAAAATCAAAATAGAACAAAATGTTTCAAAACATCCTGCTGCGTAGCACTAACTTTTACCCACGTACAGAATGTTTCTCCCACATATTTGAATATTATCCATTACTTCATTACACGTGACACGTATCTAACCAATCAGAAATATCCAAACACAACACATAGCATTAATCTGCTTCACTTTGCTTTTTATCATTTGTGTCTTGATCTCTGATAAAGCTTTAATGAATTGAAACGTTTTAGATTCAGATGTGTTTCCTACTTGTTCTTTGTCACTCTCTCTCTCTCTCTCTCTCTCTCTCTATATATATATATATATATATATATATATATATATATGCATAATTTACAATTGGAAAACATTTATTGTCCGGAAAATATATCCGATTATGCATTTCGCCGTTTAAGTTTCATCAGATCGAAAGCTAAAAAATGAGTTGTGTGTGTGTGTGTATTTGCGTATGTTTAAATAGGGAAATCCTATAACACACACACACCTACCCCCCATATATATATATATATATATATATATATATATATATATATATATATATATATATATTACGATGGATTAGTTGTCGTCTAACTTACGCAGAAATGAACACTAACAACACATTTTAACAGATATATATATATACCAAAATTAAACAAAAAATATCTTGAAATAATAAAGAGCAAATTTATTCAATAAAATCGTCAATGGTTTCAACC
>OZ010576.1:34946722-35106722 GCA_963932145.1 Acanthosepion lycidas
TATATATATATATATATATATATATATATATATATATATATATATATTGGTTTTGGTTGTTTCTTTTTATTTTATTATCTGGACACGCATGCAAGTCCACCATTTTTATTGTGGGATAGACATTCCAGGAGACACGGGTTTTTCACCTAAACACCCGATCAGCATACTCCCATAACAAACCCAATATATATTGGATCCACTCTAAACGATACTAAAATAAGCTTTTCAATCGATATCGCCGCAAAACATCAAAGGATCTAGGTATCTAGATCCAAATTCAGAAAAAAAAAACTTCAAAATATATCAGTAGAAATAGTAACATAAGCCAGGAAATTAAGCCAGTTAGATTTTGGATATACACACAAGACAACTGGATGGCAAGAAGTTATGTAAACGCCCCTATTCACGAATGGGCGGCAGAGTAAAATTGAAAACTGACTGGTAACCATATATATCTTGATTGACCGATGTTACATTAACGGAGCCCAGATGTGAATAAAAAAAATATTTTACGTTTGAAAAATATGATCTAGTATCATTATCATTCGTAAATTACAACTTTACAAATGCTAGTATTTAAAAAAAAAATCATTTACTTAAAAGAGTTTCTGTACAATTCAGTGGTACACAAAAATAATTTAGGTGAATATTTGTTAAATAATATCCATTATATTATAATTCGCCATGTTCTTCCGTTAGCAAGTGGAAAAGTTAACACTTGCGTTACTCTCTGCCATTACCTCAGATAAATAATAGGTCATTCCGTTTTGATAGCGAAGAAAGATGGGAGGTAAAAATACATTGTTGGCGCTGTTTGGTGTTATTGAGAAAAAGGATGCAAACATAATAATACGAAGAAAAAGAAGATATAAAAAAATAACAATAGAGGGTGTCATAACGCTTTCATGCCTTTAACGTATACTTCACTGACATCGAATTGAAGAGTCAATTTTGAAACATTTTATTTGTACTCGCTTACTTCGTGAAATAATGACCTGGATTTATATGTATGATTGGTATTGCAATATTTTGTTAAAGGTGATAAGTTGAACTATGTAACGATGTAACAGGGGGGTTTTCACGGGTAATTTACAGTCATAGAATTCACAAGAAGCTTATTAGGTCATTAATTTAAGAATTAGGAAAAATGAGAAAATTCAAGTCGGAAAGCCATGCAATTTTCCCGGGCAGTGCTAGTTTGGTTTTAGCTTATCGTTCTGTAGTAGGTGTGCAAATTGGTAATGCATTTATCGATCCGTAAAATGTCGCATCACAATAATATATAAGAAAGAAAGTAAAAGGAAAGAAATAACAGGAAATTTAAAAACAATTTTAATATGAAAAAAAAATGAGAAATAAATGGGAATTTTGAAAATGCTAAAAAGAAACATAAATATGAATGGGGAAATATAAATAAAAGAAATATGATATTGAGTAAATAAAATTATAAATTAAATGTAATAATGGTAAATAAAAGAAATGATATGGAAATAAAAGAATGAAAGAAAACATAAAAGAAACAGTAGTAAATTGACAGATTATGAGTAAATAAAAGGAACTATAAAAAATAAAAGTTTGGAAGATTGGAAAAATAAAAGAAACAGTAGAAAATTAGTAAAAAATGATTGAATGAAAGAAATGACGTAGAAATAAAAGATTGGAAAAATAAAAGAAAAAGTAGAAAATTAGCAAAATATGATTGAATGAAAGAAACGATGTAGAAATAAAAGATTGGAAAAATAAAAGAAACAGTAGAAAATTAGCAAAATATGATTGAATGAAAGAAACGATGTAGAAATAAAAGATTGGAAAAATAAAAGAAAGAGTAGAAAATTAGTAAAAAATGATTGAATGAAAGAAATGACGTAGAAATAAAAGATTGGAAAAATAAAAGAAAAAGTAGAAAATTAGCAAAATATGATTGAATGAAAGAAACGATGTAGAAATAAAAGATTGGAAAAATAAAAGAAATAGTAGTAAATTAGCAAAATATGATTGAATGAAAGAAACGGTGTAGAAATAAAAGATTGGAAAAAAAAGAAGCAATATATGATTGAATGAAAGAAACGATGTCGAAATAAAAATTGGAAAAATAAAAGAAACAGTAGAAAATTAGCAACATATGATTGAATGAAAGAAACGCTGTAGAAATAAAAGATTGGAAAAATAAAAGAAACAGTAGAAAATTAGCAAAATATGATTGAATGAAAAAAACGATGTAGAAATGAAAGATTGGAAAAATAAAAGAAACAGTAGAAAATTAGCAAAATATGATTGAATGAAAGAAACGGTGTAGAAATAAAAGATTGGAAACAAAAGAAGCAATATATGATTGAATGAAAGAAACGATGTAGAAATAAAAGATTGGAAAAATAAAAGAAACAGTTAAAAATTAGCAAAATATGGTTGAATGAAAGAAACGATGTAGAAATAAAAGATTGGAAAAATAAAAGAAACAGTAGAAAATTAGCAAAATATGATTGAATGAAAGAAACGGTGTAGAAATAAAAGATTGGAAACAAAAGAAGCAATATATGATTGAATGAAAGAAACGATGTAGAAATAAAAGATTGGAAAAATAAAAGAAGCAGTAAAAAATTAGCAAAATATGATTGAATGAAAGAAACGATGTAGAAATAAAAGAATGGAAAAATAAAAGAAACAGTAGAAAATTAGCAAAATATGATTGAATGAAAGAAATGACGTAGAAATAAAAGATTGGAAAAATAAAAGAAACAGTAGAAAATTAGCAAAATATGATTGAATGAAAGAAACGGTGTAGAAATAAAAGATTGGAAACAAAAGAAGCAATATATGATGGAATGAAAGAAACGATGAAGAAATAAAAGATTGGAAAAATAAAAGAAACAGTAGAAAATTGGCAAAATATGATTGAATGAAAGAAACGGTGTAGAAATAAAAGATTGGAAACAAAAGAAGCAATATATGATTGAATGAAAGAAACGATGTAGAAAAAAAGATTGGAAAAATAAAAGAAACAGTAAAAAATTAGAAAAATATGATTGAATGAAAGAAACGATGTAGAAATAAAAGATTGGAAAAATAAAAGAAACAGTAGAAAATTAGCAAAATATGATTGAATGAAAGAAATGACGTAGAAATAAAAGATTGGAAAAATAAAAGAAACAGTAGAAAATTAGCAAAATATGATTGAATGAAAGAAACGGTGTAGAAATAAAAGACTGGAAACAAAAGAAGCAATATATGATGGAATGAAAGAAACGATGTAGAAATAAAAGATTGGAAAAATAAAAGAAACAGTAGAAAATTGGCAAAATATGATTGAATGAAAGAAACGATGTAGAAATAAAAGATTGGAAAAATAAAAGAAACAGTAGAAAATTAGCAAAATATGATTGAATGAAAGAAACGATGTAGAAATAAAAGATTCGAAAAATAAAAGAAGAAAAAATATGATTGAATGAAAGAAACGATGTAGAAATAAAAGATTGCAAAAATAAAAGAAACAGTAGAAAATTAGCAAAATATGATTGAATGAAAGAAACGGTGTAGAAATAAAAGATTGGAAACAAAAGAAGCAATATATGATTGCATGAAAGAAACGATGTAGAAATAAAAGATTGGAAAAATAAAAGAAACAGTAGAAAATTAGCAAAATATGATTGAATGAAAGAAACGGTGTAGAAATAAAAGATTGGAAACCAAAGAAGCAACATATGATTGAATGAAAGAAACGATGTAGAAATAAAAGATTGGAAAAATAAAAGAAACAGTAGAAAATTAGCAAAATATGATTGAATGAAAGAAACGATGTAGAAATAAAAGATTGGAAAAATAAGAGAAACAGTAGAAAATTAGCCAAATATGATTGAATGAAAGAAACGATGTAGAAATAAAAGATTGGAAAAATAAAAGAAGAAAAAATATGATTGAATGAAAGAAACGATGTAGAAATAAAAGATTGAAAAATAAAAGAAACAGTAGAAAATTAGCAAAATAGGATTGAATGAAAGAAACGGTGTAGAAATAAAAGATTGGAAACAAAAGAAGCAATATATGATTGAATGAAAGAAACGATGTAGAAATAAAAGATTGGAAAAATAAAAGAAACAGTAGAAAATTAGCAAAATATGATTGAATGAAAGAAACGATGTAGAAATAAAAGATTCGAAAAATAAAAGAAGAAAAAATATGATTGAATGAAAGAAACGATGTAGAAATAAAAGATTGCAAAATTAAAAGATACAGTAGAAAATTAGCAAAATATGATTGAATGAAAGAAACGGTGTAGAAATAAAAGATTGGAAACAAAAGAAGCAATATATGATTGCATGAAAGAAACGATGTAGAAATAAAAGATTGGAAAAATAAAAGAAACAGTAGAAAATTAGCAAAATATGATTGAATGAAAGAAACGGTGTAGAAATAAAAGATTGGAAACCAAAGAAGCAATATATGATTGAATGAAAGAAACGATGTAGAAATAAAAGATTGGAAAAATAAAAGAAACAGTAGAAAATTAGCAAAATATGATTGAATGAAAGAAACGATGTAGAAATAAAAGATAGGAAAAATAAGAGAAACAGTAGAAAATTAGCCAAATATGATTGAATGAAAGAAACGATGTAGAAATAAAAGATTGGAAAAATAAAAGAAGAAAAAATATGATTGAATGAAAGAAACGATGTAGAAATAAAAGATTGAAAAATAAAAGAAACAGTAGAAAATTAGCAAAATAGGATTGAATGAAAGAAACGGTGTAGAAATAAAAGATTGGAAACAAAAGAAGCAATATATGATTGAATGAAAGAAACGATGTAGAAATAAAAGATTGGAAAAATAAAAGAAACAGTAGAAAATTAGCAAAATATGATTGAATGAAAGAAACGATGTAGAAATAAAAGATTCGAAAAATAAAAGAAACTGTAGAAAATTAGCAAAATATGATTGAATGAAAGAAACGGTGTAGAAATAAAAGATTGGAAACCAAAGAAGCAACATATGATTGAATGAAAGAAACGATGTAGAAATAAAAGATTCGAAAAATAAAAGAAGAAAAAATATGATTGAATGAAAGAAACGATGTAGAAATAAAAGATTGCAAAAATAAAAGAAACAGTAGAAAATTAGCAAAATATGATTGAATGAAAGAAACGGTGTAGAAATAAAAGATTGGAAACAAAAGAAGCAATATATGATTGCATGAAAGAAACGATGTAGAAATAAAAGATTGGAAAAATAAAAGAAACAGTAGAAAATTAGCAAAATATGATTGAATGAAAGAAACGGTGTAGAGATAAAAGATTGGAAACCAAAGAAGCAACATATGATTGAATGAAAGAAACGATGTAGAAATAAAAGATTGGAAAAATAAAAGAAACAGTAGAAAATTAGCAAAATATGATTGAATGAAAGAAACGATGTAGAAATAAAAGATTGGAAAAATAAGAGAAACAGTAGAAAATTAGCCAAATATGATTGAATGAAAGAAACGTTGTAGAAATAAAAGATTGGAAAAATAAAAGAAGAAAAAATATGATTGAATGAAAGAAACGATGTAGAAATAAAAGATTGAAAAATAAAAGAAACAGTAGAAAATTAGCAAAATAGGATTGAATGAAAGAAACGGTGTAGAAATAAAAGATTGGAAACAAAAGAAGCAATATATGATTGAATGAAAGAAACGATGTAGAAATAAAAGATTGGAAAAATAAAAGAAACAGTAGAAAATTAGCAAAATATGATTGAATGAAAGAAACGATGTAGAAATAAAAGATTCGAAAAATAAAAGAAGAAAAAATATGATTGAATGAAAGAAACGATGTAGAAATAAAAGATTGCAAAAATAAAAGATACAGTAGAAAATTAGCAAAATATGATTGAATGAAAGAAACGGTGTAGAAATAAAAGATTGGAAACAAAAGAAGCAATATATGATTGCATGAAAGAAACGATGTAGAAATAAAAGATTGGAAAAATAAAAGAAACAGTAGAAAATTAGCAAAATATGATTGAATGAAAGAAACGGTGTAGAAATAAAAGATTGGAAACCAAAGAAGCAATATATGATTGAATGAAAGAAACGATGTAGAAATAAAAGATTGGAAAAATAAAAGAAACAGTAGAAAATTAGCAAAATATGATTGAATGAAAGAAACGATGTAGAAATAAAAGATTGGAAAAATAAGAGAAACAGTAGAAAATTAGCCAAATATGATTGAATGAAAGAAACGATGTAGAAATAAAAGATTGGAAAAATAAAAGAAGAAAAAATATGATTGAATGAAAGAAACGATGTAGAAATAAAAGATTGAAAAATAAAAGAAACAGTAGAAAATTAGCAAAATAGGATTGAATGAAAGAAACGGTGTAGAAATAAAAGATTGGAAACAAAAGAAGCAATATATGATTGAATGAAAGAAACGATGTAGAAATAAAAGATTGGAAAAATAAAAGAAACAGTAGAAAATTAGCAAAATATGATTGAATGAAAGAAACGATGTAGAAATAAAAGATTCGAAAAATAAAAGACACTGTAGAAAATTAGCAAAATATGATTGAATGAAAGAAATGACGTAGAAATAAAAGATTGGAAATATAAAAGAAACAGTAGAAAATTAGCAAAATATGATTGAATGAAAGAAACGATGTAGAAATAAAAGATTCGAAAAATAAAAGAAGGAAAATATGATTGAATGAAAGAAACGATGTAGAAATAAAAGATTGGAAACAAAAGAAGCAATATATGATTGAATGAAAGAAACGATGTAGAAATAAAAGATTGGAAAAATAAAAGAAACAGTAGAAAATTAGCAAAATATGATTGAATGAAAGAAACGATGTAGAAATAAAAGATTGGAAAAATAAAAGAAACAGTAGAAAATTAGCAAAATATGATTGAATGAAAGAAATGACGTAGAAATAACAGATTGGAAAAATAAAAGAAACAGTAGGAAATTAGCAAAATATGATTGAATGAAAGAAACGGTGAAGAAATAAAAGATTGGAAACAAAAGAAGCAATATATGCTGGAATGAAAGAAACGATGTAGAAATAAAAGATTGGAAAAATAAAAGAAACAGTAGAAAATTGGCAAAATATGATTGAATGAAAGATACGATGTAGAAATAAAAGATTGGAAAAATAAAAGAAACAGTAGAAAATTAGCAAAATATGATTGAATGAAAGAAACGATGTAGAAATAAAAGATTCGAAAAATAAAAGAAGAAAAATATGATTGAATGAAAGAAACGATGTAGAAATAAAAGATTGGAAAAATAAAAGAAACAATAGAAAATTACCAAAATATGATGGAATGAAAGAAACGATGTAGAAATAAAAGATTCGAAAAATAAAAGAAACAATAGAAAATTACCAAAATATGATGGAATGAAAGAAACGGTGTAGAAATAAAAGATTGGAAACAAAAGAAGCAATATATGAATGCATGAAAGAAACGATGTAGAAATAAAAGATTGGAAAAATAAAAGAAACAGTAGAAAATTAGCAAAATATGATTGAATGAAAGAAACGGTGTAGAAATAAAAGATTGGAAACAAAAGAAGCAATATATGATTGAATGAAAGAAACGATGTAGAAATAAAAGATTGGAAAAATAAAAGAAACACTAGAAAATTAGCAAAATATGATTGAATGAAAGAAACGATGTAGAAATAAAAGATTGGAAAAATAAAAGAAACAGTGGAAAATTAACCAAATATGATTGAATGAAAAAAACGATGTAGAAATAAAAGATTGGAAAAATAAAAGAAGAAAAAATATGATTGAATGAAAGAAACGATGTAGAAATAAAAGATTGAAAAATAAAAGAAACAGTAGAAAATTAGCAAAATAGGATTGAATGAAAGAAACGGTGTAGAAATAAAAGATTGGAAACAAAAGAAGCAATATATGATTGAATGAAAGAAACGATGTAGAAAGAAAAGATTGGAAAAATAAAAGAAACAGTAGAAAATTAGCAAAATATGATTGAATGAAAGAAACGATGAAGAAATAAAAGATTGGAAAAATAAAAGAAACAGTAGAAAATTAGCAAAATATGATTGAATGAAGGAAATGACGTAGAAAAAAAAGATTGGAAAAATAAAAGAAACAGTAGAAAATTAGCAAAATATGATTGAATGAAAGAAACAGTGTAGAAATAAAAGATTGGAAACAAAAGAAGCAATATATGATTGAATGAAAGAAACGATGTAGAAATAAAAGATTGGAAAAATAAAAGAAACAGTAGAAAATTAGCAAAATATGATTGAATGAAAGAAACGATGAAGAAATAAAAGATTGGAAAAATAAAAGAAACAGTAGAAAATTAGCAAAATATGATTGAATGAAGGAAATGACGTAGAAAAAAAAGATTGGAAAAATAAAAGAAACAGTAGAAAATTAGCAAAATATGATTGAATGAAAGAAACAGTGTAGAAATAAAAAATTGGAAACAAAAGAAGCAATATATGATTGAATGAAAGAAACGATGTAGAAATAAAAGATTGGAAAAATAAAAGAAACAGTAGAAAATTAGCAAAATATGATTGAATGAAAGAAACGATGTAGAAATAAAAGATTCGAAAAATAAAAGAAACTGTAGAAAATTAGCAAAATATGATTGAATGAAAGAAATGACGTAGAAATAAAAGATTGGAAAAATAAAAGAAACAGTAGAAAATTAGCAAAATATGATTGAATGAAAGAAACGATGAAGAAATAAAAGATTGGAAAAATAAAAGAAACAGTAGAAAATTAGCAAAATATGATTGAATGAAGGAAATGACGTAGAAAAAAAAGATTGGAAAAATAAAAGAAACAGTAGAAAATTAGCAAAATATGATTGAATGAAAGAAACAGTGTAGAAATAAAAGATTGGAAACAAAAGAAGCAATATATGATAGAATGAAAGAAACGATGTAGAAATAAAAGATTGGAAAAATAAAAGAAACAGTAGAAAATTAGCAAAATATGATTGAATGAAAGAAACGATGTAGAAATAAAAGATTCGAAAAATAAAAGAAACTGTAGAAAATTAGCAAAATATGATTGAATGAAGGAAATGACGTAGAAAAAAAAGATTGGAAAAATAAAAGAAACAGTAGAAAATTAGCAAAATATGATTGAATGAAAGAAACAGTGTAGAAATAAAAGATTGGAAACAAAAGAAGCAATATATGATTGAATGAAAGAAACGATGTAGAAATAAAAGATTGGAAAAATAAAAGAAACAGTAGAAAATTAGCAAAATATGATTGAATGAAAGAAACGATGTAGAAATAAAAGATTCGAAAAATAAAAGAAACTGTAGAAAATTAGCAAAATATGATTGAATGAAAGAAACGATGTAGAAATAAAAGATTGGAAACTTAAAAGAAGCAAAATATGATTGAATGAAAGAAACGATGTAGAAATAAAAGATTGGAAACATAAAAGAAGCAAAATATGATTGAATGAAAGAAACGATGTAGAAATAAAAGATTCGAAAAATAAAAGAAGGAAAATATGATTGAATGAAAGAAACGATGTAGAAATAAAAGATTGGAAACAAAAGAAGCAATATATGATTGAATGAAAGAAACGATGTAGAAATAAAAGATTGGAAAAATAAAAGAAACAGTAGAAAATTAGCAAAATATGATTGAATGAAAGAAACGATGTAGAAATAAAAGATTGGAAAAATAAAAGAAACAGTAGAAAATTAGCAAAATATGATTGAATGAAAGAAATGGTGAAGAAATAAAAGATTGGAAACAAAAGAAGCAATATATGATTGCATGAAAGAAACGATGTAGAAATAAAAGATTGGAAAAATAAAAGAAACAGTAGAAAATTAGCAAAATATGATGGAATGAAAGAAACGGTGTAGAAATAAAAGATTCGAAAAATAAAAGAAGAAAAATATGATTGAATGAAAGAAACGATGTAGAAATAAAAGATTCGAAAAATAAAAGAAGGAAAATATGATTGAATGAAAGAAACGATGTAGAAATAAAAGATTGGAAACAAAAGAAGCAATATATGATTGAATGAAAGAAACGATGTAGAAATAAAAGATTGGAAAAATAAAAGAAACAGTAGAAAATTAGCAAAATATGATTGAATGAAAGAAACGATGTAGAAATAAAAGATTGGAAAAATAAAAGAAACAGTAGAAAATTAGCAAAATATGATTGAATGAAAGAAATGGTGAAGAAATAAAAGATTGGAAACAAAAGAAGCAATATATGATTGCATGAAAGAAACGATGTAGAAATAAAAGATTGGAAAAATAAAAGAAACAGTAGAAAATTAGCAAAATATGATGGAATGAAAGAAACGATGTAGAAATAAAAGATTCGAAAAATAAAAGAAGAAAAATATGATTGAATGAAAGAAACGATGTAGAAATAAAAGATTGGAAAAATAAAAGAAACAATAGAAAATTACCAAAATATGATGGAATGAAAGAAACGGTGTAGAAATAAAAGATTGGAAACAAAAGAAGCAATATATGATTGCATGAAAGAAACGATGTAGAAATAAAAGATTGGAAAAATAAAAGAAACAGTAGAAAATTAGCAAAATATGATTGAATGAAAGAAACGGTGTAGAAATAAAAGATTGGAAACAAAAGAAGCAATATATGATTGAATGAAAGAAACGATGTAGAAATAAAAGATTGGAAAAATAAAAGAAACACTAGAAAATTAGCAAAATATGATTGAATGAAAGAAACGATGTAGAAATAAAAGATTGGAAAAATAAAAGAAACAGTGGAAAATTAAACAAATATGATTGAATGAAAGAAACGATGTAGAAATAAAAGATTGGAAAAATAAAAGAACAAAAAATATGATAGAATGAAAGAAACGATGTAGAAATAAAAGATTCAAAAATAAAAGAAACAGTAGAAAATTAGCAAAATAGGATTGAATGAAAGAAACGGTGTAGAAATAAAAGATTGGAAAAATAAAAGAAACAATATATTATTGAATGAAAGAAACGATGTAGAAATAAAAGATTGGAAAAATAGAAGAAACAGTAGAAAATTAGCAAAATATGATTGAATGAAAGAAACGATGTAGAAATAAAAGATTGGAAAAATAAAAGAAACAGTACAAATTAGCAAAATATGATTGAATGAAGGAAATGACGCAGAAAAAAAAGATTGGAAAAATAAAAGAAATAGTAGAAAATTAGCAAAATATGATTGAATGAAAGAAACAGTGTAGAAATAAAAGATTGGAAACAAAAGAAGCAATATATGATTGAATGAAAGAAACGATGTAGAAATAAAAGATTGGAAAAATAAAAGAAACAGTAGAAAATTAGCAAAATATGATTGAATGAAAGAAATGATGTTGAAATAAAAGATTCGAAAAATAAAAGTAACTGTAGAAAATTAGCAAAATATGATTGAATGAAAGAAATGACGTAGAAATAAAAGATTGGAAATATAAAAGAAACAGTAGAAAATTAGCAAAATATGATTGAATGAAAGAAACGATGTAGAAATAAAAGATTCGAAAAATAAAAAGGAAAAATATGATTGAATGAAAGAAACGATGTAGAAATAAAAGATAGGAAAAATAAAAGAAACAGTAGAAAATTAGCAAAATATGATTGAATGAAAGAAACGATGTAGAAATAAAAGATTGGAAAAATAAAAGAAACAGTAGAAAATTAGCAAAATATGATTGAATGAAAGAAATGACGTAGAAATAAAAGATTGGAAAAATAAAAGAAACAGTAGGAAATTATCAAAATATGATTGAATGAAAGAAACGGTGAAGAAATAAAAGATTGGAAACAAAAGAAGTAATATATGATTGAATGAAAGAAACGATGTAGAAATAAAAGATTGAAAAAATAAAAGAAACAGTAGAAAATTAGCAAAATATGATTGAATGAAAGAAACGATGTAGAAATAAAAGATTGGAAAAATAAAAGAAACAGTGGAAAATTAACCAAATATGATTGAATGAAAAAAACGATGTAGAAATAAAAGATTGGAAAAATAAAAGAAGAAAAAATATGATTGAATGAAAGAAACGATGTAGAAATAAAAGATTCGAAAAATAAAAGAAGAAAAATATGATTGAATGAAAGAAACGATGTAGAAATAAAAGATTGGAAAAATAAAATAAACAATAGAAAATTACCAAAATATGATGGAATGAAAGAAACGGTGTAGAAATAAAAGATTGGAAACAAAAGAAGCAATGTATGATTGCATGAAAGAAACGATGTAGAAATAAACGATTGGAAAAATAAAAGAAACAGTAAAAAATTAGCAAAATATGATTGAATGAAAGAAACGGTGTAGAAATAAAAGATTGGAAACAAAAGAAGCAATATATGATTGAATGAAAGAAACGATGTAGAAATAAAAGATTGGAAAAATAAAAGAACAAAAAATATGATTGAATGAAAGAAACGATGTAGAAATAAAAGATTGAAAAATAAAAGAAACAGTAGAAAATTAGCAAAATAGGATTGAATGAAAGAAACGGTGTAGAAATAAAAGATTGGAAACAAAAGAAGCAATATATTATTGAATGAAAGAAACGATGTAGAAATAAAAGATTGGAAAAATAGAAGAAACAGTAGAAAATTAGCAAAATATGATTGAATGAAAGAAACGATGTAGAAATAAAAGATTGGAAAAATAAAAGAAACAGTAGAAAATTAGCAAAATATGATTGAATGAAGGAAATGACGCAGAAAAAAAAGATTGGAAAAATAAAAGAAACAGTAGAAAATTAGCAAAATATGATTGAATGAAAGAAAGAGTGTAGAAATAAAAGATTGGAAACAAAAGAAGCAATATATGATTGAATGAAAGAAACGATGTAGAAATAAAAGATTCGAAAAATAAAAGAAACTGCAGAAAATTAGCAAAATATGATTGAATGAAAGAAATGACGTAGAAATAAAAGATTGGAAAAATAAGAGAAACAGTCGAAAATTAGCCAAATATGATTGAATGATAGAAATGATGTAGAAATAAAAGATTTGAAAAATAAAAGAAGAAAAAATATGATTGAATGAAAGAAACGATGTAGAAATAAAAGATTGAAAAATAAAAGAAACAGTAGAAAATTAGCAAAATAGGATTGAATGAAAGAAACGGTGTAGAAATAAAAGATTGGAAACAAAAGAAGCACTATATGATTGAATGAAAGAAATGACGTAGAAATAAAAGATTGGAAAAATAAAAGAAACAGTAGAAAATTAGCAAAATATGATTGAATGAAAGAAACGATTTAGAAATAAAAGATTGGAAAATTAAAAGAAACAGTAGACAATTAGCAAAATATGATTGAATGAAGGAAATGACGTAGAAAAAAAAGATTGGAAAAATAAAAGAAACCGTAGAAAATTAGCAAAATATGATTGAATGAAAGAAACAGTGTAGAAATAAAAGATTGGAAACAAAAGAAGCAATATATGATTGAATGAAAGAAACGATGTAGAAATAAAAGATTGGAAAAATAAAAGAAACAGTAGAAAATTAGCAAAATATGATTGAATGAAAGAAACGATGTAGAAATAAAAGATTCAAAAAATAAAAGAAACTGTAGAAAATTAGCAAAATATGATTGAATGAAAGAAATGACGTAGAAATAAAAGTTTGGAAATATAAAAGAAACAGTAGAAAATTAGCAAAATATGATTGAATGAAAGAAACGATGTAGAAATAAAAGATTCGAAAAATAAAAGAAGAAAAAATATGATTGAATGAAAGAAACGATGTAGAAATAAAAGATTAGAAACAAAAGAAGCAATATATGATTGAATGAAAGAAACGATGTAGAAATAAAAGATTGGAAAAATAAAAGAAACAGTAGAAAATTAGCAAAATATGATTGAATGAAAGAAACGATGTAGAAATAAAAGATAGGAAAAATATAAGAAACAGTAGAAAATTAGCAAAATATGATTGAATGAAAGAAACGATGTAGAAATAAAAGATTGGAAAAATAAAAGAAACAGTAGAAAATTAGCAAAATATGATTGAATGAAAGAAACGATGTAGAAAAAAAAGATTGGAAAAATAAAAGTAACAGTAGAAAATTAGCAAAATATGATTGAATGAAAGAAATGACGTAGAAATAAAAGATTGGAAAAATAAAAGAAACAGTAGAAAATTAGCAAAATATGATTGATTGAAAGAAACGGTGTAGAAATAAAAGATTGGAAACAAAAGAAGCAATATATGCTGGAATGAAAGAAACGATGTAGAAATAAAAGATTGGAAAAATAAAAGAAACAGTAAAAAATTGGCAAAATATGATTGAATGAAAGATACGATGTAGAAATAAAAGATTGGAAAAATAAAAGAAACAGTAGAAAATTAGCAAAATATGATTGAATGAAAGAAACGATGTAGAAATAAAAGATTCGAAAAATAAAGAAGAAAAAATATGATTGAATGAAAGAAACGATGTAGAAATAAAAGATTGGAAAAATAAAAGAAACAGTAGAAAATTAGCAAAATATGATTGAATGAAAGAAACGGTGTAGAAATAAAAGATTGGAAACAAAAGAAGCAATATATGATTGCATGAAAGAAACGATGTAGAAATAAAAGATTGGAAAAATAAAAGAAACAGTAGAACATTAGCAAAATATGATTGAATGAAAGAAACGGTGTAGAAATAAAAGATTGGAAACAAAAGAAGCAATATATGATTGAATGAAAGAAACGATGTAGAAATAAAAGATTGGAAAAATAAAAGAAACAGTAGAAAATTAGCAAAATATGATTGAATGAAAGAAACGATGTAGAAATAAAAGATTGGAAAAATAAAAGAAACAGTGGAAAATTAACCAAATATGATTGAATGAAAGAAACGATGAAAGAAATAAAAGATTGGAAAAATAAAAGATGAAAAAATATGATTGAATGAAAGAAACGATGTAGAAATAAAAGATTGAAAAATAAAAGAAACAGTAGAAAATTAGCAAAATAGGATTGAATGAAAGAAACAGTGTAGAAATAAAAGATTGGAAACAAAACAAGCAATATATGATTGAATGAAAGAAACGATGTAGAAATAAAAGATTGGAAAAATAAAAGAAACAGTAGAAAATTAGCAAAATATGATTGAATGAAAGAAATGACGTAGAAATAAAAGATTGGAAAAATAAGAGAAACAGTCGAAAATTAGCCAAATATGATTGAATGAAAGAAACGATGTAGAAATAAAAGATTGGAAAAATAAAAGAAGAAAAAATATGATTGAATGAAAGAAACGATGTAGAAATAAAAGATTGAAAAATAAAAGAAACAGTAGAAAATTAGCAAAATAGGATTGAATGAAAGAAATGACGTAGAAATAAAAGTTTGGAAAAATAAAAGAAACAGTAGAAAATTAGCAAAATATGATTGAACGAAAGAAACGATGTAGAAATAAAAGATTCGTAAAATAAAAGAAGAAAAAATATGATTGAATGAATGAAACGATGTAGAAATAAAAGATTGGAAACAAAAGAAGCAATATATGATTGAAAGAAAGAAACGATCTAGAAATAAAAGATTGGAAAAATAAAAGAAACAGTAGAAAATTAGCAAAATATGATTGAATGAAAGAAACGATGTAGAAATAAAAGATTGGAAAAATAAAAGAAACAGTAGAAAATTAGCAAAATATGATTGAATGAAAGAAATGACGTAGAAATAAAAGATTGGAAAAATAAAAGAAACAGTAGAAAATTAGCAAAATATGATTGAATGAAAGAAACGGTGTAGAAATAAAAGATTGGAAAAATAAAAGAAACAGTAGAAAATTGGCAAAATATGATTGAATGAAAGATACGATGTAGAAATAAAAGATTGGAAAAATAAAAGAAACAGTAGAAAATTAGCAAAATATGATTGAATGAAAGAAATGACGTAGAAATAATAGTTTGGAAAAATAAAAGAAACAGTAGAAAATTAGCAAAATATGATTGAATGAAAGAAACGATGTAGAAATAAAAGATTCGAAAAATAAAAGAAGAAAAAATATGATTGAATGAAAGAAACGATGTAGAAAGAAAAGATTGGAAACAAAAGAAGCAATATATGATTGAATTAAAGAAACGATGTAGAAATAAAAGATTGGAAAAATAAAAGAAACAGTAGAAAATTAGCAAAATATGATTGAATGAAAGAAATGACGTAGAAATAAAAGATTGGAAAAATAAAAAAACAGTAGAAAATTAGCAAAATATGATTGAATGAAAGAAACGGTGTAGAAATAAAAGATTGGAAAAATAAAAGAACCAGTAGAAAATTGGCAAAATATGATTGAATGAAAGAAACGGTGTAGAAATAAAAGATTGGAAACAAAAGAAGCAATATATGATTGCATGAAAGAAACGATGTAGAAATAAAAGATTGGAAAAATAAAAGAAACAGTAGAAAATTAGCAAAATATGATTGAATGAATGAAACGGTGTAGAAATAAAAGATTGGAAACAAAAGAAGCAATATATGATTGCATGAAAGAAACGATGTAGAAATAAAAGATTGGAAAAATAAAAGAAACAGTAGAAAATTAGCAAAATATGATTGAATGAAGGAAATGACGTAGAAAAAAAAGATTGGAAAAATAAAAGAAACCGTAGAAAATTAGCAAAATATGATTGAATGAAAGAAACAGTGTAGAAATAAAAGAATGGAAACAAAAGAAGCAATATATGATTGAATGAAAGAAACGATGTAGAAATAAAATATTGGAAAAATAAAAGAAACAGTAGAAAATTAGCAAAATATGATTGAATGAAAGAAACAGTGTAGAAATAAAAGATTGGAAACAAAAGAAGCAATATATGATTGAATGAAAGAAACGATGAAGAAATAAAAGATTGGAAAAATAAAATAAACAGTAGAAAATTAGCAAAATATGATTGAATGAAAGAAACGATGTAGAAATAAAAGATTGAAAAATAAAAGAAACAGTAGAAAATTAGCAAAATAGAATTGAATGAAAGAAACGGTGTAGAAATAAAAGATTGGAAACAAAAGAAGCAATATATGATTGCATGAAAGAAACGATGTAGAAATAAAAGATTGGAAAAATAAAAGAAACAGTAGAAAATTAGCAAAATATGATTGAATGAAAGAAACGATGTAGAAATAAGAGATTGGAAAAATAAAAGAAACAATGGAAAATTAACCAAATATGATTGAATGAAAGAAACGATGTAGAAATAAAAGATTGGAAAAATAAAAGAAACAGTGGAAAATTAACCAAATATGATTGAATGAAAGAAACGATGTATAAATAAAAGATTGGAAAAATAAAAGAAGAAAAAATATGATTGAATGAAAGAAACGATGTAGAAATAAAAGATTGAAAAATAAAAGAAACAGTAGAAAATTAGCAAAATAGGATTGAATGAAAGAAACGGTGTAGAAATAAAAGATTGGAAACAAAAGAAGCAATATATGATTGCATGAAAGAAACGATGTAGAAATAAAAGATTGGAAAAATAAAAGAAACAGTAGAAAATTAGCAAAATATGATTGAATGAATGAAACGGTGTAGAAATAAAAGATTGGAAACAAAAGAAGCAATATATGATTGCATGAAAGAAACGATGTAGAAATAAAAGATTGGAAAAATAAAAGAAACAGTAGAAAATTAGCAAAATATGATTGAATGAAGGAAATGACGTAGAAAAAAAAGATTGGAAAAATAAAAGAAACCGTAGAAAATTAGCAAAATATGATTGAATGAAAGAAACAGTGTAGAAATAAAAGAATGGAAACAAAAGAAGCAATATATGATTGAATGAAAGAAACGATGTAGAAATAAAATATTGGAAAAATAAAAGAAACAGTAGAAAATTAGCAAAATATGATTGAATGAATGAAACGGTGTAGAAATAAAAGATTGGAAACAAAAGAAGCAATATATGATTGCATGAAAGAAACGATGTAGAAATAAAAGATTGGAAAAATAAAAGAAACAGTAGAAAATTAGCAAAATATGATTGAATGAAGGAAATGACGTAGAAAAAAAAGATTGGAAAAATAAAAGAAACCGTAGAAAATTAGCAAAATATGATTGAATGAAAGAAACAGTGTAGAAATAAAAGAATGGAAACAAAAGAAGCAATATATGATTGAATGAAAGAAACGATGTAGAAATAAAATATTGGAAAAATAAAAGAAACAGTAGAAAATTAGCAAAATATGATTGAATGAAAGAAACAGTGTAGAAATAAAAGATTGGAAACAAAAGAAGCAATATATGATTGAATGAAAGAAACGATGAAGAAATAAAAGATTGGAAAAATAAAATAAACAGTAGAAAATTAGCAAAATATGATTGAATGAAAGAAACGATGTAGAAATAAAAGATTGAAAAATAAAAGAAACAGTAGAAAATTAGCAAAATAGAATTGAATGAAAGAAACGGTGTAGAAATAAAAGATTGGAAACAAAAGAAGCAATATATGATTGCATGAAAGAAACGATGTAGAAATAAAAGATTGGAAAAATAAAAGAAACAGTAGAAAATTAGCAAAATATGATTGAATGAAAGAAACGATGTAGAAATAAGAGATTGGAAAAATAAAAGAAACAATGGAAAATTAACCAAATATGATTGAATGAAAGAAACGATGTAGAAATAAAAGATTGGAAAAATAAAAGAAACAGTGGAAAATTAACCAAATATGATTGAATGAAAGAAACGATGTATAAATAAAAGATTGGAAAAATAAAAGAAGAAAAAATATGATTGAATGAAAGAAACGATGTAGAAATAAAAGATTGAAAAATAAAAGAAACAGTAGAAAATTAGCAAAATAGGATTGAATGAAAGAAACGGTGTAGAAATAAAAGATTGGAAACAAAAGAAGCAATATATGATTGCATGAAAGAAACGATGTAGAAATAAAAGATTGGAAAAATAAAAGAAACAGTAGAAAATTAGCAAAATATGATTGAATGAATGAAACGGTGTAGAAATAAAAGATTGGAAACAAAAGAAGCAATATATGATTGCATGAAAGAAACGATGTAGAAATAAAAGATTGGAAAAATAAAAGAAACAGTAGAAAATTAGCAAAATATGATTGAATGAAGGAAATGACGTAGAAAAAAAAGATTGGAAAAATAAAAGAAACCGTAGAAAATTAGCAAAATATGATTGAATGAAAGAAACAGTGTAGAAATAAAAGAATGGAAACAAAAGAAGCAATATATGATTGAATGAAAGAAACGATGTAGAAATAAAATATTGGAAAAATAAAAGAAACAGTAGAAAATTAGCAAAATATGATTGAATGAAAGAAACAGTGTAGAAATAAAAGATTGGAAACAAAAGAAGCAATATATGATTGAATGAAAGAAACGATGTAGAAATAAAAGATTGGAAAAATAAAATAAACAGTAGAAAATTAGCAAAATATGATTGAATGAAAGAAACGATGTAGAAATAAAAGATTGAAAAATAAAAGAAACAGTAGAAAATTAGCAAAATAGAATTGAATGAAAGAAACGGTGTAGAAATAAAAGATTGGAAACAAAAGAAGCAATATATGATTGCATGAAAGAAACGATGTAGAAATAAAAGATTGGAAAAATAAAAGAAACAGTAGAAAATTAGCAAAATATGATTGAATGAAAGAAACGATGTAGAAATAAGAGATTGGAAAAATAAAAGAAACAATGGAAAATTAACCAAATATGATTGAATGAAAGAAACGATGTAGAAATAAAAGATTGGAAAAATAAAAGAAACAGTAGAAAATTAGCAAAATATGATTGAATGAAAGAAACGATGTAGAAATAAAAGATTGGAAAAAATAAAAGAAGAAAAAATATGATTGAATGAAAGAAACGATGTAGAAATAAAAGATTGGAAAAATATAAGAAACAGTAGAAAATTAGCAAAATATGATTGAATGAAGGAAATGACGTAGAAAAAAAAGATTGGAAAAATAAGAGAAACAGTCGAAAATTAGCCAAATATGATTTAATGAAAGAAACGATGTAGAAATAAAAGATTGGAAAAATAAAAGAAGAAAAAATATGATTGAATAAAGGAAACGATGTAGAAATAAAAGATTGAAAAATAAAAGAAACAGTAGAAAATTAGCAAAATAGGATTCAATGAAAAAAACGGTGTAGAAATAAAAGATTGGAAACAAAAGAAGCAATATATGATTGAATGAAAGAAACGATGTAGAAATAAAAGATTGGAAAAATAAAAGAAACAGTATAAAATTAGCAAAATATGATTGAATGAAGGAAATGACGTAGAAAAAAAAGATTGGAAAAATAGAAGAAACAAATGAAAATTAGCAAAATATGATTGAATGAATGAAACAGTGTAGAAATAAAAGATTGGAAACAAAAGAAGCAATATATGATTGAATGAAAGAAACGATGTAGAAATAAAAGATTGGAAAAATAAAAGAAACAGTAGAAAATTAGCAAAATATGATTGAATGGAAAGAAACGATGTAGAAATAAAAGCTTCGAAAAATAAAAGAGACTGTAGAAAATTAGCAAAATATGATTGAATGAAAGAAATGACGTAGAAATAAAACATTGGAAAAATAAGAGAAACAGTCGAAAATTAGCCAAATATGATTTAATGAAAGAAACGATGTAGAAATAAAAGATTGGAAAAATAAAAGAAGAAAAAATATGATTGAATAAAGGAAACGATGTAGAAATAAAAGATTGAAAAATAAAAGAAACAGTAGAAAATTAGCAAAATAGGATTGAATGAAAAAAACGGTGTAGAAATAAAAGATTGGAAACAAAAGAAGCAATATATGATTGAATGAAAGAAACGATGTAGAAATAAAAGATTGGAAAAATAAAAGAAACAGTAGAAAATTAGCAAAATATGATTGAATGAAAGAAACGATGTAGAAATAAAAGATTGGAAAAATAAAAGAAACAGTAGAAAATTAGCAAAATATGATTGAATGAAGGAAATGACGTAGAAAATAAGATTGGAAAAATAAAAGAAACCGTAGAAAATTAGGAAAATATGATTGAATGTAAGAAACAGTGTAGAAATAAAAGATTGGAAACAAAAGAAGCAATATATGATTGAATGAAAGAAACGATGTAGAAATAAAAGATTGGAAAAATAAAAGAAAAAGTAGAAAATTAGCAAAATATGATTGAATGAAAGAAACGATGTAGAAATAAAGATTCGAAAAATAAAAGAAACTGTAGAAAATTAGCAAAATATGATTGAATGAAAGAAATGACGTAGAAATAAAAGATTGGAAATATAAAAGAAACAGTAGAAAATTAGCAAAATATGATTGAATGAAAGAAACGATGTAGAAATAAAAGATTCGAAAAATAAAAGAAGAAAAAATATGATTGAATGAAAGAAACGATGTAGAAATAAACGATTGGAAAAATAAAAGAAACAGTAGAAAATTAGTAAAATATGATTGAATTAAAGAAACGGTGTAGAAATAAAAGATTGGAAACAAAAGAAACAATATATGATGGAATGAAAGAAACGATGTAGAAATAAAAGATTGGAAAAATAAAAGAAACAGTAGAAAATTAGCAAAATATGATTGAATGAAAGAAACGATGTAGAAAAAAATGTTTGGAAAAATAAAAGTAACAGTAGAAAATTAGCAAAATATGATTGAATGAAAGAAACGATGTAGAAATAAAAGATTCGAAAAATAAAAGAAGAAAAAATATGATTGAATGAAAGAAACGATGTAGAAATAAAAGATCGCAAAAACAAAAGAAACAGTAGAAAATTAGCAAAATATGATTGAATGAAAGAAACGGTGTAGAAATAAAAGATTGCAAACAAAAGAAGCAATATATGATTGCATGAAAGAAACGATGTAGAAATAAAAGATTGGAAAAATAAAAGAAACAGTAGAAAATTAGCAAAATATGATTGAATGAAAGAAACGATGTAGAAAGAAAAGATTGGAAAAATAAAAGAAACATTAGAAAATTAGCAAAATAGGATTGAATGAAAAAAAACAGTGTAAAAATAAATATTGGAAAAAAAAGAAGCAATATATGATTGAATGAAAGAAACGATGTAGAAATAAAAGATTGGAAAAATAAAAGAAACAGTAGAAAATTAGCAAAATATGATTGAATGAAAGAAACGATGTAGAAATAAAAGATTGGAAAAATAAAAGAAACAGTAGAAAATTAGCAAAATATGATTGAATGAAGGAAATGACGTAGAAAAAAAAGATTGCAAAAATAAAAGAAACCGTAGAAAATTAGCAAAATATGATTGAATGAAAGAAACAATGTAGAAATAAAAGATTGGAAACAAAAGAAGCAATATATGATTGAATGAAAGAAACGATGTAGAAATAAAAGATTGGAAAAATAAAAGAAACAGTAGAAAATTAGCAAAATATGATTGAATTAAAGAAACGGTGTAGAAATAAAAGATTGGAAACAATAGAAGCAATATATGATTGAATGAAAGAAACGATGTAGAAATAAAAGATTGAAAAATAAAAGAAACAGTAGAAAATTAGCAAAATAGAATTGAATGAAAGAAACGGTGTAGAAATAAAAGATTGGAAACAAAAGAAGCAATATATGATTGCATGAAAGAAACGATGTAGAAATAAAAGATTGGAAAAATAAAAGAAACAGTAGAAAATTAGCAAAATATGATTGAATGAAAGAAACGATGTAGAAATAAGAGATTGGAAAAATAAAAGAAACAATGGAAAATTAACCAAATATGATTGAATGAAAGAAACGATGTAGAAATAAAAGATTGGAAAAATAAAAGTAACAGTAGAAAATTAGCAAAATATGATTGAATGAAAGAAACGATGTAGAAATAAAAGATTGGAAAAATAAAAGAAGAAAAAATATGATTGAATGAAAGAAACGATGTAGAAATAAAAGATTGGAAAAATATAAGAAACAGTAGAAAATTAGCAAAATATGATTGAATGAAGGAAATGACGTAGAAAAAAAAGATTGGAAAAATAAGAGAAACAGTCGAAAATTAGCCAAATATGATTTAATGAAAGAAACGATGTAGAAATAAAAGATTGGAAAAATAAAAGAAGAAAAAATATGATTGAATAAAGGAAACGATGTAGAAATAAAAGATTGAAAAATAAAAGAAACAGTAGAAAATTAGCAAAATAGGATTCAATGAAAAAAACGGTGTAGAAATAAAAGATTGGAAACAAAAGAAGCAATATATGATTGAATGAAAGAAACGATGTAGAAATAAAAGATTGGAAAAATAAAAGAAACAGTATAAAATTAGCAAAATATGATTGAATGAAGGAAATGACGTAGAAAAAAAAGATTGGAAAAATAAAAGAAACAGTAGAAAATTAGCAAAATATGATTGAATGAATGAAACAGTGTAGAAATAAAAGATTGGAAACAAAAGAAGCAATATATGATTGAATGAAAGAAACGATGTAGAAATAAAAGATTGGAAAAATAAAAGAAACAGTAGAAAATTAGCAAAATATGATTGAATGGAAAGAAACGATGTAGAAATAAAAGCTTCGAAAAATAAAAGAGACTGTAGAAAATTAGCAAAATATGATTGAATGAAAGAAATGACGTAGAAATAAAAGATTGGAAAAATAAGAGAAACAGTCGAAAATTAGCCAAATATGATTTAATGAAAGAAACGATGTAGAAATAAAAGATTGGAAAAATAAAAGAAGAAAAAATATGATTGAATAAAGGAAACGATGTAGAAATAAAAGATTGAAAAATAAAAGAAACAGTAGAAAATTAGCAAAATAGGATTGAATGAAAAAAACGGTGTAGAAATAAAAGATTGGAAACAAAAGAAGCAATATATGATTGAATGAAAGAAACGATGTAGAAATAAAAGATTGGAAAAATAAAAGAAACAGTAGAAAATTAGCAAAATATGATTGAATGAAAGAAACGATGTAGAAATAAAAGATTGGAAAAATAAAAGAAACAGTAGAAAATTAGCAAAATATGATTGAATGAAGGAAATGACGTAGAAAATAAGATTGGAAAAATAAAAGAAACCGTAGAAAATTAGGAAAATATGATTGAATGTAAGAAACAGTGTAGAAATAAAAGATTGGAAACAAAAGAAGCAATATATGATTGAATGAAAGAAACGATGTAGAAATAAAAGATTGGAAAAATAAAAGAAAAAGTAGAAAATTAGCAAAATATGATTGAATGAAAGAAACGATGTAGAAATAAAGATTCGAAAAATAAAAGAAACTGTAGAAAATTAGCAAAATATGATTGAATGAAAGAAATGACGTAGAAATAAAAGATTGGAAATATAAAAGAAACAGTAGAAAATTAGCAAAATATGATTGAATGAAAGAAACGATGTAGAAATAAAAGATTCGAAAAATAAAAGAAGAAAAAATATGATTGAATGAAAGAAACGATGTAGAAATAAACGATTGGAAAAATAAAAGAAACAGTAGAAAATTAGTAAAATATGATTGAATTAAAGAAACGGTGTAGAAATAAAAGATTGGAAACAAAAGAAACAATATATGATGGAATGAAAGAAACGATGTAGAAATAAAAGATTGGAAAAATAAAAGAAACAGTAGAAAATTAGCAAAATATGATTGAATGAAAGAAACGATGTAGAAAAAAATGTTTGGAAATATAAAAGAAACAGTAGAAAATTAGCAAAATATGATTGAATGAAAGAAACGATGTAGAAATAAAAGATTCGAAAAATAAAAGAAGAAAAAATATGATTGAATGAAAGAAACGATGTAGAAATAAACGATTGGAAAAATAAAAGAAACAGTAGAAAATTAGTAAAATATGATTGAATTAAAGAAACGGTGTAGAAATAAAAGATTGGAAACAAAAGAAACAATATATGATGGAATGAAAGAAACGATGTAGAAATAAAAGATTGGAAAAATAAAAGAAACAGTAGAAAATTAGCAAAATATGATTGAATGAAAGAAACGATGTAGAAAAAAATGTTTGGAAAAATAAAAGTAACAGTAGAAAATTAGCAAAATATGATTGAATGAAAGAAACGATGTAGAAATAAAAGATTCGAAAAATAAAAGAAGAAAAATTATGATTGAATGAAAGAAACGATGTAGAAATAAAAGATCGGAAAAATAAAAGAAACAGTAGAAAATTAGCAAAATATGATTGAATGAAAGAAACGGTGTAGAAATAAAAGATTGCAAACAAAAGAAGCAATATATGATTGCATGAAAGAAACGATGTAGAAATAAAAGATTGGAAAAATAAAAGAAACAGTAGAAAATTAGCAAAATATGATTGAATGAAAGAAACGATGTAGAAAGAAAAGATTGGAAAAATAAAAGAAACATTAGAAAATTAGCAAAATAGGATTGAATGAAAGAAACGATGTAGAAATAAAGATTCGAAAAATAAAAGAAACTGTAGAAAATTAGCAAAATATGATTGAATGAAAGAAATGACGTAGAAATAAAAGATTGGAAATATAAAAGAAACAGTAGAAAATTAGCAAAATATGATTGAATGAAAGAAACGATGTAGAAATAAAAGATTCGAAAAATAAAAGAAGAAAAAATATGATTGAATGAAAGAAACGATGTAGAAATAAACGATTGGAAAAATAAAAGAAACAGTAGAAAATTAGTAAAATATGATTGAATTAAAGAAACGGTGTAGAAATAAAAGATTGGAAACAAAAGAAACAATATATGATGGAATGAAAGAAACGATGTAGAAATAAAAGATTGGAAAAATAAAAGAAACAGTAGAAAATTAGCAAAATATGATTGAATGAAAGAAACGATGTAGAAAAAAATGTTTGGAAATATAAAAGAAACAGTAGAAAATTAGCAAAATATGATTGAATGAAAGAAACGATGTAGAAATAAAAGATTCGAAAAATAAAAGAAGAAAAAATATGATTGAATGAAAGAAACGATGTAGAAATAAACGATTGGAAAAATAAAAGAAACAGTAGAAAATTAGTAAAATATGATTGAATTAAAGAAACGGTGTAGAAATAAAAGATTGGAAACAAAAGAAACAATATATGATGGAATGAAAGAAACGATGTAGAAATAAAAGATTGGAAAAATAAAAGAAACAGTAGAAAATTAGCAAAATATGATTGAATGAAAGAAACGATGTAGAAAAAAATGTTTGGAAAAATAAAAGTAACAGTAGAAAATTAGCAAAATATGATTGAATGAAAGAAACGATGTAGAAATAAAAGATTCGAAAAATAAAAGAAGAAAAATTATGATTGAATGAAAGAAACGATGTAGAAATAAAAGATCGGAAAAATAAAAGAAACAGTAGAAAATTAGCAAAATATGATTGAATGAAAGAAACGGTGTAGAAATAAAAGATTGCAAACAAAAGAAGCAATATATGATTGCATGAAAGAAACGATGTAGAAATAAAAGATTGGAAAAATAAAAGAAACAGTAGAAAATTAGCAAAATATGATTGAATGAAAGAAACGATGTAGAAAGAAAAGATTGGAAAAATAAAAGAAACATTAGAAAATTAGCAAAATAGGATTGAATGAAAGAAACAGTGTAAAAATAAATATTGGAAACAAAAGAAGCAATATATGATTGAATGAAAGAAACGATGTAGAAATAAAAGATTGGAAAAATAAAAGAAACAGTAGAAAATTAGCAAAATATGATTGAATGAAAGAAACGATGTAGAAATAAAAGATTGGAAAAATAAAAGAAACAGTAGAAAATTAGCAAAATATGATTGAATGAAGGAAATGACGTAGAAAAAAAAGATTGCAAAAATAAAAGAAACCGTAGAAAATTAGCAAAATATGATTGAATGAAAGAAACAATGTAGAAATAAAAGATTGGAAACAAAAGAAGCAATATATGATTGAATGAAAGAAACGATGTAGAAATAAAAGATTGGAAAAATAAAAGAAACAGTAGAAAATTAGCAAAATATGATTGAATTAAAGAAACGGTGTAGAAATAAAAGATTGGAAACAATAGAAGCAATATATGATTGAATGAAAGAAACGATGTAGAAATAAAAGATTGGAAAAATAAAAGAAACAGTAGAAAATTAGCAAAATATGATTGAATGAAAGAAACGATGTAGAAATAAGAGATTTGAAAAATAAAAGAAACAGTAGAAAATTAGCAAAATATGATTGAATGAAGGAAATGACGTAGAAAAAAAAGATTGGAAAAATAAAAGAAACCGTAGAAAATTAGCAAAATATGATTGAATGAAAGAAACGGTGTAGAAATAAAAGATTGGAAACAAAAGAAGCAATATATGATTGAATGAAAGAAACGATGTAGAAATAAAAGATTGGAAAAATAAAAGAAACAGTAGAAAATTAGCAAAATATGATTGAATGAAAGAAACAATGTAGAAATAAAAGATTGAAAAAATAAAAGAAACAGTAGAAAATTAGCAAAATATGATTGAATGAAAGAAATGACGTAGAAATAAAAGTTTGGAAAAATAAAAGAAACAGTAGAAAATTAGCAAAATATGATTGAATGAAAGAAACAATGTAGAAATAAAAGATTGGAAACAAAAGAAGCAATATATGATTGAATGAAAGAAACGATGTAGAAATAAAAGATTGGAAAAATAAAAGAAACAGTAGAAAATTAGCAAAATATGATTGAATGAAAGAAACGGTGTAGAAATAAAAGATTGGAAACAAAAGAAGCAATATATGATTGAATGAAAGAAACGATGTAGAAATAAAAGATTGGAAAAATAAAAGAAACAGTAGAAAATTAGCAAAATATGATTGAATGAAAGAAACGATGTAGAAATAAGAGATTGGAAAAATAAAAGAAACAGTAGAAAATTAGCAAAATAGAATTGAATGAAAGAAACGGTGTAGAAATAAAAGATTGGAAACAAAAGAAGCAATATATGATTGCATGAAAGAAACGATGTAGAAATAAAAGATTGGAAAAATAAAAGAAACAGTAGAAAATTAGCAAAATATGATTGAATGAAAGAAACGATGTAGAAATAAGAGATTGGAAAAATAAAAGAAACAATGGAAAATTAACCAAATATGATTGAATGAAAGAAACGATGTAGAAATAAAAGATTGGAAAAATAAAAGAAACAGTAGAAAATTAGCAAAATATGATTGAATGAAAGAAACGATGTAGAAATAAAAGATTGGAAAAATAAAAGAAGAAAAAATATGATTGAATGAAAGAAACGATGTAGAAATAAAAGATTGGAAAAATATAAGAAACAGTAGAAAATTAGCAAAATATGATTGAATGAAGGAAATGACGTAGAAAAAAAAGATTGGAAAAATAAGAGAAACAGTCGAAAATTAGCCAAATATGATTTAATGAAAGAAACGATGTAGAAATAAAAGATTGGAAAAATAAAAGAAGAAAAAATATGATTGAATAAAGGAAACGATGTAGAAATAAAAGATTGAAAAATAAAAGAAACAGTAGAAAATTAGCAAAATAGGATTCAATGAAAAAAACGGTGTAGAAATAAAAGATTGGAAACAAAAGAAGCAATATATGATTGAATGAAAGAAACGATGTAGAAATAAAAGATTGGAAAAATAAAAGAAACAGTATAAAATTAGCAAAATATGATTGAATGAAGGAAATGACGTAGAAAAAAAAGATTGGAAAAATAAAAGAAACAGTAGAAAATTAGCAAAATATGATTGAATGAATGAAACAGTGTAGAAATAAAAGATTGGAAACAAAAGAAGCAATATATGATTGAATGAAAGAAACGATGTAGAAATAAAAGATTGGAAAAATAAAAGAAACAGTAGAAAATTAGCAAAATATGATTGAATGGAAAGAAACGATGTAGAAATAAAAGCTTCGAAAAATAAAAGAGACTGTAGAAAATTAGCAAAATATGATTGAATGAAAGAAATGACGTAGAAATAAAAGATTGGAAAAATAAGAGAAACAGTCGAAAATTAGCCAAATATGATTTAATGAAAGAAACGATGTAGAAATAAAAGATTGGAAAAATAAAAGAAGAAAAAATATGATTGAATAAAGGAAACGATGTAGAAATAAAAGATTGAAAAATAAAAGAAACAGTAGAAAATTAGCAAAATAGGATTGAATGAAAAAAACGGTGTAGAAATAAAAGATTGGAAACAGAAGAAGCAATATATGATTGAATGAAAGAAACGATGTAGAAATAAAAGATTGGAAAAATAAAAGAAACAGTAGAAAATTAGCAAAATATGATTGAATGAAAGAAACGATGTAGAAATAAAAGATTGGAAAAATAAAAGAAACAGTAGAAAATTAGCAAAATATGATTGAATGAAGGAAATGACGTAGAAAATAAGATTGGAAAAATAAAAGAAACCGTAGAAAATTAGGAAAATATGATTGAATGTAAGAAACAGTGTAGAAATAAAAGATTGGAAACAAAAGAAGCAATATATGATTGAATGAAAGAAACGATGTAGAAATAAAAGATTGGAAAAATAAAAGAAAAAGTAGAAAATTAGCAAAATATGATTGAATGAAAGAAACGATGTAGAAATAAAGATTCGAAAAATAAAAGAAACTGTAGAAAATTAGCAAAATATGATTGAATGAAAGAAATGACGTAGAAATAAAAGATTGGAAATATAAAAGAAACAGTAGAAAATTAGCAAAATATGATTGAATGAAAGAAACGATGTAGAAATAAAAGATTCGAAAAATAAAAGAAGAAAAAATATGATTGAATGAAAGAAACGATGTAGAAATAAACGATTGGAAAAATAAAAGAAACAGTAGAAAATTAGTAAAATATGATTGAATTAAAGAAACGGTGTAGAAATAAAAGATTGGAAACAAAAGAAACAATATATGATGGAATGAAAGAAACGATGTAGAAATAAAAGATTGGAAAAATAAAAGAAACAGTAGAAAATTAGCAAAATATGATTGAATGAAAGAAACGATGTAGAAAAAAATGTTTGGAAAAATAAAAGTAACAGTAGAAAATTAGCAAAATATGATTGAATGAAAGAAACGATGTAGAAATAAAAGATTCGAAAAATAAAAGAAGAAAAAATATGATTGAATGAAAGAAACGATGTAGAAATAAAAGATCGGAAAAATAAAAGAAACAGTAGAAAATTAGCAAAATATGATTGAATGAAAGAAACGGTGTAGAAATAAAAGATTGCAAACAAAAGAAGCAATATATGATTGCATGAAAGAAACGATGTAGAAATAAAAGATTGGAAAAATAAAAGAAACAGTAGAAAATTAGCAAAATATGATTGAATGAAAGAAACGATGTAGAAAGAAAAGATTGGAAAAACAAAAGAAACATTAGAAAATTAGCAAAATAGGATTGAATGAAAGAAACAGTGTAAAAATAAATATTGGAAACAAAAGAAGCAATATATGATTGAATGAAAGAAACGATGTAGAAATAAAAGATTGGAAAAATAAAAGAAACAGTAGAAAATTAGCAAAATATGATTGAATGAAAGAAACGATGTAGAAATAAAAGATTGGAAAAATAAAAGAAACAGTAGAAAATTAGCAAAATATGATTGAATGAAGGAAATGACGTAGAAAAAAAAGATTGCAAAAATAAAAGAAACCGTAGAAAATTAGCAAAATATGATTGAATGAAAGAAACAATGTAGAAATAAAAGATTGGAAACAAAAGAAGCAATATATGATTGAATGAAAGAAACGATGTAGAAATAAAAGATTGGAAAAATAAAAGAAACAGTAGAAAATTAGCAAAATATGATTGAATTAAAGAAACGGTGTAGAAATAAAAGATTGGAAACAATAGAAGCAATATATGATTGAATGAAAGAAACGATGTAGAAATAAAAGATTGAAAAATAAAAGAAACAGTAGAAAATTAGCAAAATAGAATTGAATGAAAGAAACGGTGTAGAAATAAAAGATTGGAAACAAAAGAAGCAATATATGATTGCATGAAAGAAACGATGTAGAAATAAAAGATTGGAAAAATAAAAGAAACAGTAGAAAATTAGCAAAATATGATTGAATGAAAGAAACGATGTAGAAATAAGAGATTGGAAAAATAAAAGAAACAATGGAAAATTAACCAAATATGATTGAATGAAAGAAACGATGTAGAAATAAAAGATTGGAAAAATAAAAGAAACAGTAGAAAATTAGCAAAATATGATTGAATGAAAGAAACGATGTAGAAATAAAAGATTGGAAAAATAAAAGAAGAAAAAATATGATTGAATGAAAGAAACGATGTAGAAATAAAAGATTGGAAAAATATAAGAAACAGTAGAAAATTAGCAAAATATGATTGAATGAAGGAAATGACGTAGAAAAAAAAGATTGGAAAAATAAGAGAAACAGTCGAAAATTAGCCAAATATGATTTAATGAAAGAAACGATGTAGAAATAAAAGATTGGAAAAATAAAAGAAGAAAAAATATGATTGAATAAAGGAAACGATGTAGAAATAAAAGATTGAAAAATAAAAGAAACAGTAGAAAATTAGCAAAATAGGATTGAATGAAAAAAACGGTGTAGAAATAAAAGATTGGAAACAAAAGAAGCAATATATGATTGAATGAAAGAAACGATGTAGAAATAAAAGATTGGAAAAATAAAAGAAACAGTAGAAAATTAGCAAAATATGATTGAATGAAAGAAACGATGTAGAAATAAAAGATTGGAAAAATAAAAGAAACAGTAGAAAATTAGCAAAATATGATTGAATGAAGGAAATGACGTAGAAAATAAGATTGGAAAAATAAAAGAAACCGTAGAAAATTAGGAAAATATGATTGAATGTAAGAAACAGTGTAGAAATAAAAGATTGGAAACAAAAGAAGCAATATATGATTGAATGAAAGAAACGATGTAGAAATAAAAGATTGGAAAAATAAAAGAAAAAGTAGAAAATTAGCAAAATATGATTGAATGAAAGAAACGATGTAGAAATAAAGATTCGAAAAATAAAAGAAACTGTAGAAAATTAGCAAAATATGATTGAATGAAAGAAATGACGTAGAAATAAAAGATTGGAAATATAAAAGAAACAGTAGAAAATTAGCAAAATATGATTGAATGAAAGAAACGATGTAGAAATAAAAGATTCGAAAAATAAAAGAAGAAAAAATATGATTGAATGAAAGAAACGATGTAGAAATAAACGATTGGAAAAATAAAAGAAACAGTAGAAAATTAGTAAAATATGATTGAATTAAAGAAACGGTGTAGAAATAAAAGATTGGAAACAAAAGAAACAATATATGATGGAATGAAAGAAACGATGTAGAAATAAAAGATTGGAAAAATAAAAGAAACAGTAGAAAATTAGCAAAATATGATTGAATGAAAGAAACGATGTAGAAAAAAATGTTTGGAAAAATAAAAGTAACAGTAGAAAATTAGCAAAATATGATTGAATGAAAGAAACGATGTAGAAATAAAAGATTCGAAAAATAAAAGAAGAAAAAATATGATTGAATGAAAGAAACGATGTAGAAATAAAAGATCGGAAAAATAAAAGAAACAGTAGAAAATTAGCAAAATATGATTGAATGAAAGAAACGGTGTAGAAATAAAAGATTGCAAACAAAAGAAGCAATATATGATTGCATGAAAGAAACGATGTAGAAATAAAAGATTGGAAAAATAAAAGAAACAGTAGAAAATTAGCAAAATATGATTGAATGAAAGAAACGATGTAGAAAGAAAAGATTGGAAAAACAAAAGAAACATTAGAAAATTAGCAAAATAGGATTGAATGAAAGAAACAGTGTAAAAATAAATATTGGAAACAAAAGAAGCAATATATGATTGAATGAAAGAAACGATGTAGAAATAAAAGATTGGAAAAATAAAAGAAACAGTAGAAAATTAGCAAAATATGATTGAATGAAAGAAACGATGTAGAAATAAAAGATTGGAAAAATAAAAGAAACAGTAGAAAATTAGCAAAATATGATTGAATGAAGGAAATGACGTAGAAAAAAAAGATTGCAAAAATAAAAGAAACCGTAGAAAATTAGCAAAATATGATTGAATGAAAGAAACAATGTAGAAATAAAAGATTGGAAACAAAAGAAGCAATATATGATTGAATGAAAGAAACGATGTAGAAATAAAAGATTGGAAAAATAAAAGAAACAGTAGAAAATTAGCAAAATATGAATGAATTAAAGAAACGGTGTAGAAATAAAAGATTGGAAACAATAGAAGCAATATATGATTGAATGAAAGAAACGATGTAGAAATAAAAGATTGAAAAATAAAAGAAACAGTAGAAAATTAGCAAAATAGAATTGAATGAAAGAAACGGTGTAGAAATAAAAGATTGGAAACAAAAGAAGCAATATATGATTGCATGAAAGAAACGATGTAGAAATAAAAGATTGGAAAAATAAAAGAAACAGTAGAAAATTAGCAAAATATGATTGAATGAAAGAAACGATGTAGAAATAAGAGATTGGAAAAATAAAAGAAACAATGGAAAATTAACCAAATATGATTGAATGAAAGAAACGATGTAGAAATAAAAGATTGGAAAAATAAAAGAAACAGTAGAAAATTAGCAAAATATGATTGAATGAAAGAAACGATGTAGA
Organism: Acanthosepion lycidas; assembly: GCA_963932145.1. Taxonomy (NCBI): domain Eukaryota; kingdom Metazoa; phylum Mollusca; class Cephalopoda; order Sepiida; family Sepiidae; genus Acanthosepion; species Acanthosepion lycidas. The sequence continues at coordinate 34,980,241 of OZ010576.1, forward strand.
AATAAAAGATTGGAAAAATAAAAGAAGAAAAAATATGATTGAATGAAAGAAACGATGTAGAAATAAAAGATTGGAAAAATATAAGAAACAGTAGAAAATTAGCAAAATATGATTGAATGAAGGAAATGACGTAGAAAAAAAAGATTGGAAAAATAAGAGAAACAGTCGAAAATTAGCCAAATATGATTTAATGAAAGAAACGATGTAGAAATAAAAGATTGGAAAAATAAAAGAAGAAAAAATATGATTGAATAAAGGAAACGATGTAGAAATAAAAGATTGAAAAATAAAAGAAACAGTAGAAAATTAGCAAAATAGGATTCAATGAAAAAAACGGTGTAGAAATAAAAGATTGGAAACAAAAGAAGCAATATATGATTGAATGAAAGAAACGATGTAGAAATAAAAGATTGGAAAAATAAAAGAAACAGTATAAAATTAGCAAAATATGATTGAATGAAGGAAATGACGTAGAAAAAAAAGATTGGAAAAATAAAAGAAACAGTAGAAAATTAGCAAAATATGATTGAATGAATGAAACAGTGTAGAAATAAAAGATTGGAAAAAAAAGAAGCAATATATGATTGAATGAAAGAAACGATGTAGAAATAAAAGATTGGAAAAATAAAAGAAACAGTAGAAAATTAGCAAAATATGATTGAATGGAAAGAAACGATGTAGAAATAAAAGCTTCGAAAAATAAAAGAGACTGTAGAAAATTAGCAAAATATGATTGAATGAAAGAAATGACGTAGAAATAAAAGATTGGAAAAATAAGAGAAACAGTCGAAAATTAGCCAAATATGATTTAATGAAAGAAACGATGTAGAAATAAAAGATTGGAAAAATAAAAGAAGAAAAAATATGATTGAATAAAGGAAACGATGTAGAAATAAAAGATTGAAAAATAAAAGAAACAGTAGAAAATTAGCAAAATAGGATTGAATGAAAAAAACGGTGTAGAAATAAAAGATTGGAAACAAAAGAAGCAATATATGATTGAATGAAAGAAACGATGTAGAAATAAAAGATTGGAAAAATAAAAGAAACAGTAGAAAATTAGCAAAATATGATTGAATGAAAGAAACGATGTAGAAATAAAAGATTGGAAAAATAAAAGAAACAGTAGAAAATTAGCAAAATATGATTGAATGAAGGAAATGACGTAGAAAATAAGATTGGAAAAATAAAAGAAACCGTAGAAAATTAGGAAAATATGATTGAATGTAAGAAACAGTGTAGAAATAAAAGATTGGAAACAAAAGAAGCAATATATGATTGAATGAAAGAAACGATGTAGAAATAAAAGATTGGAAAAATAAAAGAAAAAGTAGAAAATTAGCAAAATATGATTGAATGAAAGAAACGATGTAGAAATAAAGATTCGAAAAATAAAAGAAACTGTAGAAAATTAGCAAAATATGATTGAATGAAAGAAATGACGTAGAAATAAAAGATTGGAAATATAAAAGAAACAGTAGAAAATTAGCAAAATATGATTGAATGAAAGAAACGATGTAGAAATAAAAGATTCGAAAAATAAAAGAAGAAAAAATATGATTGAATGAAAGAAACGATGTAGAAATAAACGATTGGAAAAATAAAAGAAACAGTAGAAAATTAGTAAAATATGATTGAATTAAAGAAACGGTGTAGAAATAAAAGATTGGAAACAAAAGAAACAATATATGATGGAATGAAAGAAACGATGTAGAAATAAAAGATTGGAAAAATAAAAGAAACAGTAGAAAATTAGCAAAATATGATTGAATGAAAGAAACGATGTAGAAAAAAATGTTTGGAAAAATAAAAGTAACAGTAGAAAATTAGCAAAATATGATTGAATGAAAGAAACGATGTAGAAATAAAAGATTCGAAAAATAAAAGAAGAAAAAATATGATTGAATGAAAGAAACGATGTAGAAATAAAAGATCGGAAAAATAAAAGAAACAGTAGAAAATTAGCAAAATATGATTGAATGAAAGAAACGGTGTAGAAATAAAAGATTGCAAACAAAAGAAGCAATATATGATTGCATGAAAGAAACGATGTAGAAATAAAAGATTGGAAAAATAAAAGAAACAGTAGAAAATTAGCAAAATATGATTGAATGAAAGAAACGATGTAGAAAGAAAAGATTGGAAAAATAAAAGAAACATTAGAAAATTAGCAAAATAGGATTGAATGAAAGAAACAGTGTAAAAATAAATATTGGAAACAAAAGAAGCAATATATGATTGAATGAAAGAAACGATGTAGAAATAAAAGATTGGAAAAATAAAAGAAACAGTAGAAAATTAGCAAAATATGATTGAATGAAAGAAACGATGTAGAAATAAAAGATTGGAAAAATAAAAGAAACAGTAGAAAATTAGCAAAATATGATTGAATGAAGGAAATGACGTAGAAAAAAAAGATTGCAAAAATAAAAGAAACCGTAGAAAATTAGCAAAATATGATTGAATGAAAGAAACAATGTAGAAATAAAAGATTGGAAACAAAAGAAGCAATATATGATTGAATGAAAGAAACGATGTAGAAATAAAAGATTGGAAAAATAAAAGAAACAGTAGAAAATTAGCAAAATATGATTGAATTAAAGAAACGGTGTAGAAATAAAAGATTGGAAACAATAGAAGCAATATATGATTGAATGAAAGAAACGATGTAGAAATAAAAGATTGGAAAAATAAAAGAAACAGTAGAAAATTAGCAAAATATGATTGAATGAAAGAAACGATGTAGAAATAAGAGATTTGAAAAATAAAAGAAACAGTAGAAAATTAGCAAAATATGATTGAATGAAGGAAATGACGTAGAAAAAAAAGATTGGAAAAATAAAAGAAACCGTAGAAAATTAGCAAAATATGATTGAATGAAAGAAACGGTGTAGAAATAAAAGATTGGAAACAAAAGAAGCAATATATGATTGAATGAAAGAAACGATGTAGAAATAAAAGATTGGAAAAATAAAAGAAACAGTAGAAAATTAGCAAAATATGATTGAATGAAAGAAACAATGTAGAAATAAAAGATTGAAAAAATAAAAGAAACAGTAGAAAATTAGCAAAATATGATTGAATGAAAGAAATGACGTAGAAATAAAAGTTTGGAAAAATAAAAGAAACAGTAGAAAATTAGCAAAATATGATTGAATGAAAGAAACAATGTAGAAATAAAAGATTGGAAACAAAAGAAGCAATATATGATTGAATGAAAGAAACGATGTAGAAATAAAAGATTGGAAAAATAAAAGAAACAGTAGAAAATTAGCAAAATATGATTGAATGAAAGAAACGGTGTAGAAATAAAAGATTGGAAACAAAAGAAGCAATATATGATTGAATGAAAGAAACGATGTAGAAATAAAAGATTGGAAAAATAAAAGAAACAGTAGAAAATTAGCAAAATATGATTGAATGAAAGAAACGATGTAGAAATAAGAGATTGGAAAAATAAAAGAAACAGTAGAAAATTAGCAAAATATGATTGAATGAAGGAAATGACGTAGAAAAAAAAGATTGGAAAAATAAAAGAAACCGTAGAAAATTAGCAAAATATGATTGAATGAAAGAAACGGTGTAGAAATAAAAGATTGGAAACAAAAGAAGCAATATATGATTGAATGAAAGAAACGATGTAGTAATAAAAGATTGGAAAAATAAAAGAAACAGTAGAAAATTAGCAAAATATGATTGAATGTAAGAAACAATGTAGAAATAAAAGATTGGAAAAATAAAAGAAACAGTTGAAAATTAGCAAAATATGATTGAATGAAAGAAATGACGTAGAAATAAAAGTTTGGAAAAATAAAAGAAACAGTAGAAAATTAGTAAAATATGATTGAATGAAAGAAACGGTGTAGAAATAAAAGATTGGAAACAAAAGAAGTAATATATGATGGAATGAAAGAAACGATGTAGAAATAAATGATTGGAAAAATAAAAGAAACAGTAGAAAATTAGCAACATATGATTGAATGAAAGAAACGATGTAGAAATAAAAGATTGGAAAAATAAAAGAAACAGTAGAAAATTAGCAAAATATGATTGAATGAAAGAAACGATGTAGAAATAAAAGATTCGAAAAATAAAAGAAGAAAAAATATGATTGAATGAAAGAAACGATGTAGAAATAAAAGATTGGAAAAATAAAAGAAACAGTAGAAAATTAGCAAAATATGATTGAATGAAAGAAACGGTGTAGAAATAAAAGATTGGAAACAAAAGAAGCAATATATGATTGCATGAAAGAAACGATGTAGAAATAAAAGATTGGAAAAATAAAAGAAACAGTAGAAAATTAGCAAAATATGATTGAATGAAAGAAACGATGTAGAAATAAAAGATTGGAAAAATAAAAGAAACAGTGGAAAATTAACCAAATATGATTGAATGAAAGAAACGATCTAGAAATAAAAGATTGGAAAAATAAAAGAAGAAAAAATATGATTGAATGAAAGAAACGATGTAGAAATAAAAGATTGAAAAATAAAAGAAACAGTAGAAAATTAGCAAAATAGTATTGAATGAAAGAAACGGTGTAGAAATAAAAGATTGGAAACAAAAGAAGCAATATATGATTGCATGAAAGAAACGATGTAGAAATAAAAGATTGGAAAAATAAAAGAAACAATGGAAAATTAACCAAATATGATTGAATGAAAGAAACGATGTAGAAATAAAAGATTGGAAAAATAAAAGAAACAGTAGAAAATTAGCAAAATATGATTGAATGAAAGAAACGATGTAGAAAGAAAAGATTGGAAAAATAAAAGAAACATTAGAAAATTAGCAAAATAGGATTGAATGAAAGAAACAGTGTAAAAATAAATATTGGAAACAAAAGAAGCAATATATGATTGAATGAAAGAAACGATGTAGAAATAAAACATTGGAAAAATAAAAGAAACAGTAGAAAATTAGCAAAATATGATTGAATGAAAGAAACGATGTAGAAATAAAAGATTGGAAAAATAAAAGAAACAGTAGAAAATTAGCAAAATATGATTGAATGAAGGAAATGACGTAGAAAAAAAAGATTGGAAAAATAAAAGAAACCGTAGAAAATTAGCGAAATATGATTGAATGAAAGAAACAATGTAGAAATAAAAGATTGGAAACAAAAGAAGCAATATATGATTGAATGAAAGAAACGATGTAGAAATAAAAGATTGGAAAAATAAAAGAAACAGTAGAAAATTAGCAAAATATGATTGAATGAAAGAAACGGTGTAGAAATAAAAGATTGGAAACAAAAGAAGCAATATATGATTGAATGAAAGAAACGATGTAGAAATAAAAGATTGGAAAAATAAAAGAAACAGTAGAAAATTAGCAAAATATGATTGAATGAAAGAAACGATGTAGAAATAAGAGATTGGAAAAATAAAAGAAACAGTAGAAAATTAGCAAAATATGATTGAATGAAGGAAATGACGTAGAAAAAAAAGATTGGAAAAATAAAAGAAACCGTAGAAAATTAGCAAAATATGATTGAATGAAGGAAATGACGTAGAAAAAAAAGATTGGAAAAATAAAAGAAACAGTAGAAAATTAGCAAAATATGATTGAATGAAAGAAATGACGTAGAAATAAAAGTTTGGAAAAATAAAAGAAACAGTAGAAAATTAGTAAAATATGATTAAATGAAAGAAACGATGTAGAAATAAAAGATTGGAAACAAAAGAAGTAATATATGATGGAATGAAAGAAACGATGTAGAAATAAAAGATTGGAAAAATAAAAGAAACAGTAGAAAATTAGTAAAATATGATTGAATGAAAGAAACGGTGTAGAAATAAAAGATTGGAAACAAAAGAAGTAATATATGATGGAATGAAAGAAACGATGTAGAAATAAAAGATTGGAAAAATAAAAGAAACAGTAGAAAATTAGCAAAATATGATGGAATGAAAGAAACGGTGTAGAAATAAAAGATTGGAAACAAAAGAAGCAATATATGATTGCATGAAAGAAACGATGTAGAAATAAAAGATTGGAAAAATAAAAGAAACAGTAGAAAATTAGCAAAATATGATTGAATGAAAGAAACGATGTAGAAATAAAAGATTGGAAAAATAAAAGAAACAGTGGAAAATTAACCAAATATGATTGAATGAAAGAAACGATGTAGAAATAAAAGATTGGAAAAATAAAAGAAGAAAAAATATGATTGAATGAAAGAAACGATGTAGAAATAAAAGATTGAAAAATAAAAGAAACAGTAGAAAATTAGCAAAATAGTATTGAATGAAAGAAACGGTGTAGAAATAAAAGATTGGAAACAAAAGAAGCAATATATGATTGCATGAAAGAAACGATGTAGAAATAAAAGATTGGAAAAATAAAAGAAACAATGGAAAATTAACCAAATATGATTGAATGAAAGAAACGATGTAGAAATAAAAGATTGGAAAAATAAAAGAAACAGTAGAAAATTAGCAAAATATGATTGAATGAAAGAAACGATGTAGAAAGACAAGATTGGAAAAATAAAAGAAACATTAGAAAATTAGCAAAATAGGATTGAATGAAAGAAACAGTGTAAAAATAAATATTGGAAACAAAAGAAGCAATATATGATTGAATGAAAGAAACGATGTAGAAATAAAAGATTGGAAAAATAAAAGAAACAGTAGAAAATTAGCAAAATATGATTGAATGAAAGAAACGATGTAGAAATAAAAGATTGGAAAAATAAAAGAAACAGTAGGAAATTAGCAAAATATGATTGAATGAAGGAAATGACGTAGAAAAAAAAGATTGGAAAAATAAAAGAAACCGTAGAAAATTAGCGAAATATGATTGAATGAAAGAAACAATGTAGAAATAAAAGATTGGAAACAAAAGAAGCAATATATGATTGAATGAAAGAAACGATGTAGAAATAAAAGATTGGAAAAATAAAAGAAACAGTAAAAAATTAGCAAAATATGATTGAATGAAAGAAACGGTGTAGAAATAAAAGATTGGAAACAAAAGAAGTAATATATGATTGAATGAAAGAAACGATGTAGAAATAAAAGATTGGAAAAATAAAAGAAACAGTAGAAAATTAGCAAAATATGATTGAATGAAAGAAACGATGTAGAAATAAGAGATTGGAAAAATAAAAGAAACAGTAGAAAATTAGCAAAATATGATTGAATGAAGGAAATGACGTAGAAAAAAAAGATTGGAAAAATAAAAGAAACCGTAGAAAATTAGCAAAATATGATTCAATGAAAGAAACAGTGTAGATATAAAAGATTGGAAACAAAAGAAGCAATATATGATTGAATGAAAGAAACGATGTAGAAATAAAAGATTGGAAAAATAAAAGAAGAAAAATATGATTGAATGAAAGAAACGATGTAGAAATAAAAGATTGGAAACAAAAGAAGCAATATATGATTGAATGAAAGAAACGATGTAGAAATAAAAGATTGAAAAAATAAAAGAAACAGTAGAAAATTAGCAAAATATGATTGAATGAAAGAAACAATGTAGAAATAAAAGATTGGAAACAAAAGAAGTAATATATGATGGAATGAAAGAAACGATGTAGAAATAAAAGATTGGAAAAATAAAAGAAACAGTAGAAAATTAGCAAAAGATGATTGAATGAAAGAAACGATGTAGAAATAAAAGATTGGAAAAATAAAAGAAACAGTAGAAAATTAGTAAAATATGATTGAATGAAAGAAACGGTGTAGAAATAAAAGATTGGAAACAAAAGAAGTAATATATGATGGAATGAAAGAAACGATGTAGAAATAAAAGATTGGAAAAATAAAAGAAACAGTAGAAAATTAGCAACATATGATTGAATGAAAGAAACGATGTAGAAATAAAAGATTGGAAAAATAAAAGAAACAGTAGAAAATTAGCAAAATATGATTGAATGAAAGAAACGATGTAGAAATAAAAGATTCGAAAAATAAAAGAAGAAAAAAATATGATTGAATGAAAGAAACGATGTAGAAATAAAAGAATGGAAAAATAAAAGAAACAGTAGAAAATTAGCAAAATATGATTGAATGAAAGAATCGGTGTAGAAATAAAAGATTGGAAACAAAAGAAGCAATATATGATTGCATGAAAGAAACGATGTAGAAATAAAAGATTGGAAAAATAAAAGAAACAATGGAAAATTAACCAAATATGATAGAATGAAAGAAACGATGTAGAAATAAAAGATTGGAAAAATAAAAGAAACAGTAGAAAATTAGCAAAATATGATTGAATGAAAGAAACGGTGTAGAAATAAAAGATTGGAAACAAAAGAAGCAATATATGATTGCATGAAAGAAACGATGTAGAAATAAAAGATTGGAAAAATAAAAGAAACAGTAGAAAATTAGCAAAATATGATTGAATGAAAGAAATGATGTAGAAATAAAAGATTGGAAAAATAAAAGAAACAGTGGAAAATTAAGCAAATATGATTGAATGAAAGAAACGATGTAGAAATAAAAGATTGGAAAAATAAAAGAAGAAAAAATATGATTGAATGAAAGAAACGATGTAGAAATAAAAGTTTGAAAAATAAAAGAAACAGTAGAAAATTAGCAAAATAGTATTGAATGAAAGAAACGGTGTAGAAATAAAAGATTGGAAACAAAAGAAGCAATATATGATTGAATGAAAGAAACGATGTAGAAATAAAAGATTGGAAAAATAAAAGAAACAATGGAAAATTAACAAAATATGATTGAATGAAAGAAACGATGTAGAAATAAAAGATTGGAAAAATAAAAGAAGAAAAAATATGATTGAATGAAAGAAACGATGTAGAAATAAAAGATTTAAAAATAAAAGAAACAGTACAAAATTAGCGAAATAGGATTGAATGAAAGAAACGGTGTAGAAATAAAAGATTGGAAACAAAAGAGGTAATATATGATTGAATGAAAGAAACGATGTAGAAATAAAAGATTGGAAAAATAAAAGAAACAGTAGAAAATTAGCAAAATATGATTGAATGAAAGAAACGGTGTAGAAATAAAAGATTGGAAACAAAAGAAGCAATATATGATTGCATGAAAGAAACGATGTAGAAATAAAAGATTGGAGAAATAAAAGAAACAGTAGAAAATTAGCAAAATATGATTGAATGAAAGAAACGATGTAGAAATAAAAGATTGGAAAAATAAAAGAAACAGTGGAAAATTAACCAAATATGATTGAATGAAAGAAACAATGTAGAAATAAAAGATTGGAAAAATAAAAGAAACAGTAGAAAATTAGCAAAATATGATTGCATGAAAGAAACGATGTAGAAATAAAAGATTGGAAAAATAAAAGAAACAGTGGAAAATTAACCAAATATGATTGAATGAAAGAAACGATGTAGAAATAAAAGATTGGAAAAATAAAAGAAGAAAAAATATGATTGAATGAAAGAAACGATGTAGAAATAAAAGATTGAAAAATAAAAGAAACAGTAGAAAATTAGCAAAATAGGATTGAATGAAAGAAACGGTGTAGAAATAAAAGATTGGAAACAAAAGAAGCAATATATGATTGAATGAAAGAAACGATGTAGAAATAAAAGATTGGAAAAATAAAAGAAACAGTAGAAAATTAGCAAAATATGATTGAATGAAAGAAACGGTGTAGAAATAAAAGATTGGAAACAAAAGAAGCAATATATGATTGCATGAAAGAAACGATGTAGAAATAAAAGATCGGAAAAATAAAAGAAACAGTAGAAAATTAGCAAAATATGATTGAATGAAAGAAACGATGTACAAATAAAAGATTGGAAAAATAAAAGAAACAGTGGAAAATTAACCAAATATGATTGAATGAAAGAAACTATGTAGAAATAAAAGATTGGAAAAATAAAAGAAGAAAAAATATGATTGAATGAAAGAAACGATGTAGAAATAAAAGATTGAAAAATAAAAGAAACAGTAGAAAATTACCAAAATAGGATTGAATGAAAGAAACGGTGTAGAAATAAAAGATTGGGAACAAAAGAAGCAATATATGATCGCATGAAAGAAACGATGTAGCAATAAAAGATTGGAAAAATAAAAGAAACAGTGGAAAATTAACCAAATATGATTGAATGAAAGAAACGATGTAGAAATAAAAGATTGGAATAATAAAAGAAGAAAAAATATGATTGAATGAAAGAAACGATGTAGAAATAAAAGATTGAAAAATAAAAGAAACAGTAGAAAATTAGCAAAATATGACTGACTGAAAGAAACGGTGTAGAAATAAAAGATTGGAAACAAAAGAAGCAATATATGATTGCATGAAAGAAACGATGTAGCAATAAAAGATTGGAAAAATAAAAGAAACAGTGGAAAATTAACCAAATATGATTGAATGAAAGAAACGATGTAGAAATAAAAGATTGGAATAATAAAAGAAGAAAAAATATGATGGAATGTAAGAAACGATGTAGAAATAAAAGATTGGAAAAATAAAAGAAACAGTAGAAAATTAGCAAAATATGATTGAATGAAAGAAACGATGTAGAAATAAAAGATTGGAAAAATAAAAGAAAAAGTAGAAAATTAGCAAAATATGATTGAATGAAAGAAACGTTGTAGAAATAAAAGATTGGAAAAATAAAAGAATCAGTGGAAAATTAACCAAATATGATTGAATGAAAGAAACGATGTAGAAATAAAAGATTGGAAAAATAAAAGAAACAGTGGAAAATTAACCAAATATGATTGAATGAAAGAAACGATGTAGAAATAAAAGATTGGAAAAATAAAAGAAACAGTAGAAAATTAGCAAAATATGATTGCATGAAAGAAACGATGTAGAAATAAAAGATTGGAAAAATAAAAGAAACAGTGGAAAATTAACCAAATATGATTGAATGAAAGAAACGATGTAGAAATAAAAGATTGGAAAAATAAAAGAAGAAAAAATATGATTGAATGAAAGAAACGATGTAGAAATAAAAGATTGAAAAATAAAAGAAACAGTAGAAAATTAGCAAAATAGGATTGAATGAAAGAAACGGTGTAGAAATAAAAGATTGGAAACAAAAGACGCAATATATGATTGAATGAAAGAAACGATGTAGAAATAAAAGATTGGAAAAATAAAAGAAACAGTAGAAAATTAGCAAAATATGATTGAATGAAAGAAACGGTGTAGAAATAAAAGATTGGAAACAAAAGAAGCAATATATGATTGCATGAAAGAAACGATGTAGAAATAAAAGATTGGAAAAATAAAAGAAACAGTAGAAAATTAGCAAAATATGATTGAATGAAAGAAACGATGTAGAAATAAAAGATTGGAAAAATAAAAGAAACAGTGGAAAATTAACCAAATATGATTGAATGAAAGAAACTATGTAGAAATAAAAGATTGGAAAAATAAAAGTAGAAAAAATATGATTGAATGAAAGAAACGATGTAGAAACAAATGATTGAAAAATAAAACAAACAGTAGAAAATTAGCAAAATAGGATTGAATGAAAGAAACGGTGTAGAAATAAAAGATTGGAAACAAAAGAAGCAATATATGATTGCATGAAAGAAACGATGTAGAAATAAAAGATTGGAAAAATAAAAGAAACAGTAGAAAATTAGCAAAATATGATTGAATGAAAGAAACGATGTACAAATAAAAGATTGGAAAAATAAAAGAAACAGTGGAAAATTAACCAAATATGATTGAATGAAAGAAACTATGTAGAAATAAAAGATTGGAAAAATAAAAGAAGAAAAAATATGATTGAATTAAAGAAACGATGTAGAAATAAAAGATTGAAAAATAAAAGAAACAGTAGAAAATTACCAAAATAGGATTGAATGAAGGAAACGGTGTAGAAATAAAAGATTGGAAACAAAAGAAGCAATATATGATCGCATGAAAGAAACGATGTAGCAATAAAAGATTGGAAAAATAAAAGAAACAGTGGAAAATTAACCAAATATGATTGAATGAAAGAAACGATGTAGAAATAAAAGATTGGAATAATAAAAGAAGAAAAAATATGATTGAATGAAAGAAACGATGTAGAAATAAAAGATTGAAAAATAAAACAAACAGTAGAAAATTAGCAAAATAGGACTGACTGAAAGAAACGGTGTAGAAATAAAAGATTGGAAACAAAAGAAGCAATATATGATTGCATGAAAGAAACGATGTAGCAATAAAAGATTGGAAAAATAAAAGAAACAGTGGAAAATTAACCAAATATGATTGAATGAAAGAAACGATGTAGAAATAAAAGATTGGAATAATAAAAGAAGAAAAAATATGATGTAATGTAAGAAACGATGTAGAAATAAAAGATTGGAAAAATAAAAGAAACAGTAGAAAATTAGCAAAATATGATTGCATGAAAGAAACGATGTAGAAATAAAAGATTGGAAAAATAAAAGAAACAGTGGAAAATTAACCAAATATGATTGAATGAAAGAAACGATGTAGAAATAAAAGATTGGAAAAATAAAAGAAGAAAAAATATGATTGAATGAAAGAAACGATGTAGAAATAAAAGATTGAAAAATAAAAGAAACAGTAGAAAATTAGCAAAATAGGATTGAATGAAAGAAACGGTGTAGAAATAAAAGATTGGAAACAAAAGACGCAATATATGATTGAATGAAAGAAACGATGTAGAAATAAAAGATTGGAAAAATAAAAGAAACAGTAGAAAATTAGCAAAATATGATTGAATGAAAGAAACGGTGTAGAAATAAAAGATTGGAAACAAAAGAAGCAATATATGATTGCATGAAAGAAACGATGTAGAAATAAAAGATTGGAAAAATAAAAGAAACAGTAGAAAATTAGCAAAATATGATTGAATGAAAGAAACGATGTAGAAATAAAAGATTGGAAAAATAAAAGAAACAGTGGAAAATTAACCAAATATGATTGAATGAAAGAAACTATGTAGAAATAAAAGATTGGAAAAATAAAAGTAGAAAAAATATGATTGAATGAAAGAAACGATGTAGAAACAAATGATTGAAAAATAAAACAAACAGTAGAAAATTAGCAAAATAGGATTGAATGAAAGAAACGGTGTAGAAATAAAAGATTGGAAACAAAAGAAGCAATATATGATTGCATGAAAGAAACGATGTAGAAATAAAAGATTGGAAAAATAAAAGAAACAGTAGAAAATTAGCAAAATATGATTGAATGAAAGAAACGATGTACAAATAAAAGATTGGAAAAATAAAAGAAACAGTGGAAAATTAACCAAATATGATTGAATGAAAGAAACTATGTAGAAATAAAAGATTGGAAAAATAAAAGAAGAAAAAATATGATTGAATTAAAGAAACGATGTAGAAATAAAAGATTGAAAAATAAAAGAAACAGTAGAAAATTACCAAAATAGGATTGAATGAAGGAAACGGTGTAGAAATAAAAGATTGGAAACAAAAGAAGCAATATATGATCGCATGAAAGAAACGATGTAGCAATAAAAGATTGGAAAAATAAAAGAAACAGTGGAAAATTAACCAAATATGATTGAATGAAAGAAACGATGTAGAAATAAAAGATTGGAATAATAAAAGAAGAAAAAATATGATTGAATGAAAGAAACGATGTAGAAATAAAAGATTGAAAAATAAAACAAACAGTAGAAAATTAGCAAAATAGGACTGACTGAAAGAAACGGTGTAGAAATAAAAGATTGGAAACAAAAGAAGCAATATATGATTGCATGAAAGAAACGATGTAGCAATAAAAGATTGGAAAAATAAAAGAAACAGTGGAAAATTAACCAAATATGATTGAATGAAAGAAACGATGTAGAAATAAAAGATTGGAATAATAAAAGAAGAAAAAATATGATGTAATGTAAGAAACGATGTAGAAATAAAAGATTGGAAAAATAAAAGAAACAGTAGAAAATTAGCAAAATATGATTGAATGAAAGAAACGATGTAGAAATAAAAGATTGGAAAAATAAAAGAAAAAGTAGAAAATTAGCAAAATATGATTGAATGAAAGAAACGTTGTAGAAATAAAAGATTGGAAAAATAAAAGAATCAGTGGAAAATTAACCAAATATGATTGAATGAAAGAAACGATGTAGAAATAAAACATTGGAAAAATAAAAGAAACAGTAGAAAATTAGCAAAATATGATTGAATGAAAGAAACGAGGTAGAAATAAAAGATTGGAAAAATAAAAGAAACAGTGGAAAATTAACCAAATATGATTGAATGAAAGAAACGATGTAGAAATAAAAGATTGGAAAAATAAAAGAAACAGTAGAAAATTAGCAAAATATGATTGCATGAAAGAAACGATGTAGAAATAAAAGATTGGAAAAATAAAAGAAACAGTGGAAAATTAACCAAATATGATTGAATGAAAGAAACGATGTAGAAATAAAAGATTGGAAAAATAAAAGAAGAAAAAATATGATTGAATGAAAGAAACGATGTAGAAATAAAAGATTGAAAAATAAAAGAAACAGTAGAAAATTAGCAAAATAGGATTGAATGAAAGAAACGGTGTAGAAATAAAAGATTGGAAACAAAAGAAGCAATATATGATTGAATGAAAGAAACGATGTAGAAATAAAAGATTGGAAAAATAAAAGAAACAGTAGAAAATTAGCAAAATATGATTGAATGAAAGAAACGGTGTAGAAATAAAAGATTGGAAACAAAAGAAGCAATATATGATTGCATGAAAGAAACGATGTAGAAATAAAAGATTGGAAAAATAAAAGAAACAGTAGAAAATTAGCAAAATATGATTGAATGAAAGAAACGATGTAGAAATAAAAGATTGGAAAAATAAAAGAAACAGTGGAAAATTAACCAAATATGATTGAATGAAAGAAACTATGTAGAAATAAAAGATTGGAAAAATAAAAGTAGAAAAAATATGATTGAATGAAAGAAACGATGTAGAAATAAATGATTGAAAAATAAAACAAACAGTAGAAAATTAGCAAAATAGGATTGAATGAAAGAAACGGTGTAGAAATAAAAGATTGGAAACAAAAGAAGCAATAAATGATTGCATGAAAAAACGATGTAGAAATAAAAGATTGGAAAAATAAAAGAAACAGTGGAAAATTAACCAAATATGATTGAATGAAAGAAATGATGTAGAAATAAAAGATTGGAATAATAAAAGAAGAAAAAATATGATTGAATGAAAGAAACGATGTAGAAATAAAAGATTGAAAAATAAAAGAAACAGTAGAAAATTAGCAAAATAGGATTGAATGAAAGAAACGGTGTAGAAATAAAAGATTGGAAACAAAAGAAGCAATATATGATTGAATGAAATAAACGATGTAGAAATAAAAGATTGGAAAAATAAAAGAAAAAGTAGAAAATTAGCAAAATATGATTGAATGAAAGAAACGGTGTAGAAATAAAAGATTGGAAACAAAAGAAGCAATATATGATTGAATGAAAGAAACGATGTAGAAATAAAAGATTGGAAAAATAAAAGAAACAGTAGAAAATTAGCAAAATATGATTGAATGAAAGAAACGATGTAGAAATAAAAGATTGGAAAAATAAAAGAAACAGTAGAAAATTAGCAAAATATGATTGAATGAAAGAAACGATGTAGAAATAAAAGATTGGAAAAATAAAAGAAACAGTGGAAAATTAACCAAATATGATTGAATGAAAGAAACGATGTAGAAATAAAAGATTGGAAAAATAAAAGAAACAGTAGAAAATTAGCAAAATATGATTGAATGAAAGAAACGTTGTAGAAATAAAAGATTGGAAAAATAAAAGAATCAGTGGAAAATTAACCAAATATGATTGAATGAAAGAAACGATGTAGAAATAAAAGATTGGAAAAAGAAAAGAAACAGTAGAAAATTAGCAAAATATGATTGCATGAAAGAAACGATGTAGAAATAAAAGATTGGAAAAATAAAAGAAACAGTAGAAAATTAGCAAAATATGATTGAATGAAAGAAACGATGTAGAAATAAAAGATTGGAAAAATAAAAGAAACAGTAGAAAATGAGCAAAATATGATTGAATGAAAGAAACGATGGAAAAATAAAAGATTGGAAAAATAAAAGAAACAGTGGAAAATTAACCAAATATGATTGAATGAAAGAAACGATGTAGAAATAAAAGATTGGAAAAATAAAAGAAACCGTAGAAAATTAGCAAAATATGATTGCATGAAAGAAACGATGTAGAAATAAAAGATTGGAAAAATAAAAGAAGAAAAAATATGATTGAATGAAAGAAACGATGTAGAAATAAAAGATTGAAAAATAAAAGAAACAGTAGAAAATTAGCAAAATAGTATTGAATGAAAGAAACGGTGTAGAAATAAAAGATTGGAAACAAAAGAAGCAATATATGATTGCATGAAAGAAACGATGTAGAAATAAAAGATTGGAAAAATAAAAGAAACAGTGGAAAATTAACCATATATGATTGAATGAAAGAAACGATGTAGAAATAAAAGATTGGAAAAATAAAAGAAGAAAAAATATGATTGAATGAAAGAAACGATGTAGAAATAAAAGATTTAAAAATAAAAGAAACAGTAGAAAATTAGCAAAATAGGATTGAATGAAAGAAACGGTGTAGAAATAAAAGATTGGAAACAAAAGAAGCAATATAAGATTGAATGAAAGAAACGATGTAGAAATAAAAGATTGGAAAAATAAAAGAAACAGTAGATCATTAGCAAAATATGATTGAATGAAAGAAACGATGTAGAAATAAAAGATTGGAAAAATAAAAGAAACAGTGGAAAATTAACCAAATATGATTGAATGAAAGAAACGATGTAGAAATAAAAGATTGGAAAAATAAAAGAAACAGTAGAAAATTAGCAAAATATGATTGAATGAAAGAAACGAGGTAGAAATAAAAGATTGGAAAAATAAAAGAATCAGTGGAAAATTAACCAAATATGATTGAATGAAAGAAACGATGTAGAAATAAAAGATTGGAAAAATAAAAGAAACAGTAGAAAATTAGCAAAATATGATTGCATGAAAGAAACGATGTAGAAATAAAAGATTGGAAAAATAAAAGAAACAGTGGAAAATTAACCAAATATGATTGAATGAAAGAAACGATGTAGAAATAAAAGATTGGAAAAATAAAAGAATCAGTAGAAAATTAGCAAAATATGATTGCATGAAAGAAACGATGTAGAAATAAAAGATTGGAAAAATAAAAGAAACCGTAGAAAATTAGCAAAATATGATTGAATGAAAGAAACGATGTAGAAATAAAAGATTGAAAAATAAAAGAAACAGTAGAAAATTAGCAAAATAGTATTGAATGAAAGAAACGGTGTAGAAATAAAAGATTGGAAACAAAAGAAGCAATATATGATTGCATGAAAGAAACGATGTAGAAATAAAAGATTGGAAAAATAAAAGAAACAGTGGAAAATTAACCATATATGATTGAATGAAAGAAACGATGTAGAAATAAAAGATTGGAAAAATAAAAGAAGAAAAATTATGATTGAATGAAAGAAACGATGTAGAAATAAAAGATTTAAAAATAAAAGAAACAGTAGAAAATTAGCAAAATAGGATTGAATGAAAGAAACGGTGTAGAAATAAAAGATTGGAAACAAAAGAAGCAATATATGATTGAATGAAAGAAACGATGTAGAAATAAAAGATTGGAAAAATAAAAGAAACAGTAGATCATTAGCAAAATATGATTGAATGAAAGAAACGATGTAGAAATAAAAGATTGGAAAAATAAAAGAAACAGTGGAAAATTAACCAAATATGATTGAATGAAAGAAACGATGTAGAAATAAAAGATTGGAAAAATAAAAGAAACAGTAGAAAATTAGCAAAATATGATTGAATGAAAGAAACTTTGTAGAAATAAAAGATTGGAAAAATAAAAGAATCAGTGGAAAATTAACCAAATATGATTGAATGAAAGAAACGATGTAGAAATAAAAGATTGGAAAAATAAAAGAAACAGTAGAAAATTAGCAAAATATGATTGCATGAAAGAAACGATGTAGAAATAAAAGATTGGAAAAATAAAAGAAACAGTGGAAAATTAACCAAATATGATTGAATGAAAGAAACGATGTAGAAATAAAAGATTGGAAAAATAAAAGAATCAGTAGAAAATTAGCAAAATATGATTGCATGAAAGAAACGATGTAGAAATAAAAGATTGGAAAAATAAAAGAAACAGTAGAAAATTAGCAAAATATGATTGAATGAAAGAAACGATGTAGAAATAAAAGATTGGAAAAATAAAAGAAACAGTAGAAAATTAGCAAAATATGATTGAATGAAAGAAACGATGTAGAAATAAAAGATTGGAAAAATAAAAGAAACAGTGGAAAATTAACCAAATATGATTGAATGA
This sequence comes from Acanthosepion lycidas, assembly GCA_963932145.1. Classification (NCBI taxonomy): domain Eukaryota; kingdom Metazoa; phylum Mollusca; class Cephalopoda; order Sepiida; family Sepiidae; genus Acanthosepion; species Acanthosepion lycidas. The sequence continues at coordinate 34,998,537 of OZ010576.1, forward strand.
AAGAAACGATGTAGAAATAAAAGATTGGAAAAATAAAAGAAACCGTAGAAAATTAGAAAAATATGATTGCATGAAAGAAACGATGTAGAAATAAAAGATTGGAAAAATAAAAGAAGAAAAAATATGATTGAATGAAAGAAACGATGTAGAAATAAAAGATTTAAAAATAAAAGAAACAGTAGAAAATTAGCAAAATAGGATTGAATGAAAGAAACGGTGTAGAAATAAAAGATTGGAAAAAAAAGAAGCAATATATGATTGAATGAAAGAAACGATGTAGAAATAAAAGATTGGAAAAATAAAAGAAACAGTAGATCATTAGCAAAATATGATTGAATGAAAGAAACGATGTAGAAATAAAAGATTGGAAAAATAAAAGAAACAGTGGAAAATTAACCAAATATGATTGAATGAAAGAAACGATGTAGAAATAAAAGATTGGAAAAATAAAAGAAGAAAAAATATGATTGAATGAAAGAAACGATGTAGAAATAAAAGATTGAAAAATAAAAGAAACAGTAGAAAATTAGCAAATAATATTGAATGAAAGAAACGGTGTAGAAATAAAAGATTGGAAACAAAAGAAGCAATATATGATTGAATGAAAGAAACGATGTAGAAATAAAAGATTTGAAAAATAAAAGAAACAGTAGATCATTAGCAAAATATGATTGAATGAAAGAAACGATGTAGAAATAAAAGATTGGAAAAATAAAAGAAACAGTGAAAATATAACCAAATATGATTGAATGAAAGAAACGATGTAGAAATAAAAGATTGGAAAAATAAAAGAAACAGTAGAAAATTAGCAAAATATGATTGCATGAAAGAAACGATGTAGAAATAAAAAATTGAAAAAATAAAAGAAACAGTGGAAAATTAACCAAATATGATTGAATGAAAGAAACGATGTAGAAATAAAAGATTGGAAAAATAAAAGAAACAGTAGAAAATTAGCAAAATATGATTGCATGAAAGAAACGATGTAGAAATAAAAGATTGGAAAAATAAAAGAAACAGTAGAAAATTAGCAAAATATGATTGAATGAAAGAAACGATGTAGAAATAAAAGATTGGAAAAATAAAAGAAACAGTAGAAAATTAGCAAAATATGATTGAATGAAAGAAACGATGTAGAAATAAAAGATTGGAAAAATAAAAGAAACTGTGGAAAATTAACCAAATATGATTGAATGAAAGAAACGATGTAGAAATAAAAGATTGGAAAAATAAAAGAAACCGTAGAAAATTAGCAAAATATGATTGCATGAAAGAAACGATGTAGAAATAAAAGATTGGAAAAATAAAAGAAGAAAAAATTTTATTGTATGAAAGAAACGATGTAGAAATAAAAGTTTGAAAAATAAAAGAAACAGTAGAAAATTAGCAAAATAGTATTGAATGAAAGAAACGTTGTAGAAATAAAAGATTGGAAACAAAAGAAGCAATATATGATTGCATGAAAGAAACGATGTAGAAATAAAAGATTGGAAAAATAAAAGAAACAGTGGAAAATTAACCATATATGATTGAATGAAAGAAACGATGTAGAAATAAAAGATTGGAAAAATAAAAGAAGAAAAAATATGATTGAATGAAAGAAACGATGTAGAAATAAAAGATTTAAAAATAAAAGAAACAGTAGAAAATTAGCAAAATAGGATTGAATGAAAGAAACGGTGTAGAAATAAAAGATTGGAAACAAAAGAAGCAATATATGATTGAATGAAAGAAACGATGTAGAAATAAAAGATTGGAAAAATAAAAGAAACAGTAGAAAATTAGCAAAATATGATTGAATGAAAGAAACGGTGTAGAAATAAAAGATTGGAAACAAAAGAAGCAATATATGATTGCATGAAAGAAACGATGTAGAAATAAAAGATTGGAAAAATAAAAGAAACAGTAGAAAATTAGCAAAATATGATTGCATGAAAGAAACGATGCAGAAATAAAAGATTGGAAAAATAAAGAAACAGTGGAAAATTAACCAAATATGATTGAATGAAAGAAACGATGTAGAAATAAAAGATTGGAAAAATAAAAGAAACAGTAGAAAATTAGCAAAATATGATTGCATGAAAGAAACGATGTAGAAATAAAAGATTGGAAAAATAAAAGAAACAGTAGAAAATTAGCAAAATATGATTGAATGAAAGAAACGATGTAGAAATAAAAGATTGAAAAATAAAAGAAACAGTAAAAAATTAGCAAAATAGTATTGAATGAAAGAAAAGGTGTAGAAATAAAAGATTGGAAACAAAAGAAGCAATATATGATTGCATGAAAGAAACGATGTAGAAATAAAAGATTTGAAAAATAAAAGAAACAGTGGAAAATTAACCATATATGATTGAATGAAAGAAACGATGTAGAAATAAAAGATTGGAAAAATAAAAGAAGAAAAAATATGATTGAATGAAAGAAACGATGTAGAAATAAAAGATTTAAAAATAAAAGAAACAGTAGAAAATTAGCAAAATAGGATTGAATGAAAGAAACGGTGTAGAAATAAAAGATTGGAAACAAAAGAAGCAATATATGATTGAATGAAAGAAACGATGTAGAAATAAAAGATTGGAAAAATAAAAGAAACAGTAGAAAATTAGCAAAATATGATTGAATGAAAGAAACGGTGTAGAAATAAAAGATTGGAAACAAAAGAAGCAATATATGATTGCATGAAAGAAACGATGTAGAAATAAAAGATTGGAAAAATAAAAGAAACAGTAGAAAATTAGCAAAATATGATTGAATGAAAGAAACGATGTAGAAATAAAAGATTGGAAAAATAAAAGAAACAGTGGAAAATTAACCAAATATGATTGAATGAAAGAAACGATGTAGAAATAAAAGATTGGAAAAATAAAAGAAACAGTAGAAAATTAGCAAAATATGATTGAATGAAAGAAACGATGTAGAAATAAAAGATTGGAAAAATAAAAGAAACAGTGGAAAATTAACCAAATATGATTGAATGAAAGAAACGATGTAGAAATAAAAGATTGGAAAAATAAAAGAAGAAAAAATATGATTGAATGAAAGAAACGATGTAGAAATAAAAGATTGAAAAATAAAAGAAACAGTAGAAAATTAGCAAAATAGGATTGAATGAAAGAAACGGTGTAGAAATAAAAGATTGGAAACAAAAGAAGCAATATAAGATTGAATGAAAGAAACGATGTAGAAATAAAAGATTGGAAAAATAAAAGAAACAGTAGAAAATTAGCAAAATATGATTGAATGAAAGAAACGGTGTAGAAATAAAAGATTGGAAACAAAAGAAGCAATATATGATTTCATGAAAGAAACGATGTAGAAATAAAAGATTGGAAAAATAAAAGAAACAGTAGAAAATTAGCAAAATATGATTGAATGAAAGAAACGATGTAGAAATAAAAGATTGGAAAAATAAAAGAAACAGTGGAAAATTAACCAAATATGTTTGAATGAAAGAAACTATGTAGAAATAAAAGATTGAAAAATAAAAGAAACAGTAAAAAATTAGCAAAATAGGATTGAATGAAAGAAACGGTGTAGAAATAAAAGATTGGAAACAAAAGAAGCAATATATGATTGCATGAATGAAACGATGTAGAAATAAAAGATTGGAAAAATAAAAGAAACAGTGGAAAATTAACCAAATATGATTGAATGAAAGAAACGATGTAGAAATAAAAGATTGGAAAAATAAAAGAAGAAAAAATATGATTGAATGAAAGAAACGATGTAGAAATAAAAGATTGAAAAATAAAAGAAACAGTAGAAAATTAGCAAAATAGGATTGAATGAAAGAAACGGTGTAGAAATAAAAGATTGGAAACAAAAGAAGCAATATATGATTGAATGAAAGAAACGATGTAGAAATAAAAGATTGGAAAAATAAAAGAAACAGTAGAAAATTAGCAAAATATGATTGAATGAAAGAAACGGTGTAGAAATAAAAGATTGGAAACAAAAGAAGCAATATATGATTGCATGAAAGAAACGATGTAGAAATAAAAGATTGGAAAAATAAAAGAAACAGTAGAAAATTAGCAAAATATGATTGAATGAAAGAAACGATGTAGAAATAAAAGATTGGAAAAATAAAAGAAACAGTGGAAAATTAACCAAATATGATTGAATGAAAGAAACGATGTAGAAATAAAAGATTGGAAAAATAAAAGAAACAGTAGAAAATTAGCAAAATATGATTGAATGAAAGAAACGATGTAGAAATAAAAGATTGGAAAAATAAAAGAAACAGTGGAAAATTAACCAAATATGATTGAATGAAAGAAACGATGTAGAAATAAAAGGTTGGAAAAATAAAAGAAGAAAAAATATGATTGAATGAAAGAAACGATGTAGAAATAAAAGATTGAAAAATAAAAGAAACAGTAGAAAATTAGCAAAATAGGATTGAATGAAAGAAACGGTGTAGAAATAAAAGATTGGAAACAAAAGAAGCAATATATGATTGAATGAAAGAAACGATGTAGAAATAAAAGATTGGAAAAATAAAAGAAACAGTAGAAAATTAGCAAAATATGATTGAATGAAAGAAACGGTGTAGAAATAAAAGATTGGAAACAAAAGAAGCAATATATGATTGCATGAAAGAAACGATGTAGAAATAAAAGATTGGAAAAATAAAAGAAACAGTAGAAAATTAGCAAAATATGATTGAATGAAAGAAACGATGTAGAAATAAAAGATTGGAAAAATAAAAGAAACAGTGGAAAATTAACCAAATATAATTGAATGAAAGAAACGATGTAGAAATAAAAGATTGGAAAAATAAAAGAAACAGTAGAAAATTAGCAAAATATGATTGAATGAAAGAAACGATGTAGAAATAAAAGATTGGAAAAATAAAAGAAACAGTGGAAAATTAACCAAATATGATTGAATGAAAGAAACGATGTAGAAATAAAAGATTGGAAAAATAAAAGAAGAAAAAATATGATTGAATGAAAGAAACGATGTAGAAATAAAAGATTGAAAAATAAAAGAAACAGTAGAAAATTAGCAAAATAGGATTGAATGAAAGAAACGGTGTAGAAATAAAAGATTGGAAACAAAAGAAGCAATATATGATTGAATGAAAGAAACGATGTAGAAATAAAAGATTGGAAAAATAAAAGAAACAGTAGAAAATTAGCAAAATATGATTGAATGAAAGAAACGGTGTAGAAATAAAAGATTGGAAACAAAAGAAGCAATATATGATTTCATGAAAGAAACGATGTAGAAATAAAAGATTGGAAAAATAAAAGAAACAGTAGAAAATTAGAAAAATATGATTGAATGAAAGAAACGATGTAGAAATAAAAGATTGGAAAAATAAAAGAAACAGTGGAAAATTAACCAAATATGTTTGAATGAAAGAAACTATGTAGAAATAAAAGATTGAAAAATAAAAGAAACAGTAAAAAATTAGCAAAATAGAATTGAATGAAAGAAACGGTGTAGAAATAAAAGATTGGAAACAAAAGAAGCAATATATGATTGCATGAATGAAACGATGTAGAAATAAAAGATTGGAAAAATAAAAGAAACAGTGGAAAATTAACCAAATATGATTGAATGAAAGAAACGATGTAGAAATAAAAGATTGGAAAAATAAAAGAAGAAAAAATATGATTGAATGAAAGAAACGATGTAGAAATAAAAGATTGAAAAATAAAAGAAACAGTAGAAAATTAGCAAAATAGGATTGAATGAAAGAAACGGTGTAGAAATAAAAGATTGGAAACAAAAGAAGCAATATATGATTGAATGAAAGAAACGATGTAGAAATAAAAGATTGGAAAAATAAAAGAAACAGTAGAAAATTAGCAAAATATGATTGAATGAAAGAAACGGTGTAGAAATAAAAGATTGGAAACAAAAGAAGCAATATATGATTGAATGAAAGAAACGATGTAGAAATAAAAGATTGGAAAAAAAAAAGAAACAATGGAAAATTAACAAAATATGATTGAATGAAAGAAACGATGTAGAAATAAAAGATTGGAAAAATAAAAGAAGAAAAAATATGATTGAATGAAAGAAACGATGTAGAAATAAAAGATTTAAAAATAAAAGAAACAGTAGAAAATTAGGGAAATAGGATTGAATGAAAGAAACGGTGCAGAAATAAAAGATTGGAAACAAAAGAAGCAATATATGATTGAATGAAAGAAACGATGTAGAAATAAAAGATTGGAAAAATAAAAGAAACAGTAGAAAATTAGCAAAATATGATTGAATGAAAGAAACGGTGTAGAAATAAAAGATTGGAAACAAAAGAAGCAATATATGATTGCATGAAAGAAACGATGTAGAAATAAAAGATTGGAAAAATAAAAGAAACAGTAGAAAATTAGCAAAATATGATTGAATGAAAGAAACGATGTAGAAATAAAAGATTGGAAAAATAAAAGAAACAGTGGAAAATTAACCAAATATAATTGAATGAAAGAAACGATGTAGAAATAAAAGATTGGAAAAATAAAAGAAACAGTAGAAAATTAGCAAAATATGATTGAATGAAAGAAACGATGTAGAAATAAAAGATTGGAAAAATAAAAGAAACAGTGGAAAATTAACCAAATATGATTGAATGAAAGAAACGATGTAGAAATAAAAGATTGGAAAAATAAAAGAAGAAAAAATATGATTGAATGAAAGAAACGATGTAGAAATAAAAGATTGAAAAATAAAAGAAACAGTAGAAAATTAGCAAAATAGGATTGAATGAAAGAAACGTTGTAGAAATAAAAGATTGGAAACAAAAGAAGCAATATATGATTGAATGAAAGAAACGATGTAGAAATAAAAGATTGGAAAAATAAAAGAAACAGTAGAAAATTAGCAAAATATGATTGAATGAAAGAAACGGTGTAGAAATAAAAGATTGGAAACAAAAGAAGCAATATATGATTTCATGAAAGAAACGATGTAGAAATAAAAGATTGGAAAAATAAAAGAAACAGTAGAAAATTAGCAAAATATGATTGAATGAAAGAAACGATGTAGAAATAAAAGATTGGAAAAATAAAAGAAACAGTGGAAAATTAACCAAATATGTTTGAATGAAAGAAACTATGTAGAAATAAAAGATTGAAAAATAAAAGAAACAGTAAAAAATTAGCAAAATAGGATTGAATGAAAGAAACGGTGTAGAAATAAAAGATTGGAAACAAAAGAAGCAATATATGATTGCATGAATGAAACGATGTAGAAATAAAAGATTGGAAAAATAAAAGAAACAGTGGAAAATTAACCAAATATGATTGAATGAAAGAAACGATGTAGAAATAAAAGATTGGAAAAATAAAAGAAGAAAAAATATGATTGAATGAAAGAAACGATGTAGAAATAAAAGATTGAAAAATAAAAGAAACAGTAGAAAATTAGCAAAATAGGATTGAATGAAAGAAACGGTGTAGAAATAAAAGATTGGAAACAAAAGAAGCAATATATGATTGAATGAAAGAAACGATGTAGAAATAAAAGATTGGAAAAATAAAAGAAACAGTAGAAAATTAGCAAAATATGATTGAATGAAAGAAACGGTGTAGAAATAAAAGATTGGAAACAAAAGAAGCAATATATGATTGAATGAAAGAAACGATGTAGAAATAAAAGATTGGAAAAAAAAAAGAAACAATGGAAAATTAACAAAATATGATTGAATGAAAGAAACGATGTAGAAATAAAAGATTGGAAAAATAAAAGAAGAAAAAATATGATTGAATGAAAGAAACGATGTAGAAATAAAAGATTTAAAAATAAAAGAAACAGTAGAAAATTAGGGAAATAGGATTGAATGAAAGAAACGGTGCAGAAATAAAAGATTGGAAACAAAAGAGGTAATATATGATTGAATGAAAGAAACGATGTAGAAATAAAAGATTGGAAAAATAAAAGAAACAGTAGAAAATTAGCAAAATATGATTGAATGAAAGAAACGGTGTAGAAATAAAAGATTGGAAACAAAAGAAGCAATATATGATTGCATGAAAGAAACGATGTAGAAATAAAAGATTGGAGAAATAAAAGAAACAGTAGAAAATTAGCAAAATATGATTGAATGAAAGAAACGATGTAGAAATAAAAGATTGAAAAATAAAAGAAACAGTAGAAAATTAGCAAAATAGGACTGACTGAAAGAAACGGTGTAGAAATAAATGATTGGAAACAAAAGAAGCAATATATGATTGCATGAAAGAAACGATGTAGCAATAAAAGATTGGAAAAATAAAAGAAACAGTGGAAAATTAACCAAATATGATTGAATGAAAGAAACGATGTAGAAATAAAAGATTGGAAAAATAAAAGAAAAAGTAGAAAATTAGCAAAATATGATTGAATGAAAGAAACGTTGTAGAAATAAAAGATTGGAAAAATAAAAGAATCAGTGGAAAATTAACCAAATATGATTGAATGAAAGAAACGATGTAGAAATAAAAGATTGGAAAAATAAAAGAAACAGTAGAAAATTAGCAAAATATGATTGAATGAAAGAAACGAGGTAGAAATAAAAGATTGGAAAAATAAAAGAAACAGTGGAAAATTAACCAAATATGATTGAATGAAAGAAACGATGTAGAAATAAAAGATTGGAAAAATAAAAGAAACAGTAGAAAATTAGCAAAATATGATTGCATGAAAGAAACGATGTAGAAATAAAAGATTGGAAAAATAAAAGAAACAGTGGAAAATTAACCAAATATGATTGAATGAAAGAAACGATGTAGAAATAAAAGATTGGAAAAATAAAAGAAGAAAAAATATGATTGAATGAAAGAAACGATGTAGAAATAAAAGATTGAAAAATAAAAGAAACAGTAGAAAATTAGCAAAATAGGATTGAATGAAAGAAACGGTGTAGAAATAAAAGATTGGAAACAAAAGAAGCAATATATGATTGAATGAAAGAAACGATGTAGAAATAAAAGATTGGAAAAATAAAAGAAACAGTAGAAAATTAGCAAAATATGATTGAATGAAAGAAACGGTGTAGAAATAAAAGATTGGAAACAAAAGAAGCAATATATGTTTGCATGAAAGAAACGATGTAGAAATAAAAGATTGGAAAAATAAAAGAAACAGTAGAAAATTAGCAAAATATGATTGAATGAAAGAAACGATGTAGAAATAAAAGATTGGAAAAATAAAAGAAACAGTGGAAAATTAACCAAATATGATTGAATGAAAGAAACTATGTAGAAATAAAAGATTGGAAAAATAAAAGTAGAAAAAATATGATTGAATGAAAGAAACGATGTAGAAATAAATGATTGAAAAATAAAACAAACAGTAGAAAATTAGCAAAATAGGATTGAATGAAAGAAACGGTGTAGAAATAAAAGATTGGAAACAATGAAGCAATATATGATTGCATGAAAAAACGATGTAGAAATAAAAGATTGCGAAAATAAAAGAAACAGTGGAAAATTAACCAAATATGATTGAATGAAAGAAACGGTGTAGAAATAAAAGATTGGAAACAAAAAAAGCAATATATGATTGCATGAAAGAAACGATGTAGAAATAAAAGATTGGAAAAATAAAAGAAACAGTAGAAAATTAGCAAAATATGATTGAATGAAAGAAACGATGTACAAATAAAAGATTGGAAAAATAAAAGAAACAGTGGAAAATTAACCAAATATGATTGAATGAAAGAAACTATGTAGAAATAAAAGATTGGAAAAATAAAAGAAGAAAAAATATGATTGAATGAAAGAAACGATGTAGAAATAAAAGATTGAAAAATAAAAGAAACAGTAGAAAATTACCAAAATAGGATTGAATGAAAGAAACGGTGTAGAAATAAACGATTGGAAACAAAAGAAGCAATATATGATCGCATGAAAGAAACGATGTAGCAATAAAAGATTGGAAAAATAAAAGAAACAGTGGAAAATTAACCAAATATGATTGAATGAAAGAAACGATGTAGAAATAAAAGATTGGAATAATAAAAGAAGAAAAAATATGATTGAATGAAAGAAACGATGTAGAAATAAAAGATTGAAAAATAAAAGAAACAGTAGAAAATTAGCAAAATAGGACTGACTGAAAGAAACGGTGTAGAAATAAAATATTGGAAACAAAAGAAGCAATATATGATTGCATGAAAGAAACGATGTAGCAATAAAAGATTGGAAAAATAAAAGAAACAGTGGAAAATTAACCAAATATGACTGAATGAAAGAAACGATGTAGAAATAAAAGATTGGAATAATAAAAGAAGAAAAAATATGATGGAATGTAAGAAACGATGTAGAAATAAAAGATTGGAAAAATAAAAGAAACAGTAGAAAATTAGCAAAATATGATTGAATGAAAGAAACGATGTAGAAATAAAAGATTGGAAAAATAAAAGAAAAAGTAGAAAATTAGCAAAATATGATTGAATGAAAGAAACGTTGTAGAAATAAAAGATTGGAAAAATAAAAGAATCAGTGGAAAATTAACCAAATATGATTGAATGAAAGAAACGATGTAGAAATAAAAGATTGGAAAAATAAAAGAAACAGTAGAAAATTAGCAAAATATGATTGAATGAAAGAAACGAGGTAGAAATAAAAGATTGGAAAAATAAAAGAAACAGTGGAAAATTAACCAAATATGATTGAATGAAAGAAACGATGTAGAAATAAAAGATTGGAAAAATAAAAGAAACAGTAGAAAATTAGCAAAATATGATTGCATGAAAGAAACGATGTAGAAATAAAAGATTGGAAAAATAAAAGAAACAGTGGAAAATTAACCAAATATGATTGAATGAAAGAAACGATGTAGAAATAAAAGATTGGAAAAATAAAAGAAGAAAAAATATGATTGAATGAAAGAAACGATGTAGAAATAAAAGATTGAAAAATAAAAGAAACAGTAGAAAATTAGCAAAATAGGATTGAATGAAAGAAACGGTGTAGAAATAAAAGATTGGAAAAATAAAAGAAACAGTAGAAAATTAGCAAAATATGATTGAATGAAAGAAACGGTGTAGAAATAAAAGATTGGAAACAAAAGAAGCAATATATGATTGCATGAAAGAAACGATGTAGAAATAAAAGATTGGAAAAATAAAAGAAACAGTAGAAAATTAGCAAAATATGATTGAATGAAAGAAACGGTGTAGAAATAAAAGATTGGAAACAAAAGAAGCAATATATGATTGCATGAAAGAAACGATGTAGAAATAAAAGATTGGAAAAATAAAAGAAACAGTAGAAAATTAGCAAAATATGATTGAATGAAAGAAACGATGTAGAAATAAAAGATTGGAAAAATAAAAAAAACAGTGGAAAATTAACCAAATATGATTGAATGAAAGAAACTATGTAGAAATAAAAGATTGGAAAAATAAAAGTAGAAAAAATATGATTGAATGAAAGAAACGATGTAGAAATAAATGATTGAAAAATAAAACAAACAGTAGAAAATTAGCAAAATAGGATTGAATGAAAGAAACGGTGTAGAAATAAAAGATTGGAAACAAAAGAAGCAATATATGATTGCATGAAAAAACGATGTAGAAATAAAAGATTGGAAAAATAAAAGAAACAGTGGAAAATTAACCAAATATGATTGAATGAAAGAAATGATGTAGAAATAAAAGATTGGAATAATAAAAGAAGAAATAATATGATTGAATGAAAGAAACGATGTAGAAATAAAAGATTGAAAAATAAAAGAAACAGTAGAAAATTAGCAAAATAGGATTGAATGAAAGAAACGGTGTAGAAATAAAAGATTGGAAACAAAAGAAGCAATATATGATTGAATGAAAGAAACGATGTAGAAATAAAAGATTGGAAAAATAAAAGAAAAAGTAGAAAATTAGCAAAATATGATTGAATGAAAGAAACGGTGTAGAAATAAAAGATTGGAAACATAAGAAGCAATATATGATTGAATGAAAGAAACGATGTAGAAATAAAAGATTGGAAAAATAAAAGAAACAGTAGAAAATTAGCAAAATATGATTGAATGAAAGAAACGATGTAGAAATAAAAGATTCGAAAAATAAAAGAAACAGTAGAAAATTAGCAAAATATGATTGAATGAAAGAAACGATGTAGAAATAAAAGATTGGAAAAATAAAAGAAACAGTAGAAAATTAGCAAAATATGATTGAATGAAAGAAACGATGTAGAAATAAAAGATTGGAAAAATAAAAGAAACAGTGGAAAATTAACCAAATATGATTGAATGAAAGAAACGATGTAGAAATAAAAGATTGGAAAAATAAAAGGAAACGTAGAAAATTAGCAAAATATGATTTCATGAAAGAAACGATGTAGAAATAAAAGATTGGAAAAATAAAAGAAGAAAAAATATGATTGAATGAAAGAAACGATGTAGAAATAAAAGATTGAAAAATAAAAGAAACAGTAGAAAATTAGCAAAATAGTATTGAATGAAAGAAACGGTGTAGAAATAAAAGTTTGGAAACAAAAGAAGCAATATATGATTGCATGAAAGAAACGATGTAGAAATAAAAGATTGGAAAAATAAAAGAAACAGTGGAAAATTAACCATATATGATTGAATGAAAGAAACGATGTAGAAATAAAAGATTGGTAAAAATAAAAGAAGAAAAAATATGATTGAATGAAAGAAACGATGTAGAAATAAAAGATTTAAAAATAAAAGAAACAGTAGAAAATTAGCAAAATAGGATTGAATGAAAGAAACGGTGTAGAAATAAAAGATTGGAAACAAAAGAAGCAATATATGATTGAATGAAAGAAACGATGTAGAAATAAAAGATTGGAAAAATAAAAGAAACAGTAGATCATTAGCAAAATATGATTGAATGAAAGAAACGATGTAGAAATAAAAGATTGGAAAAATAAAAGAAACAGTGGAAAATTAACCAAATATGATTTAATGAAAGAAACGATGTAGAAATAAAAGATTGGAAAAATAAAAGAAACAGTAGAAAATTAGCAAAATATGATTGAATGAAAGAAACTTTGTAGAAATAAAAGATTGGAAAAATAAAAGAATCAGTGGAAAATTAACCAAATATGATTGAATGAAAGAAACGATGTAGAAATAAAAGATTGGAAAAATAAAAGAAACAGTAGAAAATTAGCAAAATATGATTGCATGAAAGAAACGATGTAGAAATAAAAGATTGGAAAAATAAAAGAAACAGTGGAAAATTAACCAAATATGATTGAATGAAAGAAACGATGTAGAAATAAAAGATTGGAAAAATAAAAGAATCAGTAGAAAATTAGCAAAATATGATTGCATGAAAGAAACGATGTAGAAATAAAAGATTGGAAAAATAAAAGAAACAGTAGAAAATTAGCAAAATATGATTGAATGAAAGAAACGATGTAGAAATAAAAGATTGGAAAAATAAAAGAAACAGTAGAAAATTAGCAAAATATGATTGAATGAAAGAAACGATGTAGAAATAAAAGATTGGAAAAATAAAAGAAACAGTGGAAAATTAACCAAATATGATTGAATGAAAGAAACGATGTAGAAATAAAAGATTGGAAAAATAAAAGAAACCGTAGAAAATTAGCAAAATATGATTGCATGAAAGAAACGATGTAGAAATAAAAGATTGGAAAAATAAAAGAAGAAAAAATATGATTGAATGAAAGAAACGATGTAGAAATAAAAGATTTAAAAATAAAAGAAACAGTAGAAAATTAGCAAAATATGATTGAATGAAAGAAACGGTGTAGAAATAAAAGATTGGAAACAAAAGAAGCAATATATGATTGAATGAAAGAAACGATGTAGAAATAAAAGATTGGAAAAATAAAAGAAACTGTAGATCATTAGCAAAATATGATTGAATGAAAGAAACGATGTAGAAATAAAAGATTGGAAAAATAAAAGAAACAGTGGAAAATTAACCAAATATGATTGAATGAAAGAAACGATGTAGAAATAAAAGATTGGAAAAATAAAAGAAGAAAAAATATGATTGAATGAAAGAAACGATGTAGAAATAAAAGATTGAAAAATAAAAGAAATAGTAGAAAATTAGCAAATAATATTGAATGAAAGACACGGTGTAGAAATAAAAGATTGGAAACAAAAGAAGCAATATATGATTGAATGAAAGAAACGATGTAGAAATAAAAGATTGGAAAAATAAAAGAAACAGTAGATCATTAGCAAAATATGATTGAATGAAAGAAACGATGTAGAAATAAAAGATTGGAAAAATAAAAGAAACAGTGAAAAATTAACCAAATATGATTGAATGAAAGAAACGATGTAGAAATAAAAGATTGGAAAAATAAAAGAAACAGTAGAAAATTAGCAAAATATGATTGAATGAAAGAAACGTTTTAGAAATAAAAGATTGGAAAAATAAAAGAATCAGTGGAAAATTAACCAAATATGATTGAATGAAAGAAACGATGTAGAAATAAAAGATTGGAAAAATAAAAGAAACAGTAGAAAATTAGCAAAATATGATTGCATGAAAGAAACGATGTAGAAATAAAAAATTGAAAAAATAAAAGAAACAGTGGAAAATTAACCAAATATGATTGAATGAAAGAAACGATGTAGAAATAAAAGATTGGAAAAATAAAAGAAACAGTAGAAAATTAGCAAAATATGATTGCATGAAAGAAACGATGTAGAAATAAAAGATTGGAAAAATAAAAGAAACAGTAGAAAATTAGCAAAATATGATTGAATGAAAGAAACGATGTAGAAATAAAAGATTGGAAAAATAAAAGAAATAGTAGAAAATTAGCAAAATATGATTGAATGAAAGAAACGATGTAGAAATAAAAGATTGGAAAAATAAAAGAAACAGTGGAAAATTAACCAAATATGATTGAATGAAAGAAACGATGTAGAAATAAAAGATTGGAAAAATAAAAGAAACCGTAGAAAATTAGCAAAATATGATTGCATGAAAGAAACGATGTAGAAATAAAAGATTGGAAAAATAAAAGAAGAAAAAATATGATTGAATAAAAGAAACGATGTAGAAATAAAAGATTGAAAAATAAAAGAAACAGTAGAAAATTAGGTAAAAAATAGTATTGAATGAAAGAAACGGTGTAGAAATAAAAGTTTGGAAACAAAAGAAGCAATATATGATTGCATGAAAGAAACGATGTAGAAATAAAAGATTGGAAAAATAAAAGAAACAGTGGAAAATTAACCATATATGATTGAATGAAAGAAACGATGTAGAAATAAAAGATTGGAAAAATAAAAGAAGAAAAAATATGATTGAATGAAAGAAACGATGTAGAAATAAAAGATTTAAAAATAAAAGAAACAGTAGAAAATTAGCAAAATAGGATTGAATGAAAGAAACGGTGTAGAAATAAAAGATTGGAAACAAAAGAAGCAATATATGATTGAATGAAAGAAACGATGTAGAAATAAAAGATTGGAAAAATAAAAGAAACAGTAGATCATTAGCAAAATATGATTGAATGAAAGAAACGATGTAGAAATAAAAGATTGGAAAAATAAAAGAAACAGTGGAAAATTAACCAAATATGATTGAATGAAAGAAACGATGTAGAAATAAAAGATTGGAAAAATAAAAGAAACAGTAGAAAATTAGCAAAATATGATTGAATGAAAGAAACTTTGTAGAAATAAAAGATTGGAAAAATAAAAGAATCAGTGGAAAATTAACCAAATATGATTGCATGAAAGAAACGATGTAGAAATAAAAGATTGGAAAAATAAAAGAAACAGTGGAAAATTAACCAAATATGATTGAATGAAAGAAACGATGTAGAAATAAAAGATTGGAAAAATAAAAGAATCAGTAGAAAATTAGCAAAATATGATTGCATGAAAGAAACGATGTAGAAATAAAAGATTGGAAAAATAAAAGAAACAGTAGAAAATTAGCAAAATATGATTGAATGAAAGAAACGATGTAGAAATAAAAGATTGGAAAAATAAAAGAAACAGTAGAAAATTAGCAAAATATGATTGAATGAAAGAAACGATGTAGAAATAAAAGATTGGAAAAATAAAAGAAACAGTGGAAAATTAACCAAATATGATTGAATGAAAGAAACGATGTAGAAATAAAAGATTGGAAAAATAAAAGAAACCGTAGAAAATTAGCAAAATATGATTGCATGAAAGAAACGATGTAGAAATAAAAGATTGGAAAAATAAAAGAAGAAAAAATATGATTGAATGAAAGAAACGATGTAGAAATAAAAGATTTAAAAATAAAAGAAACAGTAGAAAATTAGCAAAATAGGATTGAATGAAAGAAACGGTGTAGAAATAAAAGATTGGAAACAAAAGAAGCAATATATGATTGAATGAAAGAAACGATGTAGAAATAAAAGATTGGAAAAATAAAAGAAACAGTAGATCATTAGCAAAATATGATTGAATGAAAGAAACGATGTAGAAATAAAAGATTGGAAAAATAAAAGAAACAGTGGAAAATTAACCAAATATGATTGAATGAAAGAAACGATGTAGAAATAAAAGATTGGAAAAATAAAAGAAGAAAAAATATGATTGAATGAAAGAAACAATGTAGAAATAAAAGATTGAAAAATAAAAGAAACAGTAGAAAATTAGCAAATAATATTGAATGAAAGAAACGGTGTAGAAATAAAAGATTGGAAACAAAAGAAGCAATATATGATTGAATGACAGAAACGATGTAGAAATAAAAGATTGGAAAAATAAAAGAAACAGTAGATCATTAGCAAAATATGATTGAATGAAAGAAACGATGTAGAAATAAAAGATTGGAAAAATAAAAGAAACAGTAGAAAATTAGCAAAATATGATTGAATGAAAGAAACGTTGTAGAAATAAAAGATTGGAAAAATAAAAGAATCAGTGGAAAATTAACCAAATATGATTGAATGAAAGAAACGATGTAGAAATAAAAGATTGGAAAAATAAAAGAAAAAATAGAAAATTAGCAAAATATGATTGCATGAAAGAAACGATGTAGAAATAAAAAATTGAAAAAATAAAAGAAACAGTGGAAAATTAACCAAATATGATTGAATGAAAGAAACGATGCAGAAATAAAAGATTGGAAAAATAAAAGAAACAGTAGAAAATTAGCAAAATATGATTGCATGAAAGAAACGATGTAGAAATAAAAGATTGGAAAAATAAAAGAAACAGTAGAAAATTAGCAAAATATGATTGAATGAAAGAAACGATGTAGAAATAAAAGATTGGAAAAATAAAAGAAATAGTAGAAAATTAGCAAAATATGATTGAATGAAAGAAACGATGTAGAAATAAAAGATTGGAAAAATAAAAGAAACAGTGGAAAATTAACCAAATATGATTGAATGAAAGAAACGATGTAGAAATAAAAGATTGGAAAAATAAAAGAAACCGTAGAAAATTAGCAAAATATGATTGCATGAAAGAAACGATGTAGAAATAAAAGATTGGAAAAATAAAAGAAGAAAAAATTTTATTGTATGAAAGAAACGATGTAGAAATAAAAGATTGAAAAATAAAAGAAACAGTAGAAAATTAGTAAAATAGTATTGAATGAAAGAAACGTTGTAGAAATAAAAGATTGGAAACAAAAGAAGCAATATATGATTGCATGAAAGAAACGATGTAGAAATAAAAGATAGGAAAAATAAAAGAAACAGTAGATCATTAGCAAAATATGATTGAATGAAAGAAACGATGTAGAAATAAAAGATTGGAAAAATAAAAGAAACAGTGGAAAATTAACCAAATATGATTGAATGAAAGAAACGATGTAGAAATAAAAGATTGGAAAAATAAAAGAAGAAAAAATATGATTGAATGAAAGAAACGATGTAGAAATAAAAGATTGAAAAATAAAAGAAACAGTAGAAAATTAGCAAATAATATTGAATGAAAGAAACGGTGTAGAAATAAAAGATTGGAAACAAAAGAAGCAATATATGATTGAAAGAAAGAAACGATGTAGAAATAAAAGATTGGAAAAATAAAAGAAACAGTAGATCATTAGCAAAATATGATTGAATGAAAGAAACGATGTAGAAATAAAAGATTGGAAAAATAAAAGAAACAGTGAAAAATTAACCAAATATGATTGAATGAAAGAAACGATGTAGAAATAAAAGATTGGAAAAATAAAAGAAACAGTAGAAAATTAGCAAAATATGATTGAATGAAAGAAACGGTGTAGAAATAAAAGATTGGAAACAAAAGAAGCAATATATTATTGCATGAAAGAAACGATGTAGAAATAAAAGATTGGAAAAATAAAAGAAACAGTAGAAAATTAGCAAAATATGATTGAATGAAAGAAACGATGTAGAAATAAAAGATTGGAAAAATAAAAGAAACAGTGGAAAATTAACCAAATATGATTGAATGAAAGAAACGATGTAGAAATAAAAGATTGGAAAAATAAAAGAAACAGTAGAAAATTGGCAAAATATGATTGCATGAAAGAAACGATGTAGAAATAAAAGATTGGAAAAATAAAAGAAACAGTGGAAAATTAACCAAATATGATTGAATGAAAGAAACGATGTAGAAATAAAAGATTGGAAAAATAAAAGAAGAAAAAATATGATTGAATGAAAGAAACGATGTAGAAATAAAAGATTGGAAACAAAAGAAGCAATATATGATTGAATGAAAGAAACGATGTAGAAATAAAAAATTGGAAAAATAAAAGAAACAGTAGAAAATTAGCAAAATATGATTGAATGAAAGAAACGGTGTAGAAATAAAAGATTGGAAACAAAGAAGCAATATATGATTTCATGAAAGAAACGATGTAGAAATAAAATATTGGAAAAATAAAAGAAACAGTAGAAAATTAGCAAAATATGATTGAATGAAAGAAACGATGTAGAAATAAAAGATTGGAAAAATAAAAGAAACAGTGGAAAATTAACCAAATATGATTGAATGAAAGAAACTATGTAGAAATAAAAGATTGAAAAATAAAAGAAACAGTAAAAAATTAGCAAAATAGGATTGAATGAAAGAAACGGTGTAGAAATAAAAGATCGGAAACAAAAGAAGCAATATATGATTGCATGAAAGAAACGATGTAGAAATAAAATATTGGAAAAATAAAAGAAACAGTAGAAAATTAGCAAAATATGATTGAATGAAAGAAACGATGTAGAAATAAAAGATTGGAAAAATAAAAGAAACAGTGGAAAATTAACCAAATATGATTGAATGAAAGAAACTATGTAGAAATAAAAGATTGAAAAATAAAAGAAACAGTAAAAAATTAGCAAAATATGATTGAATGAAAGAAACGATGTAGAAATAAAAGATTGGAAAAATAAAAGAAACAGTGGAAAATTAACCAAATATGATTGAATGAAAGAAACGATGTAGAAATAAAAGATTGGAAAAATAAAAGAAGAAAAAATATGATTGAATGAAAGAAACGATGTAGAAATAAAAGATTGAAAAATAAAAGAAACAGTAGAAAATTAGCAAAATAGGATTGAATGAAAGAAACGGTGTAGAAATAAAAAATTGGAAACAAAAGAAGCAATATATGATTGAATGAAAGAAACGATGTAGAAATAAAAGTTTGGAAAAATAAAAGAAACAGTAGAAAATTAGCAAAATATGATTGAATGAAAGAAACGGTGTAGAAATAAAAGATTGGAAACAAAAGAAGCAATATATGATTGAATGAAACAAACAATGTAGAAATAAAAGATTGGAAAAATAAAAGAAACAGTAGAAAATTAGCAAAATATGATTGAATGAAAGAAACGATGTAGAAATAAAAGATTGGAAAAATAAAAGAAACAGTAGAAAATTAGCAAAATATGATTGAATGAAAGAAACGATGTAGAAATAAAAGATTGGAAAAATAAAAGAAACAGTGGAAAATTAACCAAATATGATTGAATGAAAGAAACGATGTAGAAATAAAAGATTGGAAAAATAAAAGAATCAGTGGAAAATTAACCAAATATGATTGAATGAAAGAAACGATGTAGAAATAAAAGATTGGAAAAATAAAAGAAGAAAAAATATGATTGAATGAAAGAAACGATGTAGAAATAAAAGATTGAAAAATAAAAGAAACAGTATAAAATTAGCAAAATCGGATTGAATGAAAAAACGGTGTAGAAATAAAAGATTGGAAACAAAAGAAGCAATATATGATTGAATGAAAGAAACGATGTAGAAATAAAAGATTGGAAAAATAAAAGAAACAGTAGAAAATTAGCAAAATATGATTGAATGAAAGAAACGGTGTAGAAATATAAGATTGGAAACAAAAGAAGCAATATATGATTGAATGAAAGAAACAATGTAGAAATAAAAGATTGGAAAAATAAAAGAAACAGTAGAAAATTAGCAAAATATGATTGAATGAAAGAAACGATGTAGAAATAAAAGATTGGAAAAATAAAAGAAACAGTGGAAAATTAACCAAATATGATTGAATGAAAGAAACTATGTAGAAATAAAAGATTGAAAAATAAAAGAAACAGTAAAAAATTAGCAAAATATGATTGAATGAAAGAAACGATGTAGAAATAAAAGATTGGAAAAATAAAAGAAACAGTGGAAAATTAACCAAATATGATTGAATGAAAGAAACGATGTAGAAATAAAAGATTGGAAAAATAAAAGAAGAAAAAATATGATTGAATGAAAGAAACGATGTAGAAATAAAAGATTGAAAAATAAAAGAAACAGTAGAAAATTAGCAAAATAGGATTGAATGAAAGAAACGGTGTAGAAATAAAAAATTGGAAACAAAAGAAGCAATATATGATTGAATGAAAGAAACGATGTAGAAATAAAAGTTTGGAAAAATAAAAGAAACAGTAGAAAATTAGCAAAATATGATTGAATGAAAGAAACGGTGTAGAAATAAAAGATTGGAAACAAAAGAAGCAATATATGATTGAATGAAACAAACAATGTAGAAATAAAAGATTGGAAAAATAAAAGAAACAGTAGAAAATTAGCAAAATATGATTGAATGAAAGAAACGATGTAGAAATAAAAGATTGGAAAAATAAAAGAAACAGTAGAAAATTAGCAAAATATGATTGAATGAAAGAAACGATGTAGAAATAAAAGATTGGAAAAATAAAAGAAACAGTGGAAAATTAACCAAATATGATTGAATGAAAGAAACGATGTAGAAATAAAAGATTGGAAAAATAAAAGAATCAGTGGAAAATTAACCAAATATGATTGAATGAAAGAAACGATGTAGAAATAAAAGATTGGAAAAATAAAAGAAGAAAAAATATGATTGAATGAAAGAAACGATGTAGAAATAAAAGATTGAAAAATAAAAGAAACAGTATAAAATTAGCAAAATCGGATTGAATGAAAAAACGGTGTAGAAATAAAAGATTGGAAACAAAAGAAGCAATATATGATTGAATGAAAGAAACGATGTAGAAATAAAAGATTGGAAAAATAAAAGAAACAGTAGAAAATTAGCAAAATATGATTGAATGAAAGAAACGGTGTAGAAATATAAGATTGGAAACAAAAGAAGCAATATATGATTGAATGAAAGAAACAATGTAGAAATAAAAGATTGGAAAAATAAAAGAAACAGTAGAAAATTAGCAAAATATGATTGAATGAAAGAAACGATGTAGAAATAAAAGATTGGAAAAATAAAAGAAACAGTGGAAAATTAACCAAATATGATTGAATGAAAGAAACGATGTAGAAATAAAAGATTGGAAAAATAAAAGAAACAGTAGAAAATTAGCAAAATATGATTGCATGAAAGAAACGATGTAGAAATAAAAGATTGGAAAAATAAAAGAAACAGTGGAAAATTAACCAAATATGATTGAATGAAAGAAACGATGTAGAAATAAAATATTGGAAAAATAAAAGAAGAAAAAATATGATTGAATGAAAGAAACGATGTAGAAATAAAAGATTGAAAAATAAAAGAAACAGTAGAAAATTAGCAAAATAGGATTGAATGAAAGAAACGGTGTAGAAATAAAAGATTGGAAACAAAAGAAGCAATATATGATTGAATGAAAGAAACGATGTAGAAATAAAAGATTGGAAAAATAAAAGAAACAGTAGAAAATTAGCAAAATATGATTGAATGAAAGAAACGATGTAGAAATAAAAGATTGGAAACAAAAGAAGCAATATATGATTGCATGAAAGAAACGATGTAGAAATAAAAGATTGGACAAATAAAAGAAACAGTAGAAAATTAGCAAAATATGATTGAATGAAAGAAACGATGTAGAAATAAAAGATTGGAAAAATAAAAGAAACAGTGGAAAATTAACCAAATATGATTGAATGAAAGAAACTATGTAGAAATAAAAGATTGGAAAAATAAAAGAAGAAAAAATATGATTGAATGAAAGAAACGATGTAGAAATAAAAGATTGAAAAATAAAAGAAACAGTAGAAAATTAGCAAAATAGGATTGAATGAAAGAAACGGTGTAGAAATAAAAGATTGGAAACAAAAGAAGCAATATATGATTGCATGAAAGAAACGATGTAGAAATAAAAGATTGGAAAAATAAAAGAAACAGTGGAAAATTAACCAAATATGATTGAATGAAAGAAACGATGTAGAAATAAAAGATTGGAATAATAAAAGAAGAAAAAATAAGATTGAATGAAAGAAACGATGTAGAAATAAAAGTTTGAAAAATAAAAGAAACAGTAGAAAATTAGCAAAATAGGATTGAATGAAAGAAACGGTGTAGAAATAAAAGATTGGAAACAAAAGAAGCAATATATGATTGAATGAAAGAAACAATGTAGAAATAAAAGATTGGAAAAATAAAAGAAACAGTAGAAAATTAGCAAAATATGATTGAATGAAAGAAACGATGTAGAAATAAAAGATTGGAAAAATAAAAGAAACAGTAGAAAATTAGCAAAATATGATTGAATGAAAGAAACGATGTAGAAATAAAAGATTGGAAAAATAAAAGAAAAAGTAGAAAATTAGCAAAATATGATTGAATGAAAGAAACGTTGTAGAAATAAAAGATTGGAAAAATAAAAGAATCAGTGGAAAATTAGCCAAATATGATTGAATGAAAGAAACGATGTAGAAATAAAAGATTGGAAAAATAAAAGAAACAGTAGAGAATTAGCAAAATATGATTGAATGAAAGAAATTACGTAGTAATAAAAGATTGGAAAAATAAAAGAAACAGTAGAAAATTAGCAAAATATGATTGAATGAAGAAACGGTGTAGAAATAAAAGATTGGAAACAAAAGAAGCAATATATGATTGAATGAAAGAAACGATGTAGAAATAAAAGATTGGAAAAATAAAAGAAACAGTAGAAAATTAGCAAAATATGATTGAATGAAAGAAACAATGTAGAAATAAAAGATTGAAAAAATAAAAGAAACAGTAGAAAATTAGCAAAATATGATTGAATGAAAGAAACGATGTAGAAATAAAAGATTGGAAAAATAAAAGAAACAGTGGAAAATTAACCAAATATGATTGAATGAAAGAAACGATGTAGAAATAAAATATTGGAAAAATAAAAGAAGAAAAAATATGATTGAATGAAAGAAACGATGTAGAAATAAAAGATTGAAAAATAAAAGAAACAGTAGAAAATTAGCAAAATAGGATTGAATGAAAGAAACGGTGTAGAAATAAAAGATTGGAAACAAAAGAAGCAATATATGATTGAATGAAAGAAACGATGTAGAAATAAAAGATTGGAAAAATAAAAGAAACAGTAGAAAATTAGCAAAATATGATTGAATGAAAGAAACGATGTAGAAATAAAAGATTGGAAACAAAAGAAGCAATATATGATTGCATGAAAGAAACGATGTAGAAATAAAAGATTGGACAAATAAAAGAAACAGTAGAAAATTAGCAAAATATGATTGAATGAAAGAAACGATGTAGAAATAAAAGATTGGAAAAATAAAAGAAACAGTGGAAAATTAACCAAATATGATTGAATGAAAGAAACTATGTAGAAATAAAAGATTGGAAAAATAAAAGAAGAAAAAATATGATTGAATGAAAGAAACGATGTAGAAATAAAAGATTGAAAAATAAAAGAAACAGTAGAAAATTAGCAAAATAGGATTGAATGAAAGAAACGGTGTAGAAATAAAAGATTGGAAACAAAAGAAGCAATATATGATTGCATGAAAGAAACGATGTAGAAATAAAAGATTGGAAAAATAAAAGAAACAGTGGAAAATTAACCAAATATGATTGAATGAAAGAAACGATGTAGAAATAAAAGATTGGAATAATAAAAGAAGAAAAAATATGATTGAATGAAAGAAACGATGTAGAAATAAAAGTTTGAAAAATAAAAGAAACAGTAGAAAATTAGCAAAATAGGATTGAATGAAAGAAACGGTGTAGAAATAAAAGATTGGAAACAAAAGAAGCAATATATGATTGAATGAAAGAAACAATGTAGAAATAAAAGATTGGAAAAATAAAAGAAACAGTAGAAAATTAGCAAAATATGATTGAATGAAAGAAACGATGTAGAAATAAAAGATTGGAAAAATAAAAGAAACAGTAGAAAATTAGCAAAATATGATTGAATGAAAGAAACGATGTAGAAATAAAAGATTGGAAAAATAAAAGAAAAAGTAGAAAATTAGCAAAATATGATTGAATGAAAGAAACGTTGTAGAAATAAAAGATTGGAAAAATAAAAGAATCAGTGGAAAATTAGCCAAATATGATTGAATGAAAGAAACGATGTAGAAATAAAAGATTGGAAAAATAAAAGAAACAGTAGAGAATTAGCAAAATATGATTGAATGAAAGAAATTACGTAGTAATAAAAGATTGGAAAAATAAAAGAAACAGTAGAAAATTAGCAAAATATGATTGAATGAAGAAACGGTGTAGAAATAAAAGATTGGAAACAAAAGAAGCAATATATGATTGAATGAAAGAAACGATGTAGAAATAAAAGATTGGAAAAATAAAAGAAACAGTAGAAAATTAGCAAAATATGATTGAATGAAAGAAACAATGTAGAAATAAAAGATTGAAAAAATAAAAGAAACAGTAGAAAATTAGCAAAATATGATTGAATGAAAGAAATGACGTAGAAATAAAAGATTGGAAAAATAAAAGTAACAGTAGAAAATTAGCAAAATATGATTGAATGAAAGAAACGATCTAGAAATAAAAGATTGGAAACAAAAGAAGCAATATATGATTGAATGAAAGAAACGATGTAGAAATAAAAGATTGGAAAAATAAAAGAAACAGTAGAAAATTAGCAAAATATGATTGAATGAAAGAAACGATGTAGAAATAAAAGATTGGAAAAATAAAAGAAACAGTAGAAAATTAGCAAAATATGATTGAATGAAAGAAACGAAGTAGAAATAAAAGATTGGAAAAATAAAAGAAAAAGTAGAAAATTAGCAAAATATGATTGAATGAAAGAAACGTTGTAGAAATAAAAGATTGGAAAAATAAAAGAAACAGCAGAAAATTAGCAAAATATGATTGAATGAAAGAAACGGTGTAGAAATAAAAGATTGGAAACAAAAGAAGCAAAATATAATTGAATGAAAGAAACGATGTAGAAATAAAAGATTCGAAAAATAATAGAAGAAAAAATATGATTGAATGAAAGAAACGATGTAGAAATAATATTGGAAAAATAAAAGTAACAGTAGAAAATTAGCAAAATATGATTGATTAAAAGAAACGATATAGAAATAAAAGAAACAATGTTAAATAGATAACCAATGAGAATGTAAAGTTATTATCTGACAAATCATAATAGCGATGCGAAAATAATCAAGTAATAAAAAACAATCTTGGAAGAAAATCCTGCAAATGGTATAATGTTTTGAACATAATAGAAACAATTGAAACTAAAAATGAAACAATGAAAAAACGTAAGAAAAATTAGACAAATCTAAGAAACAAATGTTAAATAACAGGAACAATAGATACGAAGAAAAATTAACAAGAAAATGAAATATTTGGAAAATAATAGAAACGTTGGAAAAATCGAAATAATTGAAAATGGAATCATAAAAACAAAGAAAAACAATGATGAAATTGAAAATATAACAGTGTGAAAAGAAAAGACACATAAGCCAAATAAAAAAAAGATGATAAGTAATTAAAAGAAATAATAAGCACAAAAAGAAAAAAAATAGAAAGATAAAATAAACAATAGGTAATTAAAAATTTAATAAACAGAAAGAGAAGCAATCGGTAGATAGAAGAAACAATAGGTAAATAAAAGAAATAAACGAAACGGTAGATAAACGAACAGTTGGTCATATAAGAAACTATAAGAAGAAAAAAGATACAATGGATAATTTAAATATACAATATAAAGAAAATGAACAACACGTAATTAAAATAAATAATAAAGAGAAAAAATGTTTTAATAAGTATTTAAAACACAAATGATGAATAAAAAGATACAACAGGTAGATAAAATAAGCAATAACTAATTAAAATAAGCAATAACTAATTAAAATAAGCAATAACTAATTAAAAGAAACAATAGGTAATTAAAAGAAACACTGGGCAAAAAAGAAAAAAAATCGGTAGATAAAAGAACAATAGATAAATAGAAAGATTATTGAGAATATAAATGTTTGGGAAATAATCGAAACACTGGGTAAATGAAAAATAGAATTAAAATAGGCAAACAATAGAAATAAAGGGCAAATAATCAGCCATAAAATTCAATAAACAAATCACGTAAAAGAATCAATAAGAAAATGAATATTTGGAAAATAATCGAAATGATGGGAAAATGAACATTACAAAAATGGGTACGATTATACAAATAAAAAAATGAAAATTCTGTTAAAAATATTGGTGTTTGATGATTTGTATTAAGCTATTTTATTTATGATTCGTAAATATAATTTTCACTTTATAATAATATCATCGAAAAGGCTGCACTTAACACAGATATTATTAAATTGAATAGAATTATCAATTAACAAATTCTCAAATTAAAATTTAAAAAAAATGAAGACAATTCTTGTATTAAGTCATTAGTCATTGAATTCTTTTCTTAATACAATAGAGTCCTTAATATATTAAAAGATCTTCTAATTAAATAGTCTCTTAGTTTTATTACATTTTTTTTATTTTACGATTCAGAGCAGATTTTCGGTAAATGGTGTTTCTGTTTGACACAAATAAATTGATAATAAAATTATTCGAGGAGTCTTGCTTTTAATACAAATATGAAGAAGGTGGCATTTTAAATTCTAGAAATTTTAATTTTTTGAAATTTCATAAAATTAAGTAAGTAGGAGTAACAAAGGTCAAAAATTATTTTTACTAAGATTTTCTAAAAAAAAAAACAAACAAATTCGTAAATAATTTCATTCACTTGTTAATAAATATTGAAAATTTGATTAAAATTCAACAATTGATTTTTGCAAGAATTTCCAAAAATGTTTTCTATCGCTAAATTTCCTATACTTCCTTCTATCAGTACATCTATTGTTTTTTTTTACCTTTGAATTTCTTTCTCTGGTGACGTCTTTTTACTTTACTGATCACGACTTTTTCCTTCTCTCGCGCACATCACTTTTTCTTTCTCTCGCCACATTTGTTGTTTTTCTTTGACCATATATTTTTCACTTCACTGACCACCCCCTTTTTGCATCTAACGACATTTATTTTTAATCTCACCACATCTTTTTTTCTTTTCGCCACATCTTTTTCTCTCACACGACATTTTTTTCTTCTCAAACCACATCTTTTTTCTTTTTCATAACACATCGAATAAATGCTTCTCATACTTTACAAGTTCAAATCCTATTCTTTTCCGTTGAACAAAATTCAAATTATGATAATCATAATTCAATTCTGACTGTAAACTTCCGTTTTTACAGTAACAACAGCCACTCAACAAGCATGACTATATAACAACATTAAACCTGTAAAAAATTGATATCACACACTTTCCTTGAAAATTTTCCTATGAGGAAATTTATGCCTAAAATATCGGTAATTTAATTTGATACAGTATTTACATTATTCGGACTATTGTCCTCATCTTTGCCGTTATATTTATCACAACGTTTCGGCCGTTGTCCGGCCTTCTTCAGGTGGTTGGAATTTCGAACTGAACCCTTTATTTCGATCACTGGGGTAGACTGTTCTATTCTGTTCTGTTCTAGTTCCACGTGCCGTGTTTGATGGATGTCAGTTATCAGTTACAGTTATCTCCTGCTAACTTTCCCTCTGAAAGATCTCCACTGAAAGTTCTCCACTGCCTTAACTGGGTATTGAACTCACACTCTTTGAGTCTGTCACTGGATCTAACCAACGCCTTTATCCACTGTCCCATGGGCATGAATTTCTGGGTATTATAAACCTAATGTTTTCAGCAACCATTTTTACCGGCAAAGATGAGGACAATAGTCCGAATAATGTAAATACTGTACATAATACCTCATCTCAGAAATAGTTAATTTGATGTAATAAAAGATGAGTTCAAGAAAAGAAAAGAAAAACATTCAGATATACAGAAAGCATATTCAACAAATTTTACCCTAACATTTGCAGAAGTCCTAATGCAACTAGTTTAAATAGATGTCAATGTATATTTTCTAGTTTCTCTTTGCATGTTGAAAGACAGATATGTATAAAAGCTCTGCAGCCGATTGTTAGATCAACTCACTGCAGAAGAACATTGGGGATATTGGCTCGTGTTGCAGTCATTTTTCAATACGCTACAATAAGCATGCCTTCGCCGTCGAGCGAGTTTTTGCTCGAGTATTCCAGTTTTTGATAAAAACTTTCTGCGTTCTTTTTTCCCATCCAGCGCCCAGACAACTGTTCTGAACACAAGTGACAATGATAAATCGATTTGAAAGAGACGCGCAGGTTAAGCCTCCTAAGCAATGTAGACGAGAGGACAGTTCATATTTTTTTCTGTTGGCCATTTTCCAGATCACAGTTCATAAGTTTTTACTATTTCGACATTAAAAGAAAATGAAAATAGAAAGCAAATTTTCATTTGAATGAAAAAAAAATAATTTTAACAAACATGTTTTTAATGCGGCTAGCATTTCAATTTTCGTATACCACTGTTTACTGAAAACACTTTCAAAAACCCAGATGATTGGAGCCTTGTATCGAATCTTTCCTCTGACCTAACACTAACAACTCAATGGGGAAAGAACGGTGCTTTGTAATTTTCAATATCTAAACACAATTCTACTATTGTTCCATTATATCCATTCAGACATGAACAGTTTACCAATCTCGATGCACAGTTCCAAGCTCATTGACGATCTATGCTTTGAACGTGTATTGGGTCTAAACTTGATCCCAGACCTCAAGAGGAGCGTATATAAAATCAATTACTAACGATCTTGGAATGATGTTCGTCTCATTCTCTCGCACCAGGAAGTGCCTGTCACCATCGGCTATGCTCTCTTCACAAGGGACAGATTAGGCAAAATGGTGTATCGATGTCATATCTGGCCTCGAGCTATCTAGTACTCATTGCCTAATCTTGATACAGTTTTAAAATCATTTACGCACTGTTATGGAGGAAGACGTATTTTGTAATATTAGGTTGGTGCAAAAATAATGTCGTTTTCTCACATAGTAACATATGTGAGAAAAGGAAATTATTTTTGCACCAACCTAATATGAAGCGCTTTCCCCACACACGCAATCATTCAAGCCTGTCGCTAATCTATCGTTAATTCCATGGCAAATATTAAGATGATCGCCATACTTTAGTTCTATCAGTTCAGACGTTTATACTTTGGGCACAACATGCTAATTCCAAGAA
Source organism: Acanthosepion lycidas (assembly GCA_963932145.1). Lineage (NCBI taxonomy): Eukaryota > Metazoa > Mollusca > Cephalopoda > Sepiida > Sepiidae > Acanthosepion > Acanthosepion lycidas. The sequence continues at coordinate 35,028,251 of OZ010576.1, forward strand.
TTGGGAACACACTCTTTAACTCCGTTGACAATGTACTGTGGAAGTTTCAGTCAGACAGCTTTTTTCATAAGAATTTCAACTTTTTGGGACTGACTGGACCTTCAATCTTTACATTTCAATCCAGGAGGCAATCGTTATCTTTCACTCATATCCTCATTATCTTCATTTTCTATCAAAGCATTGTCTTTATTGACCATCTTCAAAGCTCCACACCGTCAATGGAGAGTACTTGATGTGGCAGCTAAGAAGGAATCTCATGACCAAATGCACAGGAAAACTGACAAAAAGGGACTTGTTTTGTCAGGACAATGCGCCACCACACACATCCTTGGTTTCAACGGCTACTGTGCGTGTCTGTGACTTTCAACCGGTTGATCAGGCCCCCTATTCTCCTGATTTAGCCCTTTCTGACTCTCACTTGGCTGAGAACCAGTATCGCCGTGATGATGACGTTATATCTGCAGGAGCATAGCCTCTTTCACCAATGAGATCCAAGCCCTGCAATGTCGATGGAAGAAGTTTGTGGGCTACAAAGGAGACTACATTGAAAAATAAATCACATTCCATGACAATATCTTGGTCGGCCAATGAAGTTTTCATCCGATCCACGTATATTTGGGTCTATATGTATTTTCTTGAGTCTATAGATAAATATTGCTCGTTTTAAACTGATGTTTATGGGGAAATGTTGGCTGTTTATAAATGAGTCCATTACTATTTACCTCCTTGAGTCAATAAACATTGATCAGTTATATTTGTTTCTATAAGTATCTATCTATCTATCTATCTATCTATCTATCTATCTATCTATCTATCTATCTATTTGGTCGTTATCTATCTATTTATCTATTTTGGTCGCTTATATCTGAAACTATAGGCACTTCGGAAATTGTAGTTAAATACTGGTTGTTCTATAGGTAAATATTGGTCATTTATATTTGAGACTACAATGATTTACTTTGATTAGAGATAAATATTGGAAGTTGTTGCTTGAGTCTATAAGCATTTACTTGGTTCGTGGATGAGTATATAATGGTCGTTGAAATTTTAGTCTCTGTGTATTTGTTTTGTTCAGAGATAGTTAATTATTGACCGTTTATCTTTGTGCTTGTAATTATTTACTTGATAGACGGCCTCGCACAGAATGCAATCGGCGTATTTAAGGCCCTGGTGGCAGGGGAATCGATACAAAAGGGACATCCTAAATAGGTATGTATAAATAAGATTAGCAAAAGGCAGAAAACTGAGAAGGACAATGATCACTTAGCTTCTGAAAAAAAGAGTACGTTGATAGACGTAGATAGATTGGGCGATAGATAGTAAACGTCGTGAGTGTGAGAAAGAGAGTATGTGTGTGAATCAGAGAGAGAGAGAGAGAGAGAGAGAGAGAGAGAGAGAATCAAAGTTAGAAATATTAAATAAAAATATATTAAAAAAGAATTCAAAGTATTCTGAATGAGTTTTGACGTTCATGAGGGATTTGACCAACTTCTTCTTGTACTGTGATATGCGTGGAGAAGAAAACCTAAGTATCTTTATGGAGACTGAATTTAAACAAATGTGTTAACTTTGATCAATTATTGAGATTATTGGTCTTAACAGATAATATAGCATTGCGAAATGAAACATGTTAATTGACGCTATATTGATTTCTAGATTTATAGAAAACCAGATTGATTTTGCGATTTTAGAAGTCATAATATTAGGTTTGTGCAAAAATAATGACGTAACAATGTCGTTTTTTGACGTATTTTTTAACGTCAAAAAACGACATTATTACGTCATTATTTTTGCACCAACCTAATAGCTGTGTAGTTTAAATCCTTTCTCTACGTTTGACCTTTTCAGATACCAAATATGGAAAGAAAAGTGAGCTCAACTGATCTACTTCTGTGTGCCGTATCCATACAAGACTTTGGCGATCATGGCTCTCAAAAATTTCCTGTCCTTTGTAGGGCTTTTTGATATATCTCCTAAATCCTGTTTCGCCATGCATTTATTTAAGCTCGCCAGGTATGTTATGCGTAGTTTTTCTCTCCCCCTCTTGCCTTTAATCTGTCCTGTGAGTATTAAATTTTCCAAGCTTTCTTTTCTCATTAAGTGTGCTAGAAATATCAACTGTCTCTTCCTGATGTTAATTATAAGGGTCCTTTTTTGTGTCCAGTTTCTCTAAATGATCAATAAAGTCATTTTTTAATTAATGTCACACAAGAGTAATAAATATATTTTAAATTAAGCAAAAACTGAATACTTATTTTCAAACTAAATATATTTTTAAACGGAAAATATTTTTAAATAATGGAAGATACTTTCTTAGTGGTCACTTTGCTTGTAATCAGACAAAAGCACATAGAGTGATAGAAAGAGATCGGAACAAATCTTTACATAGATATCAGAGTGATTATGATTGATTGACGAATAGATTGATTCGTTTGCTACGGCCTATTAACACTTTCTAGGTTATTTAAAGCCAGGAAATATTTTTACATTGTAAGGATTTTGGCTCTTCTTTCGAAGCTTGGGGTGGGGGGAAGAGATGGATTGATACATTTCCCAAGGGTATTTGAGCATAAGAGAATATAACGAGATCCATCAGGAATTGGAGCTCTGGTGACTGGTCAACAATTCCGAGTCATTACACCACCCACACATCCACTTACGGCACCTGTTATTCCCAAGCGGTCACCCAGACTGACATAGATAGGTAGATCTGAAAATAGTTGCATATCAAATATCCATAAATGCAGAATTATTTTGTACATGTTTGCTAATAGCGTCAATGTGCATGGAGGTGATTTTTTTACGGCTTATCAACAGATCTTGGAAAAATAACTCATTTCAAGTGAGTACTGCGTTAATACTTTTTCAAGAATAACAATGTTTTTTTCGAGTTAAAGTCCTACTATTTAACAAATAAGTAAGTGGGGAGGAGATGGATTCAAGTATATTTATGCGTAATTAAATGTAACTCTAATTCGAACTTGTTTCTCGAAATTCTTATCCTGAGTCTATTTCATATAGAGGTAAATAGTTGGTTGATTTTGTTTAGAAGCATATCAAGCTCTATGGGTTATTTAATACCGAAATCTTAATATGTCGTCCGTCCTTGGTAAGACGATAAATTACATCCGCGTCCTGGGTAAGATGATAAACTACATCCGCATCCCAGGTAACACGATAAACTACATCCGTATCCTGGATAAGACGATAAACTAAGTCAGACAGCAAGGCTTCTGAACAGGAGGTTTTGAGAAGCATGGAACCACCTCTTTTGCTGGTGTTTCCAGGTCGATCCCGACCCGTGGTGGTAGCACCTGATAGGGTCCCAGCTATGGGCAAATAGTTAACCCCTAAACTGGAATCAAAACACTATGAAAGTGTAAAAGAAATTTTTGAAGAAAAATTATTACCGGCAATACATTATTACAAGCAAAAAAGTTTTTGAAAAAAGATATAATCAGCTATACATTTTTGAAAAAAAATGTATTAACATCAATACATTTTTGAAAAAAAATGTATTAGCATCAATACATTTTGGAAAAAAATGTATTAACATCAATACATTTTGGAAAAAAATGTATTAACATCAATACATTTTGGAAAAAAAAATATTACTAGCAATAAAATTCTTGTCGACATTAAATAACCCATTGGGGTTGATATGCCGTAAAACAAACCAAATCAAACCAAACTAAATATGTTGTTAATCCTTTTATTCTTTCAACAACATATTTTGTACGTAATTTTATAATTTCAGAATAATAGTATGTTTTTAAGATATATAGTTTGTAGACCATAGAATGTATTCTTGGTAATTTTGATATAAAAATGTATTTTTATGTTTTTTTAGTGTTGTATTGATTGTCATTTTGCTATAAAAGATGTATTGTTGCTCATTTTAATATAGAAATGCATTTTGGGTCATTTTATTGCAAAATGTATTGTTGGTCATTTTATTGTAAAAATGTACTGTTCATTTTTATTTGGGAGTAAACTATTTGCCCATTGCTGGTAGCTTAATAGGTGCTATCACGCCCGGTCAGGGTGAACCTGGGAACAGTAGCAGTTAAAAGTCGGTTCCATGATCTCCAAAACGTCGAATTTCCCGATCAGTTGCCTTAATATCGGAGGTAGTTTATCGTCATACCCAGGTCAAATAGAGGTATATAAAATTTATGTTTTTATGTATCTAACAATGCTCTATCTATCTATCTATCTATCTATCTATCTATCTATCTATCTATCTATCTATCTATCTATCTATCTATCTATCCGTGTGTGTGACTGTGTGTCAAAGTTTATTCATATGTATCTATCTCTCTAATGCATTCTCTTCAGGAACACGTATAAGCGTCGTTTTTCATCTTCGCTGTATCGATTTTTCGGTTATTGATTTTTGCCCCTCTCCTATTCTTTCTTGCCATCAGCTAGGCTCAAAAGATACAGCCTCATTTTTATGAGACGCAGAAAAATTTGCCATTAGTTACAGCTGTTTAAAATCGGAAGCTGGACACGATTTATTTCGGATAAAGACATAACGGTGGGACACGAGGCAGTTTCCAGCTGCGATCACAAAAAGCTAATCCATTCGAACGGCGATCGCCGAACGAGACAGATGGCAAGAGGGAAGGCAAGATAGAATGAAAATGCTTACAGAGTTTGGCGTTCGGATTATTTATGCCTGCTTATAACTCGAATTCTTGAGCGAATCTTGCGTCAGAAACACATTGGCACAATCGCTTCGGCTGACAGCTTGATAGATAGATGATATACAGATTTATATAGATTTAGAGATGAACATACTTATCTCTAAATACACGCACAAGTGTATAAACGCAAGCATATATCTATTTTATTTCTTCTTTTACCTTTACCTCCGTAATGCTTGACGCTGAAAATGATGGATTCATATTCTCATATACCAAGAGATATGTCATATGACTGTAAATTGATGCAAATAATAGATAAATAAATCGATATTTGTAGGCTGATATCGTGAAATTTATTTATTTGTGGATATATAAGTATCTAAACTTGAGTTTTAATGTATAAATATTTCAATGCATTTTCGCTTATCTATCTATCTATCTATCTATCTATCTATCTATCTATCGACATATCGATCTATCTATCTATCTATCTAGGTTCGAGTTGACTCTCTTTCTTTCTTTTTTTCTTTCTAGTCAGCAAGCTCATTCGTTTCGTCCCTATCTATCTATCTATCTATCTATCTATCTATCTATCTATCTCACACGCTTATTTTTTATTTTAAAGACACTACGTATAAACATGTACGTACACCACCACACACACAAGCAGACACGCACACTCCCTAGCACACACACTAACACTCATCCATACACACACACATACGCGCGTGCACACACACACACACACACACGCATATATATATATATATATATATATATATATATATATATATATATGATGGCTGGATGCCCGTTTACGAGTATACTTGTTTATCGGATTGTATCTAATCTCTGTTGGAATCGTCTGCTAGGGCATATTTAATACCCAGTGTGCCAACTGTGGCTTAGGCTGCAACTACGCTGAGAGGACCTTAGTAGCAGTTTCTAGGAGAGCGCACATAATGTGAAGTGAATAACTCATTGAGCAAAATTATTGTGTTCAAGCATGCTAATCAACATCCGTGTCAGTCTGCTGTTGGCTATCGCGCTGGCCAATAGAATCTTCCTGCCTATTCGTGGCAGCCAGCTATAGGCTCTCACATTCGCCAGTAGAAAATGGCCGCAAACTACATGAAAACTGGCGTAGAAGCATGAAAAAATCGATTATTTCCACTATCAATTGGAGTTGGGAAATGCAAAGTCGGTCTTGGCTTTTCCACTAACTTGGAGCATGTGCATGTAAATTATGGTGCAAATCCGTCGAAAATTGCGGCCGTGCATTCGTTACACACACACACATCCTTCCTTTCATATATATATATATATATATATATATATATATATATATATATATATATATATATATATATATATATATATCTTTGCCCTGAAAAATCTGTTGTAGATGTGACATAGGATGCTGGGAGCTAAACCAGGCCTGGAGGCGTAACCCTCTTGATGTTTCTTTTTCTGGCGACACTTCTTTTCACTGATTATTTTCTCTTCAAAATCGGACACTCCGGACCTTAAAAGGGAGCGCCATACGGCACGGCCCTCAGCAGACTCCTCCCCGTTAGAATGTGGAATTCTACAGTGCTTGAGTGATCCTTCTGCCTGTCTTTGTAACGTTTCTTTGGTCTGCTGAGTGAGCGCTTGCCGGTGGATAGCTGGTCATAGAGCAATCTCTTTGGGAGGGGACAATCGTCCATGCGGCCGACGTGGCCAGCCCACCGAAGCTGATAGCACAGTAGGGTTGCATAGATGTTCTCCTTCCAACTATTTAATAATAAACAAACTTACCGTTTTATCTATCTATCTATCTATCTATCTATCTATCTATCTATCTATCTATCTAAGTAAATTAATTTTCGCTAATATATTTAATGACAAATATGAGCTATACTTAAAGTTTATCCTTTTGACAATATCAATTGTGAACATAGAAAACTTGCATTGTTAACGAAACGAAATTTAGCTTCTATATTCATGTTCCTTAAACTCAATCTAAAAGCAATAAAAAGTCGGGTTGCACTCTAGAAATATTATAAAAGCCTGTAATAAATATAATCGACAGCCAGACATATCCACTTCAGGGACGCTAACTTGCTTTGTACGGTATCAATTTCTCGTAATCAAAACGAGATATTCTGTTGGTTTTAAGAGCCCAGGTTATTAGATTTTCAAAACATTATGACAATATAAAGAAAAAAAAGGTTTTGGTCATATAAATAACTTTGAATTATTTAGAGTCTTTCGCATATATACAGGGATGATGAAAAACCTTCTATCAGACCCATTTTCCAAAATCAGATAGCTAGATCTGCTGATAAGAAAGTTGATTCAAAATTTCTCTTCAGAATTCATCTTGCACATTTATAAATCTACCATTCGGTCGTACATTGAATATTGCTACCGTGTCTGGTCTGGAGTTATTGCTCTATATTTCGAGATTCTCTCTCTCGAGAAACCAAAGAAAGATTAGTAATCTTATCATTCCTAATCTGACATCTCGACTTCAGTCAATTTCCACCATGATGTGATTCGCCTCTGTTGCTTAAAAAAAATATTTTCTTGGCAATTATTCTAATGAGTTTTACCTCGACAAATTTAAGCAGGCTAATTGATTGGCAACTAGGTCTCATCGTTTTGTTATTAAAACCGGAAGTTCTATTCTAATAGTTTCTTTTCTCGCACTTCTCACCTGTGGAGTCCTCTTCCGGTTTCTTGCTTCCCTGACATCTATGAACTCTTAAAAATTTAATGAGATGTCATTCGCCGTTTTTTTGTCGTCCAGAAAACTGTTCTTTTATTGTACTTTCTTGTCACTAACGTCTACTCATTCTCTTTCACCACAAACCAGATGATAAGACGCAAGGCGTTACTTAATCATCTGGTTTGGGGTGAAATGATCATCGTATTTGATGGGATATAAAGCGCACTTTTTTTTTTTACTAAAAATATCTTTTAAAATTCTCCTGCGTCTTATATGTACTTGTAATTTTAAAATTCGCAATAGCCAACCGAAATTAGCTACTTGGCAACTCCTATTAGCTTAGACTTTAGAGTAACTTCCATATACCCATTGTCATTATTTAAACGGCCCTTATGCAGATTAAAAGTGTTTGCATTGATAATATTCATTATATTAATTTCATCATGTTTAATATTAGTACTTTGTTTCACTAAAATTATATGCAATAAATACAAATTATATATTTGTAAAATATATTTGTTTCATTAATATTTTTCTTGTGATAACTCCAGGTTGCATTGATATAAATACAATTAGAATTTTTATATCATAATTATTTCAGTAAGACTTTTACAAGACGCAGGTTATATAGAGCATATAAACGATATAATAAAGGTATATAGGCTCGTGTACTTTTTCCTATTATTTTTCGATTAATTTTAATCATGTCTTGTCTGACCAAAATAATACCTCATATAGTCTACGCCGTAGCATTTACTAATAATTTTACTAATTACTAACTTTTTTCTTGATTTGCATTGTTGAAATTGAGGTGTGTCTTATACACCCATGCGTCTTATATGCCGCCAAATACGGTAATTTAAAAATACCATGATTAAATATTAATTCTTTGGAATCTCTTTTGGTCTGTTCGATAACTAGTCGATAGTTCTTGTACACATATTGCTTTTTAGATTTCGTTGAATTTGCTTCGGCATATCAATCTCTACGGGTTATTTAATGCCGAAATCTCCATATTATATATTTAATTTTATGATTTCAACTACAGATATTTTATACATAATTTGATACTTTTAGGGTAAACTTATGTTTTTCATATATATATATATATATATATATATATATATATATATATATATATATATATATATATATATATATATATATATATATATATTAAAGACATTTTTTATGTTTAACGTTCTTTTTATAGATACAAGTATTTAAGTAAATGCTCTGTTTATAATAAACAGTATTAAATAACATTTACCGGCCTGAATGTCCGAGAAATTTTCATAGAAAATATTCGTCCTTGGACAGGATTCGAACCTGCATCCTATACGGAACCGTCATTTACGCTGACGTGCCTAACCGATTCAGCCACCAAGGATCGTTCGGTAGACAAGGTCGTATTTACTGCTTATTAAACATAAAAAATGTCTTTAATAAATAAATTGTCGGACTTTGTCCATTTCGTAATATATGACGTCATTTGTTTACATTCAATACACATGAGTAGTTATGAATGTACGAGATTCATAGAAGATTGAAGTTTATAAGCAGTAAATTCGACCTTGTCCACCGAACGATCCTTGGTGGCTGAATCGGTTAGGCACGTCAGCGTAAATGACGGTTCCGTATAGGATGCAGGTTCGAATCCTGTCCAAGGACGAATATTTTCTATGAAAATTTCTCGGACATTCAGGCCGTTAAATGTTATTTAATACTGTTTATTATAAACAGAGCATTTACTTAAATACTTGTATCTATAAAAAGAACGTTAAACATAAAAAATGTCTTTAATAAATAAATTGTCGGACTTTGTCCATTTCGTAATATATATATATAGTTTGTAGATCCTAACATGTATTGTTGGTAATTTTACTATAAAAAATCTATTTTTAAATTTTTTGTGGGTGTTGCATTGATTGTAAAAACGTATCGTTGCTCATTTTATTATAAAAATGTATTGTTGGTTTTTGTTGGGTGGGGTATCACTATTTGTCCATAGCTGGCACTCTGATAGGTGCTACCACCCCCAGTCAAGGTGGACCCAGGAACAGCAGCAATATAGAGGTAGTTCTATGCTTCTCAAAACCTTCAATCTCACGATCAGAGGCCGTGATGTCGGATGTAGTTTATCTTCATATTCAGGACGCTGGTCTTAGAAACACTATGAACTTTTATTAATTTCCAGTCTTGTCTTCGAGGGAAAACCGTTTTATATTAATCAAGGACAAGTACAGTAGAAAATATATAGATTTTACTTACTTGCCGGATGGTGCTTATGAAGATAATTGAGTCTATTGATCACAAAAAAAAAAAACAATAAAATAAAATAAATAAATAAATAAAAAAAATATAAATAAATACATAACTAAAGAAATAAAGAAATCTATTCTTACGAATCGAAAGATATTGAAATTATTGCATACAGTTCTGATTTTGAAGACAATATCTTTTGACAATGAAAACATTGTGAAATGTTAAATTTAAACAACAATAACAAAAAACAAACAAAAAATGATTGATAAATTCCGATATGAAACATTGACAGAAAAAATTTAGAAATATCAAAATACTGCTCATTTTTTTGTTAAATTTTTGTCGGGATTTTTTAAATGAGGAATTATCATTATCATATGCTTTACTATTTGGATGAACACATTCATATTCACAACGATTCGCTTGATGCACTGACTGGATTTTTCAGGTGATTCTTGTATTTTTTGCTGAATGTTGGAAAGGAGGAATCGTCATTATTATATGTTTTTCTATTTGGAATAGCATGTACATCTTGGTTTTTATACTCACAACGTTTCGACAGGTGCATCCTCTAGGCTTCGTCATATGTTTGCGTTCTTAGTTTAAAATTCCAAGCAGGTTACAAAGTACGAAAACAGCAAATGAAAAAGACTGGATGATACAAACAGCCCACACGTTGTGAGTATAGCAATCAAGATGAACATGCTGGTTGTAATAGCAAAGCATATTATAATGATAATCCATCATTAAATTACGTCATAGGACACTTCAACGTGGTGTGATGGTTAGTAAGCTGAATAAGACTGAATAGTGAGTTCGATCATCACCGAATGCCCCATACCTTCGGCCGTGTGTCACTTTAAGCAGCCGAAACATTGTGAATGTAACAAGTATGATGAACATGATGGTTTCCAAAAGCAAAGCTTTTGATAATGATAATAGTCCCCCCCCGCCAAAAAAAGAATCCAGACAAGAATACAGCAATCAACTGAAGAACACCGAAGTGTATATCGACCGAAACGTTATGAGAATAAAAAGTAAGGTAGGTATAAAGGTTTGAATAGCAAAGTATATGATAATGATAATTAATTTCCAGATCTCAGAAAAAATATCCAACAGCTGCAAATGGCCTGACAGTGCACCGATCGAATCTTTGTGTATATAAAAAAACAAGATGCGCATCTGAATCGAATAGCAAAGAAGATGATAATGATAAATCTTCATCTCAAAAATTTAGATAAAAATGCTACAGTTAGAGAGCATCAGCAAAATTGTTGAGAATATAAGAGGCAGGATGCATATGCTGGTCCGAATAGCAAATTATATAATAATAATAATAATAATAATAATAATAATAATAATAATAATAATAATAATGATGATGATGATGGGAACATCAACAATCCTTGCTGTAGTTGGAAACCTCGGATTGGCTGGAAAAGATTCTAGTAGACTCATTGACGAGATTCCTGGAAACCCAAGCCTTAAAAAATACAAAAAAAATTTTTCTCACGAGTACAACCCACACTTTACAAAAGGCTTTATCTATGTAAAATATGTTTTTTTTTTTTTTTTTTTTTTTGCCAGTGGAAAATGTCATGATGCATTTCTAACCTTAGCTCTTAGGGCGGGACCCGGAAAGAAATGAGTACATACTAGAAATCAAAGGAAATATTATAATAATAATAATAATAATAATAATTCATTTAAAAAATTTAGACAAAGATACAATAGTCAGCTGGAAAAGGCCGGAGAGTGCAACAGTCGAAACGTTCTGGATATAACAAATAGTGTGAGCATGCTGGTCCAAATGGTTTATTTTCTTGAACACATCTTACTTTTCGCATATTATCGATGTAATGTAATTAATTTTCTTGTAATGTACCTAATTTTCTTGTATGCATTGGCAACTTACTGGAATGTTCCTGTTTGTAACTTTCTTTTTCAGATTACAGAACGTTATTCCCTTTCTGTCATAATACAAATATGTAAGTTTGATTTATTTAAAGTGAACACATAAAAATATTTTATGGCATTGAGTTAAGGCCATACCTCCAACTTTTAGGTCGACAATTGACTTAAATACATGGAAATGACGTTGACCCTGCAAATCAACCACTTCGGAGATTTACATATTAGAATTGTCTGCTATCGACAGCCAAGGCGCGATTAGCGAATCTGTATTTTATACCAGATTGCTTGAGTCTCGTAACCATATCACCTAAAATGTATTAAGTATCTGTTCCATTCAAACTGTCCGTCGTTATCGAAAGTAATGTCTCCCCTACTTTATAGCGGGCTTGAATAGATCGTCATATTCGTTGTCGCTAATGAGTCTTCATATGATTTCTCAGTTCAAACTCAGAGGTACAGTATTTTTTAGAGGGTGCGTATGGAATGTTGTCTCCCACAAGCTGGAAGTTTGACTCAAATTACTGGTCGTGGTGCGGACTGACTAAATAATTCACTGGCCTGTTGAATGGTAGAACGGTTAGCTTCGTGTGTTTCAAATTAGTTCACTTAAACGCTGATTCTTTTTACTAAAGGTTTTCTTAATAGAAAGCCCAAGAGCCACACATAGTAGAACGTTACTGAATGATGTCATTGTATAGAGTTAGTATGAACAACGGAATGAAGGTTATGAGATTAGGTACGATAGATTATGCTTGATTTATTTTCTTACAATTACAATTAGAATACAAAGATACATCACACCCGTATGGCTGATCTTAGACGTAAAGATCTGAACTGGTGAAACTAGAGAATATATATTTATATATTTACAATGTCCAAGTCGCTAGAGAAACGCAAGTTAGGGGGTGATAGATTAAGAGGTAGAGTTCATGGGAATATGTGGGGTAAACCATAAAGGTAAACGGGTTACAATAATGTCTTTGTGGGAAGAATCTTCTCGAGAAGTTACATCTCATCAATAGAATATGAAGAGAATGAGTGCAGTTAGCAATAATGTCCGCCGTATGACGGGTTTTAGGTGTGAATGGTGAAACTAAGGAATATAGTTCGTCTGAGCATTTTCTATGGAAATAGCGATAGGGTTTGCAAAATGCTTGTAGCGTTTCATCTGCGGAAAAGAGGTTGTAAGCCGTAAAATAAGTCATCAGACACAAAGACGGAGACATTTTGGGCATCTGTTGAGACGAGAAAGTCAAAATTGAGCAGCTCCGACCCGTTTATGAAAGTAGTACTCAATTTTCAGCTTGCTTGCTTGATCTATCTATATATATATATATATATATATATATATATATATATATATATATATATATATATATGTATATATATAATGAAATAGACTAAGCCCGACAATTATTCTAATATATTTTCTGTTTATACGTTATTTTTATAGAAACAAACGTTTATTTACATTATTTACATCATTCGTACTATTGCCCTCATCTTTGTCGCCATATTTATCACAACGTTTCGTTGTGATAAATATGGCGACAAAGATGAGGGCAATAGTCCGAATAATGTAAATAATGTACATAATACCTCATCTCAGAAATATAGACAGAAACGTTTATTTATTTTTAATTAAATTTTTAACATATATATATATATATATATATATATATATATATATATATATATGTGTGTGTGTGTGTGTGTGTGTGTGTATTCTGTATTAACAAGACACATGGAAGTTCATGTTGATGCCGTACCTGTTGGGCTACGGGATCTCCCTTTCAGGCGCAGCATTTGCGTAGAATCTTGTCAAAGTAAGGCTGGCTTAATACATCATCTCTGTGCTCTCATGAACGGTGAGTCTGAAAGTTATATAACAAAAAAACAAAACAAACAAAAAACCCCCCAAATCCCCACAAAACAAAAGAAATTTGTTGTGGAGATGGCCTTCTGCCAAGAATTGACAATCACTATATATATATATATATATATATATATATATATATATATATATATATATATATATATATATATTAGGTTGGTGCAAAAATAATGTCGTTTTCACACATAGTAACATATGTGAGAAAACGACATTATTTTTACACCAACCTAATATATATGTGTGTGTGTGTGAAAAATGAAGAGTAAGATTTCAGCGTTCAATCATGAATTTATAACAGGGCTCAAAACAAAAGTAGCGCAATAAATATGTTTTTATTATGCGGTGTTACATTAGAACCTGCATATACCCATCTCAAAACTGTACATCTTGTTTCAACCTTAAAAAGCTTTTTAACGTTTTAGCAGGTGGGAGATGTCGATGCTAAAAAAATAATTAACGTTGAAACAAGATGTACAGTTTTGTAGTGGGTATATGCATGTTGTAATGTAACATTACATTATATATATATATATATATATATATATATATATATATATATATATATAGCATATCAATGTATTGGTTAAGCTTGCAAATGCTGTTTTAAACAACATGGAATAAACATGAAAAGACAAACCAAGAACCACTTAATAAAAAAAGAAGATAAAAAAATACAAAATATCAGATATCTACCTAGCAATAACACAAAAGTACTCAATGCCTATAGCAAATAGACAGAGCAGTAGCTATAAGCAATAACACCACGCGAAGAGATTATATCCAAATTGATAAAGTTTTCTTGCAACGTGGTAGTCAGATAAAAAAAAAAACAAGAATATGCATGCGCAGCAGGTGTGTGTTTTTCGTGCGCCATCGTATGGATTAACCAGCTCCTTATTCACGTAATATTCAAAAGCATGTGCGTATATAGTTATCTATGTATGTGTTGAAACTTGACTAATGCATGGAATAATAATGCAACACAAAATGTACGTAGAACAAAATGTATTGAAACAAGAAAGTGTACACAATATTTATATATAGTCTTTTGTATATTCCTGGGAAGACCGTTCCTGGAGAATGTGTTGACTGAGTCGCAGTCGGGCAGAGTCTCTGGTTGAATCTCTTGATTCCTTCCCTCTCTTCCCGGCACCAACCATATTTATATGGTCGGTACTCCACTATGCAAATTAGGTGGATCCTACCACAACCCCCCCCTCCCAAGCCTTGGAATCCCTTTTGGATTTCAAACTGGCTTCCTATATGGGTTGATGATTATGGCTACTTCTTGGTAGATCCATTTGCATACTTCATATGCCTATGTCCATCCGCTTAATTTTAGTATTTTTTCCGTTTTGGATTCAAGTCCAATGGGTCCGTGAACTTTCGTTTCCTACCGGATCTTCTCGGTTCAGGAGTATTCTGCGGAGGTTCTACTTGAAACATATCATACATTACATCAATGGGATCTTCCTCCTCATCCGGTATACTCTCTTCATGCTCTAGAACGTAACATTTTTTAAGTTGGTTCTGGTGCCTTTTATGAGTATTCTTCGGCCCTTTAATTATGTAAATCAGGTCACCGATTCTCTTGTCCACTATGCCTCGCTCCCAGAACTCAACGTTGTTTTTGTAGCACTTGAAAAACACCTTTTCTCTGGAGGTGTATCTTTTTCTCGCTGTATACATAGTATTCTTTACTCTATTTTTTCCTGGCAAAAGCTTGTCAAACACTGACTTAACTTTACTAGCGAACATTAGTTCAGCTGGTGCCATGTTTGAGTGTGTTCTCTGGTTTGGCGTGATTCTGTATACTTGTAGGAATTGCTGAAGCGCCTTTTCCGTTGGAACTCCTGAGGCTTTCTTCAGCGCGCGCTTTAAAGTATCGACAAATGTTTCTGCGAGTCCATTGGACATCGGATGACACGGCGGCGTCGTTATGTGGTTAATTTGATATAACTCACAAAATTCCTTAAATTCTTCAGCACTGAATTGTGTACCATTGTCACTCACAATACACTCTGGCACACCGAACCGTGCAAATAGTTCATGCAAGAAAGTTGTTGTGGTATTGGACGTAGGCTTTTTGCAGCGTGGTACTTCCGGCCATTTTGTAAAACTATCTACCACTATTAAGTAGTAATAATCTTCTACTGGACCAGCGAAATCAATGTGTAACCTTGTACACGGATGATCCGTCTTGGGCCATGGTTTGTGTACTATAGGTGGTGCCTTAGCTGCTAACGCACACCCTTTACATCGATGAACCATGTTTGCGATATCCACATCCATTCCTTTCCAATATACAAAGCTTCTCATTAAGCTTTTTGTTCTATTAACACCGGGGTGACCCATATGAAAGTCCCGTAGTATTCTATTCTGCAACTTTTTTGGTACTACTACTCTCTCACCATATAATAAAAATCCGTCACAAATTGAATAAATCTCCTTCACTTTTTGGTCATTTGCTACGATTTTGCTTTTTATTTCTAAAATGAAATCATCGCTTTCAGCTTCTTTTTTGATTTCCTTTGATGTAACCGGTAGCTCTCTTAAAATGTTGTTTACCATGCTTTTCACCTCAATCTGGTCTGATATTTGCAATAATTGATTCTCGAATCTTTCTTCTTGACTCAGTACGAGTCTTGATAAACTATCCGCATGAATTATATTTTTGGATGATAGGTGCTTTATGTGAAAATCATAATTGAGAAGAATGGTTCCCCATCTCAACAGAGGATTTGCCGTATAAACGGGTAACCCTTTCTTTGCACCAAAAATAGTGATCAGAGGTTTATGATCCATTTCAAGCATAAAATGTCTGCCGTGGATGTATCTGTGAAATTTTGTTATGGCAAAAATGATACTCAGCGCCTCTTTTTCGATCTGTGAGTAACTTCTTTCTCCTGGGAGTAAAGTTCTCGAAGCATGTGCAATTGGTTTTCTAGAACCATCTGGCATTATGTGTTGAATACACGCTCCTATCCCGTATGAACTGGCGTCACTTGCCACTACAATATCAAGTTTTGGATTGTAATGGGTTAAAAAGAGGTCGGATGTAAGCATTTTCTTTATTTCATCAAAGGCTTTCTGACATTCTACCGTCCATTCCCATGCCATGTCTTTTTTTAGTAGTTCATTCAACGGAGCTCTTAGATTGTACATTCCTTTAATGAACGGTTGATAATAATTTGCCCCAGAAAACTCTGTAGCATCGCCACATTAGTGGGCGTCGGCATGTCTCTAATCGCAATGGACCTTTCCGGATCTGGAAATCTGCCATTTTTGTTGATTATGTGATCTAAATACTTAATTTCCTCCAAACCAAATTCGCACTTTGACTCTTTGACTTTAAATCCAAAGTCCTGAATCTTTTTAAATACTTGATTGAGATGCTCTCAATGTTCGTCGACGGTTTCGCTCCTTACTATGATGTCGTCTAAGTAGGCGCACGCAAAGTCTAAATCATTCAACATGGCGTCCATAGCTTGTTGAAAAATGACTGGTGCCACTTTAATACCAAAAGGAAGCCTGTTGTACTTGAATAACCCTCTATGCGCGTTTATCCCTAGTAACTTCGAACATTCCTCTTCGACGGGAATTTGGATAAGTCGATTTTTGAAAATATAACTCCACCATTTAGCTTGTTAAAAATCTCCTCCGGACTCGGTAACGGGTAATGGTAGTCCTTGATTACCGAGTTCAACCCTGTCGAAAAATCAACACAGACTCTGATTTGGTTTGATTTCTTTTTTATGCACACAATCGGCGCAGCCCATGAATTAGATTCTACTTTCGAAATAATTCCCATTTTTTCCAACGTATCAAGTTCTTCGTTAATTTTCTCTCCACTTGCAAAAGGCACGTTACGTTTCTTTTTAAAAATTGGCATAGTATTTTCCTTTAATTCAAATTTAGCTTCAAACTTGTTACATCTTCCAAGACCAGGTGTGAAGGTTTCCGGAAACTTTTTCTTTAATTCATGTTTAATGTCCTGTCTTGTTTGCGTATTACTTCCTACTTTTCTGCAGAATGAGTTTAACGGTTTATCCCACAATTCGAATGTTTCAATAAAATCTGTACCCATCAAGTTTTCTCCATTTTTCAGAATGAAAACCTTTATATTTTTAACGATCCCGTTCAATTTCATGGGAAGTACAACCTCGCCTTCGAAGTTAATTTCCTTTCCAGTTACCGTTCGAGCGCGTTTCGTTGACTTCATTATTGTAGGCCTTTTTAAAATTTTCCATGTTTTATAGTTCATTATTGTTAAATCTGAATCCGAATCGAGTTGAAATTTGATATTCTTTTTAAATAGTTCAGTTGTCACATATTTCCTCAAATCTCTATCTGATTTGATATTCGAATTTGTTTGTCTAATTCGGCTATTGAATTTTTTCGTTTTACAACACGATCCTTTGTGTCCATTCTTTTGGCACACGAAACATTTCTTATTTCTATATGGGCAATTTACCTCCCAGTGTCTTTCGTTGCAACGTCTGCAATTATATGGTGGAACCTTTTTTTCCTCCTCGTTCTTCTTAGTTAATTTTTCTTGTCTATTTTTAAAATACGCCGAATTTTTACTCCAATTTTTTTCTGATGGGTAATTTGACTGTTTTTTTTTATTTTTTTTTAATATAAGCAATGCCAGCTTCTTCGATTTTTTGAGACTCTTTCTTTAAACTTACGGCTCGCTGACACTCCTCTGCTAACTTTTTCAGGGTATGGTTTTGTTCAGATTCGAGTTTAGACAAAACTCTGCGTCTTATTTCGGCACTATTACTGGATACCAGTCCTTGAGCAAAAATTAAACACTTAAATTCTTCAACCGTAATCTCTGCCAATCTGAAATTGTCACAATGTCTATTCACTATAGATGCATATGTTAAATAATCCTGATCGTCGGATTTAGCGACATTCATGCATAACCATCGCTTATGCCAAAGCGACATATTTGCTCCAAACAGCTCCTTTAGCAATTTCACTGTTTCCGAGAATTCCAATTCATTCGTTCTTCTCGGTAGAATAAAATCTACAAATTTGCTATGTTCTGCTGTACCTAGCTTTCTTAGTAATAGACTGACTTTTCTTGAATTCGACCAGTTTTCACAGTCTGTGTAGAAAATATCTTCATATCGTTTAAAGTACGCTTCAAACGTTTTTTCTTCGTCTGGCACATAGTTGAAAGTTTCCAGCGAATTAAATATGGTGTTATTAGAATATGAAGAATTTCCCTCATTTGCCTGATTGTTGTTTAATTTCTCCAGTGTTAACTTTTGAATTTCTAAAACCTCGATCTGCATTTTTTTTTATTACTTCTGTTCGCTTATTTCAATGACAAACCTCTGATTTTTATTATCAGAGGTAAATTCGTCACTATAAAATATTGTTGAGCAAAAAAAAAAATAATAATTTTTTAAAAGTTCGTTACCTTTCAAAACCGACACGGTGTATTTGTGCGCCTTTTAATTCCATGCATGTTTTTGTAGTCGGCCAGTTTTTTTAACGGGTGTCTCGTTGTAGATAACTTTTTCAATTTAAAATTCTTCATAATTTAAAATCACCGTTATTCGTTTACGACACCTTTCAAATTTTTCTGAGTAAACGTTCCTTATGCTTAGTCATCCTTTAACGATTTCTAAATATCCAGAAATTCAGAATCCTTCGCCGTTCCGTTAGATGTTGGACTTTTAATTAATAATTTTTTCCTTCAGCCAAGGTTCTTCAATGACTTGTCCCAATTGTTGAAAGCTATCAATTATTAATTCTTTTTTTTTTTCGTATGGTTCTTTCTACCTTGTCGCCATTGTTGAAACTTGACTAATGCATGGAATAATAATGCAACACAAAATGTACTTAGAACAAAATGTATTGAAACAAGAAAGTGTACACAATATTTACATATAGTCTTTTGTATATTCCTGGGAAGTCCGTTCCTGAGTCGCAGTCGGTCAGAGTCTCTGGTTGAATCTCTTGATTCCTGTATTTATCAATCCACCCACGAGGATCGAATGTGGCACAAGGCCGTTTTAATGTGGGTATCCCCGAGCCCGTAGGCTCAGCCAAAAATATGGCCTTTCTGAACCCGCCTAGACGGGTTCAGGCCATGCCAACCTCCCCGGACGAAACCTTGCCCTTCGGCAAAGCCTCGTCCGGGTTCCCCTCTGCTAATGCAGAGAGTTCGACAGTCGCCGAGAGAATCTCTCGATTCCTACCCTCTCTTCCCGGTACCAACAATATTTATATGGTCGGTACTCCACTATGCAAATTAGGTGGATCCTACCACAACAGTATGGAAAAATATATCCATATTCTAAAATATTTCTGTATGCATTCTTACCTTAAATATGGGCACACACACACACACACACACACACACACACACACACACACACACACACACACACACACACACACACACACACTCTCACTCTCACTCAAATATACACCCAGCATCAGATCCCTGAAATAACGAAAGCACAGGAGAATTTTTTTCTAATTTGAGATCTTTTTAATTTCTCAACTGTCACAAGTGACGACTGTTGTAGCATTAACGGATAAATGGATTTATTGTATCATAAGGAAATGTGGTTCTACAGGAGGATGCTGAGAATACCATGACTCGAACTTGGGAGCAACGATCAAGTTCTAGAGATAATGGTAACAAGAAAGGACACTTATATCAGGAAGAGATAGTTGAAATTTTTAGGGCGCGTAAAGAGGAAAAAAGGTTTGGAAAAAATCCATGCTAACTGGACAGAAGAGGGACAGACGAAAACAGCGCATAACCATGGGTGACGGGTCAGGATTTGGGAAAGATGGCGAAAAGACAACATTTATTGAGAGCTACAAAGGACAAGAACATTTGAAAAGCCATGATCGCCAGTTTCCTTAACTGACACGATATATAGAAGATCGATCATTCGGATAAGCAGATAGATTAATTTTTACTTTAGGCTGACTCCGAGCACCAAAATGTAAGGCATCAGTCTATAAGAGTCGATCGATTAATCAGTTCCCAAATGATTACAGGTCAAAAGTGGATTCGTCAAGCGAACTGACATTTTTAATAGGCTTTTTTAAAACGACATCACCCCAAGCAATGCAGTAAAGCCACTAAAATCTGGAACACAGACGATGACTTCCACCAGACAGAAAAGCAAAAGGCAGCGAGGTATTTATTAAACAGTTTAGAGAGAACGTGAACCAGTTCGGGAGCACACTTCTTAATAACTGTTACAGAAATACTTTCGCGTCCACATGCTTTGTGAAGATCAGAGTTAGAGATGATTGCAGAAACGATGGAATGTGTTATATGCATATCACTCAAGAAAGGTTGATTTCTTAGTTGAAAGTTAAGCAAGAAGACTCCAGATGATCCAGGAGTAGAAGTTGTGGAGAATTTACGAGCAATGCCTTCATCTTTATCAGCAGAGGATGAAGGGGGGGATAGAAACTTTACACATATTTAATACCCTATTACAGAGCCGTCAGCAATCAGGTTTTATCAAATTACGAGAAACATGAGTCTCAAATAAGAACAATGCCGAAAGAAAAGAAATAGAAAAATAAATTTTATTCTCATTCACTTTCACACCCTGTAACTCTTTGCGTCCTAGTGACCTTGTTTAAGGTAAAGGCAATAATAATGATTCGGGACAATTTGAAGAACATTGCGCCTGCAATGACAGATATATGTTTCTGGAACCTGAAACGAAACGAAAAAGTAATTTTATCCCAATGTTTTAAGCCATTGAATATGAGGCAAGTTTTTTCTTTTATTAGACGACCATCTTGAAGATATTTTGTTGGAGTAAATTTTAAAAGCTGGAAAAGTACAATAAAAGTAAGCCTTAAGCCACTACTACGCGAAGGCGATTACATTATCTCAGGGTCGACGTAGTGTCGATTGGTGCTTATACAATTAACGATAACGAGTCTCCCGTTGTCGCTTAAATGGACAAGAAAGACTGGAATACTCAGTAGAGAGGGAGAGGGAGAGAGAGAGAGAGAGAGAGAGAGAGCTGGGGGAGATAAAGAGATAGTGAGAGAAAGTGAGAAGGAGAGAGAAAGTGAGAGTGAGAGCGTGAAAGAGAGAAAGTATGTGTGTTTGTGTGTCACGTGTCAATGACGTCGATCGAAGTAACTGCGATTTGTATCGATCTCGAGTTGGTAGTATCTAAAATTTGGATACATGATTAGCTTTCTCCGCAGATTTAATTTACTTGGACAAATCACGCGATTCAAGAAGCGATAATTTCGTTATTTAATAGATTCTCCGGGGAGGAATACCTCCTTAATGAAGCCGATTACACCTTCCTTGTGATTATATATATATATATATATATATATATATATATATATATATATATATAAGTGCGTTAGTATGTGTGCGTATTAAATGTAAGGATACAGAAAGAAATATTTTACACTACGAGGTGTATGTTTTACTTACACAGTATATATATATATATATATATATATATATATATATATATATATATATATATATGTATATATATATGCGTTTCCTATCATGACCATATGAATAAATGTCACAACACTTTTGATCCCCTTTGGTCGCGGCGGGATCTCTTCAGTAACCTTCTCATATATATATATATATATATATATATATATATATAGTAGTCATTATATTATATATATATAAAATGAGTAGTTAATACATTATATATATATATATATATATATATATATATATCGTACAAATGTATTAATAAATTTGCATCATCTCTCACTCTGTATATATGTATGTATGTATGTATCTCTCTCTCACTCTCTCTCTCTCTCTCTCTATATATATATATATATATATATATATATATATATATATGGTGTAAATTAATTAACTATTATTATGAACCACAAAATTGAGGAAAATGATTAATGAGATACAAATGATTATTTTATTAATAAATCAAACACCAAATGCAGTTGATATTGTCAATATAAAAGCCACCATTTTCAATTCGAATCGTTCAAAAAACATTCGAAAAATATTTGACACATCTCAAGTGTTATTGAAAATGCCTTCCCAACAATGACATTCTTTAAATTAGAAAGTGTTATGGATTTTGTTTTTGTTGTAACCCGTATTATTAATATGACCCGTAGGTAAAAAAGTAAAGAAAAGAAAATTTTATATCTGTGACCTTGATACCGAATTCCTCAAACACGGTCTCTGAAGCCATGTATCAACTAACTTTATTTAACTATTTAACTACCGAAGCGTAAAGAAAGTATATATATATATATATATATATATATATATATATATATATATATATATATATATATATATATATATATATATATATATATATATATATATATATATATGTGTGTGTGTGTGCAGATTGGCCCTGAATTAACAATTTCATTGAAATCGGACAATTTTTTTTGTAAAAAAAAAAATACACTTTTATTTCTGTTCATATGTTTAATACGTGTTAGAAGCGCGTATCAATTTCTAAGTTTGTAAATAAATTTATAATTTTTTTTTGAGGAAACATGAGAAAATGTATAAAAATATTTGTGCCGCTTTTTATACGTTTGGACTTCATCGGACTGGGTTTCTTGATGCTGTTGTGACTAAGCATGCGCCATGAATGAGAGACGCTGGCATTTTTTAAAAAAATATTTAGTTTGTCTATGTGAGAATCAGATGATACTGTATATTCATAATTGTGTATGTGCGAGTGGGTCTACTAAACATTATGTTTGTTGTTTTTCCGCATGTTGATTTGGGAACATTTTTATGTATGTGTTGTTTGTTCTTAATAAACATACGTTAGACTGCTTAAGAATGGATTTAATAAAGCTTAGCGATGTAATATAATGTCTTTGACGTGTGTTTATAATTGATAATATTTTTATTATTAGGCTGTCAAAGTACTTTCTCCTTAAATAATTATATCCTTTTTTTTTAATTAAGGTGGCATTTTTTGTTCCTGTGTATTACGAGAGAGTTTGATTGCTTATCTAAACGTCATTATCTTTCCTATTTGTAGATACGAGGTTTTAGATTACGTGACGTTTCCCTGATATACATTCTTTCACAATGTAGATTATTTGATAAATACCGGTTTTGAATTAGTGTTTAACTTATCTTTCTTCCTAATTATATTAGGTTGGTGCAAAAATAATGTCGTTTTATCACATATGTTACTATGTGAGAAAACGACATCATTTTTGCAACAACCTGATATCTCCGACTGACTGTAGCGTGGTGGTAAAGATCCTAG
The DNA here is from genome assembly GCA_963932145.1 of Acanthosepion lycidas. Lineage (NCBI taxonomy): Eukaryota > Metazoa > Mollusca > Cephalopoda > Sepiida > Sepiidae > Acanthosepion > Acanthosepion lycidas. The sequence goes on from OZ010576.1 coordinate 35,051,954, forward strand.
TATGAAAGAGAACTAATCTATTTTCAGATTTAGTAGATGCATTTTTGTATGCTGGTGTTCCTGATCTATTTTTGTAATTACATTCATTCCGGTTGATGACGATGCACTCGAGAAAATGGCAAAATAATGTTTCGAAGTCCAGCTCTGAGCTAGGAGCAGCTTACACGTTTTTGACCCCAGCTTTCAAAATTATTTATTTGGACTTATATATACATTTGTATCCGAAGTTACCAAAATAATTCTGAATTTTATTGATATAAAAATTTTAAAAGATTATTGCAAAAAAGTCGACAGTTTTTATTTTGTTAATACTGTTCCCTATCTTTTTATATTGTTTTATTTTAAATATTAAACTGAAGAAGAACGACACAATGTTGTCTATTCATTTCTATATGCACATCCTTTTATTGAAAAAAAATATTTATCAGGAAGAAAAAAATATACAAGAGATTGTTCCTTTTCTTTTCTTTATTATTGTAAAGACGTACATTCCGAAACGTTTTTTTTAAATATTATTCCGTACAGCTACTTTTATTTCCAGTTTTAGTACTATTTTGCAATGCCCAGCTGATTTTAAACCAAACTTTTTATACCGAAGCAAATAATAAATAAATATAATTCTGTAATAGCTCGTATACGAACTTTTGTGTTATGAAACCCAGATCGATTCATAAAAAAATTGGTTGGTTTGTTTACCGACATATCAACATCTATGGGATTCTAATGCCGAAATGTAAACATTTTGTATTCTTTTAGGAGATATTATTGGTTTTAATGATAAAAGTCTTGTTATTTAAGCCATAACTAAGGGTATAAGGTGAATCTATACCCTACCCAAAGATATTTGCGCGTAAGTGTATATAATGAATGTAACTGAAATTGGAACTCGGCTCTCCGATTAACAATTCCGAGCCATTATCCATTACCCTAACTGTATATCCAAGTTTAAAGCACCTGGTATTCTCAAGCGGTCACCCGTCCAGGTAGTAGATGTCAGCCATAAAATCAGGAAATATTAATGATGTCTAATAAAAAAAAAAAATAAAAAAACAACTTTTTATGTGTCAAAGATGAACCCCACAGGCTAGAAGTGGGAAGCTTACGGTCATATTAATTTGTAACGCCGGTTCTCATAGAATAACTGAAGTTAAGCTGCGTCGTGTCTGGTGAGTATCTAGATGGCTGTAAGCCTGGACGTGCGGGTGGTGTAATGGATAACTACTTGGAATTGGAAGTCAGAAAAACGAGTTCCAATTCCAGTTGGTTCGTTATATTAAAATTCTCTTGTAAAAGGTATGAATCCACCACTTCTCGTCGTCGTCCTCCTCCTCCAGCTATGACTTAATAGAACTTGTAACAATAAATCGTTATTATAGCCAAAATATATATAAAAAAATCTTAGAATCTAAAAATATTTTCTGGCTTTAAATAAATATTCAAATGCTTGATAAGCCTTAAAAAACAAATTACAAATAAATCTGTTTGTTTGGAAATTTTAAATTTTATTTATTTATTTAAGGATTTATATTTTTCCTGGTGGAAGATGTGCATCGATCTCTACGCAGACATTAAATGTTGTTTCTGTTTGAGTTGCTTATAATAGCCGTACCGTTCATTGCATGTGTTTCGAAACACTATCATCAAAAGTTTCTGACGTAAACTTGGAACTATTTTAAATAAAGATATCATTTAGTAGAATGTTTTAAACCTTAGACTTTTTTTTTACCACATCTTAATCCATTCAACGACGTGGGTAACAAATAGAAACAACAATACATAAGATATTTCACGTTGGAAATTCGATGAATTCAATCAAATTTAATAGATTATTTTTATTATACGTTACAACCTGGATGTAGGCCTCGAGAAGGACCTCTGTGGTTGACTGGGGCAGGAAATTGCTATAAACTTTAATGCTCTCTAAAACGAAACAGCTCTCATTAAACCATCATAGGGAAGCCCTCCCTGCCTCCTATCAGGAATGCTTGAAGCCTAATTCTACGAGAACGCCTGATTGGTCTCGCGCTGTCCACTGACCTTAACTATATTGAATCTATAGCTTCATCTACCGCGAGGGAAGTTGGTTCTCTATGTCGCACCAGAAGGTTTTCTCCCCTGAGTCCATCTTTCAAATCCATTCGTCCTTGCATGGAATACTGTTTCCATATATGGTCTGGTGTTCCCGTGTTTCATCACGAGGTCCTCAACAAAATCCAGAGATGTATATGCAACGTGATTAGTCCTGATCTGGCATCCCATCTATAGTCATTTTTGTTGGAATTTTTGGGTACCTTGGTACTAGTGAGCCAGCCAAAATGAGCTGACTCATTTTATAGTTCACCAATAGAAGGGTTAACCAATCAGAAGGCTCAAAATATTCAATGCCACGTGTACAAAGGCGGCCATGTTTTTCTCAAATATACACTGCCAGTCTTTGATATCGAAGACTGAAGAATTACGGAACAGCTGCTGATGGTATTGGCGATATAGTCGGATTCGGTGGAGTGTCTGGCTCGAGAGTGTTGATCTTTGGCGTTGTTTCATTGAACAGATTACGTACTGCGCTGTATTCTATATTCATAGCCTATGGTGAACATGGTCAACAACTTTCTCACAGACGTGCTGTGGATTCCCTCTGTCTTTTCTGCAACTATTTTCATGGCGACTGCTCCGAAGAGCTATTTCACTACTTCCCAAACAGCATGAGTTTAAGCGTTGGCTTCTCGGTCCCAATTTTTCACTGTCGAAACGGCTAAATGTAGCCATCTCTTCTACTCCAACAGCTTCTTATCTCGCATCTCCCGTTAGTGGACCTCCCTTCCTATCACTTGCTTCTCTGATAGCTATAATCTTCAAATATACAAATTTAATGTCAATCGATATCTTCTGATGCCTTGATCTTGATCACTTTCTTTTTCTTTATCCTTTTCCCAAACACTCCTCTTTACGCTTACTCTCACACTCTGTAACCCCTTGCGTGCTAGTGGATTGGGGTGATTTACTTAAAAAAAAAACACAGAAAAACAAACAAAACAAAAACTACTAAATTCTTTTGCAAACTTTTTCGTCATGCCAAAAGTGGACATTGCACTGTAGTTAATCTATAGCCTTCAAATGACAACAATGACCTGCCTTATAACATTTATGCGATATTTTGTAGAGCATTTTTCGCTCTTTTATTTTTGTTTTTAATAATTTGATTTGCTTGTAATATTTAAAAAAAAACAAACTTAATTTTCGTTTAATGAATTTTAGCAAGAAATACACCGAATGTCTATTTCCATTCTTCTTGAGTGTTTGGATTAATCTGTTAGGTTGACACATAAATAATTTCCATTTTTCTTTATCAGCTTTAGTCATGGTAATATTAACCGTTTCCTTATAAGGAAATATTCGGCATTCATCGAGCGAGCAGCGAGAGCTGCTCTCAGTTGGGATTTATAAAAAATCTTTCTCTTAAAATAATTGTTCATGAAAATATTTTATCAAGTTCAGTATTGAGAAGTGGTTTCCTTCCTAACCTTTTATTTGAAGTTCAGTGGAATATCAACACGTTTATAACGTCATTATTTTATCTTGCATGCGCTATTTAATTAACTGCTGTTTCTGTTGAAAGTCCTCAAGTGATATGTTTCCGTATCTGGCCCTGTTCTCGCTAAGTCCAACAGGCTTCCCTAGGTCAAAGCTGTTTTTAAACATTGATCGTAGAATGCAGTTATATACAGTTGATAATTAAGATATTTTTGAACTGGTGTCATGCATGACATTCATATGAAAGTCTCGATCTGACGAGACTATTTAAGAACAAGATTCAATGTTTCAGGTTAATGTTTTGGTTTTGTAGAAACGTGTGGTGTTAGGTGAAACTACCCCTATTACAGCCTATGTTACTTTATTCTTTCAAAAATAAAATTCAGTTGCATTTTGTTCAAATATATTAATTCTTTGCAATGACTTGTCGCCATTTCGATATATTTTCATTAAAATTTCGCAGGTGAAAATTTTTCGACGAATTCTTGAATGAGATTTTCATTAGATAAAGATTTCCCTATCAAACAGTTTTTTTTAGTGATCGACAAATGTCATAATCACTTGATGCAAGGTCAGGTGAATATGTCAGGTATGGTAAAACAGATCAACCGAGTACGAAAAAAAAATGTTTCCTGTGTTATTTTCTGTATGTGACCTTGCGTTTTCATGAAGAATCTCTACACTGTTGTGGATTTGTTGCTGCTGTTGGGAACATAACTGCATATTTAGTGTTTTATTCCGTTTTAAGAACACGAAATGAATAATAACTCAATGATCTTATCACACAAACAGCATTAGCTTTCTTCTATGGAGCTCAGATTTTGTGGTTGGTTGTTGAAATTTATTCTTGTCAATCCACTGCTTTTACGAGGGTGGGCTGAAAACTTCATAGGCTGACTATGAAGTAGTGTTGCTAGAGCTGTTGATATCTTGCAGGTATTAATTTCAATTCTTCTTATCAATAACTATGTTGTTTCTTTCCAGGTAAACTGACATCTAACAGTTCAAAGAAGACTCTAGATGTAATTAGTAACGACTTCTCTTGAAAATAGACAAAATGTAGCAGCGTGCTGTTACCAGGTACCTGTAGAAAGAGGGTTTAGCTTCCAGAAAGATTCATGCTAACATGGTTGTTATAATAGGGGATGAGGCTCTTGCTTTATCTACAATGTAAATGTGGGCAGCTGAATTTAAGAAGGGAAGCGAGAGTGTTGAAGATGACCCAAGGTTCTGGACGTCCTGCAGCTGCCATTACCGAGGAAAACATAGACTCTGTTCACTACATTAGGATACATGAAAAGCGAGTGTCTTTAGATCAAATAGACAATGATATTAGCATATTCCTTGAAGGAGTTGAGAATATTTTGCACAATGAACTTCGCCGGAGGTTTCTGCTCAGTGGGTGCCATCTTCTAACAACTGATTAAAAGCTGATCACATTATGGGGAAATCTGACATTGTTTGTGGCAGATCAATCCAGTTTCATTGAACGTTTCCTTGCTCAAAATTAGTGTTGGGTTCATCACTTTGAGCCAGAGACAAAGAGACAATCCATGAAGTGGAAATACTTATCCTCACCTGCTCCCAAAAAGACAAAGATCGTTTCACATGGAAGGAAGTTGAGGGACTCTGTTTTTTGAGAGGTAAAAATCATTGTGTTTATTGATTATCTTCAAAATGGACACACCATTTATAGAGAGTACTATACCAACTTGCTGAGGCAGCTACAAAAAGCTATCAAGAGCAAACGACCATGAAAGCTGAAGAAAATTTGTCTTGCTTCATCAGTACAATTCTCCTTGGTTTCAATGTCTTCTGTGCAATGTCTTGATTACTCTCCTTATTCTCCTGATTTAGCCCCGTTTGATTATGATCAGTTCCCCAAGCTGAAAGGACACTTGGTTGGGGACCAGTATCGCAATGATGATGACGTTATATCTGTAGTGCCACGCCTACACTTTCTCCAATTCTAATTGGTCAATAAATACATATTAAAAAATAACAGAACAATTTATCTATCGCATTCCACCATAGTAAATTTGTTCCTACACTTTGTTCAAAAACAAGCTTTGCTACAAAATCGATCATTGGTCCATTTTCCGTCCAATCGGATATTTTTTATATATATTCAAAAATATATTTAGCGTCTCTACTGGGAGCCACCCTAGGTAGTATAAATATTCGATGCATTCCAAAAAACCAGTTAGTAGTAGTTCCAGAACCTACTCGCTCGTGTATTTCATCCTACTTACTCCGCACGTACATACATACAATACAGAACTTTATTTGATACACCACCAGTTCTCAGTGGACACACCAAGTTAAATCAACTCTGTAAGTTGCAACAACTGAACAATTTTCTGAAAGAAATATTCTATTTTCAACACTGAACTCTGAACATTTACTCAGACAAATCTTCTTTAAGACATTTCCTTACAGTCAAGGGGAAGCTACTTTTTTCTCCCTTTTTCACTCATATTACAACTACTTTGTATTATTGTTGAATTTAATATATATATATTTCTTCATTAAACAAAATTGGTTCTCATTGTTTTTTCCTTGATGTTTTAAATATTATGTATGAATGTTGATCCACAACAGTCAAGAATCAACACATTCTACAATTGGTCAACTCGACGTTCTAATCAACATCTTACATATCTGCTGTTGTTGACTTTTTTCCCTAACAGGAATATTGCTTCTTCACTAATGGGTTCCAACCATTGGAACGCCGATTAAAGAAGTGCATTGACCGCAAGGTAGGTTATATTAAAAAGTAAACCCCATTTGTTCATATTCCATGAGAGTATCTTAGTCAGCCTCTGAACTTTTCAGCCGACCCACGTATGTTGAACATTGTTGTATGTAACTTATTTTTCAATGTCTGTTATGGTATTTTAAAAAAAGTTTTTTTCTATATTGTGAAAGAAAACTTGTATAAAAGATCTGCTTTCTTCTTTTTGCGTTAAAATTGTGGAACCAAAAAGCCCAACACTCGGACTTTCGATATCTTTTCCAAGTATCTGTATATGATAAACTCTCATATATTTATCATTTTTACTAAATCTCTATTGTTTTTGATTCTATTGCTTACTTATAATGGCTTAAGTCTCATCATCAGCGTCCGATGAATGAAGCGGTCAGGCTTCAGCTTCTCCAGAACGAAATTTGCAAACTCATTTCCTACTTGCAGGTAATTTATGACACCTTAACCATAAAAAATGTCTATTTTTCTAAAGGTTTCTATAGCAATATTAGCTTGTTTGGGTTTCCATAGCATTATGCCAAGTAGATGTACATTCATTTCCTCTGTTAGTCTGTTCCAGAAATGCATTCTTTAATCCACTGTGTATGCTGCCATTGCCATGTAAACTTCACGCAGATTACTGGTTCACAAAGTCATTCTTACCTGCCACGTGTGATTAATAGTTAAGATAACATATTTGTTATTATTAGGTTGATGCAAAAATAATGACGTAATAATGTCATTTTTTGACGTTAAAAATACGGCAAAAAACGACATTATTACGTCATTATTTTTTCACCAACCTAATACATTTGGTTTCTCAAAAATAAAATTACTTTTGACTCAAACAGTTTGGAAATTCAGGTTTATATTCAAAGAAGACTTTTATTTTGAATCTTTTCTCATTTAGTTTGCACCGCCCACCCATTCGCTTAAAGAAAATGCAGCCCACTGATTTATCATTTAAATTCATTCATTTATTTGTCGCATGCTTTTATTATAGTAAAAGATCTTAGCCAATACGATTATTTCTTCTATTTCACGTTGCATTTAATTTATTTCACAGGAATTTCGGGTTCAAATTTCCGACATTCTCTTTTTTTTTAAAGAAAAATTTCACGTCGTGTAAAAAAAAAAAGAATTGTTGTTATATCCCGTACTCGTTACACGTAAAGATAGGATCTGTTATCAAATTGGATTTACCTAGAAAAATTGAAAAATAAATATCTCCTTCTTTTCACTCCCATCTCCATTCACCTGAGGTCAATATTTCTGCTCGAATGTTAATTTGTTCTTTTAAAATGTCGAATGATTATTTTGCCATTTGCCTTTGTCCTGGATCTGTGTTACTCACTGTAATTTTTGTTGTTGTTATTATCTTTGTAGATGAGAGTTTTCTCTAGGCTTCGCTCGAGGACGAGTGATACATCTTTTAAGTACCACCATTCCCATCACCACTGTTACTACTACAGTCGACATTCGATATAATTTTTGGTTTCATTATTTTGCAGTTATTTTAACATCAACAGCAAAAACATACGTATTATTATTACTTTTATTATCGCCCTTATAATTATTATTGATTTTGAGCATTATGAAATATATATATAAGCGTTCGTTTCGTTAGATTACTTTTGTAGTATTATGATTCAGTGAGTTTATTATAGCTTCAATACTACTGCTACTACTACACCTACTACTACATCTACTACTATTACTGATAACTCTTCTGACTCGTCCATAGTATAATGATAAACTACATCCGGCAGCAAGGCCTCTAATTAGGAGATTCGAGGTATTAAGAAGCCTGTGACCACTTCTTAATTGATGTTGTTACCAGGTCCACTGTTACACGGTGTGGTACCACCTGTTTGGGTCCCAGCTATGGGCAAATAGTTATCCCGGGCACACTATGAAAGTATAAAACACATTTTTATAGTGAAAATACCAGCAATACATTTTCATATTAAAAAAATAGCAACAATACATTTTTGTAAAGAAAATTACTAATTCTCCCAAGAAAATTAAATTTCTGCATTAAATGACCCATAAAGAGTTGATATGCCGCTAAGCGAACAAGCAAACAAACAACAAAAACTCTTCTGATAATATCACTAACAATATCTAATATCCTATATATGAACTGATACGGGAAAATCTCTTCATGATGACGAATAGGAAAAGTGAGAGAGATATGGTTTTATTGACGGATACTGAGAACACTATGGGTTAAAACATGCGCAACATTAGAAAATCACAATTAAAATTAAAATTATACTTACAATAAAAAAAGAAACAGTTAAAACTTCTGGGACACATTCTGAGGAAAAAAGGCTTGGACAATTTAAATCTCGTGAGGTGCATTTAAAGGAGGCAAACCAGGAAGGAAACAGCGTGCAAGCTACCTTACAAAACTATGAGAATGGATGTAAAACGGATGATAGAAGGACTCATTAGCTTTGGGTGACAGCACGTCTAAGTGAAGAATTCAAAAACACACCTTTTTATGAAGATAATTAAAAGAAAAAAAGAGTATCCCTGTGAAAACTATAACTTCGAAAAGGAAAGTATGTTTGTTTTCGATGCTTTCTCCACGGTTAGTAAATCAAAGTATTCATTCGTTTAGACCTGCTTTCACAGTGAGAGAAACCCATTTACATAGCTATTCAACCAAGATCTGAAGTGGGAGAAGAACTGGATTCCCACCTTTATAAGTCTGAGACTGAATGCAAATATTTGGCCGGAATTTTATTTTGGTTCCCCAAGAATTACGCTAACTGCATATCTCTTTGTCCGAAAGAATCCTTTTGCTCTCCATCAGCATGGCTGATTCTAACCTCTTAGAGTGTTATCCATTGCGTCTTCTCACACTGTTTTGCCACTGTTACCAAAGTTGGTTCCCTGTGTCATAATAGACAATTTTTCTTGCAATTTTCTCTTACATGTTTATAAGTATACCATTGATTCTCATTTTGTGTACTGCTGACACATCTGGTCTGGTGCCCCTGCTATATATTTAGGGATTCTTGATAAAATCAAAAGAAGAATCTACAATTTTATTGGTCCTGGCCTGGCGCCTCGCCTTCAGGCATTTTTCCACCGCCATAATGCAATTACCCTGCCTTTTCTATTAATAATTTCATGGTAATTTTTCTGATGAACTTTCCTCTACGCTACCAAAACTTTATGAATTTAAGCACAGTACTAGATTTGTGGCAATATCCTATCTTTTTACAGTTTCAATGGCTAGTTGTAGCCATGAGGCCTATAATATTAGGTTGGTGCAAAAATAATGACGTAATAATGTCGTTTTTTGACGTATTTTTTAACGTCAAAAAACGACATTATAACGTCATTATTTTTGCACCAACCTAATAACAGTTTATTCTATTGCACTTCTCGCTTGTGGAACTCTCTTCCGGCTTCTTGCTTCACAGTCAACTTTGATTTTCAAAAAACGTAAATCCGCTATCAATCGTTATCTTGTTTTCTTAATTCTGGTTCTTTTATTGAACTCTCTCTTTAAAAGTTTTTTTTTTTTTTCTTATATTCTCTGAAACTCATTAACCACTCCTATCTTCGTCACATTATTGGCTTTGGTTGAAATGATTAAGAAACAACAATGAATGTCGGTGTTGAAGTAAAATAAAAAATAAAAATCTTAAGTATCTAAAACATAGAAATCTATATATATATATTTAAAAAAACAACGATGTCTGTAATCTTGGAGAATTTAAAACTCACTAGGTACATTAACGCGAAGTGAACAAGGAAGAAAACAGCGAATAAGCTACCTTACAAAACTATGTGAGTGGATGAGAGAATAAGGGGTAAAACGGCTGATGGAGCGACAAAGAAAAAGAGTCTCTCTGTGAAAACTAGAACTTTGGAAAGGAAAGTATGTGATGCTTTCTCCACGCTTTGGAAATCAAATTATTCATTCGCTTAGACCGGCTTTCACCCACTAAGACCTATTTACATAGCTATTCTACCTAGAGCTGAGGGCGAGAAGAAATGGATTCCCACCTTTATAAGGGTATTAGTACTGAATCGTAATAGAAGGTATTAATGTCTGGTTATTTATACGAATTTTAACTATATTTTTTTACTATTTTTTCACCCAATACAGACACCAAGAGCCACCGAAGCTAGAGGGTTGCTGAACGAGGTTCTTGTATGCGCATAAGAGGAGGATGTAAAAAGTGCAGTTTATGGGGGGATATGTAGAAAAGATAACGGTTAACCTTAGACCTCAGGAGCTTAATATTGTAGTGATCAGGGAAGTATAATCTTAGTAGAATATTTCACGAATGGAACTTCGTTCTTGCTACAAGCTAGTTCCACCCCCTATTGAGTTATGTCAGGGGAGAGATAAGCTGCCAGGATTTCAGGCTCGGCCAGCAGTTGAATGTCTAGTACTGTGATTCTCAGCATAGCTGGTAACTGTCCCTAGCGGGTGTATAAACTCTCAAGGGTCAGTAAGTTTTATGATGAGTTATGAGGGGATACAATAATTTTAACAGGGCAGTTTGATTATTTTACCATTAGAGCAGCCCAGACCCCACTTTCCAGCCTCGATAGTGTCCAAAAGCTTCTCTCTAAGCCGTTGTGGATGACAGTTATTTTCCACCATCCAACCTCTCTTTTACAGGCGGCATGTGACAAGATTATCACTTGTCTATCGCCATTTTCACGGAAAGTGCTCGGACGAACTATATTCCTTGGTTCCGACAGGTCTAACCATCATGTCACTTATATTGAAGCAAACTAACGACATTCCCTCCGTATTCCATCGGTGAAAATTAAGTTCCACTCGAACAGTTTCTTCCAGTGAACTAATGCTCTGTGGAACCGACTCTCAAGAGGATGTTTCCTCGATCGCTACAAACTTAATATATTCAAGTCTAGGGTTGACCCTTATCTTCCCCTCCCATCCATACAAATTGTAACCATAAATCACGAGTGTTCCCCGGATCTTGTACATGGTGAACCTCATTGTTAAAAAAAATCACTTCCGGTACGTACGTATTAGATAATTTCTGTTTAGATTTTTGGAATGAGGTGTGATCAGTTTTACATTCGGAATCGATCCTCGTCTTTCTTCTGAATGTAAATAATGGTAATAATAATAACTCCGTCCAGACGAAAATCATTTAGAAACCTTACGGCAAAAGATAGAAAAGATAAAATCGACGTCATCGCTTTTCTGCGATTACCAGAAGACTGAAGAGACACTAACGAAAATAATTGTCCTATTCGAATTCCTCTTGTTCCTCTTAGTTTGTAAGTCAGCATACGCATTACGCTCTGCCATTACAACTAATGGCATTGATTGCAAAGAGAAATGGAAGAAAATGATTTATTAAGAGACGCTCTTTGGTTTTAGCGAGAAAAAGAAAATAAACATGATAAGAAAGGGGTACTTCACCGCGTTGTAATCGTTTGCAAGCCTGTCTCGCTCGATCAGTTACGATTGAATAGTGAGTTCGATACTTAGTTGTTGCCCCATACTTTTGGCCTAGTGCCACAGTTAAACTACGCTTAGAACATCACCAGAAAGCGAGATAATTTTATTTTACCATTAACGCCTGTTTCAGTGAAATGTAAAAAAAAAATGATAATTCTGAATCTTTTTGTTTTACATGTTAATTTCTTTATACAGCAATCCCCCGATTTAGTGCGCATTCGATTAAATGCGTTTTAGATTACTGTGCTAAAATTTTTATATATCTAAATTCGATTAGTGCATACATAATAATTGATTAGTGCGGTGAAACATTTCTCAGTTTAACCATAGTAATTGAAAATTGATTTTTTATAGTTACCGATGTACACATTAGCCGCATTAATAGATGGATTAATGTATAATGATCGGAATTCGTGCGTATAATTTTCATTGAAATATTTTATTAAGTTGTTAAGTTCAAATATTTAACGATGCAAAAGGGAAATTTACACGGCTAGTTGTGGAAATTACAAGGAATGAATTCAATCATTGAATTAAGATTTATGACTCCAACAGAAAATTTAAGTAGTGAAATTTTCACTCGTAAGTTATTTTCGTTTTATAAGACGTAATTATTCCTGCCATTATTTTCATTTGACTAATTTCCTTCTAATTATTTTGATTGTTTCTTTGTCGTTCTGGTTTTATTTCTTCATTATTATTTTTCTCGTCCTGTTGATACTACTCGTCATCTCCATCTACGTCATGTTATTCTTGGAACTGCACATAATAGGACATTTCTGTGAGACTCTTTTTGCAAACTGTTTTTTTATTATTATCGTAGCCATCTTTCTTATACAGTTCTCTTTCTTTTAATATTCACTACACGAAATAAATCGCTTAATGTCCAACAAGAAATAAAATTGCAACGAAAACAGTAGAAAACAAGAAAATCTTCTCGTTGCCTAAACTACGTAAAAGATTTTGTTTACGGATTAGACATAACCCCATCTGTCCATTCATTTATTTTCTGCCTGAAGACTTTGTTTTCAATTCTCGAACGCACTGTCCACAATGAAATATTTAATCACTGTCGTACTTTCATGATAAGAAATTCTTTTTTTCGGGCGGTCGTGCTTATGAATTAAAGTCTTTCCTCTTCGATTTGATTGATTAGTAAGAAAAAAAAACACTGTGCGTCGATTTAATCCGACTGGCCATTGTCTACCATGACAATTAACCAAACAATAAACTTTGTAATTCAAATGTTGCTCAGGCAACCGTTTGTTGACTTTTTGCGTCCAGGAACTGAGTGAAGGGATGTCATTTAATCTGCCAAGTCCAAGTGTTTTGTACCTGCACCGTTCGGATAAGCGGCAAGCGTTTAATCCCTATTGATTCGTTCACAAACAATTGTGGGTGTCCACTGCCTCTCGTATTATTAGCTTATTCATGTTTTAAACATATATAAAATAAATCCTTACTGGAGACAAAAAGATTTACTTGCTGAATAATGGTAACGTCTATCTTCCCATTTCGAATAAAAGCCGGTTTGTTCTGCTCTGATGTGAATATATGTCAGCCATTTCTATGAAATATCTAGAATTTTGATATTTACCAAATGCAAAGTTCACGAGCCACTGAAGGTAGAGAGTTACTCTAAAAATGGTAATGATACACCCTGTTACTCTTAAAATGGTAATGATACACGCCGTTGCTCTTAAAATGGTAATGATACACCGCGTTACTCTTAAAATGGTAATGATACACCACGTTACTCTTAAAATGGTAATGATACACCAGAGGGTTATTTTATGATACACAAGGCGTGATATTATATCTGGTAGTTAAAATAAATTAATAAAGATAAAAATAAAATGAAATAAACCCTTTTAAAATCATGCAAAAAATAAAAATAACAGGAAAAATCTTAATTTACTGAATTAGATCTCAAAATTCTAAAACGAGACTATGCCTCTGTTCATCTTGTGTCATTGCTGAGATCAGACGTCAGCATATGATTCCGTTAATTCAGTCTGGACAGGAAATCAAGATGAAAAAAAAAAAAAAAAAAAAAAACGACTACTGATTTATGGTTTCTTCCATTAAACTCATTCATCTTCACTTGTTGTATATTATAGCTAGTTGCCAAAGGAGAACGTAACTTTGCTTTGTGAATTCACACTTTGCGTTCGAGGGTTATGAATAGGAAGACACTAACAGAAATAATTTTCCTGAAGGAAGACCCGGCAAGATGGGGGAATTATGAAGATATTGAGAGTAGATAACGACGGTCCCCTCAATTGAAAAAAATAAGCTTTTAGAGTTAAGGAAAGCATTTACGCTGGTGTTTGTTCTACAAAGTAGTAGCAATTCTGAAATTAAGAGCCATGTTCGACTCTGAATCAATGGGTGAAGGAGTTCATGGCACGTGTCAGAATATGAGGAATAATATTGTCTATATAACTTTGTTGTCATTAGAACGATACTGTTTTCAATATTTAATAAAAAAAAACATCTATGGAAGATCATAATATCCTTTCCGTGATCTGAGATTTCTACGTAATTTGTTTTCGTTAATTGTTACATATGTAAACATTGCGCATGTTGTGTAACCATATTTTAGATATAAATTTTCCGTTTAAGTAACCTGTCTCGTATGAAAATAAGTAACCTGTCTCGTATGAAAATATTAACATATCACAACGGAAACCTGTAGCACATTATGTATATATATATATATATATATATATATATATATATATATAGATAGATAAATTCCCACATCAATTCTGTTGTTATAGTTACATTAAAAAATCCAAATTTAAAAAGATATACGCTTCTGTCTAAATCTTTTTTTTTTTTTTTTATAACAACAAGAACATTTCGATTTCATTTTTGCCTTGAAAAAGTCGGAAGACGAAACGCGTCGGCAAAATCTAAGATCTTTTTTCCAATTGTCATTTTATTTATACCAATCTGTCTTGTCCACAGAATTGATCTGGGAATTTATCTATATTGTTGACATGGAAAAAAAAATCTCTTAGTATAAATGTAATTTACATTAACCAGAAAAAAAAGGCTTAGACAGAAGCGTCTATCTTTTTAAATTTGGATTTTTTAATGTAACTATAACAACAAGAACATTTCGATTTCATTTTTGCCTTGAAAAAGTCGGAAGACGAAACGCGTCGGCAAAATCTAAGATCTTTTTTCCAATTGTCATTTTATTTATACCATATATATATATATATATATATATATATATATATATATATATATATATAAATATATATATATATGTATATATATATATATATATATATATATATATATATATATATATATATCTTGGGAAGTATCCTGCACATTAATAATTCAAATATTATCGTCACATTATTATGTACCGTGTCATCTCAGAACATGGGCGATGATGGCTCTCCACTACTTCCAGTCCTTTGTCGCTCTCAGCAGAGTTTTCTTTTTGTTATCCCTGCTAAAACCTTTTCTGCCAACCATATGACAGTGAAGGCTGGGCAATCTCGTCAGAGATGAAAACGAGGCTTGAAGCAATAGAAATATGGTTCTACAGAAAAATGCTGAGAATACCGTAGGCCGAAAATGTGAGAAAAGACGTAGTTGTAGAGACAATAGTATAAAAAATGAAACTTCTACTTAACACGGAGAGCCAGCTGAAATTTCTGGGTCACATAATGAAGAAAGAGGTCTTAGATAATTTCATACTCACAAGAAAAATTGAAGGTAACAGAGACAGAAGAAAGCAACGCATAATATATTCCTGTACAGAGTGAGTGAATTGATGGCGGAGTAGGATTTGGGAGATATGGCAAAAAGACACATATCCTTAAGAACTTCAAAGTACAGGGAATAACAGGGAATAACCGCCAATGTCCTCAACGGACACTGCACATAGGAGAAGACGCTAAGTAGGTTATGCAATGATTTCTTCTGTTCCTCTTGCATTCAATATGTGTTGTGTGTGTAAAATATCTAAGCCCTCTTTCTGCATTATGAGTCCTAAAAATTCAACCATTTCTTTTTAATGCTAAGCACAACATTCATGACTCTCAACAATAGCATTTTCTTCTTCTTCTTCTTCTTCTTCTTCTTCTATTAAGGGTACTGGCGATCATGGCTCTCCACAACTCTCTGGCTTTTGTAGCTCTTCGTAAATTTCATCTTTTTGCTAGCTCTCGATCTGTAAGTTACTCGCTCTTTCCCACTAATTCCCTTCGCTTTAATATGTCCTGTGAATAACAATTTCTTTAAGCCCAATTTCCTCATTATATACCCTAGAGATTTAAAATGTCTCTTTCTGATGTTAAGCAAAAGTCTCCTTCTTTTTTCTATTTTCTCTAAAACTTCATCGTTGCTCACCTGTTCAGTACATAGTATTCTCAGGATCCTTCTAGGGAGCCACATATCCTCTTCATCTGTGGGGATTTTGTTGAGAATTACTGTTCAGGATTTCATTACTGACTTGCATGGTGTGATGTGTAAAACTAAAAAAAAAAATCGACAATGTTTCTATAACATTGGAAATTCCAAATAAAATCATCATAGTTTACAGTCACTGTCCATTTTCAAATTTATAATGCCAAAACATGCCCCTATCTATATTTTGAGAATTTTTTAGATAATATCCCAGCAAGTGTTTTCTTACGTCAACCGTCGACTAAGAAATAAGTACAATTTATTTGCTAACTGCGTATTTTCTTTTATCAAATAGCTAAAAAGAAAAGTTTCTCTTCAAATTTCCTTGCAAATCGTAGTAATATTAAAAGCAACAGAACAACAATTATAATTACTTCAACAAACTCGTGATTAGCTGCCGGCTACTTAGTCATCTATGAACTTATCTCGAAAAGGGCTATTAGACCAGCGTCAATACTTGCACTGGGGTCGAAACGCTCGAGAACTACATATCTTCTGCCTTGAAGAGGCACGGCCACCTTCACTTAGTATTGTATATTAAGTTCAGGACCTTGAGCATAACCTTATAAGCACTTATAGGCGTCGCCACTTTCCCATTGGTTCTTGGGTCGCAATTTTCTTTTGTCTCCAGTGAAACATCACAAATGCATTTGTTTCCCCTGCAGCTAACGTGAGCAAATGTGGCATCACTTCTCACATTCATTGTTACTATGCCCTCTGTTTATCTATTAAGAAGGAAAGATATGGTTGCACGTTAATATCTAGATGATGCGAGAAATTTTTCCCTTCATAAGATGGAATGTATAACCTTAAATTTGCATATAACCGACTTAAATTCTGACTTATTATTGTGTTTAGAACGTCTAAATATGTTAATTGTTGTGGTAGATCCATATTATATGCCATCACTGGTTTCATCAGGAATTGGAATAAAAAAAGTGATCGGATGTACCCTGGATACACCATATAAAATCAATGATGTAGAATTATTTAATACTTCTAATTCCTCGGCGTATAGACCAGTTATAATAAATTTAGTAACTGAGATATGAAAATTGAACATAGAACTGGCTGCACTAGAGGTAATTTCGCCCAACACTGCAAATTGTCACAAAGCCAATACATTGATCTGAAAATTCGTGTCATATTCTTAAATACTTTCTTTAGATCGAAACTTTATATACGGTTGTCATGTGTAGCGCCAAATCCGTAGAGGAATATCGAAATTGTCAGTTGTATAAAAACGCATTCTAAGAATGAAATGTCTGATTCAAAGCCTGTGGTTCTTGGCCAAGCGCATCCTTCTTCGTACACTGTGGACTGAATCACAAACAAAGAACTATACCAGATAACAACGTAACTTGTAACTTTCATCAGCAGCAACAGCTAAAATTATGTAACTAGAAGTTAGAACAATGACATAATCAACTGGTAGACATTCCACCCTACTTCACTGCCCATCATTACTGGAAAGAGCGATAACAGCGCCTGGACTTGTTAAACTTATTTTCATGAAAAATTGTTTTATGAGAAATATTTTATAAATTCCAATGGACTGCAGTCTGTTCGATCAATGAATCCCGAATGTTTACTTATAAGGAAACAACTAATATTATCATTACTATTATGAGGAAATGACCTCCAGAATGCGTTTAATCTTGATTGCGTTTGACATACAGTACATAACTAATGAAGTAGCATCATAAATTTATATATGGGTAAAAGTACCTGGTTAGTACATAAGAAAATACGTGCGGGTTATTATTATTTAACGCAATAGCCAGTATTTTTTTTATTATACAAGGCAACAGGAAAAAAAAAAAAAAAAAAGAAAACGCTTCACAGTATGTGTAACTTATATTTAGTCTTCGAACTATTCGCCTTCGGCATCCAGGACCTTCTGCCAACGTGTCTCCGGCTGTTCAATGCCCTTGCGGTAGAACTCGGGGGTGTTTGATGCACAGAAGTCCGTGAGGGCTTTGCGCAAGTCTGCTTCATTGGTGAAGGATTTCCCACGAAGATGATTATCCAGGGAGTGGAAGAGGTTGTAATCAGATGGTGCAAGGTCAGGTGAATAAGGTGGATGGCACAAAGTCTCCCACCGAAGTTGCTGTATGGTATCCCTGACCACTCGCGCTACATGGGGCCTGGCGTAATCATGGAGGAAAAGCACACCTTTGCGATTCACCAGTGCTGGCTCCTTATGGCGCAATGCCTGTTACACACGTTTCAATTGCTGCGAGTGTAGGTCTCCAGTGACCGTTTAGCCCGTTGGTAGCAATTCATAATGAACCACTTGACGACCTGTCCACCAGATACAAAGCATAATCCTGCGTGAGTGCATAGGCGGTCTTGTGGTGTGAGGGACAGCATCCCGAGAAGACAACAAATGTCTGGAACGCTTTGGAGTTTCGTACAGTACCCACTTTTCATCACTGGTAAGCACTCGATTGAATAAGGATGCGGTAAGGTGGCGAGAAAGCAGTGATACGCAGGCTACTACTCGTTGTCCCTTGTGGACCTCCAACAGGGTTGCGGAACCCACTTGCTCAGTTTGTACGTCTTACATAGGCGGTGCAGGTGAAGTCTAACTGTTTCATCAGAAACGTTGGACTGTCTTGCAAGTTCACCATACGTTAGACTACAGTCCTCTTCAATGGCCGCCTTCAGGACTCCGTCATTCAAGACCTGTGGTCGTCCACTGCGAGGCTCATCATCGAGAGACAAATCTCCCGACTTGAACTTTCGAAACCAACGCCTTGCAGTATGTTCATCCACAGCGCTATCCCTAAACAATTGACATATGCGGCTACTTGATGCAGCTACTGATAAGCGCAATTTGAAGTCGTAAAGCAAACAGGCCCGAACGAGATCTCTAGACACTTCCATCCTTCTCACAGCTGTCCAGCTTATAACTGATGGCCGGGCACGATGCGCGTGTTTTTTTAAAACGTCTGATGTTCCTACTTCCGGCTGTCCGAATTTGAAAACAATTGCTACACGCATTTCGTATATATTTAAACTTCATTCAATGACTAATAAAAAAACGGACAGAACTTTTTTGGTTACCTTGTATGTCACGCTGTTACTGTCAAAGAATACATCTGAAAAACAAAAAAAAGAATGATATAAAAGATACAAAGCTATAAACAATGCAAGCTGATCGCTACATCTATAGTAAGTACTCCAAGCGAGCTCCATTCTATTGTAATCCCAGCTCAGACCTATACAACCAAAACCCGCCTTGCTATGTCGACAGGGTTGCGTCATCCTAATTTCCTGCGTATTCATTGATACGCAGGGCCATCCTGAAATCTCATTCCCAAGTACCACTACTTTGTGGAACAAACTTCCGATGGAATGATTTTCCTGAACACTACTTTTGAAGTTTAGGTCAACCGTTATCTATCCGCTATATCATCATAAGCTTCCATACATCCTCCTTTTACGTTCATATCTCACACTCCCTCTACCTTGATTGGCTCTTGGGGCTTGTACTGGGCGGGAATGATTTTCCTGTTCAATACTCCTCAAGTATAGGATCAACCGTTATCTATCCGCTAAATCGTCATAGCCTTCCCTACATCTTCCTTTTACGTTCATATCTCACACCTCATTCAGTAACCCTCTACATTAATTGGCTCTTGGGGCTTGTTTTGGATGAAGTTTTGTATAGAAATGTCCAAGTCAGGTAAAAAAGTTCTAGTAAGCAAATATAATTGTCTATAGCTCAGAGATGAGGTATTATGGTTATTTAGATTATTTAGACTGTTATCCTCATCTTTATTTTCATATCCATAACGTTCCGGCCGTTGTACACTCCGGCCTTCAAGTGATTGTAATTTCGAATCGAACCCTTTATTTCGTTTACCGGGCCTTGTATTCTCAAGGAAACATGGCCCCGTTGATAAAGACGTTGGTTAGATCCAGTGACTAGACCCAAAAGAGTTGTCAGTTCAATATCAGGCTACAGTAGTGGTCGACCAAAAACCTTGGGGAGTTGAGTGAAAGGGAAATAACTGATACATCCGGAAGAGGCATGTCACGTGGAATTAGAACAATATAACCCAGTGGACGAAATAAAGGATTCGGTTTGAAATTCGAAGCATCTGAAGAAGGCCGAAGCGTACAACAGCCGAAACGTTGTGAATATGGCAATGAAGATGAGGATAACAGTTCGAATAATATAAATAATGTAAATAAGTATAATTATTATTATGAAAAAAAAAAATTATGCCTATGTTACTAGTTTTACTCTAATATTTACCACCATATCCTGATTATGAAACTGGTTGCAACGGTGCATGGTTGCATAAATATGTGCATCAGAAAATGCAACGACAACGTCATCTCTGCGAAACGGCACCCTGTCATTTTCATGGATTAAACAGATGGGCGTCTCCTGCAATCTGATTGGGATGTCTGGCCGCATTTAGCAAAGAGTAGACAATGATTTGCTTTCTTCACATGATCATTTGTTTCGGCCATTCAATCGACATTATACCGAGAGGGGGTTCCAAAACAAATTAAGTTGTTTTAGAGGTGCATACAATGACTGCAGTGATTTCGCGCCACGTTTTTGAAGAATATTAAGTTGTGCAGAAGAAATAGTGTCACAAAACGAAAGATGAAACATTTCTGAAATAAAAAGAAAGTATTTATATCTTAAAATATTTATAGATAAAAAAGTAAAAATGCGTATGTATGTATGTATGAGCAATAGTTGTAGCATTATCAGATGTAGCAACAGTAATAATTGTAGTAGTAGTAAAAGCTATAGCAACTGTAATAATAGTTGTAGCAGTATCAGCTGTAGCAGCCGTAATAAGAGTTGTAGCAGCGTAAGTTGTAGCAACTGTAATAATAGTTGTAACAATATAAGCTTTAACAACCGTAATAATAGTTGCAACAGTAAAAGCAGTAGCAACTGTAATAATAGTTGTAGCAGTATAAGATGTTGCGACCGTAATAATACTTGTAGCAGTAGAAGCTATGGCAACCGTACAGTTGTATCAGCATAAGGTGTAGCGACTGTAATAATAGTTGTACCAGTATAAGCTTTAAAAACGGTAATAATAATTGTAGCAGTATAAGCTTTAAAAACCGTATTAATAGTTGTAGTAGTATAAGCTGTAGCAACCGTAATAACAGTTGTATCAGCATAAGGTGTAGCAACTGTAATGATAATTGTAACAGTATAAGCTTTAACAGCCGTAATAATAATTGCAGCAGTATAAGCTTTAAAAAATCGTAATAATAGTTGTAGTAGTATAAGCTGTAGCAACCATAATAATATTAGGTTGGTGCAAAAATAATACCGTAATAATGTTTTTTGACGTTAGAAAATACGTCAAAAAACGACATTATTACGTCATTATTTTTGCACCAACCTAATTGTTGTAGCAGTATAAGCAATAGCAACCGTAATAACAGTTGTATCAGCATAAGGTGTAGCAACTGTAATGATAATTGTAACAGTATAAGCTTAAACAACCGTAATAATACTTGTAGTAGTATTAGCTGTAGCAACAGTAATAACGTAATAAGCACGAACTGCTGCTTTCTGAAGCTGACTCCCAAGAGGATGCTTCCCGATAACTACAATCTTAACCTGTTCATGTCTAGGGTTAACCGTTATGTTGCCCATATATCCCCCTAATCTGTGCCTGTTACTCTGTAACCCTTTACATCGAGTGGCTTTTGGGCCTTGTTCAGCGTAAGTATTATTGTAAGAAAAACGGTGAATTTAGCTGAAGATGATATTAGATTGTTTAGTTATTTTAAACAAAGAAAATGGAACTAAAAATTGTAATTAAAAAAAATTATTCAGTTTTGAACAATGTCGAAAATCAGGTGTTACGAAACTGAGGAAATTTTTATCGAAGATTGGATAACTATATTCACTTATAGAGATTTATGGAAAATAGGATTAAAAATTAAGAATAATTTCGGACATATAATTGGTTAAAATAGTTTTGTATATTTATTTTTTAATCAACAAATAAAGAGGGAAAATGCGCTAAGAATCTAACCCTTCAGTTTGATTGTCTGTAATGACAGAGAAATGAAGCGAACCTTTTCGAGAACTCTCATTGGTTATAAAAAAATAGAAATGTTAAATTTCAACTTTCAATGTTTATGGAGCCTCTATTTAATAACTAAATAAGACAACTTGATATCCGTAAGAAAAATGCAGAAGTTTTGTTACAAGATTCTTCGAAACACCAGTTCTAGTATGATCAGCGAAGTTAAGCAAAGTTGAGCCAGGTCACTACCTACAGAGGTGCCCGCTGCGGATAGACGATAGTTTTAACACGAGCTGGGTTCGTTATATTCCCTTATGCACAAATACTCTTGAGAAATGGATGGAACTAGCTCTTCTCTGCCAGCTATGAATTATTAGGAATTATACCAGTAAATCATTATTATCTCTCAAAAACCTCTTATGATCTTAAAATATTTTCTGTCTTTAAATAACCTGCAGCAGGTTGATAAGCCGTAAAACACAGATCAATCAATCAATCAGTTTATACAGTAATTGGACAAGTATATCAATCCTGTTTGTGACGAGGTGGGAAATTAGTATAGTACCGCTGGTAAGACATGAATAATTTTTTTATTCTTCCAGTCGAATCTTTTTAAAAAGAATAGATATAGTGATATATAGTAAAATTGTTAATGTTTTATTATATTTGTTTATTGTAAAGTGCGAATTACCAATCGTAAATCTGGCGATTGTAGATAGAAAAATTAGCCGAAATGTATATTAGGTCCAAACTTTCGACTATTATGTGTCATTCTCAGAGCTGGGAAAAAGGAAAAAGAAGGAAAGAAAATCATATGTATTTTAAGCAGTTCATTGTTTTAGAATTTTCGTAATATTTGTTTGAAAGTTAAAACTACTCCAGTAGAACGCAGGAAGTCATGTTAGCAACATTTGCCAGGAAGGTTTAATGACGTGTTATTTTGTTTTTCATGTACATTGAAGAATACAACATTTTAGTTATTTTTTTAACATAAAACGAGGTTTGTTTTTGTTAAAACTATTTTTTGAAAGTCTATATTTCTACGAAAATATAATGAATGCTTTATTTGTATAACAGCAAGCATATTTGATGAGTGAATGTTTGAACATTACTTCTCGCACAACATTTACATAATTACGTCATTTTCAGGCACGACATCCAGAAATAAAAAGTTGGAATATTAAATCTAATTTTTTTAATCGTTATCACCCTAAGCAAGGAAATACAGTCACCAAAATTCAAGGGGTTACAGGGTGTGAGGAAATTGGAAACAGAAACAGTAGTAATAAGCAGAAAGAGAAAAGAGTAATCAGGAGGGCAGTAGTTTGACATTGCATTGAGATTTTTGCAGATTGAAGTCGGCTGGAAAGCTGGAAGGAAGTTCCACAAGCGAGAAGTTCGAGAAACAAAACTGTTACCATAAAACTTACGGCTATATCGAGCCAGCTGAACAGTAAATTGATGAAATTTCGACGCCAGTCTAGTACTGCGTTTAAATTAAAAAAGTCTATATACCATAACGAAGAGCGATATTTATTTGTAAATATTTACAAAATGAGACATAAGGCCAAAATGGGGAATTGGGAAAAGGACGGTCTTCAGCTGTCTTAACTTTAGATTTAGCTAGCCACAAACACTGACCCAAACATACCACAATATTCTTACACCGAAACAATACATTCTTACTTACCCTTCTTACTACATCCACCATAATACCTCATTGTCTCTATGAGAATCCAAACTAGTTTCCGTATGTACAATTCATTGTCTGTGGTGTGGGGTAATATAACAAAAATTTAAAAACCAGCCCCAGTGAGTATTTACAATATGAAAACAAAACTATTTACAAGTAACCAAATAAAATAATGCTTGTAATAACCCCCTCCCACGCACAATCCTTAAATGTGGTAGAAACATCGGTTAACTCGACGAGATCAATGCAGGATTCAATAATATAAAACATTCATTCATCCCAAGTACTCTCTGTCTGTCTGTCTGTCTGTCTGTCTCCCCCCGCCACACACACACACACTCAGACAGACACAACAACAAATACGAAACCAAAAGGTGCTCCGCATACACCAGAGAACTGACATCATTGACTACCTAACGAAGGAAGGAATGGGGAATTAAACTAAAGAAAAATAGGGACAGAAATAAAAGAGGCCAATGCGTATACACCCCCTAGCTATGTTAACGAAGAGCTCAACCGAACAATTATCATATATATATATATATATATATATATATATATATATATATATATATATATATATATATATATATATGTATGACGTCATATATTACGAAATGGACAAAGTCCGACAATTTATTTATTAAAGACATTTTTTATGTTTAACGTTCTTTTTATAGATACAGGTATTTAAGTAAATGCTCTGTTTATAATAAACAGTATTAAATAACATTTACCGGCCTGAATGTCCGAGAAATTTTCATAGAAAATATTCGTCCTTGGACAGGATTCGAAACTGCATCCTATACGGAACCGTTGCCTACCGAACGATCCTTGGTGGCCGAGCGGTCAAGGCATGTCAGCGTAAATGAAAAAAAGGGGAATTTGAGTCGTCGTGGTGGTCGTCGTGGTGGTCGCTGTGACCATCATGAACGGCGAAGGCGAGTGGGACTCGTCACTGCCGGAGTTTGAGGTACCGCCAATCCCACCTCCATCGCCGAGGTCCACAACACCGCCGGTGACAAGCAATGAGGCTGTACCAAGTAAATCGGCCTGGAAGGAAACCAGGTCGAAAAAGAAAAAAGACAGTGAATATTATGCAGAATTGCAAAAAATATTCGACCAATACACAAAGGGCACCGAGCTTCTCACCATTAAACCAGCCTTAGACGCGGTGGAAGCAAGAACAATTTCCCTGCTGACAACGGATGTTAAAAGTTGGAGTCTAATCGGTGTCAGCAGGGAAACGATGGAGGAAGCTTTAAAAAGCTTGAAAATAGAGCCCAAAATCCTGGCCAGGAGGTCGAGGGCAATGTGGGACATACTCTTAACATCAGAGCAGGAAGCGAAGAAGCTGGCGGGAAACGTTCTGACTTCCAAGGCTCTTCGCCTACAGACTGAATATATAGGCACCCGTAGAACAAAAGTAACCGTTCATGGGGTGCCCATAGACATCACGGAAGACAGGATGGGGGCCTTCCTTTCCCAGTACGGCAAAGTGGAGGAAGTTTATAGAGTAAAAAGCAAGGCTGGCATAGCGACGGGAGACATTGTGGTCGAAATCACCTTGGGACGACAGGGTTTTAGGGACATCCCGAACGTACTGACGTGCAGAGAGAAGAGGATGCTGGTGGTAGTGGAAGGCAGAAAGCCCTTCTGTTGGGCATGCGGAGTACTGGGGCACATAGCAAAGGCGTGCCCCGGCAAGAAGGTAACGCTACAACCAGATCCTACCATAGCAGCAACAACAGCAGCGACAGCAGCAAAATCAACCGCAACAGTCGAGGCTGACAAACCCGCAGGTGATGGCTGGAAAGAGGTGGTGGCGAAGGGTCGAAAACCCAAAGTAAGCCCCCCGAAGGAGAGCAACAGCTCAAGGAGCAGCCGGACAAAGGGCAGGCAAAGGAGCAAGATAAGCAGCCGCAACCACTGGTGGAGAAGCCTGCCAAAGAACAGAAAAAGAAGCAGCGGCAACCACTTTTGGAGAAGCCGGAGTGTGAGCAGAAAAAAAGCAGCAGTCGCAACCCAAGCAGCAAGAAACAAAGATGGTGGTGGAGGAGGTTCCTCCAACGCGGTCCTCCTCCCTAAAGAGGAATAGAGAAGAGGACGAGGAAGAAACCCAGTCCAAGAAGCATACATCTGAAAAGAGAATGGGGAGGAGCCGGGAAAAATCCAGATGCGTGTCCACCCCGGCGTCTCCAGAAAGACCACTTGATGTACCCATACCCAGGAGTCTCCCCCCTTCACTGTCTCGATTCCCTCTCCCTCCGGCCTCTCCCTCTTCCCCACAATCAATCACCCCCATACTAGTGGACTCGTCCCCTACCCACCCAACCACTCCCTCCTCGGAATGCCCGGATAACGTTAAGAAGAAAAAAAAAGAGAACGCACTGTTCAGAAAAAGGGAGGACATATGTAGAATAGATAGGGACGAGCTGGAGAGTGATCTCTCTTCCGCAAGAAATCCCTTCTGGGTCCTCTGTTCAAGCTGTCCTCGGTTGACGGTAAGACCGTGGAGGATCCACAAAATTTTCCAGAGGCCCCAGGTGTTATTGCCCTGATTAGAGACACAGGGAAGCGCCTAAAAGTTTGGACCCACATGTTTGAAGCCAGAGAGGCATTCTCAGGGCTGAGAATGGTGGAGTTTGGCTCCCCCGACCTTGTCAAATTGCACAGCTTCTGTGCAGGGAGGGTCCCGGTACGTCTCCACCCCTCGCTATACAGGACCCTAAAATTAACTTACCCTACGGACGTCGGCGAAATTGTCCTGGGTAGTCGCATGACGATAGAATTAGGAACGGGGAACCTCGGACAATCCGTCGGTGTCCTTTCACCTGCAGATTTCCGTCCCGTATGTGAATAGGGTAATTCTGTCTTTTATATTTTTTACAGGACTTAGAAGATGTCAATTAAGTTAGCGACTTTGAATGTGAGGGGCTTAAGGGATCAGGGTAAGGCTGCCCGCCTGCTCCGGGACCTTCTGTCCCTGGATGTGGATGTTGCCGCGATCGAGGAGACCCACTTTGTTTGCAGTTCCGATGCGTGTGTGCTGGAGGATGACTTTGTCGTCTATTCAGCATATGGGGACCGTTCTGCCAGAGGAGTTTCTTTGCTTGTCAGGCGTACTCTCGATGCGAAGGTGGACCTTGTGCATACCGATGCCGAGGGCCGGTTGATCGTGGCCGATATTGCCGTGAAAAGTGGTTCGTTCCGAGTCGTTGCGGTTTATGCGCCCAACGACCGGGAGGAGCGGGTCTCGTTTTTTCGGCGGTTGGGGCCGTTCCTAGTGGATTCAACGCGCCTAGTTTTAATGGGGGAATGCCATCCTGGACCCCAAGTTAGACAGGGGGCGGGGAGCTAGCGGGAGAAGGGGCGATCGTAGCCTGGTTGATCTGATCGACGATTATGGTCTCGTCGATAGATACCGGGTCGATAATCCCGGGGTGAAAATGTGGACGTGGGCTCTTAATTGGCCTTTTGACAAGGTTGTTAGCTACCTTGACAGAATGTTAGTGAGAAGAGCCGACATAGATCTACTAGATTGCCTTACGTTCCACTGTGTAGGCTATTCTGACCACAAACTCGTTTGTGCCCGGGTGGCGTTAGACTGTAGGCCTAGAATGGCTGGTTACTGGAAGCTCAATCTGTCCTTACTGGACAGGGAGGACTTTCGGAAACAGCTAATTAGACTAGTGCAGCGGGAGCTAGTGGGGGCGGTTATCGGGAATAAGTGCCTCTAGGTTGGCTTTCCTACGCCGCGCATTGACTGGGAGAGATCCGATTCTGGAGGGGATTGTTAGGGACGCCTTCCCTAGCCTTACCATCAGTCCCCCCATCTCGAGGGTTGAGCGCCGTTGTAAACCCCGGGACGAGTCGGATTTCATACGCGAGTGTCGGTCGGCCTTGAAGGCCATTCCCCGGTCCAGTGACCTTTCACGGCCTAGGAAGGTCTTCTATCGTGGTTTAGTGGAGGGGCCCACGAAGGATTCCCTACGTGATACGCTCGGCTTGTCGGAGGAGAAGTATCGCTCCTACTGGTCTTGGACGCCAGCGGCGGATTACCTCAGTAACCCTGAGTTTTCGCTTACCTGGCGATTTGCTCGGAATCGGCTGCCTCTCAACGACAAGGCTTTCATATGGGGTTTGGCGGATTTGCCAGACTGTGAACGGTATGGTCTTGGCTTAGAAGAAACGGCTTCGCACGCCTTCTACCATTGCCCCCGGGTCCGCCCCTTATGGGACCACGTCGGCGAGCTGACGGCTCGTCTCGCTCCCGTGTCCATTGATCGCGCATACGCGTGTGACAATGTGTCGCCCCCGTATTCCGGGGTGAAACGAATGGTGTTTCTGACGCTGCTGGCCACGGCTCGAATGGTGATTTGGACGACGCGAAAGGAGGAAGTCTTGCGGGGCAACCGTCTTTCTCATCAGCATCTAATCCAATTCTTTGAGCATCAGCTCAAGATGAAGATTAGATCTGATAGAAAACGATTGCATTCGACAGTCTTTGGCGAAAGGTGGGTAAAAGAGGCGAGCTTGGTTCGTGTGACCGGGGCTAGCCTTGATTTTCTCTTCTAGGTCAACCTATTGCACATCGTGGTGGTTTCCTGTGGAACCCTCCCCCTGGTTAGGTTAGACAAGCTTAAGTGTACCTAGTTAATGTGAGTAAATGTTGTTCCTGGCCTGTAACCCGGCTACTCTTTGGTTATGATCCAAGTCGAGATTCCCAACCTCCCCAGTTTGTTTTGGCCTCCTTTTATCTCGACTGGGCCAGCTTTATATTTTCCCATTCCCGCATAATATTTTATCCGTTTTCCCACTCCCTTAGCGAGAGTTGCCTCTTGATTCTGTCCCTTGGGCAGAATACAGCGGCCTCTCTATTTTGAGGGTTGGACGGTCTCCTACTAACATCTGTTATGTTTAGTTTGTATTTTGTGTTTATATTTATTTGATTATTGGGTTCATCTCCCTCCCCTCTCATTCTATCATTATTAAAATTTTATGTATTTTATGTATTATCATCAAATTTTTATGGTGTGGGGTACGTTTTGGTAGGTTCCCCTTGAGAGGATGTGGTATTATGGTGGTTGGAGGATTGTTTGGTGACGGACGAGTTCTTGTGGTGAATGGGTAAATTGTAACGTATGAATGGGTCGTGAGTCAGATTAGCTAGGTATAGGATAGTTAGTTTAGACCAGCCTCTACCCCTCCCCTTTTCGGCCTTGTGCCACAATTATGTAGACTTCACATAATAAATCTCCTAGTCATACATATATATATATCCAAAAAACCGTAACACAATTAACATGAAAATATTTATGGAAAATGCACAGGGAAACTAGGTTAGAGCGATGGGTAAATGACTGAATCCGAGATGCCAGGTCAGGACTAATGGCATTGAAGATTCTTCTGTGTATTTTATCTAGAATCTATAAATACATCGCAAAAGATTCAGACTATCAATATTAAAGGCATGGATTAATCTTTTGATATGAACAGTTTATTCTGGAAAAACGTGGATAAAATTCGGAATATAAAAAAATAATAAATCAGATAATGCAAGAACGAAAACCAGAAGTAGACATATAATTTCTCTTTTTGACAGTTGAACGCGATTGGGTGTCTATGGTTAGGCAGGTGAAATGTCTCTGTTCTTTAGATGGCGAAAAGTATTTGAGAAAATGGAACAGATAGTCTTCTATAAGCGCTGACTCTACATCCTAGAAATCACTGGGAAAATATGTCAGAAAAAAAAAATTTAGTGAGATGATGGCATTCTTTTGTCAAAATGTCACCAGAAAAGATAAAAAAAAATCCAGGCCATGACAAGCTGGATTGAATGCAAAATATATTTTGGATTCAGTTTTTTTTTTAAGACGGTTTTTGATGAAGAAAAGAAAAAAAGCGAAATAATCTCTGTGAATGAAATAAGAATTGCTTTGTCTCATTTTCATATACTTTGGTAACATTTGACAACATTAAAAGTTCCTCCTTCATTACGAATTATGTGTAATTTCTTCTTCTTCTTTTTGCTGTGTCCCTTCATGGGAATCTACATGAATCTACACAATACTCTATACATCATAGCTTTTAGTAATATCTGTATTTTACTATCCTTCTCATTTACTCTTCTGTTATCTATTTAGACAGGCACGTATGGTAGGTTACTCTATCCATCTAGTCTTCAGTAAGCCCTTCATGTTTCAAATTTCCCAGTCTTTCTTTTCTCATTAAGTGTTCCAAACATCTCAACAGTTTATTTCTGATTTTCTGTATATTTATGCTTTTAGTATCTAATGGATAGCGGCTCGGATTGAGGAATCGGAGAGCTGAGTTCGAGTTCCAGTCGAATCCATTACATTCAATTACATGCTTGTACCCTTAGGAAAGTTATGAATCCTCTTCTCCTCCCCCCAAGTATGGGTAAATAACAGGACAGACCAGGTTCTATAGCTTTGGATGGCAAATGGTCTACCGTAGAAAGAAATGGCAACCTACTGTGGGAAAAATCTGCATCCTTAGTCGCGTATCTAATGATACATGATCGCCTAAGCGTGTACCACGAATGGCACATAACTATATTCTTAGATGAGGTATTCAAACTATTTACATTATATACATTGTTCGGACTGTTGTTTATTGTTATATTCACGACGCTTCAGCCATTGAACGTTCCGACCTTCTTCAGATGGCATATTTTGAAATTTTGACTCGAACTCTTTATTTTTGGATATCTTTAGTTTTTGTTCCGTCTTCTGTAGCCAGGGATTGATCTCACAACTCTTTGGGCCAAGACACTTTTTAGATTACTCAACCAACGCTTTAATCCAGTGGACCATGTTGGACTAAATAAAGGGTTTGGTTCCAAATTTCAACGTATATCAGATGAAGAAAATCGAAACGTCTTGAATATTGAAATAAAGATGAGGATAACTGTCAGAACGAAGTAAATTGTGTAAATAGCAATGCATTTAGTTTCCGTTTTTAATTAAAACTTCCCGTTGCTCATATGCTCCGTCCATGGTATTCTCAGCATTTTTTTGTAGAAGCAAATCTCTGTTGTCTGAAGTTTCCTCTTCGTCCGTGAGGAAATCTTCGAGCATTCATTGCTATATAGGAGCATTGATGTTGCATAGATGTTCAGTATTCATTTCCCTTTTCTAAGGATATTTTCATGTTTCTTTATACTTTGTGTTCACTTTGGGAAGGCTTCTTTCGCTATTACAATCCATCTTCAGATTGTTGTGTCACGTTTTCAGTACTCTTTAAAAAAACTTGGTAGTTAAATGTCTGTTCCTGCTTGATTGTGATGTCGTAGCACGCATCTTGGGCTGTTTCACTTGCTCAGACCTTTCGTCCATGGTATTCTCAGTATCCTTCTGTAGAACTGAATTTCTTTTTCCTGAAATCTCCTCTTCCACAGTGAGCAAATTGTTGAAAATTTAGTATCGCTATTATATAGCAACTGAGCACTCTTTCCTGTTTCTTAATACTTTGCTTAGCTTTTGGAAGGCTTCATCCGCTCCTTCAGTACGCCATTGTATTTCGGTGTCGCGTTTCCAGTCATCTGTTAAAAACTTGCCAAATATTTAAATCTCTTTACTGAATGCCTATTATCTAACCCGCCTAAAAATTGAATGTCTCGTTCAGTTGATAATGGGTTAGAATTTCCAGTTTCGAAGCGAAAAGATTTTCTTTCTTTTTTACTGTATTTTGAATGATGTTTTCATTTTACAAACCAGAAACCTTTTGTCTGCGTATTTGTGCACAAATTGCGCTAGGCAAATATTGTGATTATGACTGTTCTGCTGAACAGATCTTTAGTTTATTTCGCTTGTTTCAATATTTCAAGCCAACAGCAAAGTGAGAAACCTTACCAAAGACTTCAACACGTCTTTTATTTTCTTCCCGCCATCTACAATATCGGAGCGTTTACAGTTATCAGCACAGTACTTCTTCCCCTTATCTGGTCAGGCGTCTAGGTAAGTCTTTGGATATTTGCTGGTTGATTTGTTACACAAATCCTCATGTTCCACGAGTCATGTATCGTCAAAAGTCGAAATATAAAACGTGGTTTATACCGAAACACAAATTAACTTCGATCATAAATATGAAACGGAAAATTTTTTAAAAAGTGTAAATTCAGGGTAATGGGTTTCCTTATAAGTAAACATTTGCAATTTATTGACAGAACAAATAACTTTTTAAAGTTTCCATTTAATTTTTCCTAGAATTTCAAATAAGATCTTTGTGCTGTGCAATATCAAATGTTTTTGAGTAATCTCTGAAACTATTGTAACCTAAGGAAGGTTACTGTTGTGGCCTGTTTAGGGGACGGAAAGAAAGACACGGAAGACGAAGGTAGATTGACAACTGTATTGAAATAACAGATATATACAAATTAAGAGGGTTAGTAATAAGCAGATAGAAGTGTACGTCCGAACGGTAGATTGACACTGCGTCTCGACTGCACCACACGCACACACACATAGGAAGTCTCGCAGGTTAATATTTATGAAGATGTTATGAGACCTTACCCATAATAACATAATAGACTATTCCATACGCAATAAATACTGCGCCTCAAGAGGAAGCAGAGAGTTCAGTCCGAGGTCGGGCGACCGACTCACCGGCTGATCTGTTGAACTCCATACTTTCTGGCGGGGAGGAACCCGAAAGAGGCTACGCCGAAGGGCGGAGTCTCTTTCGGGGAGGTAAAACGACTCTGAACCCGTTTATACGGGTTCAAAGGGCATATTTTTGGCCGATCCCACGGGCTCGGAGATCCCACGTTAAACCGGACTTGTGCCACATGATTCCATCGAGGGGGGTGACTCAATACCGTTCAGTCTGAAGTCGGACGACCGGCTGATCGGTTGAACTCTCTGCCTTCAGACACGGAGGAACCGGAACTAGGCTATGCCGAAGGGCGGAGTCTCTTTCGGGGAGGTAAACCGACCCTGAACCCGTGTATGCGGGTTCAAAAGGCATATTTTTGGTCGAGCCCACGGGCTCGGAGATCCCACGTTAAACCGGCCTTGTGCCACTTGATGCCCTCGTGAGTGGGTGCCTAAATACTGTTCAGTCTGAAGTCGGACAACCGGCTGATCGGCTGATCTCTCCGCCTTCGGACGGGAAGGAACCCGAACGAGGCTACGCCGAAGCGCGGAGTCACTTTTAGGCAGGTAAACCGACCCTGAACCCGTTTCTACAAGTTCAAAGGGCATATTTTTGGCCGAGCCCACGGGCTCGGAGATCCCACGGTTTCGGAGATCCCACGGGCTCGGAGATCCCACGGGCTCGGAGATCCCACGTTAAACCGGCCTTGTGCTACATGATGTCTTCGTGGGTGGGGGTGACTAAATACTGTTCAGTCTGAAGTCTAGAGTGAAGTCCGTCAGAAGTCTGTCAGTCAGTCAGTCAGAGCGAGTCAGTCAGTCGAGTCAGAAGTATTCCGAAACAGAGTCGCGTTCAGACAATTACTACTAAACCTGATTGTTCGTATTAACACTTTCTACTTCTCTGTATATATTCCTGTTTGTAATATATCTGTGTTATTCCATATACGTGTTCGAGTTCTTCTTTGTTGGTTCTACCTTGGACTATCACCGTGGTACAAGGAACCGGACCATAACAGAAGAGAAGGAAGATTTCTTTCTACCGTACGTGGGTTACTACAACAGTTACTGAATACAATAATAACATGATAGTCGGTAATGAAATATAACACTTACGACACGAACAACACATATAAGATTTGCCAGCGGCGCGTAGAAGAAGTGAGTCAAGTGAATTCCACAATGAATCCCCAACTACAGGATATATACCAACCGCCCCACTCGGTCAAATTTGGCACAAGGCCGAATTTAATGTGGGGTAACCGAGCTCGTAGGCTCGGTCAAAAATTCCCCGTAGACCCATATAAACTGGGGTCGGGTAGCTGTTTCCCGAGACGAGACTCTCCCCTTCGACATAGCCTCGTCTGGGTATCCTCTCTGCCCGGAAGCAGAGAGTTTGACTAGCACAGCTGGAGACGACTCTCCAACTGCGGGATATTTACCACCCGCCTCACGCGGTCAGATGTGGCACAAGGCTGAATTTAATGTGGCATATTCGAGCCCGCAAGCTCGGCCAAATATTCCCCCATTTTGCATGGTATGAATAAAGAAAATATTTAATTTTGAATTTGAGTGGTATGAATAATGAAAATACTTAATTTGGGATTTGGATGGTATACATAATGACAATATTTATTTTTGAAATTAGATGGTATGAAAAATGAAAACATTTAAAAAAATACAATGGAAAAGGAGTTTCAGATAATTACTCAAAATTTTATTTTAAAAATATTTTTACAATCCATTTTTCTACCGAGCTATTAATTTCTTTGGAAAATTTTCCAAAACATAACCTATTTCCCTTCGTATTGATGACTTCAACGGTTCAGGTCATAATTGCTTAATAAAATAAGAAATGTTCAAATGATTTTATTTTGTCTTTCTGGGGATTGACTTTTATCAAATGGCTTTGAACAGATTCTGGGGAGGGTGCGTGACTAAATAAATAATACATTTTCTTATAAAATTAGTAACAAATAAGATGAAAAATCTTAAATGATAATGTTGATCACATTATATATGTACCCAAACATGCCAGACACTCTCAACGAGCAAAAATAAATTAGCAGACAAAGTTCGAAACAAAGACGTGACCTATTCAACGTTATGGCTCATTTTTTTCATTACAATATATTGTTTGAATTGTTTTTTAACAACAATATAGCGAATATGACTACTTTATGGATCAGAGATAGACATACAGGTCATTTAAAATTAAAGTCATTCAGTTTAAATTTCCGGAGCCGTCATTTTGATTAACGACGTTACTTAGAAGAATTACATCACTACTTATACGAATACAAAAACAGTTTCAGTTGACAATAATATAAGTGACAGATTGCTATGAAAACGAACTTTTGATTATTTACGGCTATTTAAAAAAATAATACACTAACTAATTTCAGTTGCGTTGCAATAATTTTAAGTAAAATGACACACTAAAATAAGTTACCAAAGTTAGCATTATAAGTTCTATTAATATCGCTACCTAATTTTAATTCATTCCGATTTTTTTAAAACTTTCCTCCTCCTCCTCCTCTTCAATATTTGTAGAGTATAGGGAAACTCACACAATATTCTAGTGTTGCAACAAAGAGTGGGTTTTATCTGGTCGATGTAGTTTCTATTCTCGCTTACGGCTTCTTAATTTACTGTCAACTACAATCTTCAGCATTTAAATACAGCGATAAACATCATCTGTATTTTTGAATCTGTTCTTTTATTGTCCTTTCTACTTAAAACCTTTTTGTTAGTTTCTCTCTCAGTAACCCCTTGTGTCTTAGTTGCTTTATAGCTTTACTTGGAGTAAAATTGATAATAAAAATAAATGTTTCCGGATATAATTCTGTTTTAAAAAAATCTTTCGTGATATAATTCTGTATAATTTGACTGACAGCCGGGAAACAATATTAGTTAAATGATAATTTTAATTCTGTATAGATGTGCTTTTTTTTTCTAAGACATTCCTCCTCCTGTTCATCCCACTTATTATTACTTGTAGAGTATAGGGCCAATGAAATACTATAGTGCTGCTACTGTGATTTCTATAAGAAGTAGGCCCGCTACTTCATGCCCAAGTGAATGAATGGTAGACTTCCTCCCAAACAGGTCACCAATCAAAACTATAACTTCCAGTATGCCCTACTATTTAACCCAAATCTAGTGGATTCAGACTTTTCAAGGAGGTATTTTCGCGAAAGTGAGCGCGCTCAGCTTGACCGGATTTCGAACTCGGCATGATGATTCTACTATCTACAGTGACATCCTGCTATCCTGCGCGCACACGAAAAAAACATTAACGTATCTTAATTAATCGTCAGGTACTTATTCAATTTCTTTTACACTGTTGATCACTTTTCATTCGTAAGACTTTAATAAAAAAAAAAGAAAAAAAGAAAAGAAGTCATACGTTCCTAAAGTTTTAGGTGGCATTTCATTTCTAAGCGAAAGTCAAATTTGAGACGAAGGAAATGGAAATTGATGGCAAGCTAAATCAGGAAGTCACTGAAATCGAAGAGGCAAAAGAATTTGGATGGAAGGAAAGCAAAAAGAATATCCGACAAAGAAGAGATACAGAAACTTTTTTGGCTCGGAATCGCGTCGCATTTAAGGAAAATTTAGAAGATTCGGAAGAAGAGCGCACATTTAATATAATTTGGTAGCCAGCTGAAAATTGACTATCGATGCCAAGACGAATATGTATTCAATTTAAAGAGCAACAAATATATATATATATATATATATATATATATATATATATATATATATATATATATATATAAGTGCAGCGTGTGTATGTATGCGTAGAATCATGTATCAATGAATGTTCATATGCGATAGTGTCAAATTGATTATATATATATATATATATATATATATATATATATATATATATATATATCTGAGTGTATATTCATATTTGTGTAACCAATGTATGGCGAAAAGAGATGACAGAAAATAGAAAGAGATCAGACATCAATAATCATACACAGATATGTGTATAAATATTTTGGCAAACAAATTTTATATACACATTTATAGAATATATATATACATAATATATGCATCGCATATTATATATATATATATATATATATATATATATATATATGTATATATATATGTATATGCATGTATGTATATGACTTCTATCATTATATCTAATATTTATACGTGCATGTGTGTGTGCAAAAATATTGAAATCAATGATTTTAAGGTTTTCTCTTTGTCGAGAATGACCTCATTAATAGCTCGAATATGCACGTTCAAATACATTCATAAAAAACGTCAATATATATATATATATGTATATATATATATATATATATATATATATATATATATATATAAACATATGCAAAACACATTATATATATATATATATATATATATATATATATATATATATAAATGTAATGCGTTTTGCATATGTTTCCATTCTGGGGTTGCTCGGATGGTATGCACATTTTCACACGCAACAGACACAAACACACACATACACACACACACACACTCATATATATATATATATATATGTGACAATATATAGTTGTAATGTATACTATATTTATGGACTAAAGTGCTTAATATCAGGGATAGAGCGTATATAAAAATAAAAATAAAAAAAGAACATTGAATTCCACAACTAAGATGCGTCACCGTTATACATATATATATATATATATATATATATATATATAAGGTCATCAAAAGAGTCCTTGCTAAGCTAACATATGAATATTTATGTGTGTGTGTATGCATAATATACAATTTCAATATATAGTAATTGCGTTGTTAAATTTTTTTCCACACATATATCATTAACTTTGTCAAATAGTCTTGCACAAATATGTGACAGTGGTGCTGTACGTTTGTGCGTGCTTAAATTAATAAATGGTCACATACTATATATATAAATATATATAGTTAATTAAATGAAAAGTGTCATATATATATATATATATATATATATATGTATTTAAAAATTTTAACATATGTATGTTATAACGTGACTTAAAAAATAGACTTTTTGTTTCAGCACTTCGCGTGTTTTGTCAAGTGATGCGATTGTAAGTAAAATAAATAAAAAATAGGCTTTATTTTACCTGACAAGACACCTGAAGTGTTGAAACAAAATGGCTATTTTTTAGTAATGTTATAATATATATATGTTATAGTTTTTGAATAAATATTCTTCGCTCTGCTCTGAGCACTTTAAAAAATATTGTTTTTAGCTACTGGAAGTCTATTCCATCTACACCAACACTGTATTCGGATATATATATATATATATATATATATATATATATATATATATATATATATATATATATATATATATATATATATAAAAGAGACATAGAGAGAGTGAGAGAGAATGCTTGTTATATAGATGGATCTTTGTATAATATATATGATGATATATCGAGAAAAAGTTAAGTAAAATTGCGCTACATATTAGCATGTATTTACTTATTTTACCCGAAATGCCTACTCAGAATAAATCCATAAAATTTATAAAACAGCAAGAGATAGATAGATAGATAGATAGATAGATATTAGGGTTGTGCAAAAATAATGACGTGATAATGTCGTTTTTTGACGTTAAAAATACGTTAAAAAAACGACATTATTACGTGATTATTTTTGCACCAACCTAATAGATAGATAGATAGATAGATATTAGGCTGGTGCAAAAATAATGACGTGATAATGTCGTTTTTTGACGTTAAAAATACGTCAAAAAACTACATTATTACGTCATTATTTTTGCACCAACCTAATAGATAGATAGATAGATAGATAGAGGTAGGGGAAATAGAGCTTTTATGTATATATGGCAAATAATTGTAGTCTGTTGTTATTTCTGTAATATTGTGCTCTTTATTTCCTCTGTCTGCCTTCTTTCATCTTGGTTCGTTTCATGTGCCAAAAAAAAAAAAAAAAAAAAAAAATGGAAAAAGGAAAGAAAATAAGCAATCAAAGTTCACCAAAGTTCTACAATTGTCTGCGAGGGGGCAAAATTCCGTAAATCCTCAACGGTGGACTAAGGTCAAAAACCAGATGGTAAAATAGGAAACACAGGGCAGACACACGAATCAGAGGAAACAGGAAAGAGGGGTGGGGAGAGAATGATTGAAGTGAAAACTCAAATGACTCGCTCATTTTCCAACATCAGTGATGAAACATAACAGTCAAGACAGCCGATGCCAAATAAAATCAAAGCCAACTGTCTAACACTTTTAGCAGCACCCCTCCACTTTCGGAAATATCTTTAACCAAAAACTAAAAGGATAATTATAGTCGTTATTATCGTCTGTATTTCTGGTTCCATCTACGATCATTTGTATTTATTTGACATTGTTAAATAACAAGCAAAACAAGAATAACACTTTCTAAACATCACAAAAAGTTAATTTAACATCTATGTTTTTATCTATTTATTTAATTCTTTTCGGGTTGGCGATTGCACCATTCTTATGGCATGGACTTGAGATCGTGGGAAAATCAGAATTTCAAATGAATTTGTAATTTCTTTCCTTTACTCACT
The DNA here is from genome assembly GCA_963932145.1 of Acanthosepion lycidas. Lineage (NCBI taxonomy): Eukaryota > Metazoa > Mollusca > Cephalopoda > Sepiida > Sepiidae > Acanthosepion > Acanthosepion lycidas. The sequence goes on from OZ010576.1 coordinate 35,091,019, forward strand.
TAAAATATAGACGCTGCACAATCTTCTTTTATGTACCGTATACTTTCAGGGTTTTGGCGAGTATCGCTCTCCACAATTTCCTGTCTTTTGTAATTCTTAATAATTTTGTGTAAATTTTATCTCTAATGAAAAACTACCACTACACGAGCCACCCAAGTAGGTCATGCAATTTTTTCTGTCGTTCTTGCCTGCAATCTGTCCTGTGAATATCATATTTTACGAGCATTCTTTCCTCATTATGTGCCTTAGAAGTTTCAACAGCATTTTATTGATATTACGTATAAGTATTCTTCTTTCTGTCAATTTTCTCTAAAACTTCGTCATTTTTTCATCTTATACCCATGAGATTCTCAGTATCCTTCTGCACAGCCATATAAATGTTGCTTCAAGTCACTTCATCATCTGTGAAGAGATGGTCCAACATTCACTTTCATATAGGAGGACTGATATGACATGACAGTTCGGTACTCTTTTCTTTATTTCTAACGAATTTTCTTGTTTCTTAATACATAGCTTAGTTTCATTTAGCTCTTTTAATATACTCAATAGCCACGTTCAATCTTTCTTTCGCTCTGTGTATTCATTTACTAGATCCTGTAAGTCAGATGTCATATTGCATTAGAAAGGTGTCTGACATTAATTGCCATATTTTTACTTTCTGCCACAGAGTCCTGAACAACAGAAAACCTCCATACCTCCTTTGTTCAACTAGTTCGAGGTCCTGACCTCCTCTACCGACAAGGCTGAATGCTTTGCTCGGAAATTCTCATTTAATTCAACGCTCGGTGTACCCATACCAGACTTCTCTCTAAGAACTGAGGCCCTATTGAGCGGGTTACACATAGCCCCGTAAATTGGTATTGGGCATTATCTCCAATTCAGACCCCTCACATGGCTAGTGGTGGAGATGGCATACCAGTCATTGTCTTGAAGAAATGCGCGCCTGAGTTACCACCCTTTCTAAACTATATAATTACTGCCTCAAGGAATCCTGTTTTCCTGACTGCTGGTAGTCCTCACCCACTGTCCCTGTCTAAGAACTCTGGAGACCGCTCTGACCCCTCTAATTACCGTCCTATTAGTCTCCCACCCCTCTTCGGCAAAAGAGTTCGAAGCCCTAATCAACGCCGAAGTGGTTAACCACCTTACCTCACACGATCTGCTCTCAGACAAGCAATATGGTTTCCACTACGCCCGATCTACAGCTGATGTGCTTACGGCCATCACTGAAATCGTCTACCAAGCCCTTCAAAATAACGGTGAGGCTCGTGCCGTGGCCCTAGACATCTCCAAAGCGTTTGATAGGTTTTGGCATGCCGGCCTTCTTCGCAATCTCCAGGGTTATTATATTACAGTTTGATTGTTTGACCTAATACAATCATTCCTGTCAAACCGTGAATTGAAGGTTGTTCTCAACGGATTCTCCTCCAGTTCCTATCCCACGAATGCAGGTGTTCCCCAAGGCTCCATCCTTGGCCCCACTCTATTCCTTATTTTCATCAACGACCTTCCTGACGCCATAGATTCCCAAGTTGGCATCTACGCGGACGACACTACAAATTACTCCTGCCTCAAAAACAAATCTAGTGTCGGTGACAAAACTAACCTGACCGTTCGTCTTGAAATGAACCACCAGTCGGTTGTTAATTGAGGCAAGAATTGGCTGGTCAACTTTAATTCCTTAAAAACTAAACTACTCTCTATTAATCACCATAGACATCCTTCCCTGCCGCCCATTAGAATGTCTCATAGTCAACTTCTTGTGAGCAACTCTCTGCGTCTGCTCGGTTTCACGTTGACTGCTGACCTGAAATACATTGAGTCAATTGCCTCGTCCACCGCGAGGAAAGTTGGCTCTCTGTGCCGCGCCTGGAAATTTTTCTCCTCGGAATCGATACTTCAAATATACAAATCAACCATTCACCCTTGCATGGAGTATTGATGCCATATATGGTCTGGAGCACCTTCTTTTTACCTCGGAGTTCTTGACAAGATCCAGAGACGGATATGTAATATTATTGGCCCTGATCTGGCATCTCGTCTACAGTTGCTCTCTAACAGACGTGTCGTCGCCTCTCTCTGTCTTTTTTACAAATACTTTCATGGTGTTTGCTCCGATGAGCTGCTTTCACTGGTTCCCAGACTTCATGAATTCAAGCGCCCTACGAGGCTGGCACCCCGCTTTCACCCTTTCACTGTAGAAACTTTTAAATGTAGGCGTTTCTTCTACTCCACTAGCTTTATACCTCGCACCTCTCGCCTGTGGAACACCCTTCCCTATTACTGTTTCCCTGAGAGCTATAATGTCCAACTATTCAAATGTAATGTCAATCGACATCTCCAGTTACCTTGATCTATCCACTATCCCTCTCCTCATCCTTTCTTCTATCACTTCTATCTGCTCTCGCTCTAAATCTTCTGCAACCCAATGCATCCTAGTGGCTTCACGCCTTGCTCGGGGCGTAATGCTTAAAAAAAATAGTGATTGCATGCTTAACTAAACTGAAATTTGACTTCATTCTCATATAGAGTGTTAGATACGGAGTAGGGTGACGCCCAGGTCCCCATATTTCCTTTGTCTATTAGTGATTAGGATGATTAGGAGCTTGGAGGAGTTTTAGGCTCACAACATATATATATATTTCCAAGTATCCTATAATATTATATAGAATATTATTATATTATAGAACTATATATATATATATATATATATATATATATATATATATATATATATATATATATATATAATTTATAGGATACTTGGAAATATATATATATATATATATATATATATATATATATATATATATAGTTCTATAATTTATAGGATACTTGGAAAAATATATATATATATATATATATATAGTTCTATAATTTATAGGATACTTGGAAATATATATATATATATATATATATATATATATATATATATATATATATATATATATAAGCAGCATATCTTCTTTCAGTTCATATCTTCTTGTTTGGTTGAAAAATATGGGCATATTATATCTATTCATTTTTATGTTAATCCTCTCAAATTTAAAAAAAAATTGCATTATAACAACGCGTTTCATGCGCATTTACAAAACTATCAATTACATTAACTATTTGTCTTAGCAATTCACTCCTATAGATTATCTTGGATGTGGTTGAAAGTTACTGGGAAAATAACAGAAATGAAAAAAAAATACCACCTTCCTTAATGGATTTAATATCAACATTAAGAAGTTGAGCCGAGAATTCGCGTGGATTAATATATATATATATATATATATATATATATATATATATATATATATATATATATATATATATATATATATATATAAGATGCTGCATGAAATGTGCAAAGGTAACGTTCTCGTCTGACAACACAAAAGTTTATATTTATATATATATAGTCCTCTGAATAGTATTGGAACACCAAGGTCAATTCGTTTGATTTTGAAGTTCACTGAAAACATTTCGCCTGAAGATCAAAAGATGAATATGAGACTAGTGTTCAGAATATCAGCTTTTATTTCCTAGTATTTACTGTTGTAACCTAGAAAAAGATATTGAATGAGAAATAACAAAAATGGAGATTGGAAATGGAATAAAACATAAAAAAATACAGTACTCGCCAGCGGTGTGAAGTAGGTACGCCGTTGCTAGTAAGGACTAATTAGCATATTACCCTCACTTACAATAGTGTCCAACGTATTTGTAAGGATTGGAACATACCCACTAGTGTTCACGCGTACGTTATATAACATTTACATTTAAATGTGTTCAACAAATAAGGACACACCTCCTTAAATTCAAACCCACACATTTTTCAACTGAGCAAAACTATTGGAACACAATAGTTCCGAATAACGATTATTTGTTTTAGTCTTGGGTGTCACCTGTAAATACTGCATTTCTTCTTATAAAGGATAAACAAACATGAAGACGAGTGAGCTACCAATGGAAGAAAAGCAAACCATTTTGAAGCTGAGACAAGAAAAAAAAAATTGATCAGATCCATTGAACAAACATTTGGAATAGACAACACAGCAATGTGGAATGCCCTGAAGAATAACGAAGAGATAAACTATTAGTTTACAGTTCGGCCAAGGAAAACAAAAGCAATTGATAACAGAAATATTATAAGAGATTTGAGAAAAAACCCAAAACAACAGTCAGTGACATCACCAACAATCCCCACAGTACAGTGGGCGAGGTTTCACAATCCGTCATTCGAGAGCAGAAATATAAAAGCCACAGCACACGATGCAAGCCACTCATTAGCAGTTAAGCCAGATTTGAATTTGCAAGGAGGTACGGAAATGAGCGACCACATTTCTGGAAGAAAGTTGTATGCACTGATGAGACCAAGATTAATCTCTATCAAAGTGATGATAAGTCCAAAATGTGGAGAAAGAAAGGATTTGCTTATGATTCAAAGTACACAAGCTCGTTTGTGAAGCATGATGGTAGCAGTGCCTTGGCTTGGGCTTGCATGGCTGATTCTGGAACAGACTTAATCATATTCATTGATGATGTAATTCATGAAGGTAGCAGCAGACTAAATTCAAAAGTCTACAGAAACTATAGAGAAACGCATCCAAACTAATCGAGAGGAATTTTATCCTGTAGCAGGACAATGAGCCAAAACATATTGCCAAAACAACAAAAGACATCATTAAGTGACAAAAAAGTGGACAGTTTTAGACTGGCTAAGTCAATCACCAGACCATAACCCAAAAGTATATGAATTTCATCTCCTGAAGTGGAGATTGAACCTCGCTCTCCTAGAACAGACAAGAGATCAAAGAGGCCGCGTTAAAAGTCTGAAAATGCATAACAAATGAAGAATGCAACAGTTTGGTGATGTCAATGGGTCGCAAGCTTGATGCAGTTATTGCAAACAAAAATACTAAATGTTATTTACTTTAACAATGTTCCCTTACTTTTGCTCATCTAAACATGGACGGATCTGATACAACAGGTGGTATATCCTAAGGTGTTTCACACTTCTAAATCTAAATACCAAGAAATAGAAGCTGGAATTCTGAACTCATGTCTCATATTCATCTTTTGATCTTAAAACCAAATGTCTTCAGCGAAAAGCAAAAAGATATGATATGAAATTGCCTTCATTTTCCAATACTTTTGGAGGTAACTGTTAATATATATATATATATATATATATATATATATATATATATATATATATAAACAGTGTGATTGAAAATAACCCCATTTTAGAAAACTTATAATTTATTTATTAACTATAGATTTTAAAAGAAATAGATAAGAGAAGAAAGCGTTTAGTATGAGTTTTTATGTAAAATTAGGTATGAGCACCAGATTTCGCTACTAGCTTCACGAACCGCCCAGTAATCGCGCCAACTGATTTCACTAGGAACGACTGTGGTATGGAAGACATAACTTCTTGTATGTATTCTTCAAGTTCTTCTAAAGTCTTGGTTTGGTATAGTATAATTTCTCATTGAAGCAACCCCAAAGTAAAAAAAAAAGGTACATGTTGTTAAGTCAGGATTCTTGGCTGGCAACTCATACATAAAATAGGGAGTTACTTTTCAATCACCCTCAATATATTAGCAGGGCATTGTTTCGTCCGTACTATAAAATGTAACAATTGTTTAATCAGTGAGAGATAAACATTGAAAGGAAACAAGTGGATATCAAAAAAATAAAATAAAATAAAATAATACATACATATATATATATATATATATATATATATATATATATATATATATATATATATAAACAAGAACAAAAAAAAAAAAGAAAATGTCGGAAAATTATGAAATACTTTACAGAGAGTTTGTTTTTCCCGGCTGAAAGATTCTCTGTAAATCAGTTCTCTAAAAGAAGACATCATTAATGAAACGTTTGTCCTGATGAAAAGAAAAATGGACATTTGACTCCATTGTGACTGTTCTTGATGGATTGACTCATTCAACCAAAGATATTATTAGTGACATTACTGTTTTCATTGTTGCTTTATATTTTATTAAAAAAAAGCGTTTGATATTTTCTGGATTATTTTAATTTTAGAAATAATAACTCAACAGGCGATTAATCATGCAAATATCGCTAATTAGAGACGGTTTCAATCTTTCTCATCATGTCCGTTTCATTTCTGTCTCTTATTCATCTTAATACATGCGATTAGACACGTAAATACGCTAACGGTATAGAGTGTAACTCCATATATATATATAAAACATTAAATGCGTACAAACTCACATATATTTACATTCACGCGTGCCCTTAAAAATATAGGAAACTTCAGCCGTACACAAAGTAAGGTACTGATAGATAAATTAATTTACCAGATGGATTTTCTAAAATATGTATATATCTAATACATAAGAAATAATTGCGCGTGCATTATAATGTATATAATGTAGGGTGGAATATATACAGAAATTTGGCTGCTAATTATTCTGGGTGAATATATATATATATATATATATATATATATATATATATATATATATATATATATATATATATATATATATATATATATATGGGATTGGTGTATACGGAATAAAATCCAATAACCAAAAAAATACTATTGTTAAAAGAGTGCTCAATACAGAGTAGTGCAAATATAATTTATTCGAAAATTATAACATTAATATGTTATAAAATCACTACAAAAATAGACATTTTGTTTCAACACTTCTGGTGTCTTATCAAGTGATGGTGTTGAATGTAGAATATTATCATCGGCATAGATATTTACAAATGATCGGAATATATTCTTAGGTAGTTCATTTATGTAAGCCATATATATATATATATATATATATATGTGTGTGTGTGTGTGTGTGTGTGTGTGTGTGTGTGTATGTTTTGATATTCAAAATTAGGATTCCTTGAGTTCCGTAGCAGATCTTGACTCTGAACGCATCCACTAACATACATACGCAGACATGCAAACATACATAATTCTAGACTTTTCCATGCATAATCATGCACAAATATCAATAACTTCGTCAAAAAAAAAAGATCTTGCATATATATATATCTTGCATATATATATATATATGTGTGTGTGCGTGCGTGCGTATGTGTATGCTTGCGTGCTTGTCATGAATAACAAGTCATAATAAACATTTATACATATATATATATATATATATATATATATATATATATATATATATATATATATATATATATATATATATATGGATGCATGGGTGTATTATATGATAACAAGACTGCTTTTGTTTATGCATACCAGCTAATGAGCAATTAGGTCTTATTATACGCCAACGAGTCGGAAAGTCTCTTTCCGACGTGCTTTGAATTCCTTCATGAAAAATGGCGAGACGCCTTATTTGTTTTTTCCACTTGGAAGGTGCGTTTCCATTATCGTATTTGATTTTCCCTTCACCTACCTTTGTGTCATTTGCAAACCTGTAATTATCTACAGTCGCAAGAATTAATGCCAAGACGTACCTATGAGCTTCCTATGAAACTTCGATATTAATCAAGTCAGCTCAAAGTTAGGTTCTACATTTTTCTCAGTGAAGTCCCGTTATTGTTAAAGAGTTTAAAACAATTTCTTAAATATCAGACACTTTTGATAAATAGCTTGAATTGAAAGGGTGAAGAGAGTTAAAGTTGTATTTTCAGAACTCTAATAATTTCAAATATTCGGAGTGAATTAATATATTTTTAATCATTGCATCACATGGAGGGCGGAAATGTCGATATTGTCCAGAAGGCTACAAGTGAAAATAAAAGAGAAGACTGAGAATAGGGAGGATTGAGGAAAGGACAAAATATGAACGAGAATTCAAGAATACAGAAGATGGCGATTGATGTTGCATGTAAATCATTGATGATTGTAGTTGTAGGAAGCAATTAAATGGAAGAGAGTTCCACGAGTGAGAAGTGAGAGAAAAGAAACTATTGGAGTAGAAGTGACGGTTGCACTTAGCTATTTCAACTGTAAACGCGTTGAGACTTAGATGCCAATCTAGTAGCACGATTAAATTCGTGTAGTCAGGGGAACAGGGAAAAAAAGCGCGTCAGAGAAGTTGCCATGAAAATATTTCTAGAAAAGACAGAGGGAAGCCACGTCACGTTGCTGAGAAAGTGCCTGAAGTCGAGATGGCATCGATTAAATTACAGATCCTTCTTTGGATTTTATCAAGAGATGAACAGCAGGAGCACCAGAACAGATATGGCAACAGTATTCAATGCAAGGATGAACGTTAGATTTATAAATGTGCAAGATGGATTATGACTTGAAATAAAATTCTAGTACGACACAGTGAACAAGCTTTCAGATGCATCTATTGATTCGATCTAGTCACTCCACCTCAAGTCAGAGAAAGACGTGACGTCAAGAAGGCGGAATGTGTTACTTTCATTCCGGCTATCGTCAGCCATGCTAGCGGTAGGTCGGAAAACGATCTTCTCCCAAGAACTACCATTCTGTACAAGAGATATTTTGAAAGGATCCATTACCAACAAAAGTAGGAATGAGGAAAATTAGCTACTTTTATAAAATATTAAATTAATTGTTCTTTGCCCACATTACAAAGAAACGGTGCATTTATCTAAAGATAGCGTTGATTTAACCACCATCGAGATCCTTTTCCGCCCTACCACCAGCATGGCTGACAATAGCCCTAATGAAAGTAACACATTGTGCCTTCTTGACCTCACGTTTTTCTCTTGTATTTGGAATTAAAATATTACCTGAAAAATCTAAATTCTTATTTTTCTTAATTATATCATACCAAGCAAGGCAATAAAACTACTTAAACGCGGCATTTTATTGAGCGTGAGATAATATAAAGAAGACACATTATGAAGAAGAGAGGACAATAAAAGAACAGTAATTAAGAAGGCATACCATAACGATTTTCACTGAATTTAAAGTTTAGAAGCTCAAAGTTGACTGGGATGCCAGAAGCCTGAAGAAATTCCCACAGGCGAGAACTGCGTGAAAAGAAAATTTCAGTGGAGAATTTACATTTACGTTTAGTCATTTCCTCTGTAAAATTATGAGACTTTGCCACCAATCTAATACTTCATAAAATCTAGAGGTAAGTTCGTCATATTAAATTTCACCAAGTACAAGGCACATTAGCAACAAAAGGTAGAGGTTTGCAGTTAAAAATGAGAATAAAGAATGATCTGTGGGATATAACCGGAAGGGAATATATTACGAAGTGGAGATTATGAGGAAAATTATGAAACATGATAATTTACCTTTGACCTGAAGAGATTAAAGTCTTCAGGTAAATACCATAGGAAAAGTATCTTGTACAGAATGGTAGTTCTTGGGAGAAAACAGTATCAGTGGAACGTTCATCTTACATTTGAAGCACGGAAGAAATTTGGTTGATTCCTCTTTACGGATGTAGTATGTCGTCTCTTAACAATAAAAGTCTGAACTGTTGGAAATAAAGAATGGAGCTCATCTGAACATTCACCATGGAAATAGCGAAAGCTTAGCGACAAATTTGCGACGTTGTATAATTGGAAAAGTGTTTGCAGTGTGTAAAATATGCCTTCCTCTTGTAGGCTGAGTAAAAGATTTTAAAATGTATCAAGATTTTGAACTGTATCAAAACTGGAGACTTCAGTCCACGTATTGCGGCAATATTTTATTTTTAGTCTAATTTGATTCTTGTAGAGATAAAACATGGCGGAAGGAGTCAGATACGTATTGGAGTGCAATAACGAGCTGACCATTTTTCAAGTGATCTTTAGCAAAAAATTCGTATATAAGAGTTCAACTTGAGGTACGGCGTGATTTTGAGACCCAACAAAAGTTGAAAGTGTGAGGCTCAATTGGTAGTGACTAGAGAAAAGTTAGGTTCTGCATCACTGAGCTATGTTTAAATGTCGTCCTGGATAAGACGATAAAATACATCTGGCAGCATGGCCTCTGATCGGTAGATTTGAGGATTTGAGGAGCGTGGAACCAACTCATAACTGATATTTTTCCCAGGTTCACTCTCACTTTAGGTGGTAGCACGTCTTCACAAATTTCTTTATAGCTGTATGCAATAGTTATCTCCTTCCTATGCCTGCTAATGTCTCTTCTTTCTTCTATTTATGCAAGTTTGTTTAGTAAGTTACTTGATGTTCCTATGTTCTCTGCTCCATTTTCTTTCAGATAATCGAATGTTTCTTTTTCATTATGCTCCCAGAAATTTCAAATATTTCTTTATGATTTTAAGCACACGTTTCATTTTTGTTTGCGCAATTTAAAATCGAGCGTATTTTTCGCACTGGTTGTGCCTGGGTATTTCTAAAATAATTTCTAGTCGCCTCCTTAATATTCTTCCTACTCTAGTCAGGAAACTTGTCTTTAACGTTTTCATTTAATAATGAGTCAGATTGCATTTTATTTTTTTTTTTTTCATGAACTGTAAAATGATCACAAAAAGGAAATGTTGTTTAAAGGAGTAAAAACGTCTGGGGCTTGTAAACGAGCAATCGAAATGGAGAAAGAAAAAAAAACAACCAACCGTAAAAGCTTTTAGAGAACGGAGGAAGCTTTTAGGGAATAGAGAATGAAGCGAAGAGGTACGTGCAAAGGAATGAAAGAAAATTTAAAATATTAAAATAAAACGAACTATAGTTAGTAGAAAATAATTTTATCATTCACATTCACGGAAGTACTTCACCCAAGTACAATCCAAAGAGCCTCAGTTTATAGTAATTTAATTTAAAAAAAAAATCCGACTAGTCTGCGTGCAAAATTTCAGGCGACAACATCATTTTTGTTCATTAAATCAGTGGATTATTATCATTGAATTAACGGGATTGGGTTTTTTTTTATATACTGGTTGGACCTAAACTTCTAATTTGCCGACAAACAATCAATACTATTAAAAGATTTTGCGATCGAATACGAATGATTAGCATCTGAATCTTTATGACAAATAATTGGATTGCTCAAACAGAAAAGAGTTTCAGCGTTACCACGCAAATATGAAGTTGGTTAATACAGAATTATCTAGAATCTAAGAGAGAAATATATATATTTTTCTAAAACTGTATTTTTATATGATTCGCAGTAATAATATTTAATTATTTCTTATTGTGAAATCGTCTTTGGCCTTAAGAAATATATTTGTTGGTTAATATTCCTCAATCCATTTATTCCTAACAATTTGTTTTTACTGATATATTGGCTACATACTGATACAAACTTCAAGTTCTATGCTAAGTTTCTTACATCCCACTTCTCACTTGTGCAACTCTCTTCCAGCTTCTTGCTTCCCAGTCAGTTTTGAGCTTAAAAATTTTTAAATGCAATGCTAATCGTTATCTTCTGTCTACTTAATATTTGTTCTTTTATTGTTCTTTATCAATAATAGTGTTTTTTTATCCTGTTCTATAACACTATATAATCCCTGCCATCTTAGTGGCTTTATTGTTTTACTTAGGACGAAGTTATTAAAAGTCATATTATTTTGTTTATCTTGGGTTTATATTACCTCCTTTTGTATTTAGACGTCATTCCTTTATATTCTCAACCCGAAATCCAAGAGACTAGCAAAATCAGAGGCCTGAATATTAGAATCTTGTAGCTGTAGCGCTAAATTTAGAACTGACATAGCACTGTCTTCTCTCACCAAGGAGCCGGATTATCACCTAAATCTGATAACCTGGAGCCTGACAAAATGGCATAACTGACTGCTAGAATCTTGTAACGGCCTTCCTAACTTTCGAAAATACGGCATTAAGAGATCATTATCTGCTCTCATGAAGGAACCAATTTGTTCACGAAAGTTCTTTATTTATTTCCTCAACTAGAAACCCTAAAGTCTAAAAAAATAGCTCGAAATACTACTACAAAATTGTACCGGTGATGTTAAAGTTCGAAAAGACGGAATAGCATTTTCTGCTCTCATCAGAGAATCGTCTAGTTCACAGCCCAATATTCTAACAAAACATTGGACTTGGCTGATTGAATGTGCTTCGATTATTCATATATATAACTCTATAAAGTAATCATATGATTTTTTTTTATTTTCCTTCTATGTATTTGCACTACTTTCGTGGTTAGATTTATTTTGATAGCATCTTGGATGTTCACTTGCCCTTTTCAGTGGTATGAAAGCGATACATCTAATTTATATACACACTTTGCAAATTAATTGAAACAAAACGAATAATTTTGGTATTATTTACTTATTTTCGTATTTTGTAATCAACCCAGTGCACATGTTTGTACTGCGTATGTCCATTCCACGATGTCGTTCCTTGCAGATTGATAACAGATTCTCGATTGGAGGTAAATCAGGAGAGTTTCTGGGCCACTCTATAGTATTTTGAATTTGCTCACTGGTAAGGCTTGCCAGCGTGTTCGTGCAGTGTTATAACTTTCGCATGCTTCCGTTGAGTAACGTCCATCGCACACAATGGACGTAGGACAACTAATCGACAGTCGAGACTATATGGTCTGGGCGTGATAAAAATCTGATGCAATCACGGATGACGCAATATTTTTCAAGGCCAAACATATTTCATCCTACACCCTGAAAATAGATTCATATTACTGCATACCTCTGCAAATGACCTAATCTGAGAAAAAAATAGAAATTGATTACACCTTGTCACGCCAGTGGGTCTAAAACTGACCGAATGGTGAAAGGAAGGAAACTAAAACAGTTGCTTAAATCAATTTGCAGAAGGGTATATATATATATATATATATATATATATATATATATATATATATATATATATATATATAACGTCATCCACAGACAGACTGTTTCGCTGTTTCACAGCTCATCAGTGTAGTTAGACATCCGGTTGTCTCTAGCTCGGATCGAAACACGACTGAATTGGTATCAGCCGGAGATTCTACCACTATGTCTAATCAGATATAAGTGTGTACCTAACGGTGTCCCTTTACTATCTAAAGATATAAAAATTGAATTTTTCAATGAACAAGATGTGTTTTACATGGAATCCTTGCTGTGCAAATTAGAATTTACAACTGAATTAATCTTAAACAATGAAGGTGACGGTTTGAAGCATCGTAGTTTTGTTCACAAACAAGATGTTCATGCGTAGAATCGAAGGTATCTTCATAGATTCTCTGCATGAGATTGAATTTATCTTTCAAATTCGGATAAAATATTTTATTATCTCCAGCTGCAGTAAATGATTCTATACTGTGCTAGTTAGAAATAAGTTACATAAATTAAACAAATGCGATCATTTTTTCAAAGTCGTGACGTAAATGCTAAGAGCAAAGAAATACTTCTATCTCTATCTACCTATTTATCTATCTATCTACCTAGTCACCTAATTTCTTCTTATCTGCATGCTAATCTGTTTATATCTCCCTGTCTATTCTGTAACTAAATATATATATATATATATATATATATATATATATATATATATATATATATGCGCACACATGCACATATATATACGCATATATCATATATATACATGTATATATATACGCATATATACATATGTGTGTATATATATATATACATATATATGTATATATACATATATATATGTACATATATATGTATATCGATGTACATATATATATATATATATATATATATATATATATATAGCTGTATATGTAGATGTATATGAGTACGTGGGTGTTAAAATATGATTTTAAGGTATTCTACATTTATGGATTAAAGTGCCCAATATCAGCGATAAAGCGTATGTAAAACGAACTACGTTACTTAAAATGGAAAACTAAAAACGAACAAAAAATAATAAAAGGAAATAAATAAAAAACATATGAAAATAAGTTAATCCAAACCAATAGATAAGTACATAAATTAAGTAAATACTAACCAAATTAAGAAAGAACGTACAGTGTAACCCGGATATAAGGGAAACCCGGATATAAGAGACTTATTGTCCAGTCCCGACAACTCTCTTATATCCGGGTTACACTGTATATATAAACACAAGTAAAAGTAATAATAAAAACCAACAATAAAATAATTTATAATAAATAAAAATTCAATAAACAACACAATAAATAGCATAAAATCGAAGCATCACCGTTTCGGCTCACCAAAATAACCGTTAGAATCATGCAATAGACTACACACAATGCATCACTGACCCATATATATATATATATATATATATATATATATATATACTTACGCAAAAACACAACGCATGAGACATGCCAATTACATTCATGGATGAAAAAGACTATCGCCCCGTGGTTTTGACTTCATTGTACACTTATATATATATATGACCTTGTATATATATATATATATATATATATATATATATATATATAACGCTGACGCCTCTAGTTGTGGAATTCAATGTTCACTTTTATTTTTATATACGCTCTATCCCTGATATTAAGCACTTTAATCAATAAATATAGTATACATTACAACTATATTTTGTCATATATATATATATATATATATATATATATATATATATATATATATATATATATATATATACACTCGACTCTCCCGTCGAATTCGACGTATGAGGGTCAAGCAGATCAGTTCCTAGGAAACCGACAGCCCGACAACAACACATGAGATTTGATTATAGTGGTGAAGATTTCGTGCTGGACCATTCACACTTTTTGAAGGGCCGAAAGCCACAAGGTCCCCAAACGACCCTCCGCAGCTTTTGAATTCAGAGTTGTTCTTCTTCTAGACCAGTTGCCATCAAAGTCTATAGAACCCAGTCTGGCCTGCTATTTACCCATAGCTGGAGGGAGAAGAAGAGGATTCACACCTTTCCCATGGGTGTTAGCACGTAAGTGAAGGTAACTTGATTCCTCAATCCAAGCCGCTATCCATTACTCCACCGTGCCTCTCTCTCTTTCTCTCTCTCTCCATATATATATATATATATATATGCGAAAACGAACAGATGTTCGTAGCATTTACTTTAAAAAAAATTCTCAATACAAAGTAGTGCAATATATTATTATTATTATTTTATTTAGATATTAGGACAAAAAATTATTGAAATCAAAACCTTTCGCGTATCGGTATTATGTTGTACCTCTTCGGTCGAATTGGTAAGTGACTGTTGATTAAATAATTTAAAAAAAAACTTTTAAAAATCAAAATGTTACCTCTTTTCCGAAAAACAAAAGGGAGAGGTAAAGAAAAGACATGGTCAGAATTAAAAATAGACTTCTGGGTTTGTCTTGATCAACCAATTAAATGTCGCTAAATAGAAAATGAAGCTCAGAGTGTGAAGGTTACTTTTTTCTTGACATGATAAACCGGAACTTTGTCAGGTCATAAATGACAATTACGGAAAACATGTAAGGAACAAATGTATACAATTATGACATGTTTAAATTTTTAAAGGACGCTGAGGGGAAGGAAGATAATCAGACATAAAGTTAATTTCAACAAGGAATAACAAGAAATCTTCTAAAATTATGTGGTATCAACATGTATTATCTTTCACCAATAATGCTTACAAAAATATGATGCCCCCTTTTAAATATTTTTGTAAATTAACAGTTAACAAAACCACTATAATGAAAAATACAAAAAAGCTAGAACCTGAAAATTTTTAAATGACCCTGTTTTCTTATTTTTATATGAAAAAAATAGAGATCATCCGATTTGCTGACAAAAAAAAAAAAAAAAAAAAAAAACTCCGCTAAACTAAAGAAGTAAATTAACTGTAAATTGCCGACACAGTTTATCTTT
>OZ010576.1:35111722-35129222 GCA_963932145.1 Acanthosepion lycidas
ATGTTACCACCTCGGGTCACGGTGGACCTGGGAGCGCTATCAGTTAAGAGGTGGTTCTGCGCTCCTCAAAACCTGATCAGAGGCCTTGCTGCTGGACGTAGTTTATCGTCATACCCAAGATGCGGATGTAGTTTATCGTCATACCAAGGACGCAAAGGAGATTTCAAGCAACACAGTTGTGTTTCTGCAGAATGATGCTGAGAATACCATGGACGGAGCATATTTTGATAGACAATGAGCACAAAAAGACCTCCTATACTTAGTATCATGAAGGGATATTTGAACATTCTGGGAAACAATGTTGCAAAGAGGGTTTGTAGAATTAGATACTCATAGAGCCTATTGAAAGAAAAAAAATAGATTTTAAAATATAAACGAGTAACCTCTGTAATGTTTTTGTGTAAATGGATAGTAACGGGGATCGACATTGCTAAGAGCTACAATGGATAGGATTACATAGAGCTATGATCGTTCCCGTTCGGAAAAGACATGGCGCATTAAAGAAAGAAGTACATTTCTTGATATATTCTACTGATTTTTTTTTTTTACTAATGCTCATTCGATACAAGTCCCAGTATCCGTTCAATGTAGAGAATTCTTTAATTTGAACGTAATTGGAGGAAGTTGGAAGTGTAAAGGATTGTCCAAAAGTCATGTAACCTGCATAACATAATTTTCTGTTTCAACGCTTTGTTGATTATTATCAAGGAGAGAGTTTCACATGAACGATACAAGAATGCCCATCAGTTGAAGAACGCCATCCGGAAAGACTTTGCAACAATCAGGAAAGGATAGCTTTGCAAAATATCACACAGGACATGGCGCCGTATCATTTTGTGCCACGAAAATGATGGTGTTTATGAAAAACTTCTCGATGTGTGAGTGTCAATGAACTTGAATAAACTGAATCCTGTACAAGAGCTTTGTATTACTTTATTATTTGTTCTACTTTTCTCCTTTATTTATTTTTTTGGTAACAGGTGACAAGACTTTCGGACCACCGTGTAGATTATGAAGATATGAAAAGTAACGATGACAAAGAAAACGGTCATATCTTAAATATGGAGGTAAAGACAATGAGAAAAACTAGGAACAGTATATTTACTGTATTTTAAATAGAATTCTGGCACAAGGCCAAAGGGTAAGTGGAGTGAGTAGCTAATCTGATTCGTGCCCCATTCATTCGTTACAATTTACTCAATCATCACAAGAATTTGCCAATCACCATTCAATCTAATAGGTACCATAATACCGCATATTCACAGGGATCCGACTAAAATACAAAGTTTCACAATATAGAAATTTTTTTTCCTTTTTTAGAAAAATGGCTAAAAATGTATGACATGAAATGAGGAGGGGTAGGGGATGAATTCATTAAAGAAAATAAAGTACAACAAAACATTCAAACTAAAATAAAATGTTTGTAGGTACCGCTTACCCCACAGCAAAACAAGAGTGGTCACTGTATTTGGCTAATAAATAGAATCAAGAAACTCACTCACTAGAAGCAAGCTAAATTACGGAATCCGAAAATAAAATTCTGATCTAGTTAAGGTAAAAAGGAGGCTAAAGAAACTGCTGAGGTTGGGGATCTTGACACGGATCAAAACAAATGAGAATGCCGTGAACAGACGGGAACAACAATTACTGTATTTAACTAGGCGAACAAAACAAAAATCTAGTTTAACTAGATCACTATATAGGCAGGGTAACTCAATCCCTGGAGAAGAAAATTTCCCAACAATTTCCAGCGTTTATCATGAAAGGTCAGCTAAGTGATAATTTGCAAAAGATCTACGGGTCTTCTGTTGAGGTCTATCAGAAATCAGCCCCGTTTTGTGGAAAGCAGGCTAAAAAAAGGAAGGTGTCACTTTAGCGTGTACCCTACTGTTCAGTGTATCCTACCACCACATTTGGTTCCTACATTATCTAACGTAAGGTGAAAAGCAAAAACGGAAGAACGGATGTCATTTATTGTTGTATTATAAATATAAAAAAAATAATAAAATAATAAATTTAAGTAAAAAGTAATAAAACAAGGATGCTGGGGATATCATAGGCCGAGCGTGTGAGCAACGATGAGGTGTTGGCGAAGATGCAAACAAGGAGGAGGCTTATACTTAACATCAGGAAGAGGCAGAGTAAATTTCTGGGACACGTAATGAGGAAGGAGGGCCTGGAGAATCTGATACTCACAGATCGAATAGAAGGAAAGAGAGGCAAGGCAAAACAACACATGATTTACCTAACGGGCTTTAAGCAAGTGTAGGAAAGAAAGTGGTCTGGGGGAGGTGTCAGAGGGACAGAACTTGTTGAGGAAGGAATAGAGGGAAGTGGTGAGCCATGGTCACCTATGCACTGAAACGACACGGCACATAGAAAGAAAAAATAAATAAAAACATTCCGATTGTCTTTTAACATATTGACAAAAAAGTGGAGACAGTGACTTAGGTTACAAATGTGGTGGAAGCTTACACACTAGTGCAGAAACAGATAGATACGGCATGCGCTAAAGCGGCACTAAAAGTAATTCAAGGCTGGTCCCGTTCGCGCCTGACAGGCACCCGATAGAAAAAGTAGGAGCTATCATTTAATACACACACACGCACACACACACACACACACACACAGACATACATATATATATATATATATATATATATATATATATATATATATATATATAAATTGCGTTCAGCATGAAACAGCCTGTCGCCTTTGAGATTTGACTTCTATGTTTACTTTTATATTTATACTTACATACGCTCTATCTCTGATATTGAGCACAACTAAATATAGCACAACTTAAAACTATATATATATATATATATATATATATATATATATATATATATATATATTTATATATATTGTTATGGTCCAGATTAAGACCAAGGAAGAACAACACGAACACAAGAGTAGAAATAACGAAGATATATTACACGAAATAATAATACAAGATGTGGAAGGTGTTAGTATGACTGTCAGTCTGGTTTGGAGTGAACTACTATCGGCTCGACTCGATTCAGTATCTATCCACCCACCACGAGGGTTGCATGTGGCACAAGGCCGAGTTTAACGTGGGTTAGAACCCGTAAAAACGTGATCGGGTTGGTCAACCTTCCCGAACGAGACTCTGCCCTTCGGCGGAGCCTCGTCCGGGTTCGTCTCTGCTCAGATGCAGACAGTTCGACCGTCAAGCTGTGAAGTTCGGCTTGAATCGGTATCTAGCCACCCTCCCACGAGGGTTGCATATGGCACAAGGCCGAGTTTAAAATGGGTTTCCCGAGCCCGTAGGCTCGGCCAAAAAATGCCCGTAGAACCCGTATAAACGGGATCGGGTTGGTCAACCTCCCCGAACGAGACTCTATCCTTCGGCGGAGCCTCGTCCGGGTTCCTCTCTGCTCAGAGGCAGAGAGTTCGACCGTCAAGCTGAGAAGCTCGGCTTGAATCGGTATCTAGCCACCCTCCCACGAGGGTTGCATATGGCACAAGGCCGAGTTTAACGTGGGTTTCCCGAGCCCGTAGGCTCGGCCAAAAAATGCTCGTAGAACCCGTATAAACGGGATCGGGTTGGTCAACCTCCCCGAACGAAACTCTACCCTTCGGCGGAGCTCCGTCCGGGTTCCTCTCTGCTCAGTGGCAGAGAGTTCGACCGTCAAGCCGAGAAGCTCGGCTTGAATCGTCCCTTTCTCCTGAGAGACGTAGTATACATAGTGTTAGGAAGAGTTCATTCTCTAGTTATAGGTAAGGACCCATGACACACACACACACACACACACACACACACACACACACACACACATATATATATATATTGAGGGTTTTGCGGTTTTCACTTATCAAAATTCAATTATGTATCGACTAAAAAAAGGAAAACAAAAATACATTGCATTAGTAATATACTAACACCAAACATTTATACGCAGATTACAGACATTTCTTCTGTTTACAGACGGGGCGCTGCCTAGACTGGATGCAAATTTTCTCAAGCGATTTAAGATTAAATTACGAGTGCCGTCTGCACAAAACAGAGATCACGTTCTCCTCCTGTTACGCCACATCACATTAACGATATTTATTTATCAACTGCTCCGCAACAGAAGACCCGTAAATCTTATGCAAATTATCATTTAGCTGACCTGTCATTGATAAATGCTGGAAATTGTTGCGAAATTTTCTTCTCGAGGGGCTGAATTTTCCTGCCTATATGGTCATCATCGCATTGACATTAAAAAGAATAAATAATATGACAGTCCATACATATTTTCTCCTTTCCCACTCCCTTGATTTTGTCCAATGGGCAGAATACAGCGGCCTCTCCTTTTTGAGGGTTGGTCGGGCCCTACTAACTTGTTATTTTTAGTTTACCTTGTGTTGATATTTAGTTTGTTTTGGGGGTTCATTCCCTCCCCTCTCATTCTTCATCATTAGATTTTTATATAAAATAATTTATTATTATTAAATTTTTATGGCATGTGGCGCGTTTTGTAGGACCCCCTTATTATGGTGTATGGAGGATAGATTCGTGACGGACGAGTTTTTATGGTGAATGTGGAAAATTGTAATTAGTGAATGGGTCGTGAATCAGATTAGCTATGTATAAGATAGTGACGACCAGCCTCAACCCCTCCCCCTTTTTGTCCTCGTGCCACAATTAAATATTTTATACATAATAAATATCAATAATATGACAATTTGATAAATAACTCAGATATGTTGGAAAATCTGTTATCGTTACACGAGTCAGTTCAAATCAAAAATATATTAGTACTGCTGTCATATCTGAGTTGCAACTATCCAAACCCGAATTTCCATTTTTGACTGTTTTCAAAACAGTTCGCGCGGTCAAGTGACATATTTTCCACGATAGATCCTTTTTCCCACAGTCACCTCGTCGCAAATCTATCACTAGTCTATCACTATTTTCCATGGCATTTGTTCACATGGGCTTCATTTTTTAGTTCAACTGTTTATAGGAATGACTCAGCGTGCTACGCCCATGGAGTCGAATCACCCACGTTTCTTCAGTATTTTATTTTTTGCAAATAGGAACGACAAATCACACAGCGTTTTTTTTTTTTTTTCAGGGACTGCTATATTGTGGAACAAACTCACGCGTGGAGACTACCCTGAACACTAAAATCCTAACCTCTTCAGGTCAAAGGTCACTTGCTAGCCACCTTATTCTCGTAGGCTTCTCCCACTTTTAGCTACTCTTACGTTCATATCACACATCTTATTCGGTAGGTTGATTGGATCACAAATCTTGTATTGAGTGAAATATAGTGTAAAATTCTTTGAAGCATAAAAAAAGCATTCCGAGCATTTTGCCATTAAGATTTATTTATTTTTTTAATATGTAATAGGAGTAGATAGGTTCGCCTATTGTCCGGTTCACGCTCCTCCCGATCTTTTGAACAGCAGCAGAAGGTTTATCCCTTGCATCCTTTTTAGGATGTGGTTTCAAGTTTCTTCTGAAGTCTGCTTCAACACTGTGCTCCTAAAATCTTCATTTATTCATTATTTCACTTTATTTTTTCTTGCCTCCACCATGAGTAGATAGCTTTGCCTATTGTCCGGTTCACATTCCTCCCGGTCTTCTGAACAGGATTAGAAGTTTATCTCTAGCTTTCTGTTTAGAATTGGGTTCCCGTTTTCTTCTAAAGCCTTCTTCAGGTTTGCCCTCCAGACATCTTCGCTTGAACTCTGGAATTGTATTCATTATTTAGTTATTTTGATTTTTTTCTCTCCTCGATCCTTTATTTATCAGTTTCAAATCTATACTCCTAACCCTTGTCTTTTCCTAGGCTAATATAATCCACACATTAACCCACTACCTTTAGTGTCTCTTGCGCCTTGTATTGGGTGAATATTAGTTACAAAAATATCTGAAATCAAACAAAAAGACTTCTAAATTTAACCTTTTCCCAGTGAAGCTCGATCTGGTGGCACTTAAGAATGTATATCGTCAAGACATTTGCCATAGAAATAACAATAGTTTATCGATAGATCTATGGGAAAGCAGATGTGCTGGTTGGAAAATAAATTATCCCCAAAAGGCTGCTTAACCGATTTTGTCAAATATAGAAAGTGAGATTTTTGGCAACTCTCGCTCAGACATTGTAGCAATATTCCATTCATGATGAATATAAAGTTTGGAATGAATAAAAAAATTAAAACAGATTGAACAGGTTAAAAAGGTTTACCAGATTTCTTTTTAATCCTTTCACGCCAAGTAAGGCAATAAAGTTACTAAGACGTCTGGGGTTACTGAGTGCTAGAGAAGATGAGGAAAAAAGACTATTAAGGAAAAAGAACGATAAAAGAACGGCAATCAAAAAGACAGAAGATAACGATTGACATAGCATTTAAATTTTTGAAAATCAAAGTTGATTTTTTTTCTTTAAAAATAGATCCTAATTGTGCCGCGGGTCAAGCGCGGTGAAGAGATATGAATAGACTTTGATCGATGAACGGATTTATATTCAAAAGGCTAGAACAAATGGAATGAAAAAGAGAGAATCAAAACCATTTTTTTCTGCGCTAGAACAGTTGACATCCAAGGATATAGAATCCGGTCTTTCCTGCTATTTACACATAGCTGGCTGGGAAGAAGAAGATGCTTCCTACCCTTCCCAAGAGTATTAGCATTGGAATTCGAACTCGGCTCTCCGATTCCTCAATCGGAGCTGCTGTCCATTACTCCACCGTGCCTCTCCTTTAGTATTGACTGTTACATAATTTAAATTTTAATAAAAAAATATCTGTTTAAACCAATGCTGGCGCACTCCATATATTATATAAATAAAATGGAAACAATATACATAAATATACTTAATAACTCTGTTATATCCCATCGAGCATTATTTTGTTAACACCCGCACTCAATATGCGACATAAAGTGTCATAGGTTTATCCGAACAATTACCATGAAAGTGTTTATAGATAAGACACACAGACGAAAGTTTACGTCGGTGGGGAATTAACTGATGGCGATATGCCAGGTCAAGACCAATAATATAGTAAATTTTTATCAAGTATCCCTTAAATATATAACAGGAGTACCAGACTAGATGTGTTCAAAGAAAGCACGAATGTTAGACTTATAAATATGCAAGATAGATTCTGGTAAGAAAAATTGTCTAGCACGACAAAGGAAACCAAACTTTATTAAATGCCTTTACGAAAAAAAAATATTCCCAAAGTTTAGCCACAACTGATCATTTTTTTAAATGTCATGGGGACAAAATGGACTAATTTACAAAATAATTAGAATAAAAAGAATCTTCTAATTTTTTTTTCTCAATTGAGTCGCGAGTAATAAAAAAATAACATCTATATAAACCAGAGAATAGCGAGAGACTTTTT
This sequence comes from Acanthosepion lycidas, assembly GCA_963932145.1. NCBI lineage: Eukaryota > Metazoa > Mollusca > Cephalopoda > Sepiida > Sepiidae > Acanthosepion > Acanthosepion lycidas. The sequence goes on from OZ010576.1 coordinate 35,119,094, forward strand.
AAAACGCTTACAGCCACGCCTTTTAATCATTTCACTCACCGCTCAAACAATTCAGAGCAATGAATAGAAATTTCAATTGAGATATATTTCCATCAAGTCCAAAAGCTTTGTCATTTTAGAGAAAGAAATAAACGACGCGCGTAATCATCCCTTTGTGTGTCCATGATAGCCTTGGTCCCAGTGTTGATTGGCGCTAGTCTATTTGCCATAGATTCCAACTAATTACCCAAGAGACACAACTAATTTGATGAGCCCTCCCGTACGGCTTCATCACCTTCGTATATTTGCCGTCTCGTATCGAATATTTCGCCGGACTCCTCAGCCGAATGCAATACTCCAGATCTCGACACATCGGAAGAGATAAATAGTTTTTATTCTGTCAGGGAATAAACGAATTAAAAAGAAGAAAAAAAATCCGAAGAAAAACGCGATATCGAAACGAAAACAAAACGTAAAGTTTATCATATCTGAAATTGTTGATACCCAACGCCGACGAGCAGTAAAAGTCGGGCAGAAACGGCCGGTTGTCAGACATTTTGTCGCAGGTTGGAAAGAGCTGGAATATTGTCAATTACGATTCCTCGGTGAGCTCTACAGAATAGAAGACAAATAGAATAAAGTTTGACGTGTGCGTGACTTATAAGATATCGTTTAGGAGAGTAAATTAATTAGGGGGTTGGAAGCAGTCAGTATAAATTTATAAAGAAAATAATTCGTTCGGATGTAGATAATGCAAAGCAGAAAAGGGTGATGGATTCAGTTTTGTATTTGATTTAATGGTTCCCTTATGAGATTTGACTGCAACGAGAAACTGTTCAGTCTTTTATTTTTTTTATGACTGAGAAAGGAGACTTCGGCTACTGAAGGAACCAAACGTGTTCTTATGTAAATTGTGATTTTTCTAAGCGTAGACATGGCACAAGGTTAAAGAATGGGGCATCCAGTGATGATCGAAAGCATTACTCAATCGTACTTAACCTAGCGAGACAAGCTTGCTAGGCATTTACAATACGTTAAGGTACCCCTGGCCTTATGTGTACGTGTGCGATACCAACTCTACAGGGTGACTGAAAAGTAACTCCCTATTTTATGGCAGCTTAGATGTGGCAAAAGGCCGAAAGAATGGATCACCCAGTGAGGATCGAACTCACCCAGTTACGATCGAATTCATTATTCAGTCATAATGGTACACTATATACATTATTCTGACTATGGTCCTCATCTTTATCGCCATATTCATTACATCGTTTCGGCCGTTGTAGGCCTCGGCCTTCTTCAGGGGGTTGGAATATCGAACTGAACCGTTTATTTCGCTCACTGGGGTAGACTGTTCCAGTTCCACGTTTTTAATGGATGTCAGTTATCGCCTGTTAATTGCCCTCTCCAAGTTCACCACTGCCTTAACCGGGTATTGAACTCACACTCTTTGGCACCTGTCACTGGATCTAACTAACGCCTTTATCCACTGTGCTATGCGTCCTCAAGGACGAAAAGGATAAAGGCGTTAGTTAGAAAAAAACAGAAAAAAAAAAAAAACAGTGCTCGATAAAATCAGTAGAGCAATATATTATAATTATTTTCTTTTTTAAAAATATGATTCCATCGTGACAGAGAAAATTTCCAAACTGAAACTAAATTTATAAATTTAATTATAAGTTTAATTTTTAGAATTATATTTATAAATTTAGTTTCAGTTTTGAAACATGGAAATTCTCTGTGTCGCGATGAAATCACATTTTTTAAAAGAAAATAATTCTAAAAGAAAAGACTGTCTCCTTGGGCTTCACGTTATTAGACTCTAGTGTGTTTCATACATTCCCCTCACACTCCCCCCAATTTTTTTTTCTCCTTTGTGCTGTACAAATTCGCGCGGTTTGATTTTTTTTCCCCATCATACCATTAATCATTTCATTTTTTAATGTTTTAATTGTATGTAGGGTGTTTGTGTGAGTCAATATATATTGCAATAATTGCTAAATTGTTCCCAGTCGACCCTGATGAGCTTAGGAACGAAACCGGTTGGTCTGTTCTGTAAGTGTTTTTTATCTCTTACTTTTTATTTTTCATAATGCCTTTAGGAAATAATTTGTATCTCTATTCCTTGCAATATTACGGTTCTGTACCTACAACAATATATATATATATATATATATATATATTCCTTTTTATACTCAATGGAACTACTTATTCTGGTTTTTGCCGTTTTCCCCTTTTTAATATTAAATTGTATTTTAACCGTAGTGCTCGTGTTTCATCCCTGTTTTTCTTTCACTCCGCAATTCTACTTAAACATTCTACTAGTCGCCAATGAGTCTTTTGATGGCGTGTTGGTCGTAAAGAACATTACCTTTTAGATAATTCCGATTGTGAGTACAAATACACTTAGCTAATCAGATTCACGACACATTCATCATTACAATTTGCTCATTCACCATATAAACTCATCCCTCATCATTCAATATTATATATATATATATATATATATATATATATATATATATATATACCACAGGGAACAAAAAAACCAGTGACATAAAATTTCAATATGTACAAATATTTCAAATGTCTCATTCACAATCCGTCCAGTATGTGAATTATTGAATAATATTATATAGTTTAATGGGAATGGCCTCAGAGCGGGTAGGTTGGCCCATCTGCTTTGTTAATGGGAGACTGCAATGCCGTCCTGGGCGCCAAATAAGCTGGAGGTCGGGTGATCGTATATTGGTCAATCTGATCGGAGAGTTTAGTCTCGTCGACAAATACCAGATCGATCACCCAAAAGGAGAGATGTTGACATGGGAACGTAAGTGGCCGTCTAGCCAGATACCTAGATAGAATGTTAGTGAGAAGGGTCAATCTGGTTAGGCTATTTGAACCTTAGAATGGTCTGTGCCCGGATAGTGTTAGATGTCTAGAATGGCTGGACACTGGAAGTTCAATGTGTCTTTACCAGACAGGCAATTAGATTAGTGCATCGGGAACTATTGTGGGCGGTTATTGGGAAAAAAGTGGTGGGTGTTGCTTAAGTATAGCATTAGGTCTGTCACCACTGTATATAGCTAGCGACTCGATAAGGCTAAGAAGGTAAAGACTCAAGGATAGTCTATCCCAGGCGGAGGCTGGTGGAGAATCCCTAGAGATAGGGTAGGCTCAGGCAGTTCGGCATAGGTTAAACAAGATGTCCAACGAAGCCGCGAGTATTTAAATATAAAGACATCGTCTTTATATTTTTCTTTTTGGGCCTCGTAATATTCCGGCCTCTTCTTTCCTTTATCCGTAGTCCATGCAGTTGTCATAGGTGACGAGGAATTATCTGGGCTGTGGGGGAGACTTTCCATAATGTTAGAGATGCCCCCAGGCCAAAACACGTACACCGAAAAAATAAAATATATATATAATGAAACAATACTAATAATCGTGCTAAAAACAGTATCATAAGCACAGGCTAAAAAAGCGTCACATACTTCCGTTCAAAAATCCTTTTTCAAGAAATAAGAAACATGCTACCCGGATTTCAACGCTCATTATGGACGAAAAAATATAGTTTCTATTGGATTTCAGAGGTCTTAAGATAATCGGCATTTTGTCAGTCTATTTTTGTAAATTCCAAATGTCCCATAAACAAACCATTAAAAATGGCAGAAAATCTAGTTAAATATTTTACTAAATGAAAATGAACGAGTTTAAATTTAACAAATATTAGTTCAAAACTTTTTAACGAATTGTGGATTATTTGATTTGCATAATAACTTCAGACAGACTTTATATTTCTTCGATTTTGTGAAAATTGGGATGTCGCTATTTCTAATAGGAATAAAATAGTTTCTCTCTTTCGCATGAATTAAAATGCTCGTTATACAGAGAATGGTTCACAGTTCCTGGTTTTAACGAGGAATTCGTTTATAATCGTTTCTACTTCTCATATAAAGTAATTAAACACGTCCAGGAGTTTCGTACTCTTTTTCATTTCAACTATATGCGTTCGCTATTGGAAATCAGATGAAGATTAGACAAATAGTGTTGCGATAGCAGCAATACTAGATCAATATCAATAAAGATGATAAGGAAACTAATAATATTGTTATAAAATTGATCTTCAAGTCGTTGCTGCTTTTCATAAATCTCAAGGTTCAATATAGCCAGGATGAATGCGAAGGCGCCGATCTTTCCCCAGCGGAACTTTAGTTCACTTCGCAAACAGATTTATGTCTTTAATCGTCCAACTCTGCCTGTTCAACTCTTCACTCGTGCCTCTGTCGTATCACGCACTATTAACAACTCCATAATTCTTCGACTGACGCAGCATCAACCTTTGCCATATCGGACCCTCTCGCCTGTCCAATTCATCCCGCCAGCACGAATCATTCTCCGTTGAATTTCGATCAAAACTGAACTCCACATTTGTCTTTCGAAATTTTATTAATTCGCAAGTTGAGTAAAGCGCTTCTTCATTTTCACACGGACGTTAACTTTCCCATGAGAGAATATTCAAGAAGAAGGATGTTGTCCATAACTTGAGAATCTGTGGTAAAAACAAAAAAATAAAAGTCTGATAAAAAGTTGGATCTTAACCCATTACCTGCCATTAGCCCCATTTGGGGTTCTGTTAATATTAAACCTACTACATGTTATTCCTTGTATTTGCTTACATACATTGCATTTGCAGAGGTATATTTTAGAACACTTAGTCATTAAATTTTAATTTATTGACCGCAAGAAGACACTTTCTTTCGTAATTTTATATTTCACGAGTAGAAATAATAATGATTATTTTGAAAAGTATTTTTCTTATTATTTCTAATAAATATTATTTTTTGATGTTTCATACACATATATTTGATGTTCTAGTTTCTATAAAAATGACAATGGTAACTACTGAAATTAAACATAAGGAATAAATAAACTCCTAAGACACTTGTCTGGGCCAAAAATGCGCATTAAAAAATTTGGCAGTTAATGGGTTAAACTATAGTTAGATTATCGATTGATTCAAATGGATAAACACAAATGTGATTCTTTCTTTCTTCAGTTCCATGTCAGAACTATGGAATGGTGTCAGATGCGTATTCGGCATTTACTTATTGAAGGAAGATGACTTGGATTCAAATTCAATATTACTGTCTTCATTAAATATGCAACATTGTCAGAAGCAATTTATATTCCGTATCGTTATTATTGAAAGAATTCGTTAAGTTATACAGATCTTATGCAGTAGTCGGATGTAGAATAATACACGAACAAAAGTGGCCGTGATGAGATCAAGCTGTTCAGACAACGCGTTTCGCTTCTTTAATGCTGGCCTATTCAGGTCAGAAGTAAGATCGTTGGAATTTTTTTTGCGGAAGGATAATAAATAACCTTTTCAGATGCTACGACTCAAATCATTTTTTCAGTATTGATACCGTTAACAGGATTTGAAATTAGCCCAATCAGAATAGATCTCCTTTTTGTCCATTAGTTCGTATATCGCATTGTACTAGTTAACCTCTTCAATACGAAAACTATTGGCCGTATCTGATTGAAGCTACCAGTTTGAAAAGTAGCTCACTTCGAGTAGGTATCTGTTTTTTTCTCTACTAGATCTTATATTGCATTGAGCTACTGAACGATTTCAATGCAAAACATAAAAAAGCGTCAAAGATGTGTCATGTGTTTGAAGCGGTTAACGTCTGCTGGACTTTAAATTAGTCCACTCCAAATAGACCTCTGCGTTTCCCCTCTCATCTTGTATACCACATTATGTTACTTAACGATTTCAATACGAAAAAAAAAGATTCTGGTCGTGGCATCCGCTAAGGTTAGGCATTATTCCTTCTATATAATGCGTGTCCGTGTGATAGTGTGTCACATTTTTTCAACTTTTCTCCTAGAGGTTGTAGCCCCAAATATGATACAATTTTCGAATCAGGCAGACTCTGTGAGAAAATTAAAAACATTTTGAGCCGGATCCGGTCACGCAGTCCTGAAATTTTGGGTCCCAAAGTTTTCATTAAAGCGATTGTTTTCGGCGATATTTTCGTGAATTTTTGTACGATAAAATTTTTTACAACTTGGAAATAAATCTGAGAATAACTGAAATTAATTGCGAAATCCAGCGAAAAGCCATTCATGAAATAAATAAAAATAATTGTTTGTACGGAAATAAGGACCTACGTACATAAAATTGTCTTTAAATTAATTGGGGGAAGAAGAATTATTATTGAAATTTTAAAACGTAAGCTTACATATTAATGTAATACTTAAATGCAGTGATTAGTTTTCTGTAGTTTATTGTTGTCTATCGCTTACGGAAACAGTAAGCCTCGCAAAAAGAAATATCCGCTAACAGAAGACCAGATTGGATATCAAATGAGTCAAGGCTGCAGGGAGGAAAAGAAAGTCCGGTGAAAATTCCCCCCACCAAAAGAAAACTGCAGCCACGAGATATTAAAATGCTGAGAATGAAGACTTAGGGACTCAATCTGCTGAACAAGCCGATGGCCTAATGAAGAGCCCACCGCAGGAGCCAGCTTAAATATTGTTGTGGTAAACCCTCCTACAGTAGAATTAACTCTTATTTCTCTCATAAATACTATTAGGTTGGTGCAAAAATAATGACGTAATAATGTCGTTTTTGACGTATTTTTTAACGTCAAAAAACGACATTATTACGTCATTATTTTTGCACCAACCTAATAACTACGAGACTGGGGAGGTGAAATTTATACGCAGTGCTAACCCACCGTTTGGACGTACACCGCTATTACTAACATTCTTGCTTTGTGTATATCTTCAATATACTTGTTCAACTTATCTTCGTCTTCCGAGTCTTTGTTTCTGGCCCCCCTAAACAGGCCAAAACAAATATTATCCGATAGTTTGGCTTTTAAACTAGTCGTATATAATTCCAACGCATTTTCCTTACACACAAGTTTGTCTCTCATTGTGTCCGGAAGACGTCTTTGTTTGAATACGTTTTTCCACTTTGTAATATTATTTCCATATATCTTTTTGAAGATTTTAAATGGAACAATCGGCTTCATATTTATTTCTAGAATGGACATATTTAAGTTATAAAATAATCTGGTTACGATATTTTTGTCATATTAAAATCAAACAATTCAAATGTTATAAGCAAGAGAGCTACTCCTAAGTTTCTGTGTTTGGGAAAGCGCGGGTAATTTTTAAAATATTTCTTTAGCTCAGTGACTAAGATAACGCTAGATTATAGCTATATATACATAGATATTTACTAGATTTAACTGATTCTGGCACAGGGTAACAATAGTGAGACCGTATCATTACCGCTTATGTACAAAATTAATTTGTAAACCATTGTTCTACAACAGGCACCCAATAAGGAATAAAAATACACATCTTTTTTAATCAAAGTGCGAATTAGGTGAGTGTGTTTAATGAATGAATGAATTAATTAATTAATCTCTGATTAAGATCAAACAGATGTACAGCGGTAGAGAGATGGAGAGAGAGGGTTTAGGAAGATAGGGAGAATGAGACTAATGTAAAGAAAGAAATAAAAAGTGTAAGATATAGAGAAAGATGAATGTTGGAAATAGAGAGGAAAATAAAAGAAAGAAAGAAAGAAAAAAGAAAAAGAAAGAAAAAAAAGAGAAAAAACAAAAGGAGAGAGTAAAAAAGGAGGAGAAAAGAAGAGAAGAGAAAGAGAAAAAAGAAATACAATGAGGAGAGAGAAAAAGAGATCCTGACGGAAAAATAGAAGGAGAGTGAAATAAAGATAGAAAGTGGAAGAGAAGACAGAAACAAAGATGGATAGAAGAAAATAGAGAAAGATAAGTATAAAGAGAGAAAGCGGAAGAGAATAGAGCGAAAGAAAGAACGACAGGAAGATAGAAAGACGAAAAGAAGAGAGACATAGAAAGTGAATGAGAAGAGAGAGAGGGGGGAAAGAGAGAAAAAGAGAAAAAGAGGACGAGAAGAAAACGAGAGAAAAAGAAACGTGGTAAAAGGAAGGGGGAGTTAGAACGAAAGATAGAAATTGGAATAGACAGAAAGAGAGAGAGTGAAAGTTACAAAGTGGACGGAAGAGAAAGAGAAAGATAATGAATAGAAGAGACAGAATGAGAGAGAAAATGTAAGAAAGAAAGTGGAAATGCATGAAAGAAAGAAAGAAAGAAAGAAAGAGTTTTGTGTCGAGGCTTTACTCTTCACACTGGAGAGGTGCATTTAAGGATATGAAATACAAAACACGGAGACTAGCACTTGAAATTAAACACGTTAAAATAGCCAATTAATCAATCTTAATAAAAGATAATTTACTAAGCTTGTTTTAAGGACGCCTAACATAGCATAGTTAATGAACATTAATTTGCTAAACTTGGGAGTTCAGTCCTTACTAATATAACATTAAAAATAAATCTCTGCCGTGCATTAATTAGTAATAAACTTTATGTGTAGTTCATTACAGTAGTTTTTATTCTCACCGAGTGTCACACATTTTTATTCTTATTCCAGACATAGCAGGCCGTTATCTTCTACAGAGCTACATTAGAAACATTCTAACGCTTGACTCTTTCAAGTTGGGAGATGATACCTTTTTCTTGACAATCAGTTTTAATTGCTTTGAACTTTACTACTTCTATGTGCCGTATCCTTTCAAGGCATTGGCGATTATGGCTCTCCATAATTTCCTGTCATTTGTAGCTATTAAAAACTTTTATCTCCCCTAAACCTTGTTCCGCCATATATTTACTCAAGCTGGCTAGATTGTGCGTTGGTTTCTTCCTCTGTCTCTCTTGTCTTCATTCTGTCCTTATGAGTATCATATTTTCTAAGCTCTCTTCCTTCATTAAGAATTTAGAATTTCAACTGTCTTTTCCTGGTGTCAAGTATAAATGTCCTTTTTGTTTCCATTTTCTCTAAAATTTCATCGTTGCTCACATTTTTTACTGAATTTTGTTAGGGATGCTCACAATTAATTTAAAAGGATGTCCAAATAAATATTAAATCTTGATATCATTTATAAATTAAAACAAATAAGAAAGATTATTTTTTTTTAAAATAAAGGTTTTTATTCTAAGCTTTATTCAAACGTCTTTGCTGAATCCTAGTTCGCCATTTTGAATTTCATCAAACATCTTGTGAAGCAAGTTTTTCTCTCACCCCACTGCCGTATTTTTAAACTACGGCACTATTTGCCAAAGATCATTATAAATTAGTACAGGACCACAATATTGGATCACTCACATTTAGAATGAAAAAACAAAACAAAACAAAACAAAAAAAACCCACTCACAATATCTCAGGTAATCAATCTGTTAATCATCTGTTAAGAGCGGATTATTTGTACGTTAATGATTTGCTGTTTAAACACAATGAAAATGCCCCATTTTTAAGCAAATTGTGACGGGTGATGAGAAATGGATCGTTTACAACAATGTTCAGGGAAAATGACATGAGTCAACTTTAGCCATCTGAAAAGCGGGTCTTTTTCCTAAGACAATCATTCTGTGCATCTGGTGGAGTTGGAAAGGAATCCTTTACCGTGAGCTTCTGCCAAGTAACATGTCAATTGATTCTGAAAAGTACTTCTCGCAACTGGACGAATTAAAGGTAGCAATTCAAGAAAACACCCAAAATTGGCGAAAAGCAAATGTGTTGTTTTCCACCAGGCCTCACGTTTTTTGGCGACCCTAGGAAAATTGTTGTAGCTTGGCTGGGATGTGTTACCCCCAACCGCCATATTCACCAGATCATGCTCAATTCGGATTTTCATTTATACAGTTTCTTGTAAAATAATCTCAATGACAAAAAATTTAATTCTTTGGATGACATAAAAAAACATCTTATTGAATTCTTTACCGAGAAACCACCAACATTCTGGGAAGATGGAACCTTGATGTTGAAGGGGAAATGAAGAAATATTGTACAATAAATCGGTTCATATTTAATTGAATAAATATTTGCTGGCATAATTTTTTTTTTGTTCTTTAATTTTCCTTAAATACCGGTATGGGGATATGGGCTAAATCTTTCATTGTTACTATTTATACTATTTGTTCAGACTGTTGTCCTCATCTTTATTGTCATATTCACGACGTTTCCGCCATTGTACGTTCCGTCCTTCTTCCGGTGTATACGTTGGAATTTCGAACTGAACCCTTTATTT
>OZ010576.1:35134222-35151722 GCA_963932145.1 Acanthosepion lycidas
TTTTCTCTTTAGTACATAAAGATATTTTAGACAACAATTACTCCATCACACCCATATATATATATATATATATATATATATATATATATATATATATATGGTGCGATGGAGTAATTGTTGTTTAAAATACACACACACACACACACACACACACACACACACACATATATATATATATATATATATATATATATATATACAGGGTGCGATGAAGTAATTGTTGTCTAATATATATATATATATATATATATATATATATATATATATATATATATATATATTATTGTGTGTGGGTTTATGTGTCTGTGTGTGTTAGGGGTTTGTATGGATATAATGCGGCATAGTGGTAAAGATTTTTAACGCCGTGTTTAACCGACGGGGCGTCTCCCAGTTTCATCGTCATCAGGCTGAAATGGAAGACATCCCTGTAAAGTGCATTGTTTTTTTTTTAATATAACAAGGGCAATGAATAAAATTTTCTTATCAGATCCGATGATCAGAAACCAGATAGTGTTGGTGCAAAAATAATGTCGTTTTCTCACATAGTAACATATGTGAGAAAACGACATTATTTTTGCACCAACCTAATGATAAAATATAATTTTAAGCTATACTATATTTATTGGGTTAAAGTAATCTATGACGGATAGAGCGCATAAAAGTGGACATTGAGGGAAACACACAGTGGTGACAGTCTGTTTCCTATTTAAGTGCCATGTTTAGGCCTTAATATATATATGAGAGCCGTTTGAGTTTGCTGGATTTTAAATATCTCCACTCCGAGTAGATCTTTGTTTTTTCCTCTATCGGCTCACATACCGCAAAGTGAATTGCAATGTTCGGTAATCTATTGTCCTGCTGTTAGTTGTATTGTCCAGCGAAATCTCAGTGCATTTTCTTCTTAGTAAATCCTATTCTGTCCTGACCAGACTGGCATTTATTAAGTCAAAACCCTGGTTAGAAGTTTGACGGTGAAATATCAGCGCTTTTAATGCGTTGTTATTCTGTAATGGGACGACTTATTTTACAGTTTAGTCTGTTCGAAGGGGAAGGTTGGCTCTTGACTTTAAAAAAAATGTTCTTATTAAATCTTAGGTATTTACTGACGCGTATATTTGTATATAGATATTTGATATCTAAGCTAGCCGTGTTTTTATTTGACATATCCAAGGATTTTAGTCTATTGATGAGATTGCCTGAATTTTTAATGTATCATGAACTGATTGTTCCGAGGAGGGGAGTCAAGATTTTTGCTATGGCGTTTGATAATTTGTGGGCCGAGGTTAATCTCAGATACTATGGGATGCATTGAGAGGTCTGGTGAGCCTATCCAATAAACACCATCGATACATCCCAACGCGTTTTCTCGACTGTAAGACATTAGCGAAGAACCTTACCTTGGACATGAAATTTCTTTAAAATTAGAGAATTGTAATGTGTAGAGGCATTGGATATATTTCATATTTTTTCTAAATAGTGGATTGGGGTTAAACTGTAAAATTGTTGACTGCACAGTCAATAAAATACGTTCTCTCATTGCTTCATCTTAAAGGTTTTAGCGTCGATTTTGTTCGTCGCTGAAACGTCTTTGATATTACTATTTTAAGAAATTCTACATAGAATATCCTTAAATTAAATCATTTTTGTGTCACCCTGTCAAATGAAGCTTTCATTTCTGCTTGAAATAGATGTCAGTCAGTGACCTCTTTTTCTAAAAATAGAAAAATAAAGTAATTACCTGATTTTCCCAGATTCCATGACCCAGTTACATACTTTGTGTCTTTTCTGTTAATTCAACCCAAAATAATTCATCTTAAAATAAGAAGACTTTATATTTACTAAAATTCACACCAAAATCTCTCAGAGCGAGACCCTTCTATTGAACTCCGGTTGGGTCAACCTTTGAGATCACCCTAAATGTGGGCGACTTGGGTGCGCTATTTCTAATTGTGGAGTTTTGTTCGGGTTCGCTCCAATAACATTCAAAAACAAGATTTTTTTCTTTTTTTTAATTTAAAAAATCCTTGTCGGTAACTGGAATATCATGGGAACATACTTAATAATAGCTTCTCTGATTTTAGGTAATTTTTTTATTCTGAGAGTTCGAGTAAATGATTTAAAATTTATAATTTCAAAAAAGCGTCAAAAATTTAATAAAAATCCTACACACTTTGATTTAAAATTTATAATTACCTGGGGTGAATTAATATTTGTGATAATTAAGTTCACATTTTTGGGGGCTGAATTAACAAAAAGGTTTCCACATTTGAACAGTTCCTTGAGCACGTTAAAGGAATGATGCGTGCAGAAAAAAAACTTAAAGTTTACGGAGCTTCAGGGTGAATTTTCTAGCCAGGTAGTGTAATTATACTGACGTCTTTATAAGTAGGTATATATCGGGATTTCTCCATATGCAAACAAATAAATAAATAAACATCATCCTGTTCTATGTTAGTAAAAGTAGAGATGTCTCAAGTTTACGACGCCATGATAGATATATGGTTTTACCGTTCAAATCTGAGAAAACCAATGAAAAATTTTTTAAGAATATGTAATCTCAAAAAAACTACACTTGTTGTCAACACGTAAATTCTAATAGGGGTAAATAAAGGTATATTTTACATACACTTTTAACTACACCAAATTAACGTAAATTTTGTTAAAGAAAGGCAATAAAATAAAACATTTCATCTTCTTTAATGTGGCGTGCCCATTCGGGACATTGCCGATTATGCCCTTTGTAGCTCGTAATAAATTTTGTCTTGTTGCCGTTGCATCCAAACCTTACAAAAATACTCTTACCCCGTATGAAATTGAAATAGAAGTTATTTGATTTTTACAATAATATTTTCCGAAGAAGATGGGCACAGAAGCTTGTTCAAATTATTCTTTTGTGCGGCTAAAGTAATTAAGCTAAGTAGAATAAATGGTTATAATAAAGTAGAGACTTACTGTAGTAAAAACTATGAAAGTTTTTGATAAGTATTGTAATGTGTCAGCGTGTGGATTGATTTATCAACTAAGTCACAGGAACTCACGTTGTTAAAATAAAAAAGTGCTGAGTGATTACCATATATGTATAAGCTGTAGGTTAGCACTGCTTGTAGAATTGCAACTGAAGCGAATGAGCTTTATAGAGGAAAACTTTGTCTAGTCGTGTGTTATTTTCAAAAAAGCATATTCAAAATGTGTCTGTTTTGAATTTTCTTATGTTCACGGAGACCTTTCCTGTCATTTGGTATCACTTAACCCAGCGGCCACGTTTATCAAATCACCGCTAAAAATATATTTGTTCTGCTGACTTTATCTCTCCAGACTACTGCCGAGTCCTGATGAACAGACATTAAACTGGCCGACACCTTCCTTTCTATTCGTACCTACCGGCACACGAAGCTACTTTTCCGAATAAGCTACTTTTCCGAAAGAGCTACTTTTCGGGATCCCGCTATTTTAATTTGTTAAAAATAATACTGAGAAGGTTTTTTTTCAATACATTAAGTTTCTCTATTACTCTACTCAAGAATATAGTGTCGCCATAGGCCCAGAAGGGAGCCTTATCATAAACTTCCGGTCCGAACGCATCATTGGTCGGAAATTGGCTGGTTGACTTTAAATGCTTCAAAAATAAAAATAAATTTAAGCGTTTAAATGCTTCAAAAATAAAACTGCTCTCTATTACTCACCACAGAGAACCATACCTGCCCCCGATTAGAATGTCTGACGCTCAACTCCACGAGAGCATCACTTTGCGGCTGTTCGGTCTCACATCGACTGCTAACCTGAGATGGAACAAATAAATTGAGTCAATAGCTTCTTCCACCGCAAGGAAAGTTGGCTCCCTGTGCCGCGCTAGGTAATTTTTCTTGTCGGTGTCGATCATTCAAATCTAAAAATCAACAATTCGCTCTTGCATGGAGTATTGCTGCCATATATGGTCTGGGGCCACTCCTGTTTGTCTCAAGGTTCTTGATAAAATCCAGAGACGGATATGCAATGTAATTGGCCCTGATCTGGCATCTTGTCTGCAGTCGCTCCTTCACAGACGTACTATCGCCTCCCTCTGTCTTTTTTTACAAATACTTTCACGGTAACTGCTCCGATGAGCTGCTTTCGCTGGTTCCCAGACTTCATTAATTTAAGCGTTCAACTAGGCTGGCATCTTGCTCTCACCCTTTCACTTTCGAAACTGTTAAATGTAGCCGTCTTTTCTACTCCAACATGTCTCGCACTTCTCGCCTGTGGAATTCCCTCCACTTTTCCAGTTTCCCTGATAGCTATGATCTCCAACTCTTCACATGGAATGTCAATCGACATCTCTAGTTGCCTTGATCTATCCACTATCCTTCTCTTCATTCTTTCTTCTATCACTCCTATTTGCTCTCGCTCCAACTTTCTGTAACCCTTTGCGTCCTAGTGGCTTCTCTCGCCTTCCTTGGGGTGAAACGCTTAAAAAAATGTTTTCGGTTTCGGTAGTGGAAAGGGACAGAGAGTCATATTTTTTTCTCACATGAATTTCTTTGTCCATAAAGTTTGTGTTCACTTTAAAAAATTATAACTTTATTTGTATTTGCGATAGAAATAATGTTTAAAAAATGTTATAATACAGTGTTTCGACAAAATTGAGCTCCTTGTCACTTTGCTCGGATCAGAAGGGGTGGGCCATTTTACTGGCCTCCACATCCGCCAGATTTGACTCCATTAGATTTTTTTATGGGGACATGTGAAAACCATTGTGTATGCAACCAAACCTAGTTCATTAGAAGATTTAAAAGCTAAAATAACTAATGCGATTTCAGGCATTACTGTAAATCAGTTGGCAAATGTTTTCCGTGAACTGCAAAATCGTATTACCCTTCGTATTGCTAATGATGGAGGACATGTGGAAACTTAAATAAAATTTCAATAAACATTAAAAAATATAGATTTATTTCTTTCTCATCCTTTTTACAAATTATTTCTATCGCAAATACAGATAACGTTATAATTTTTTTAATGTGCACACGAACTTTATGGACACGCTGTATATTGGCTTTAGGCGTGCAGGAATTTGATAGCTCTGGGAGAAAAGTAAATTTATTGCGGTATCTGGAGTGAATTCATGTTCACATTTCTTGCACTATATGTGCGGCCGACTCTCTAATTAGTTCTACATGTAGCGACGTACCTGACTGGGATCAGAGTGAGAGAATTGCTAAAAAGGAAGGTTACAGTTTTTTTTCAGAGATTTAATTAGACAATTTCTGAAGGGATTTAAATTGAAAATATTGTCATTTGTTCATAATCATTCTGTGAATTGTATATATTAGGTTGGTGCAAAAATAATGTCGTTTTTGACGTATTTTTTAACGTCAAAAAACGACATTATTTCTGAACCAACATAAAATTAAAGTTATTTTTATTGTACAGGCTTATATTTTTCTATTGCATAGTATATGAGTACCTTCCTGCTTATGATGATAAACTACATCCGCCTCCTGGGTATGACGATAAACTACATCCAACAGCAAGGCCTCTGATTAGGAGGTTTTGAGGAGCGTAGAACCACCTCTTAATTGCTGATGTTCACCACCTCTTAATTGCCGATGTTCCCACGTCCACTCTGACCAGGGGTGGTAGCACCTGTTAGGGTCCCAGCTATGGACAAATAGTTAACCCCTAACCTTTGGTCAAAAGACTATGAAAGTGTAAAAATATGTTTTAATACTAGAAATATTTTGTAAATATATTACCAACAATACATTTTTGAAAAACAAATATTACCAATGAAGGAAAGTTCTTACCAGAATTATATTTTTGAAGGAAAAAATATTACCAGAAATAGATTTTTGAAGGAAAAAATATTACCAACAATGAAAATTTTGTCGGCATTAAATAACCCATTCAGGTTGATATGCCGTAAACCAAACCAAACCAAACCAAAGTTTACTCTATAAATCTACGGTAATTAAAGACAGTAGCAATGTTGAAGCATATTTAGTGTGTTGAGTCTTAGTAGGACAATACTGAAACACTGTGTGAACCTAATGCCAATTAATCTTCAATAGAAGAAATCTGAAGTAATTCTTAATTACTGAGCTTAATTTAACTTTTCTGATATAACTTCAAACGCGGTGCAAAAGCTGGGAATCGAATTTACTAGTTAGTATTGTGTTGGCTAAAATTTTAGTTCTTTTATTAAGTAGAATATTTACGTAATAAACCGAAGGAGATTTTGGCGAACGCATGGCAGGGAATGCTGGACAATTTCCTCAAGACTTGAAGCAACAGAAAAATGTAGTTGAGGATATCATGGATCGAACTTGTAAGCAACAAAAAGGTTTTACATAAAATGGAAAAAAAGATGAAACTTATGCTTTACATCAGGAAGAGGAAGTTAAAATTTCTGTGACAAATAACGAAGAAGGAGGGGTTGAAAAATGTTGTAGTGTCTCCCCTCTAATGAGTCTATTATGGACTCTACCACTTAATATATAGTAGTAAGAAAAGTAAGCCTCGGCGGGTGGGGAATGGTGATATAGACCGTTCATGGCTGTCAAACTCACCGCCTAGACGGAGAGGAAATCGGACGAAGCTTTGACGAATGGCAAGGTTTCGTCCGCGGAGGTAGACAGGCCCTGAACCAGTTTATACGGGTTCAAAGGGAATATTTTTGGCCGAGCTTACGGGCTCGGAGAACCCACAATAAACCGGCCTTATGCCACATACGACCCATGTGGGGGAGCCGTTAAATATAACGGTGATATAAACCGTTCTTTAGTGTTAAACCTTCTGCCTTGAGCAGAGATGAACCCAAACGAAACTTTGTCCTTCGGCAAAGCCTCGTCTGGGGAGACAGGCACTGAACCCGTTTATACGGGTTCGAAGGGAATATTTTTGGCCGAGCCTACGGACTCGGAGAACCCACGATAAAGTCAGCCTTGTGCCATATATTGCCCACGTGGGGGGGCGTTATATATAACGGTGATATAGAACTTTCTTTACTGTCAAACTCTCTGCCTTGAGCAGAGAGGAACCCAGAGGAAGCTTTGCCGAAGGGCAAAGTTTCGTCCGGGGAGGTAGACAGGACCTGAACCCGTTTATATAGGCTTAAAGGGAATATTTTTGACCCAACCTACGAGCTCGGAGAGCCGACGGTAAACTCAGCCTTGTGCCACATACATTCCTCGTGGCGGGGACTGTTAAATATTAACGGTGATATTGACCGTTCTTTAGTTTCAAACTCTCTCCCTTGAGCAGAGAGGAACCCGGCCGAAAGCCAAAGTTTCATCCAGGGAGGTAGACAGGCCCTGAACCCGTTTATACGGATTCGAAGAGAATATTTTTGGCCGAGCCTACGGGCTCGGAGAACCCACGATAAACTCAGCTTTGTGCCACATACGACCCACGTGCGGGGCCTTAAATATAACGGTGATATAGACTGTTCTACTGAGGCTGTTCGCTGCTCCTTTCGAACTCTGCTTTTGGCAGAGAGGAACCCGAACGAGGCTGTGTCGAAGGGCAGTGTTTCATCCGGGGAGGTAGACAGACTCGAACCCATTTATGCGTGTTCTACGGTGATTTTTTGTCGGCCTTGTGGCACATATATCCCTCGTGGGCGACTGTTAAATATTAAAGTTGATATAGACTGAATGCTGGTCAACCGACACACATTCCCAAGTCGTGTAACACACTTCTGTTGTATTTACTTTTCAATACAGTATTTATTTGCAACCTCTTGTTTTGTTATTTCTTAACCAATTACTTGGTCACCACAGAAAATCTGATACTCACAGGACAATTTGAGGACAAGAGATACAGAAGAAAACAATTCACAATATACATAACGAGAAAATATTGGCTGAATAGGGTTTAGAAATAAAAATGCACTATTTATTCTGTTAGAGCTGCAAGTGGCCGGTAATTTGGGAGAGCCATGATCGATTATGTCCTAAGGAGACACGGCACAAAAGAAAGAAGAATAGCAATAGTTAACCGAAATATCTCGTTAATCAGTACTCAACACCGCCGCTGTGCGCAGTTGGCAAAAACGATATTGATATCAAGAGACACACCTAAACAGTTTGGAAAGATTATTGAAATAAAATAAAGTCCAACCCCCCCCCCAAAAAAAAAAAAAAAAAATCGTAAATATTGGCAGCCGGAGAAGAATAAAGAAATGACACAAAATCCTAAAAGAAAATTAAAAAAAAAAAATGAAAAGAACTTCAGCCAAAATCTGTAGACAATTAGAAAATTATTCACGTCATAAAGTATTGCTGGAAATAACACTGATTTCATTTCAAAGTCTTTAGTTAGAAGCAAGAATAAAAAGTTAAGGCAAATATTTCTTGCAGAGAATCTCTGGAAATAACTGATCGAAAATAAAACAGCAATGTTCATCATGTCTGCTGAGACAACAACTGACAGAGCGATGATGAACATAAATCGAACGATATGATGATGCCGAGAAAGTATAACAACGATAAAAACAAAACAAAACAACGATCACATAAACAGTATTAGAAAAAAATAATGATGCCGATGCTGATAATGGTGTTGTGAAGAATTATGCTACAACAAGAAAAGAAGAATTAAAGATAACTTGGTTTATTTTGGAAACGGTAATTTTGATGATACTGTTAATCAGACCAATCAACATAAAATAGTGTCGTTTTAAGAATAAGTGTAGAAAGAAGAAAACATAAAAGGAACAAATAGCGAAGCCACAGAATATGAAAAGAGAGATAAAGGAAAGAATAGCAGAAAAAAGAGATGAGTTAAGATAAGAAAAAAAAAAGAGAGAAAAAATGAAGAAAATAAAAATATTACAGAAGAATAAAGAAGAAAAAAAAACAATCAAAGAAAAGTAGGAGAAATAAGGAGAGATGAATCGGAGAAATAAAAGGTAGAGGAAAAGAAGGAGTAGGAGGGAAGAGTAATAATATTAAACATAAAAAGAACAAAAACATATGACAAAAAAGAATAGCAAGAAGAATTTCAAAGGCAAAAAAAAAAACTGAAGGAAAAAGGAGAAAAAATAATAAGAAAAGAAATTAAGAAAAAAAAAAAGAAAAAAAAAACGGTGATTTAGAAGAATAAAAAATCTTAAAAAAGTAAAGAAACTTTAAAAAAAGATAAGAAAACTCAAACAAATAAGAAAACGGATTAACCCTTTGATCCCTGCGTTCCTGAATAATTTTAATCCTTCTGCCTGAGCTCCCGAGTCAAAATTCGCAAATAATTGGTATTTAATGTTTCACTGTAGATATAAAAATATTTACAAGTGTTTACCCACCGTTCAACTGGTGGCTGGACATTACGTCATTTTTCTCTACCACAGTTCAAGTAGTGGCTGTGGATGACGTCATTTCCATGGATACCACTCTAAATGATTAATTCTTTAAGCCCTGCTTTCCCGGGCAATTTTAACTCATCTGCTAGATCTCCTGAATCAAAATTCCCAAATAATTGTAATGTTTCACAGTAGATATAAAAATAATTACAAATATTTACCCACAATTCAACCGGTGGCTGGGCATTGAATCATTTTTCTCTACCACTGTTCAACCGGTAGATGGGCATTACGTCATTTTTCTCTACCACCGGTAAAGCGGTTAAGAAGAACAGATGATGAAGAAAAAAAAAAAAGATGAAATTAAGGATCAAATAAGGATTTAGAAGGTGAAAAACTCAAAGGAAGAATAAGGTCATGAAGAAAAAAAAGAAGATTAAAATGAAGAAAAGTTGATGAAGAAGTTAAAAAAAAAAAACCTCAAAGAAACCGCAAAAATAGAAAGGACAGAGAGGAAAAGAAAAGAATATAAAGAGAAAATAGAAGATGGCGGGAGAATCCATAGGAAATGGAAAAAGGATGAAGAAGAATGATAAGGGATAGAAAGAAAAAAGTCCAACAAGAAATAATGAAGAATAAGTGGAAGACAAGAAGAAAAGAATCAGATGTAAAGAAAATCAATTAGAATTATTCAAGAGAAGAATAGAAATAAAGAAGTAAAAGTATTAGGTTGGTGCAAAAATAATGTCGTTTTCTCACATATGTTACTATGTGAGAAAACGACATTATTTTTGCACCAACCCAATAAAAAAAACGAAGATGAAAAAGAAAAAAAGAAGGAAAACAAGATCAAGAAGAAAAAGAAGGCAAAAAAGGATCAATAAGTAAAGGAAATGATGTCGATGATGATGATGCAAAAAGAAAAAACAATAATGAAGAAAAACTGACGAAGCAGAATATCATGAAGGAAAATAA
The DNA here is from genome assembly GCA_963932145.1 of Acanthosepion lycidas. NCBI lineage: Eukaryota > Metazoa > Mollusca > Cephalopoda > Sepiida > Sepiidae > Acanthosepion > Acanthosepion lycidas. Next base: position 35,144,469 of record OZ010576.1, read on the forward strand.
GTTTAGAAAGATCAAGAAAAGAAATAGAGAGAATCTAAGAAGAGAAAGATGCAAGAAATGAGGAAGAAGAAAAGAAAAAGAAGAAAAAAAGTGGGTTGAGAAGAAAAAAAGAATAAGGTGAAAGTGGGGAATAAGATGACATTCAACGCGGAGAAATCAAAGAAGAAATAAATGAACGACAGCAGGAAGAAGGAAAAAGAAGACATGAATCGAAAGAAGAAAAAGAAGAAGAGAAAGAAGAGTAGAAGAAGTAAAAGGTAGGATTCGGACGAAGATAGATAGATCAAGGAGATTTAGATGAAGAAAAAGAAAGAAAGAAAATCAAGAAGAAGAAATGAAAGAAGGAAAATAAGGAAAACAAGATATGACGCGGAAATAGAAGAAGAAGAGGGAGAAGGAAGAGGATGAGTAGAATAATAATAATAATAAGAAGAAGAAAGTAGGAAACGGACGAAGAAAAAGAAAGAAAATCAAGATTAAGAAATCAAAGGACGTAATAAAAATCAAGAAGATGAAGAAGGTCAAGAAGAAGAAGAAGAAGAAGAAATGTAGATGCTAATAATGATTATTCTCAAAATGTTCAGGACGAACCCACTTTTCATTTCACAAGAAACATCTGAATTGAACGTATCTAAAGCAAAATCTCATTCACTGGATTTTCTTTCTTTGTCATCACGATTTTTCGTTTGGGTCGCTAAGTTCTAACCAAAAGAGTTAATTTTATCACAAGACTTTTTTTTTAAAAAAAACATTTTTAAGCCACGTTCTAATAATATTCGGGAAATATTCATCAAGAATAGAACTGAATTCATTTCTCGTGCAAGCGTTTCTTTTTCTACGTGAATTGCTCGGAGAAAATTCTAATCGTAGCATTTGATTTCTGACAAGGGAATATTTCTTTCAAATTTGCTCTCCTATTTTGAATCTGGACTGTACAAATCTTTTCATTGAAATTGTTATGCTATATTCTTATCATAAGTTGTACCTTCTCATCATAGCAAACTGAAACTATTTCTCTTTTTTTGCGAGCGATTTTCATGCAAAAAATCGTTGCGAACAAGAAAGACAGGGCTTTGAACTGTGAATCATTTTCATGGTTTGAATGACACGACACTTGCATTTGGCAATATTTTAGTCATCCTATTCCAAATCATTTAAAATGACATTGAGATTCTTCTCAACATTAGAAGATTTTTTTGCCGAGATGACAAATATTGCATTTTTGAAACGACGTGTTAGCTTCTTATAACTACGTCTATTATTACTGATACTCGAAAGGTCATAATGTTCCAGTCGTATCTACTTGGGAAAAATTGATTTGCTGAAAAAATAAAAATAAAAAAAATTGATGAATAAAAATAGTTGCATGACACGTGACTATGATGGAGGTCGTTTTGATCTGATTTCATTATGGTTTATCCAGATTTGGGGGAATATTTAATGCCGGAACAATTGATACTCACTCCAAATCCTGTCGTACCCTGCACACGAAGGGTCGGAATAAACGCTCCTACTAGAATTCAAATCCATACAAATAATATATCTCAAACATTAAAAACATCAAAAGAAATTAAAATAACCACATTCGTCTAGATGCCGTGGTTGAAGTCAGTGACAATTTTATTGAAGAAATTTAATCTGTAGTATCTCTATCTATAAAAAGCAGGATGTGTGTGTGTGTAACGAATGCACGGCCGCAATTTTCGACGGATTTGTACCAAAATTTACATGCACATGCTCCAAGTTAGTGGAAAGGCCAAGACCAACACGCCGGGCCATTTTGCTAGTTACAAGATAAAAAAACAAAAAACATAAGATATTAAAGCTCATCTCCATTAAAACAAAGCGAACCACACTGAACAAAATTATAAGTCACAACATATTAAAATGCATTTAAACATATGGTACTGTTGAAAATATTTCGTAGTCATGGTGATTTTCCAAGCATAGCTTAGATGTGACACAAAGCCGAAATTAGGGGGCACTCAGTGAGAATCGAACTCACTACTCAGTCGTAATTGTTGTAGCGAAACAAACTTGCTAACCATTACACCACCTCGAGGTGCCCCCCTCTCACGCAGTAAGACATTCATAGAACTGCATTACGAATTTAAAACCTGCGTGTTTACTCTTCCGTGGACATTATCGTTGTGTAGTAAGCTTCTATGTGAACAAAACAGGATGTCATCTTTCACGTTAAACATCTCTTGTAATGTTCATACAACCACTCTGATGATGCATCATGTGAGCCGAAAGCTTCGATAGGTAACCACTATAATAACGAAATATCCAAATAATTGATACTTTTGGACTTTATTTTCTCTTGAAACTAAAGCCATCGTACGATTCTTGCAAAGGCTCATGATCAAGCATGATGATGTATGCTATATTTAACAACTAGCAGCATGGCCCGGCGTTGCCCGTGCTTGATTAAAAAATAATACGACTCATACAGCAATCGCTATCGCTTGACTTAAAATATATTTGCCCTTCCTTGCCTTTCAAAGAGTGTCCTTTTGCCGTGCTGATGTTGCTACATGCCTTACTTCTTGCCTATCTCACACTGCGATTTTTTCTAAGCACTATACTGAACATTAAATCTGTTACGAAAAAAAGAACACAAAACGATCAACTTTAAAACAAGGACTCGTAACTGGAAAAACCGAATGAAAAAGAATGTTAACAGCAAATACTTTTTCACACCTAACCTAGTTCCGCGGAATCAGAATCAACGTTGAGTTTAAGCAAGCGAATGAGCCAATTGGAGTAAAGTGCCATGCAGATTTAAATTTTTCCCACTTGTGACGAATGCAGCTATCGATGTTAAGGGGTCCACCCCTTTTTATACAAGTGGACTCGCCCGGTGTGTACTTGAACTGCTGCCGGTGAATACCCGAGAGTTAGACTGTGACAGTGACAGTGACAGTGAGAGAGTGAGTATGTGAGGTAACCGCTTTGTAGGAGTTACAGTTGCGAGCACGTAGACTCAGAAGGAAGTCCTACTTCGATACTGAATTTCCCAGACTGTATATATATTATTATTGCTACTAACCGCATTTCTGGATCTACTAACCGTATTACCAATTGTATTATTACGTCAATACATTTATTTGCTATAATTCATTCCTGCGTTTGTCATTCGTTTGAGACTGGATTTCATTCCGGAATCCACAACAGTTAACACTCTTGTCAGTCAGCTGTTGGCTCTCACGCTGGCCAATAGAATCTTCCTGCCTATTCGTGGCAGCCAGCTATAGGATCTCACTCTGGCCAGTAGAAAATGGCCACAAACTACATGAAAACTGCCGTAGAAGTATGAAAAAGTCGATTATTTCCACTATTGATGGGAGTTGGGAAATGCAAAGTCGGTCTTGGCCTTCCCGCTAACTTGGAGTATGTGCATTTAAATTTTGGTGCAAATCCGTCGAAAATTCCGGCCGTGCATTCGTTACACACACACACACACACACACACACACACGCACACACACACACACACGTCCTGCCTTTTATAGATAGAGATATATATAACATATATATATATAAATGGAATGCAAGTAGTTTGCTTTTCGAGATATTGAATGATACCAGTCAGTTTTTTTCCCAACGTGAAGTTAGTGTTCAATCCTAAGAGAAGTCAGTTGCCAATCTTTGATCGTCAATTCTTTTAGAGGTGCGCCCCTATATCGTCGTATGAACAGCATAGATATTTATAAATGATCTGAGAATATTTTTAGGCAGACCATTTATGTAAATAACGATTAATAACTACATTCAAGGAACTACCTGTTAGGAAAAACTTTATATATATATATATATATATATATATATATAGAGAGAGAGAGAGAGAGAGAGATTACAGCTTTACTTACAGAGACTTGTACATATACTTTCTACTAATCCGCATTCCTGAACTACTAATCTTCACTTCAAGACTGTATTCTTACGTTTAATGCACTTATTTTTCTATCTCAATTACTGGCGTTGTTTATTTTTTTGTCCAGGATTCCATTCACGGAATCCACAACAGTAATTCACCTCACATCTGTCAGCCAGCTTTAATCTCCAAAAGCTTATATACAATGTTAATCACTATTTACTGTCCTCCTGATTGCTCTTTTCTTTTCCATTCATCATTAATGTTTCTGTTTCTTGTTCGTCCACAACCTGTTAGTGGCTGTATTCCCTTGCTTGGAGTGATACAGATTAAATATATCATATGCCATTCAAGTTACAGTTTCCTGTAGTGAATGATATTTTATTTAATGTGGGGACGTATACGGGGTGAGGTAATTATTGAAGAGTTCTTTCCCACATATCTCACGTAAAAATTAGAGCGGGCCCAATTGGCGAACCTATCGATACGCCGTAAGTTTGCTTATACTTGACGTACTGCGTCATATCGACGATATGTTCATATTAGCTGAAATAAAAAATAAAGTAACCTCTGAGAATAACTCTCTCCTACACTTTACTTACGAAGTCAATCATATGAATAACATCCCTTTGCCCGACATCTTAATCGATGCTAACAGTCATAATATTACCATTTCTCTTTAAAAAAAAAGCACTAGGATAAACTTATGTGAAAATGTTGCTTTATTCTTTTATTGGCAGCGTCACTTCAGGACATATGCGATCACCTTCCCCCCACAACCTCCAGTCGTTTTTAGCTCGAATAAATATTTCCATTTACTACCATCTCGATTCCCTTTTCTGTGATCCATTTATAGATGTGCGCTAGGTAGGTTACTTGATATCTCCCTCTACCCATGTGGATTTAAATATATACTTTCAGTGTCAGATTATGCAAACCCTTTTTTCTCATTCGTCTTCTTTTTGGATGTTCGATGTATTTTTATGGTGTGAGTGATCACGGGCTCTCCTTAAGTTCCCATCCTTTATATCTCTAGGCAATAGTTGTCCGCTTACTATCTCTCCCAATCTCTGTTCAGCCATCTATTTACACAAGTCATTAGTTAGATTATTTTCCCCCTTGCTTCACGCGTGGGCGGTGAGTGTGAAATTCTCTAAGACCTCTTTTGTCATTATGCTTCCCAAAAGTGTCAATTGTCTTTATAAGATTTTCAATCCTAGTATCCGTTTAGCTGTTTTTAAGTGAGCAGATTTAGGAAAGAAAGTCTTTTACATAGAGACACTGAACCTAGTCTATTCAATCGATGACATTTACGCGTAAAATTAGAAATCTGTCAGTTTTGACATACAATTTCACCATCAGCAGGGAATATATTATATTTGATTCCCCGAAAAAATTGTGCCCCTTGTATATCACCTATGCAAAATATAATTACATTTCGGTTAGTACTTGTAATTTAATATGAGGAATATTTCTTAATGATGTTTGGAATCATTTAGAAGATAGCCAACCAAAACCTGCGTTAAAATGGTTTTGTTGCCACATTTCATGTTCATCTGTTGGCAGCATCAACATTTTGTTTACAGCAGATAGTTTTTATACTGATATAAAATACAACATAATTTTCATATAAAAGTTCCAATTGTATTGTTTTAATGCTTAAGATGTTTATAAAATACAGAGGCAAGAATATTTTAGATGAATTTTATTAGGAAATATTAGTAATTAGAGGATACAGACATACTAGAGAGGATAAGCGAAAAAGAATAGGATGAGAAAACGAAAGAGGTGTTGTATTAGCTTCATCTTGAAATTGCATTGTGGACACCAAATGTTTGACTAAAAGCAGTGTCAACAATATTTTGTAAACATACATATGACGGGTGTAAGAAAATGGAATTTTTGTTTTAAATAGCAGAATATAAAGAGAGAGAAAACTAAACGACTCAAAAGAAAAGGATACTACAGTTTAGGAATTATTTGGTTGATACACATATGTGTACGCGTGAAATTTCACCAAGAGTAAACATCCACGGGAACAAGCTCCCAGTGGCGTTGTCACTCCGGCAAAGTGGGAGGTAAAAGGGGAAAGAGGATAAAGACAGGAGGCGCCTCGTTTTTGTTGGTGCTTGACAGCGCCATCTAATGAATTCATAGCAAGCTATGTGGGGATAACCCAGAGAGCAAAACGGAGAAAATGGAGAAAGGGAAAAATTACAAAGAGAAGGATAGAGATAGAAATAGCAAAAATAGATAAAGAGAAAGAGATTGGGGTGGGGAGAAAAGTTGAATAAAGTTTGTAGCCTTCCCTAATGCTTCCTTTCTAGACAGAAACAGTAAAAAAAAAACACACACACTAAAGAGAAAATGTTTTTATTTCCGTGTTATCTCCCTTTGTACATGGCGCTTGTAAAAGCAAATGGAGAAGAAGAAAGGTAGACAGTGTTCCAAAACAGGAGTCATAAAAAAATAAAACTTCTTATTTCTTGTTAAAGACATAAAAGTAATCAACAGTATGATTTAACCAATTAGAATACATCGGTTCTTGTCTCTCTATCTGAACAAAAATAAATAATAGAAAAGAAAAACATTGTATGGGGAAATAACACAGCGTTTTGATGAAAATCATACAGAAATAATGATAATTGTTAATGAAGTTACCCTTTGCTAGGGTTAGTTTATTTCCTATATGTACGTTGATACGTATATGCATATATCTGTCAATATTTTGTGCATTTCACACATCAACATATTTTTCAAGCATTTCACCCTAAGTATAGGGGGAATATCACTAGTACGCAAGGCATTACAGAGAGCGAAATTAAGAGAAATGTTATGGGATCTTACCCATAATAATAATAATAATAATAATAATAATAATAATAATAATGGACTATTCCATACTTAATAAATACAGCGGCTCAGGTGTAGGCAAGGAGTCAGTCAGTCAGTCAGGAGTTCATTTCCGAACCGACTATTCGGTTGAACTCTCTGCCTTCGGGTGGGGAGGAACCCGAAGGGCGGAGTCTCATTCGGGGAGGTAAACCGGCCCTGAACCCGTTTATACGGGTTCAATAGGCATATTTTTGGGCCGAGTCCACGGGCTCGGAAAACCCACAATAAATAACCGACCTTGTGTCACATGTTGCCCCAGTGGGGGGGAGACTGAATATCGTCAGTCAGTCAGTAGTTCACTTCTGAACCGACTGTTCGGTTGAACTCCCTGCCTTCGGGCGGGAAGAACCCGAACGAGGCTACGCCGAGGGGCGGAGTCTCTTTTGGGGAGGTAAACCGGCCTTGAACCCGTTTATACGTATTCAATAGGCATATTTTGAACCGAGGCAACGGGCTCGGAGAACCCACAATAAATAACCGACC
>OZ010576.1:35156722-35162799 GCA_963932145.1 Acanthosepion lycidas
CAGTCATTGTTTGAAGAAATGCGCGCCTGAGCTAGCACCCGCCCTCTCTAAACTGTATAATTACGACCTCAAGGAATCCTGTTTTCCTGACTGCTGGAAGTCTTCATCTATTGTTCCTGTCTTTAAGAACTCTGGAGATCCCCTGACCCCTCTTATTACCGTCCTATTAGTCTCGTACCTCTCTTCGGCCAAGTCTTCGAAGCCCTAATCAACGCAGAAGTGGTTAACCACCATACCGCACACGACCTTCTCTCAGACAAGCAATATGGTTTCAGCTACGCCTGTTCTACAGCTGACGTGCTTACGGCCATCACTGAAACCGTCTACCAAGCACTTCAAAATAATGGTGAGTTTCGTGCCTTGGCCCTAAACATCTCCAAAGCGTTTGATAGGGTTTGGCATGCCAGCCTTCTTCGCAAGCTCCAGGGTTACGGTATTACAGGTCGACTGTTTGATCTAATACAATCATTCCTGTCAAACCGAGAATTGAAGGTCGTTCTCAACGGTTTCTCCTCCAGTTCCTATCCCACGAACGCAGGTGTTCCCCAAGGCTCCATCCTTGGCCCCACACTTTTCCTTATTTTCATCAACGACCTTCCTGACGCCATAGGTTTCCAAGTTGGCATGTACGCGGACGACGCTACAATTTACTCCTGCCTCAAAAATAAATCTAGTGTCGCTGTCAAAACTTACCTGGCTGTCCGTCTTGAAATGGACCTCCAATCGGTTGTTAACTGGGGCAACAATTGGATGGTCAAATTTAACGCCTCAAAGACTAAACTACTCTACATTAACCACCATAGAGATCGTTACCTTCCCCCATTAGAATGTCTGATAGTGAACTTCTTGAGAGCAACTCCCTGCATCTGCTCGGTCTCACGTTGACTGCTGACCTACATTGAGTCAATTGCATCGTCCACTGCGTGGAAAGTTGGCTCTCTGTGCCGCGCCAGGAAAATTTTTCTCCCCTCAATCGATACTTCAAATATACAAAACGACCATTCGCCCTTGCATGGAGTATTGCTGCCATATATGGCCTGGGGCACCTTCTGTTTACCTCGGAGTTCTTGACAAGATCCAGAGACGGATATGTAATGTGATCTGGCGTCTCGCCTGCAACCACTACAGACGCGTCGTCGCCTCTCTTTGTCTCTTCTACAAATACTTTCATGGTAATTGCTCCGCTGAGCTGCTTTCACTGGTTCCCAGTCTCCATGAATTCAAGCGCCCTACGAGGCTGGCATCCCGCTCTCACCCTTACACTGTATAAACTACTAAATGTAGCCGTCTCTTCTACTCCAATAGCTTCATACCTCGCACCTCTCGCCTGTGGAACACCCTTCCCAATTACTGTTTCCCTGATAGCTAAAATCTCCAACTATTCAAATTTAATGTCAATCGACATCTCCAGTTACCTTGATCTACACACTATCCTTCCCTTCATCCTTTCTTCTATCACTCCTATCTGCTCTTGCTCCAAATCTTCTGCACCCCCCCTGCATCGTATACTTAGTTCATGTCACGTTAACTGTATAAGACTTACAGCAAAAGAATTCGTGGATTTACAACATTACAAAATTCATACAAAAAAATTCTCACTTTAAATATTTGAAATCGAGCGTTGCGACTTGCACATTCCAATATCATATAACCGTTCATAATTAACACATTCTTGAAAAAAGACACCTTTCGGTTTACAATACATTTATTTTGTCTTCGAGTTTTATTCCTAAGTAAAAAAAAAAAAATTACAGCCTGACGATGAGAACATGAAGTTTTTGAAAGTGCTTGCAGCTCTAAGAATACACCAGATCCATCTGCCAAAAAATTTGTACACAAGGATTGCGACATTCCGTGGATTGTTAGTAAGTTAATCCTTATATAAAGTTTGTTAGGGAAGAGAATTCACCAATAATTACATTAATATTACAAACTGATTCATTGTATGATTATCTCTTTATATATATATATATATATATATATATATATATATATATATATATATATATATATATATATATAGATAGATAGATAGATAGATAGATAGATAGATATAGACATAAGCACACTGGGATAGATAAAGAGACTGGTAGATATTAAGAAACTGAAATAGTCATGAGACACACGCACATACACACACATACACACAACACATATATATATATATATATATATATATATATATATATATATATATATATGAACAGACTGTCTTAACTGTTTATATGTCTTAACAGACTCTGTATATATATATATAAATCGATAGGAAAATAAAGTAACAGATATATACGTAGAAATGATAGCACGAGAAATATTGATATGAACGATATCATATAATATACGATGAATATCATATAATGAACGATATATATATATATATATATATATATATATATATATATACATTAGATAATTATATATGTACATAATTATCTATATATATATATATATATATATATATAGATAGATAATTATGTATATATATAATTATCTAATGTATATATATATATATATATATATATATATATATATATATATAGAGAGAGAGAGAGAGAGAGAGAAAGATCCATAAGAAAATTGAGAAACACATATATAGAAATGATAGAATAAAAATATTGATATGAACAATATTATATAATCTTTCTCTCTCTTTATATATATATATATATATATATATATATATATATATATATATATATATATATATAGATAGAGAGATAGATAGATAGATAGATAGATAGATAGATAGATAGATAGATAGATAGATATTTCACCGAGTAATAAAAAGTGAGTAAAAGTTTTTCTCAAAAAATAAGCAATAAAATCTGAAGCCAAGAAAGAAAAGGTTTTTATTGGGAAACTATTTGCAGTTCAAGACATGTTTTCTGTCAGTTCCACCCTGGTGGCCCTCACTGGAAGCCTGCACGCCGATGTCCAGCCGAGGATGGTTTGATGTTTTCACTGTTTGAATAGCAACCATGGGTGTATTAAGTGAGTAACGCTCGACTGAAAACTGCTGTGTAACACTATAAGTACGGAATGGATATAAATCTATTAAATGTATTCAGTAAATGTATAACTGTGCACGCATATATATATATATATATATATATATATATATATATATATATATATATATGTATGTATGTATGTATGTATGCATGGGTAATATACAGAAGAGATTAGAATCTAGAATTGTGCATAAAAGTTGTATAAGTCTGTACCGTTCCAATGACGTATGTTCCATGGGTGATTCTTCCGAGAGTCATAATCACGATCATTTTACAAAAGGTCATATAGCATCAAAATCCCATGAGTTGACCTGCATAGAAATATTATATTCAAAACATGCACTCGTAAATAATACTCTGTTTATTTTATTATGTATACATCAGGATCTTTTGCAAAAAAAAAAAAACGCACCTATGCATATATAATAATGTTTGTATCTGAGTAAATAAATTTTTCTTTCTCTGCCGTAGCATGAAGGCTGATTTAAATTCTAGATCTTGCTTTCGTGATGTTAATGATGATGATGATGATGATTATGCTGCTGCTGCTGATTATGTTTCTGTCTAGATTTCTAATATGAGGCATTTAATTGTTTACACGATTTACATTGATCAGACTCTTGTCCTCATCTTTATCTCATATTTACGACGTTTCTGCCATTGAGAGGCTCCGGTATTCCTCAGGTGATATACGTTGAAGTTTCGAACGGAAACCTTTTATTTTGAACAGCGTATAGATTGTTCTAGTTCCACGTGCCGAACCTTTTATAGATATCCCAGTTTCAGATACTTCCCTTTACAAACTCAACTCTCCAAGTTTTGTTCTTCTCTGCTGTGTCCTGCCATTGAACTCACAACTCTGGGTCAAGTCACTGAATTACTTCAACCAACTTTTATCCACTGAGCCATGTGATTTGTTCTTTACGGCTTATCAACCTTCTGCAGTGTATTTAAAGCCAGAAAATATTTGTAAATTGTAAGAATATTTTAGGAGATTATAATAATTTACTGATAAAATTCCTACTAATTAGCCCATAACTGCGGACACAACGGGTGGATTCATACGCTTCCCAATATCATTTGCACATAAGTGAATATAACAAAGCCGAATATGTAGAATATTAGAGAAAGTTCCACTAATGTTATCAGTAGTTATTTTTAGCTTAAAAATACAGACAGAACATTCTGTAACGGATATTTGTGCAAGAAGGTTTTCATTATGACAAGAGTTAAGGATTTACGAATTCGCAAAAGCAACTGACTGAAAAGTAGGTAAAAGTTACAGGAAACTCTCATACAATCTGAATAATCCATTTATTGCCATTAGTTCATTCATTGTAAGGTATAAAAAACTCAAAACTGTTCAAAACCGAAGAAGAATAGGTGCTCCAAGAAAGATTTCTTCAAGATCATATATATATATATGTGTCAAATTAAATGGTTACTCGTCAAGAGTTGCGGTATGATTTACTTTCATCACGAATCCGTGCCACTAAACGGACAATAAGCAATTAAATTCATAGGAACAATCTATGGAAAACACACAGAGATGCCAGGTTGAAATTCGCTCGTGAACATAAGGATAAGGAGAAATCGTATTGGGAGAGAGTATTACAGACAAAACCAAAATTAGTCTGTTAGGACGTAATTCTAAAAATCACGACTGGGAGAAAGATGGCGATGCCTTCAATCAAAAGAACTATTTTAGAAGCGAATTTAATGATTTCGGTTGAAAATCTTGAAGTTCCACCAGATTGGATCTTCCAACAAAATAATGATTCTAATCACACTGGAACATTTACGAAGAAATGGCATGCTGAAAATAATGTAAATATCCTGGAATGGCCTAGTCAGTCCCCAGATTTAAACGCAATCGAGAAACTATGGCGTTACTTGAAAATCCAAATGCAATCGAGAGCTCACACAAACATCACGGATATGAAGACCATATGCGAAGAAGGATGGAACAAAATTCTAACCAAAATTTTCATAGTAATTGAGAACTACAAGAAGAGGATGGTTGCTGTAGAAATGAATAATCGCTATTCTACAAAGTATTAAATGAAGATTATGTATGATTTTTCTATTGCACGAATACTTTTTTATCCATTAAAATGAATAAGTGGGAATATATATATATATATATATATATATATATATATATATATATATATATATATATTAAATCAAACTTTTTTTTTGTGTTTTCTATGCATATTTAGTTATTACGCATCTGTGTACGGTTAATTATATGAAAAGTATGTTTTTCCATTAGTTGTAAATACAATGAAATAAATTTTTTTATGTGCACTGATATTTGTTTTCCCCCCCACTACACACACACACACACACACACATATATATATATATATATATATATATATATATATATATATGCCTGATGCATGTGTGAGCGCGTGAATATTGTAATTTCAATATATTGTTATATCTATCTATCTATCTATCTATCTATCTATCTATATATATATATATATATATATATATATATATATATATATATATATATATATATATATATATAAACCGTTGGGTCAAATCTTTTGATAAGAAAGTATAAGAAGAATAATTTATAATTTATTGAAAAAATGCTTTGTCTTCATTAACTACTAGGCTTAGAACCGTATCACGTTGAAACACCAGTTCCCGTACGATCACCAAAATTAAGTAGGAAGTCAATAATACTAGTGAGATAAACGCACGACGACCATTGAACATATGCGTGTTGGCTTCGTTAAATGCACAAGCAATGAAAAAAAAAATTGTGCGTGTCTATATAATAAAAGCTTACAGTAGCCAACTTACCAGTTTATTGGTTACCAAATGTTCAGACAAAAACGATGGACATGATTTCAGGAGGTTTTAATGCCGAATGGAGTTGTTTTCTGTTTAATGACGAGTAAGGAAAACGATTTCTTTTTGAGGCAAACGTAAAAAGAAAAAAAAGATTGCGAATAAGCAACCAGACAAAAACCTCTTGCAATAACAATCACATTTCGCTCCCTCCCTAAAAGATCTTTTTATCTTTATCTCTCTCACTTCCCTATC
>OZ010576.1:35162999-35167999 GCA_963932145.1 Acanthosepion lycidas
GTCAGTAATGTGGTCGATCCTGACCTGGCATCTTGACATCTATCCTTCGTCCTAGGTCTGACGATTAACTTTATCCTGCAGCAAGTCTTCTGATCGGAAGATTTTCGGTTTTGAGGAGATCCATATCTTAACTGCTGTTGTTCCCAAGTCAATCCAGGTTGTAGCATTTATTAGGGTCTAAGTTATGGGCAAATAGTGAACCCCAAAACAAAAATCAGCAGTACATTTTTATAATAAAATGGCTAACAATACAATATTTTGACAAAATGACAAATCATGCTACATCAAAAATATATAAAATACATTTTTTAATATATATATATATATATATATATATATATATATATATATGGGGAGAGAGAGTGAGAAAGAAATAAATAAAAGCAAATCATTTATATAAATTAAAATAAAGAATGGTATAGGGACATAGAATATCACGCGTGAAGTCTCAAACTTCACGGTCTCCCTCAGCTCACAAAACAGGTATCCCGATGCGCCCCATCATGTCAGGAATAGACAGCGCCCCCAAAACTAAAGAAAGCCCTAACAAAAATTCTAAACCAAAACTGGAAAAACCGAATGTAAAAAGAATGTTAACAACAAATACTTTTTCACACCCAACCCAGTTCTGCGGAATCAGAATCAACGTTGAGTTTAAGCAAGCGAATGAGCCAATTGTAGTAAAGTGTCATGCAGATTTAAATTTTTCCAATTGTGACGAATAAAGCTATCGATTTTCTTTGCATGCTAGCATGCTAGTTAACATTAGTGTCAGTCAGCTGTTAGCTCTCACGTTGAATATCCCTGCCTATTCGTGGCAGCCAACTATAGGCTCTCACTCTGGTCAGAAGAAAATGACCTCAAACTAGATGGAAACTGCCGTAGAAGCATGAAAAAATCGATTATTTCCACTATCGATGGGAGTTGGGAAATGCAAAGTCTGTCTTGGCCTTTCCACTACCTTGGAATCTAGCACGGGCAACGCAGGGCCATGCTGCTAGTTCTACTTAAGAGCACTCAGAATTTACAGTCCTCAGTATTTACAGGAAGAGGAGAAATACATTTCAAGCACTTTCAAGTTTCTTCAGAACGCTAATTATTTTATACTCATGCAAAACAAAAGGCTCATAAAATATTCTAAAATCGAAAAAACTGACCCTTCTATTAAACCAAAAAATGTATTGTCCTACCAACTAACTCTATCACATCTACAATTAGAAATAATCCTTCTAAACACATAAAAATTGTGGCTACGACCGCTAAAATAATAAAAACCTACTCAATGCTAAACAAAAGAAAAAGCTAAAAACTGAAGGGGGAGGTTACTCCATCGCCCGTAACAATTGTCACAAAAAATACATAGGAGAAACCTCAAGGAATCTAAATAAAAGATTATATGAACACAAAAGGGACATTTTACAAAATAATGTGTCAGATTTGTTGTTTTCCCACCATAATGAAAGTGACCACAACTTTGACATAAAAAATGCTACTCTGATTAAAAGAGAAAAAATAATTTACTACAACGAAAATCTCTAGAGAGTGACATGATCGAAAGGCCATCTACACTAAATTTCTACCCGGGCTCTTACAACAATTTCACCATTTCTGGCCGAAATTATATTATCACAGCGTGGGATATCTAATATCTAATGACAGAGGAAGAAATGAAAACAAATCATTTCAAATAAATGGAAATAAATCATGGTATAGACACCGAGAAGATCACCCGAGAAGACTCAAACTTCACGGTCTCCCTATTCCCACAAAACAGCTATCCCAATCCGCCCCATTATCTCAGGTATAGACAGCGCCCCCACAAACCAAGCAAAGCTTAAAAACGTGCCCAGAGATACCGTAGCTGGTCAGCCTGTGCAGAAAACCTGAATGCAAGATCCTGCCAAAGGCTTTTGTGATGTCCAATGTTACACCGCCGGCTTCACCGCTTTTATCTAAATCCCGATAGACTTTTTCTGTAATTATCGGTTATACATCAGCAGTTGATCTGGAGAAATGAAAACCGTATTCCTTGTCTGAGAAAAGGCCCTGCGATGAGATAGAATGAACCATTTCAACATTGATTAGGTCATCTAGAAGTTTCCCAGACAAAAGAAGATATTTATACACCGGTCGATTGAAGGGTCAGACGCTTCATGAAAATTCTTAAAAACGGGAAAAAACAGACTATGACTTCCAGCAAGCAGAAAAGTGGGAGGCAGCGTGATATTTTTTTATACAGTTTAGAGAGAACAAGAGCTAGTTCAGGAGCACGTCTCTTAATGACTATTAGAGGGATGATATCGGATTCACATGGTTTCTGGGAATCCAGGTTAGAGATGATAGCCGAACGTGTTACATGCATATCACTCATCAGAGGATCAATTCTAAGTGGGAAGTTAGGCAGGGATACTCTAGATGTGTCAAGAAAAGTGCCTGGGGACAATTTACGGGCAAAACATTTAGCCTTATCAGAGGATGATGATGATACCTCAAATCGAATGAAAAGCTAATGGTTCCTGCTTGCTATGGCGGCCGTGAATGCTGGTGCGAACGATTGGGACAATTGTGGTTTCAGCTGGTATTTCCGAGAAGAGATGGAAGCGCCCATGCCTTCTTTGACCCAAGAAGAAACCTCAATTGGGAGGTTGCAGATATCAGAACAAGGGACGTCACGAAGAAAATTCCGGAAAATTCCAGTCAGCATGGTGGTACCGGAAGATGTCTTATGGATACGGGGTTCCTGTTTAATGGATTCTTGGAAGGAGATATCAATAGTTACGACAGAGAGGACTGAGTTATCTAGGGGCCAGTATTGTGAAGCTTGGAAAGGGAGGGAGAGGATGTAAGAAATAGAACCATAGAGAAGCATGTTACTCGGGTTTTTTTTAGAGAAACACGGGGAAGCCCAGGATAATGCTGAGGGATTTTCAAGTTTTTATGAATGGCTCAAATCTTCAATCCCTGTTTAATATTCAGTCAGACTAATATAATTTCAGATAATATCTAAAAGGCGTTGGTGAATTTTTGCAGCTGTATTTGGATATACACTGAACTGTAGGTCTTTACACAAGATTCGAATGGGTATATACGTGTTTGACAGAGAGGTTGACAGACAGATATGTAGACGGATATCGATAAACAGAAGGAGAATTAGACAAATAAAAGAAGTTATTAGATCATTGATAGATCATTCACATATAATGATATTGTCGGTTATCAAGACGGAAACATATGAAGTGAGCCAGAGAGTCTGAAGTGAAACAGGTCGACAAATGAAGGACCCGTGTTCAGCTTTTTTCACCAATAAATGGAAGTCTTGGCATAAGATATAAGTAAAAAGTTTTTCTCACTAATTCTCTGTCTTCGGACAGAGGGCGCCTCAGTTGTGGCTCTGTCCGCGAACAGATGCCCCCGAGGTTGCAACCCCCATTGCACTAAAGAGGTATGCTTACCGATGCCATCACAACCAACGGTTGCGGGTGGGGGCGGTGGTGTTTAATTTTTGTCCTTGGCCCGGGTCTCCGCCCTCGTGTTCCCCACGATTAACCTGACTTTGTGTCACACCCCGTCTCAGGGGGGAGGCTAGGGTAAATAGCACTAATAAATAGGAGGCAAACATACTAACAGCATGCAATGCGCACTTACAAACACTCATACGCACACACACACATACACACACACACACACACATATATATATATATATATATAAATGTAATTCAATAAATACAGAAAAGTTTAGTCATTTATCTGATTAAACTACGGTAGAGTTTCACGACGGAACGCTCATCAGAGTCAGATGTTTGATGGCTTCTCACACTTCTGAGACTGTATTCATTAAATGCTTAATTTAGTCAATGTATTATGTAAAATATTATGCGATCTGATACCAAATTGAGTTAAATTTTCATTCATCCGTATTTACACTGAAATCCCTGGAGATATACCGCTTGACAATAAAATTTATTATTATTATTATTATTGTTATTTATTATTATTATTATTGTTATTATTATTATTATTATTATTATTATTATTATTTATTTATTTATTTATTAGTAGTAGTATTCAACGCTATTCTTGCACTGTTGGGGCATGTAAGAAACGTAATTATATTAGGTTGGTGCAAAAATAATGTCGTGTTCTCATATATGTTACTCTGAGAGAAAACAACATTATTTTTGCACCAACCTAATATATATATATATATATATATATATATATATATATATATATATATATATATACACACATTTTTTGTTTTTCTATAATAAATAATATTAAGCTCTACTCTGTATTGAGCTCGTTTTTCAATGCTACGAACAGAGAAATTATAATCCATTTGTTCTCATCTTAAACGTGTATATATATATATATATATATTAACTTTTTTTGTTTTAATCTATAATAAATAATATAAAGCACTACTCTGTATTATAACGGTGGAATTATACTGCATTTGTTCTTATCTTAAACCTGTATATATATATATATATATATATATATATATATATATATATATAGAGAGAGAGAGAGAGAGAGAGAGAGAGAGTAAGAGAGAGAGAGAGACGTAAATATGTGTTACGCTTTGGTCATTTCGATCGAACACTATAGATAAAAAGGTAATTCCAAAATAGTAGCCGTCGCCGCTATTAACGCACCTCTCTTCAGTTACAATACGTTAGAATTTCTTACGTACGCGTAGCATCTTCTACTAATGCCAAATCGGTCGCGTTTCGATTCCAGCTTGAATCAAGCGGATGTCTTGCCACGCTGATGAGCTGCGAAACTGGCATGTATCTTGATGACTATATATATATATATATATATATATATATATATAAATGTCTGTGCGTGTGTATGTATGTGTATTGCAATGGTATCAAATAAAATTAAATGTTTATTTATCTGTTTCGCAGAGATGTATACGCTCGTCACTAGGCTTGACAGTAAAATTAAATAATTAAATTTATTTACATAATCTTTATCTTTCAGAGAACA
>OZ010576.1:35172999-35332999 GCA_963932145.1 Acanthosepion lycidas
AGTGGAGGCTTGTATTTGTACTAAGTCAGTCCTAAAATAGGTTTGACGTATAAAACGTTAGGAACCTGATATAATAGGTAATGACACAGTAATCTAGTTGTGGTGGCTGATACTTTAATATCCGTCTAACGGTCGTCCGACATCGACTGACTGGCCAACTCACTGCCGACTGGCTCGTTACTCTTACTACTCCTACTTATTATAGGTGGGAGAGTCTATTAACTATAGAATAGGTGTGTTCCCAATATAGATAGTTAAAAATAAATATTGACAGATTTTATCACTGTGATATTTCTGTATCATATCAAGTATTAAGAATATAGTAATTAGGCTTCACAAACTGGAGGAAAGTGTTATCAATGATAATTTTCTGACTTCGAATCCGCGGTTATCTCCCTTTAATTTTTTTCTCTTGTTATTTTTTTATATTTTTAAATATACTTTTAACACAAACTTTGGTAAGTCACAATCAATTTTTCATTCCGAAAATGCGACCCAGAGGAAAAAGATTGGAAACCCGTCAAGCTGGTATCATTTCTGTAATTCCGTCTTTATTACAGTAGAGATATACGTATATATCGCTGATAAAATGACGGATATGAAAAACAGGGACAAATTATGTAAGAGGGTATATATAAAAACCAGTTGGATATTTTAGATTTATATTCCGTGGCCAAGGTTTCTTTCAATAAGTATCAGCAAAACAACTGAAAGATAGGAGAAAAAAAAAAACGCTGGTATAGCAACATTACTACAAAAATGTTCAATTGAAAAATTCTGAAAATTTATCTTTTAATAAAATCGTAAATATATGGGAATAAAATAAAAATCAGCGAATTATTAATAAGAATATTATATAGGAGACAATTAAAATAAATTGAAAATATAGATGTATGATATTCCGAAAAATAAAGTAGAGTAATGGTAAATAAAAATAAGTTGCATATATATATAGAAATAACACCGAATATATATAATTCAAATGATAATTTATTATAAAATTGTTTAGGTGTTAAGAAATATATATATATATATATATATATATATATATATATATATATATATATGTATATATATGTATATATATACATATATATATATATATATATATGTATATATATATATATATATGTATATATATGTATATATATATATATATATATGTATATATATATATATATATATATATATATATATATATAAATTTTATGTATATATAAAATATATTGAGTCTAGTTGCTAATAAAATAATCCTTGAGGTTCAATAACAGAGCTATAATGTATATTAATAAAAAAATACATTTTTTCCTCACCGGTAGCACAACTATGATTTTTATGCACAATGCAATCGTCAATAAGCACCTGACAACTGCGTTGTGCATGAAACTCAGCATTTTGCTTCCGGTGATGAAACAATGGATATTTAATATATATATATATATATATATATATTGTGCGCCTGATATATATTTATAGATCCTTGATAAAATCCAAATAAGAATGTGCAATTTCAGCGGTCCTGACATGGCATCTCGGCTTCTGAATATTTTTTTACCGTCGTAGTGTAGCTTCTCTGCTCCTTTTCCATACATCCTTTCATGTTAATTGTTCTGATGAAATTTCCTCTATGTTAAGTGCAATATTAGTTTTTCTAAATGTTTTTATTATTTTACTGTTGAATTGGCCAGATGTACCCGTAAGTTCTGGGCTAACAGTTACTTTTCTTGCGCGTCTTGCTTATAAAACATTCTTCCAGTCTCTCTTACTTTCCAGTCAACTTTCATCTTCAAATCCGTCTTCTTAATTTCCGTTCTTTTATCGTTCTTACTCTTTTTTTAATATTCTTTTACACCCAGTAACCCACCCCTGCGTGTTAGTGGATTTGTTGCTTTGCTTGGAAAGTAATGATTAAAAATATATTAATCATTTCATCACAAACAATGCGCTAATACCACGAAGTTCTCTAGCGGTTACTGGAAGTAAAAAAATATGCGAAATCTTTAGTGAGATTATAAAGAAAAAAAATATAAAAGGGAGTTAAGAAACCAGAAGAGATTTACACAAGCAAGAATTGCGAGAAAAGAAACTATTAGAATAGAAGTTACGGTTACATTTAGCAACTTTGAGTTTAAAAGGATAAGACCGATTTGCTAATCTATTAGTACGCTTAAATTCATGCAGTAGAGCTACGAAAGCGAGAGCTCATAAAAACAATTGCCATGAAAAATATTAACAGAAGAGATAAAAAGAAGCCCCCATCACGACGCTGTGAAAATGAATGAAGACGAGATGCCAGGTGAGGATAGATAACATTGCAGAAACATTTTTGGATGTTAAACGTCTTTGGATGTTTAATATCGTATATCAGATGCAAACGTAAAATGCATCATAAAATTTGTTTTGATAAAGAAAATATCTCTTTTTGTATGGTAAATTCCTTCGGCATGTGAGTGATCATGGCTCTTCACAACTTCCACTCTTTTGATGCTCAGTTTAATTTTTGACCATTGACCAACCTTCAATAACGGTGTTCCGTCATCTGTTCGCACAACCTTGGCTTATTTACATTACACGGACTGTTATCTGCATCTTTATTGCCATATTCACAACGTTTTGGTCGTTGTGCGCCCCGGCCTTCTTCAGGTGATTGAAATTTCGTCTACCGGAGTAGATTGTTCTAGTTCCACGTGCCATACCTCTTCCGGATGTCTCAGTTATTTCCCTTTAACTCAACTCTCCTAGTTTTGGTTCAACACTGCTATAGGCTGGTATTGAACTCATAGCTCTTCGGATATAGTCACTGGATGTAAACAACGTCTTTATCCACAGAGAACACGTGGCCCTGTGGACGAAATAAAGGGTTCAGTTTCAAATCCAATTACCTGATGAAGGCCGGAGCGTACAACGGCCGAAACGTTGTGAATATGCCAATGAAGATGAGGATAAAAGTCCGAGTAATGCAAATAATGCAAGTAATCATAATATCTCTTTTCAGAGATATAAACTGATATCACACAAACTTGTAATGCAGATTACTCGTTATTCCACATTTGCTTCTCATACTTTCAATAAGTCCTGTTCTATAAGTCCTTCTTCATACCGAGCCTATCGATTCCATCTGTCTTTTTTGGTTATCAATTCTTGTCTTCTTCTTGTTTATAGTTTCCTCAAGACTTCCTCGTTACTCACAGATTTTGTTCAAGAGTGATCTTGAAGAACAAATTCATTGAACTTTACGACTTGAAAAAATATCGATTTTTTTTTTGTTGAGAATTCTGGAGGCACTTTATGATATGTCCCGGAAAGGGATATATTTGAACGAAGTAGCTAAGTGGTTTGGGCTACTATAACCAAGTACAATACGGTAGCAGTAATCGACTGGTACGCGTCGTAGTCGCAGGTAAGAAGTGTAGATCAATTGCGTAGTTCAATGGGCGTCGTTATAGACTTAGCTCTCAGACTAAGGCTCTGTTCTGACTTTCGTTCCTACACGTCCGTCGGTGTTTATGACGGACACCAGCCAATCATATTCCAGTGAGGGGGAACAAAAGTGTACGCATGTTCCATTATATCACTTTACAATTGAGGAAACTAATATTTCAGTAGAGTTAGATAGTTTCACCTATCACCCACTTCACACTTCTCCCCGTTTTTTTTTGTGCAGGAGATGAGGTTTATCTCTAGTTTCCTGTTTAGAATCCGGTTTCCGGTTTCTTCGAAAGCCTACTACAACTCTATACCTCTTAGATTTCCGCCTGAACTCTGAAATTTTATTAATTAATTATTCTTTATTTTATTTTATATTTTTCTCCTCAACAGGGATGTTTGAATGTCGTCTGGTTCAAACTCCTCTTCGGTTTTTTAAACAGGATTAGAAGTTTATCCCTTGATCTCTGTCCCGTTTCTAGTTTCTTATGAATTCCTTTCCTTCTTTTTACGCCTAGCAGCCACCCACTTAGCCCAGGGAAGCACAACCTCTTCAAGGCACTTGATGTAGCCCTCCATGTTAAGTCCTGTGGGAAGATGAATGGAGGCATCACTAGTAATCACTCCAAACACCATCATGATAACCATTAGACTCATCCAACTCTTTCCGAATCCTCTGCACTTTCCTATGATTGTCACCCAAACACTCTGAAATGTTAGTATTGGAGCTTCCTGAACGAATAACAAACAAAAGTGGGTGGCTGCTGGAATACCCTGTATTTGGCAAAGGAATTTTGCACCATGCCACACAAGCTGGAGAACCGAGACATTACACTCAGACAATTCCTGAGATCACATCACCCCTTATATCTGGCTACATCAATCCCCAGTCTGGAGCCACCTTGATTATTATGTGTGGGGCTTAGTTGAGCGAAAGACTAACAAAACTCTTTGTAAGACCAAAGATGAACTGAAGGCAAGGGTTATGGCAGCATTCAACAACTTAAGCAAGGAGACCGTCCAGAATCAATGCAGGAGATTCGGAAGTCGTCTGGTGGCCGTGTTTGAAGCCAATGACCATTTTTTTTAATACAAATTAATTCTTTAGTATTTTAAGATGTGTTTTGGTGTAATTTTGGTAAATATACTTGTTAAGATGATATGTCAATGTTGTTTTTCAATTTGCGTAATTTAGACGATAATTTATGCATCGTACACTGCATATATATATATATATATATATATATATATATATATATATATATATATATATATATATATATATATATATATATAATGTAATTGTGCATTTGGACAGCCATCCCTCTTTTATACAAGTTTTGTTAAAAACGACTGACAAGATACGAGGTTTTCATCTAATTTTTTTGTGTCAATATTTTTTTCTTTTCTGGACCTAAATTATGGAGAAATTGTCAAAATGTTTTGTATGACCGATCACTTTCGGTTATATTTTTTGAAATTATCAAGGGTGATCTTATTTTTTACTTTTAATTAAATGTATGGATTTTTTTTGTATGTATCCAGAGGAATGTTTTATTTTTCAAACATGGTCAGCAGATTGTGGCCATGTTCTTAGTTGATATTATATATATGCACAGAAAGAGTAAAAAAGTGACTGGAAGTGATAGAAATAAATATACTTTGGACGGATTGGCATAGTGAATATATTTTAAGGCGCCACAGAATGGTATGTTTTGGTTAAATAAAAAATAAACAAAACAGTCAAATAAGGCAAGTTTTGCATACCCAACGATGTGAAATTCAATATCCAAAACTTCCAGCAGAGGAAAAATATCCCCCTATTTAAATAGCTTTTACTTTTATACTTACTCTGCAAAATGATATATTTGTAAATTTAATTTTTAAAAAAGCCTATGATTACGTTTAAGATAGTTAATTACTATTCATTGAGTTTATATATGGACGGTTATAATAATGCAGAAACATTTGGCTGAATATTAATTTTCTCGTATTAAAGTTTACAAGAAATTCGGGTTACTTAAAGGTTGACATAAGTGCAAAAATAATGTACAACTTATGAATTTAAGAAGACCGTAAAAAGGAAAATATACAGTCGAGGATATCTGTGAAGTTTCATTTCGCCGCAGCGCTGAGAGAACTGAAGCAATTGTCAGTAAGGAGAAATTCCTGGTCGTTATCACTTTTGCCATCAGCATAAGCGCATCAAAAACGAATGAATTCGCGTCTTCGTTACATCGATCCCAGAGATAGTGTAATCATAAAAGACACTGAAGCGTGAAATGGATAAGGCAAGAAAAAAATACTATATTCGCCAGAATTGGGCACTTAAAATTCTCATCTTTCAGGAGAGAAATTCCCAAACCTATTTCCTGAGAAATCCGACTTGGTAACAGATATTCGACCGAAAAGAAGAGTTAATCTGACTGTAACGTTGTCAGCTTGATAGGAGGGAGATGAAGCTGAGAGGGGGTTGAGAAAAGAAACGAAAAAAGAAAGAAAGAAAGAAAAATAAAAGGTGGAAAAAAAAGAAAATACAAATACGAGGAAGATGAGGGTGGAAAAAGAGAAGAGAGGAAGAAAAATGAAAGAAAATTAAAGAAAGAAAAATAAGAGGGAGATGAAGAGGAAAAGAAAAAGAAGCGACAAAGAAATATAAAAGAAAGAAAAAGAAATCTGAATAGGAGGGGGGGTGAATGAAAAAGAAAAAGTAATTAAAAAAAGAAAGAATAGGAACCTAAAGAGGAAGAAAGGAGAAAAAATGGAATACAATTAGGAAGAAGATGAATAGAGGAAAAGAAAAAAAGAAAGAAAGAAAGAAAGATAAAGAAAGAAAATAAGAGGGGGATGAAGGGAAAAAGAAAACAAATGAAAAAAGTAAAGAAAGAAAAAAAACACAAAAAATAAAATACAAATAGAAAGAAGATGAAGAGGGAAAAGAAAGGAAAGGAAAGAAGAAAGAATAAAAAAGAAACGAAAGAAAAAGAAAACAGAATGAAACAAAGAAAATTCAAATTAGAAGACAATGTATCGAAAAAGATAGAAAAAGGAAATCAGAGTGAAAGCGTGTGAAAAAGAAAGAAAGAAAGAAAGAAAGAAAGGCAAATACAAGTAGGAGGAAGTTTAAGGGAAAAACAAAATAGAAAGAAAGAAAAAAGAAAGAAAAAAGAAAGTAGGAAATTAAGAAATAATACAAATAAATATAAATAAGAGAGAGATGCTAGAAAAAGAAAGAACGAAAGAACGAAAAGAAAGAAAGAAAGAACGAAAAGAAAGAAAGAAAGAACGAAAAGAAAGAAAGAAAGAACACTAATCCAAATAGAAAAAATAGACAAATAAGAAAATAACATTAAGTGCTTATATTTCATTTCGTATTGATTTATATTCAGAACTGATGACAAGAAACACGTTTAGAATGTTTTTTTTTTACAATTTTGAGGGAAAATATTTTACATAAAAATTGGATTGGTTTATTGCTAAGCAAAAATATCAGTTTGAAGAGAGAGGGATGGATGCATAAAAAAAAAGATTAGTCCCAATTTTACTAAAAAAAGTTCCCATTGATAACCGGTGTTAACACCTGTTAAGTGCCGATGACAAGAAAATAATGGTTAGCGTGATAATTCTTCTGATAGCATGTTAATAATTAACACTTCCGTTTCTATGGATGTATTTATAGGTATCTCCGAGGATTACTTTACTTGTAGTCAACGTTTGCAAGACACCATGTAATATCAGTCGTCCGTTTTTTTCTGTTAAAAACTAACTAGTGTTTACTGTTTTTTTCTATACCAGCATATAAATATAGTAGCATACAATACGACCTGTTTTTCATCATGTGTGTTGGAGAGGCGTATCCGTTTGTTGTTAGAAGTCTTCTATCGATACCAAAATGGCGGTGTGCTTGAAAAATTAACGTCGCTGGCTTTAGAGGCAGTTATTTCCAATAAATAGCAATGGTCATCCAGCAACTGTGTGAAAAAGAGAAAAAAAAAATAATGAAAACATGGCACAGATGAAGCGAGGACTTGAGAAAACAGAGATGTGGTTCTACAGAAGGATATTGGGAATACCTTAGACAGAACATGTGAGCAAAGCGGAAGTCTTAAGGAAAATAAAAACAAAAATGTCACTTATCGTGATTTACCAAGTGCAGCATAGATGTGGCACAAGGCCGAATGTATTGGGTATCCAGTGAGGATCGAACTAACTACTCAGTCGTAATTGTTCCAGCGAGACAAGCTTGCTAATTCTTACACCGCGTAAAGGTAGCTAAATGATTTCTAACCGTAGCTTAGACGTGGCACAGGGCCGAAAGTATGGGGCACCTAGTGAGGATCGATGTTAATATTCAGTAGTAATTGATCTAGCGAGACAAGCTTGCTAACCATTACAACTCTTCGAGGTGTTCCAAAAAGGAAACAGAAAGAGACTGTTGAAATAAGTGGTGTTTAAAGAATTTGATACTCACAGGCTATATGGAATGCAAGAGGTTTAATGGGAAACAGTGAGTTACTTACCTAACTAGCTTGTGTAGGTGGATCAGAACAGGGAGTACACATGATAGTAAAAGCAATTATTTAACTATAAAAATGGGAAATTGTGACGAGCTGGATCGCACAAGTACGTAATAGTCACTGTTTATAAAAGAAGAAGAAATAGTAATTTCCTATTTTCCGGAAATGGGCCAGTTCAGCCAGGCAAGAAGCTATTATATTACCATAGTGTAAATATTAATTACAATTTGTTAAACCGTAGATTCAATAGGACAAGAAGGAAAACCTTGGATTCAAACCTTTGCTGCGAATCATGGGAAGGACGTTGAATCTCATCGAATGCTGCAAGGAACAAGCACATTTAAACAGGGAAAGGTTTTAGTAGGAGAAAGAAAGAGAAACATTGGTGAATCCATTCAAACATAACGTCGACAGTAAAGGCAACAGAAGACACAGCAATAAGATTTAAGTTTAGGATTATCACACGTGATCCTGGTGGATCAAATCATTAATTTATGAATTTGGATTATCTACAATATTGTAAGAACCTGGACGGAAATTTACTGTGCGTGATTTAGCGATCAAGTTTCATATTAGATTTCACCATTTCTGGCTATTAGGAGATATCTAATAACAGAAATGATAGGAACAAAAATAAAACTAAAAATAATCTAAATGGAATCGCTATGATTATATATCTAGAGAAAAAAAATAAATTAATTAATGTGGAGTCGCAGCAACGAAGTCTAACAGGACAAAACACTTCACACGAAAACTTTTTCCACTTTGTCATATATTTTCTCCCGATATTGTTCTTGATATAATAAAGATTTATACATAGTTATCTTTATATATATATATATATATATATATATTTGAAGGTTAATGGTCAAATTTAAATTAGACGAGGGAAAAGTAATATTAAAATGTGCTCAATACATGTGTGAAAAACATAAGTAAAATTAAAAAAATAACATGCAGGTATTTAACTTTAAAAATATGAGGTCAATTAAAATAAGCAACCATAGTTTCGGCCTGACGGTCTCTTCGGGCGATACTTTTGAAATAACCACTTTAACGATTTATTTTAAAAATATATGAAAAAAAATGTAAATCCTTGCCCTCACATAAAAAAAAAAAAATTAAATGAATATGAAGCCGGTTAAAAAAAATCTAATTCAAAAACCCACTGTCACTCGTTAGACAAGCTAGTCTCCCCACACTCGGTAACAATTAAGTTACATATTTACTTTCCCTTTTTATTGCATACATCTACGATACACGTGTATTCCCGTTCATTTCCATTCTTTTTTTTCAAGCCACCTTTTCCCCTTCCTTTTCATTACATTCAATGTCCTGCCTTTCAATCACCATGAGCCTGTTATTTTATTGAAAGATAATCATGAAGCGTGAAAGTGGTCATATTGAAAGTATCATCCGAAGAGACCATCAAGTCGAAACCATGGTTGCGTATTTTAATTGACCTGATTTTTAAAGTATATATATATATTATGCTGGTGCAAAAATAATGTCATTTTCACACATAGTAACATATGTGAGAAAACGACATTATTTTTGCCCCAACCTAATATATATATATGTATATATATATATATATATATATATATATATATATATATATATATATATATATATGTATATATATGCACATGTATTTTTAATATATATATATATATATATATATATATATATATATATATATATATATATATATATATATATATATATATATATATATATATTAAAGGAAAGAACAGTAAGATATATAATCCGGTGTTCTTATAGATATTTTTATTTTTACAAAATAGTTCTCAGTGTAAATTTACAGAGCATTAATATTATAAATTAATTGATTTAAAATATGGTTTTCCGCGGAAAAACCATATTTTAAATCAATTAATTTATAATATTATATATATATATATATATATATATATATATATATATATATATATATATATATATATGTGCGTGTGTGTTATTTTATATGCGCAGTAATTATTGGAATGTAATCAATATCAGTTTATATATAGCATATCATGTGTTATAACATATCAATTATATATGACGTATTCAGTTGTATAGATACAACTGAGAAATAGACATATTCGTTGAAATAGACCTAAAATATTCAATTGTAGGGATACAACTGAATACGTATACACACACACGCACATACATATATATATGTGTGTGTCGGTATATATATATATATATATATATATATATGACTTATCGAGGAACAGATTCAAAATTAAGTTTCTAATTGATGGTAAATAGCTATATTACTTCGGTTTATCTAATATTTTATGAATGAAAATAAGTTAAAAACATTTTTATCTTCGATACGAAATTTATTTATTTCCTCCTTTTGAATGCAAAAGCCTTTATTATCCAAATAACTTCAGGTTTGAAGAACATTCTTATAAGCCTTTGTCGTAAACATATGCATTAGTTACTCAGCGATAGATCAAATTAAGAGCTCTTCGTTGTGCTATCGGCAAATGTCGGTTCTTTTTTGCCAACAGTTATTCTGTCAATGCGCACTTTATCTTGGTATTTTGGTTAGCGAACTGGTTGGGCAGTTTTTTACGAACTCGACTCTCCCCGGGTTATGAACAAATAATGGTCTTAACAATCAAGGAAAAAATTCTGTCAGAACGATTGTCTCTCTATTGCATAAAATTTTAAATTTACATTCTACTTCAATCAGTAGTTATACGCATTTTGGTTTGGTTTGGTTTGTTTTACAGTATATCACCCTCAATGGGTTATTTAATGCCGACAACTTTTTTCCTGGTAATATTTTTGTTTTGTCAAAAATCTATTTCTGGTAATATTTTTTCCACAAAAATGTATAGCTGGTAATATAATTTCAGAAAATGCATTGCTGGTAATATTCTTTTTCAAAAACGTATTTCTGGTAATAGTTCTCCTTCTTCAAAAATTATTTCTGTTAATAATTTTTTACAAAGTATTTCTGCTATTAAAAGCTAGTTTTACACTTTCATAATGCTTTTTACCTCAGTTTCGGCGTTAACTATTTGCCCATAGATTGGACCCTAACAGGTGCGACCCCCCCGGGTTAGGGTGTACCTGGGGATACCAGCAATTAAGAGGTGATTCCACGCTCCTTAAAGCCTCCTGATCAGAGGCATTACTGTTGGACGTAGTTTATCGTCTTACCCTAGACGCGGATGTAGTTTATCGTCATACCCAGGACGGTATACGGATTTTAATTTTGACTGGACATGAAGAGGGTTTAATGCTTTTTGATATTCGCAGCTTCAAACCTTTTTGCTTAACTGATTTTGAAACCAAATTTATAAATTCAGATATGCGTGTATCGTAACAGTTCTAAAAATCTGATCAAGTCTTTTTCGTTCATTACGCACTAACATCCTTGGAAAAGGCATAAATACCTTGCAAAGTAGACTAGGCCTTGCTACGGTAGATGATTGCTAGTCTAAAAGACGGACAACACTAAATTCAAAACCAGCAAGAAGATCGCTTCTGTCGAGCTATCTTACCATAGACACATCGACTACGGATGCAGTACATGCGTTGTTCCTTACGATTTAAATGGTTACGTTATTTCTGACCATAAAATATTTTCCAACTTATACTAAATGCCTCTTCATTATTGGAAGTTAAAAGTGAATCGGAAAAGAATTCTTATCATTTGACGAAAATTCTCTTTTCTTTCGTAGACATCCTTTTTGAACAAAAGAATGGTAAAAAAAATAATTGCCATGTTTGAGCTGTGATTTCAGGAGATTCTAAAAATTATCTGCTGTTCTTCTGAAATTACTAATGTATTTTGGGAATGAGAAGAGAAAACATTGATTTCATAATTTCTAATCCAACCAGTAGAAAGGTTTTGCTCTGAATTCTTTAAAAAATATCTTGCATTAAATTTTCTTAATCGAAAGCTATATGAGAGTAAAAGACATTGACGATGATGTTAAACCTGAATAAAATCCTAACACACCAGAAACAAGCAAAATTCCGCCATAGTCTATGTTTACAAGCGCCATATTAAAACCCGCCCGCCAAAATGTTTTTGCTGCTATATCTGGACTGGCGCTGCACAGTCTTCACTTTCTAAGCTTGTGCAGAGTAAGATTCTTATAAACATATAAGGAAAAAAGGTGGGGATTGAAAGGACACTTTTTGTAGCAAATACAAATGTATTTATTAGGTTGGTGCAAAAATAATGACGTAATAATGTCGTTTTTTGACGTTAAAAATACATCAAAAACGACATTATTACGTCATTATTTTTGCACCAACCTAATATTATACTTTTCTCCTCAATAAAGTCGTCTTATTCATTCACTTCCAGTAACCCCGTGCGTCTTAGTGGCATTATCGCCTTGCATGTGGTGAAATGATTAAAGTAACATTTCAATAAAGTGTAACAAATTCGTCGTGCAACGCAAAAAATATGGCAAAACAGTAAACGTTATTTATCAAATAAGTACCCTACTGTGTACGGTATTTCGTGTTAGGGGAGGGTGGAATTGAAGTTAAAATTATTTTATTTTTATTTGGTGTCCAAGAGGAAGGTTCGAATTAAATAACAAAGACACTAATATTTTTCTAGTCACTAATAAAATTTTACCAGTCAATTATTCATCAGTAATATTTTGAAGAATCTTTACTTGACGTGTGTTTACATTACATAAAAGTTTTTTTTTCCCTTGACAATCGCATTACGAAGTAAGGTCGACTCGAAGGGCGATGCCTCGAAGGAGGTTACAGCAATTATAATAAATAAATATTACGCTAATAAATATATTTTTTCGAGACAAATAAGAAATGAATTTATTTTAAAAAAAATTATGATATTTTGCTCACCAAAAGAAAATCACACGAAAAACTACCTGGTGATAATAGATAATTTCTATATATACATACATATATAGAATAACAATTTCAGACCTCTCTTCAAGCATTGCCTGGGGTTGATGAAGACACAACCAAATTGATAGTATTGTTCCGTCCTAAGCAGCTGGGGGTGGTAATAGCAATTATCTTCTTATTTATGAACATCACGGTTCATTTTACGAGCCGGAAAAAGAATGAATAATTGACTAAAAAAATATGAAGATAATGTATTAATAACAAAAACTTTCCATAATAAAACATTGTCAGTCTTTGTTGCAAATAAGACAAAACACACACACACACAGAGAGAGAGAGAGAGAGAGAGAGAGAGAGAGAGAGAGAGAGAGAGAGAGAGAGAGAGAGAGAGAGAGAGAGAGAGCATACAATATAATTGATAGTGTGAATGTTGTTAATTTTTGGCTTTCGAAATGAAGATCTAACCAGTGGCAATGATAAAAATAGCGAAAAAGAAGGATCGGTATGTTTGTTTCTGTTGTAGCCTTTAAAGAGGAGGTTACAAACAGACAAAGGTGGTACTCAAGTGAAGGAACAGCAACACGCGCGTAGATGAAAGAAGAGAGGTTTATTATAAAAAAAATAATACACTACTAAAAGACAGGGAATCGTGTGGTAGTCTAGTAATTCAGGAAGAAGGGATATCTAGCAACCGTCCCACGCGGTCAGATGTGGCACAAGGCCGAATTTAATGTGGGGTGTCCGAGCCCGTAGGCTTGGCCTAAACTTTCCCGTATAAAACAGTGTCGGGTAGCTGTTTCCCGAGACGAGACTCGTCTGGGGATCCTCTCTGCCCGGAGGCAAAGAGTTTGACCAGCACACCCGGAGACGAATCTTCAACTAATTCCCGAAGCTAGTATATTTAGCTACCCCCCACAAGGGTTGCATGTGGCACAAGGCCGGTTTAATGTGGGTTCTCCGAGGCCGTAGGCTCGGCCAAAAATATTCCCTTTTCAACCCATATGAACTGGCTCGGGGCAGTCTACCTCCCCGAACGAGACTCGTCCGGGTTCCTCTCCACCCTAAGGCAGAGAGTTCGACTGTTTAGCTGGAACAGGTCCCAGCTAGTCAAATTCCCGAAGCTATTCCAAGGTATATCCTGTGCTCACTATATATAGCTGCTGATATAGTCAGTCCACATAGGCAATAGGGACTGTGTGACATTCCATTACAACAGTTTCCAAACCTAACACCGAGCAAACCGCACAGATTCTCCAATCGGCGATCATACTCTCAATGAGGCGCATCCTAGTGAATCCAAAGCTCACCCCAGAGCTCAACTCCTACTGCCATGCTCTACCTTTACTAGAGTCAGATCAGACTAAAGCTGCCATATCTGGGCAGGTCCTGCTGAATCCTTGCTATCCATCCATGACAGAGTTCAAATCATATTACGCCGCCTTCTGGGTGATAAATTATTTACCACTCTGCAACCCTTATCCCACAGACAAAACGTGGCTCGCCTCTCGCAACACTATAACTATTTCTCTGGAAAATAGTAAGGCGTTACATTCCAACTGATACCACCTCAGCTAGGAAACGCCATATCTACGGTATCAAATCACCCCTATTCCCTTCATATTCCATTCGTAAAGAGGAAGTGCCACTCAAACAACTTTTTCTTCTGAACTGTCACTTTGTGGAACATATTCCCAAGAGAATGCATCTCTAAACATTACAACGATAACTAATGGGCATTTCGACGTAGTGTAATGGTTAGATCATTTGCGCCTGAAAAATGAATTCGATCCTCACTAGGTGCCTCATACTTTCATCCTTGTGCCACATCTAAGGTACACGTATTTTTTTTTTTAGAAAATCTCAATTACAATTTTAACCTCTTCATGTCTAATGTAATGTTATCTATCATAATATACACTTCCTGCTTCCCCCTCCTCCCCTCACTTATAAGATTCGCAATCTCCATCTTGAGTGGACGTTGGGCCTCTTAATGAGTGAACAAAAATAAATAATAAAAATATACTTCTGTGTTTTTCCTACCGAAAATGTGGATGGCATTCTTATGCAAAAAAGGTTTGAGAGATATAGAAATTTAAATTGTCACATTACTGTTTTTTGACGAATGAGAACCTTCAAAAAGAGACCGATACATTTTTGCTACTTGCAGACGATCTTGTTTAGAAAAAAAAATCGAATGATCAAATCACTGTGTATCATATTTTCCCTCCTAAATTATCAAATATAAATTTTACAAAATTAAAATTTGTACGTTTCGCACTTTGCCGGTGACTACCTTTCAACATCGTTCAACTCTGAGTTCTACCTAGACAAATATATTTTATATATATATATTTTATTTAATTATCTGTCCTTTAAAAAAAAAACAACAAAAAACTTCTTTCTTTTTATGTGCCATGTCCTTTCAGGACGTAAGCGATCAAAGGCTCTCCACCTTCTTCTATCCCTTGAAGCTCTCAACAAGTTCTTTCCCACTGCTATCTCCCCCAGACCACGTTTTGTCATCCACTTGTTCAAGCCCGCTAGGAAAGTCACTCGCTGCTTTCCCTCAGTTCTATCCGTGAGTATCAGATTCTCCAGGCCCTCCTTCCTTATTAAGTGTCCCAGATACTATAACTGCCTTTTGCAGGTGTTAAGCATTAGCCTCCTCCTTGTCTGCATCCTCTCCAAGACGTCATCGTTGTTCACACGCTCGGTCCATGAAATCCCCAGCATCCTTCTGTAGAACCACATCTCTGTCGCCTCGAGTCTCTTCTTCATCCTTGAGGAAATCGTTCAGCATTCGCTGCCATAAAGAAGGGCATATGTCACGTGACAGCTCAGTATCGTTTTCTTTGTTACCAAATAAGCCCACCTGTCTCGCAATACTCTGCACACCTTTTGGAATGCGTCCTTGGCCTCCCAATACGTCTACGGATCTCAGTGTCACACTTACGGTCCTCTGTCAAAACGCTTCCCAGATGTTTAAATATCCGCATCTGCTTGATTGTAGTATTTTAGACCTGGAAATCCAATTTCAGTCTCATCCTTTTACGGATGACCATGTATTTCGTATTATAGTTTATGCCTAGTCCCTTCTTCTCTCTCTCCGTCGCTATTATCTGTAGAGGATTTTGTACTTTCTTTTCCGTCATAGTTTGTAATATCTTCCGCTATATTTATCTACTGATGTACTACGGGTTCTACTGTTAGTATTACTACTGATTTACATACGTGTGCGTTTTCAACGTAAACAATCGCGCGTATCAAAAATTCACATACTCAAAAGAAAGTAAGGTTCTCAATACACATACAAATAAGAAAATATATATTTGATATTTGGATCTGTCAAAAGACTGACGATATTTCATGTCTTATTTTGATACTTGTAATGTGCCAATCTGTTTATGGATATTTTAAAATAAATATTTCAGAAATTTGTAGAAAATATGTTTTATCTTTCTTTTTTCCTACAATTTTATTATTTTACAAAATTCACAGCCGTGAAAAAAGGGTGAGGCCTAACGTAATTCTTTCGAATATTTTATCCTTTTAAAAATATAGCTGAATAAGGAACAAGTAAGATATCTTTATGCATTTCACACGTTTCGCTGTTTATTCAACTTCATCATGAAGGTTGCAGTGAAATTTTTCTTAAGTTATATTTTTTTATGTTTAAGCAAATTTTTGAGCTCTGAAAAGAAACACCACCGCCACTATTCTATCGCCTAATGGCGAGACTGATTCCTTTGAAGTTAAAGGAGTTCTACAAGGTGACACACTTGCTCTTTTTCTGTTTGTAGTTTTTTGGATTACGTTCTGCGTATTTCTCGCGACAACAAAGAGGGAAAATGACTCCTTTTGAACCCCGCCAGAGTAGTGGGTAGCATCCACTATGCCTGACTGACATTGTCGATGAGCTTGCATTAATTTCTCAATGTATCAAATATGTAGGCTCCTTGCAGTGATCACTTGAGCAAGCAGCGAACTAGGTAGGTCTCTATTGCAACATGAGTAAGACAACCACCTCTGAACCATCCGAATTGAAGTCACTCAATAATACATTCATCAAAAGAGTTACGGACTTTAAACAACATCTATCTCACATAATAGATCCCCAAGAAGTCTTCAACATCCGCAAAACTCCTGCAAGAGAATCGTGTAATAAACTTCACACGATCTAACCTTCTCTCCTACTTGAAATCCCAGACCTTTCGAACGTTTATTGAATCAGTCCTGCTGAATAAATCAGACACTTGGGCATTATCGGCTCGTCTTAAAAGAGGACTGGTTTTGTTTTGTTTTATTTTATTTAACGGCATATCAACCTTAATGGGTTATTTAATGCCAACAACATTTTTAGGATAGATTTGTATGAATAGAGTATGTATTCTTTGGATTAAATTTAAAAGAGGACTGGGTGGGGCACATACATATTTACTTAAATAAATCCAGAACACCATTTGGAGATCCGCTGCAACGTTTAACACAATTTACAAAGAACTGAGACCAATCTCTCTTAAGCTCAAACAAAATCGATTACAGTTTGCTGGTCACTGCCATCGAGAGGACAGGGAAATCGTCTCATCCTTACTATTATGGAATCCGTCTGGAAGAGTCTTCTCACGAAAAGTGACTTTCCCAGGCACCATACCTCGGGTCTCAGGGTTAGACTTTGGGGATCTGGTGGCAGTAGTGCAGCGCCAAACAGTGTGGAAAGGGATTATCAATGGAGTTCCGACCAACAATAGCGAGTCAAAGGATGATGATGATGATTATAAATTCATATTTCGGTTTTAAAATTCTATATATGTACAGGATGACCCCCAAATAATGGGAATTTTTGAAGTGCGTATTGCCAGACATGAAATTCACAGTATCACAGCTGAGATGCTGCTGCAGTCAACGAGGAATCTCAACAGCAGATTTCAAGAATGCATTCGTACAGGAGGACGCCATCTACAGGACGTAATTTTTAAAAAAATGAAAATTCCATCATTTTTTCTTAAATTGCATGTTTTAAGGTTTCAATGACTATGAATAAAATATTTTTCTTCCATCACTCTTGGTTTTATTGGATTGTTAATAAGTTCCCGTTTTTTTGGATCACCCTTGACAAGTTGAGTAGAAGTCAAGTATTAGGTTGGTGCAAAAATAATATCGTTTTTTGACGTATTTTTTAACGTCAAAAAACGATATTATTTTTGCACCAACCTAATATATATATAGGCTTTAGATGCTAAATTCTGTGTTTGTTTTGTTTCTGTTGGTAATATAGAATACCACGTGTATATCTCATGATGTCTGTGTGTCTATTTAACTTTTGGAATGTTAAATGGATCGTTAAAGTTAACAACTTTTTA
Organism: Acanthosepion lycidas; assembly: GCA_963932145.1. Taxonomy (NCBI): domain Eukaryota; kingdom Metazoa; phylum Mollusca; class Cephalopoda; order Sepiida; family Sepiidae; genus Acanthosepion; species Acanthosepion lycidas. The sequence continues at coordinate 35,191,169 of OZ010576.1, forward strand.
AAACCTTTAAATGCTTCCAATCACATACAAGATTTTACCATCGAGGCATTTAATGCTAGAGAAAAAAAGATGACAAAAGCGGAATTATTGCATAGTTATAACAATTGATATATGTTGTTTCCAAGAAACCATAATCAAAGAAGGACTCAATCCTAATATCGAGGTTAGACAGCGCAAGCTGATTGTTTTGGAAACTCTTATATAAGAATAAAGTGTCGCTGCCGACACTTGAGCTTGATCATAGATCGCCAATGAGCAAACACATGCGATCCCTTTATTGAATTAAGTAAACCACATGACCATTTTAGAAACGCATGCGTAGGAGGTTGTGTGACGTCTAATTGATAGCATTTCTAGTCTATCCTCTATCACTATACGGACCGCTATTCTCTACTCTATTCACTATAATATTCCGCTATACGGATCGCTACACGGATTACTATTCCGTGGTTACATTTCGATCGAGTATTATCGAGCGTGAAAGCTATTCGAAAGGGTCTGACACCAGTATTGGTCACCGACGTTACTATAGTTGTATCTGCGATTACAAATTCTCTGCTACAATGAACAGTATGAGAGTGACAACGACTATTCGTTGACATTTCAAAAGTGTCAAACGAATTTTCGTTGACATCACATACAGTAAATATTGTAATAATGATTTGTCATCCATGTCAGAATAGCATCCATAGACATTAGACGAACAACACAATTATACTCACTGAACAGCGACCTTAAAAGAACTATCAATAAAATTATATCATTCTCTATGGCAATTTTTAAATCTTGGAAGACTCAAAAAAGTAATTTAGTGAGTTACTAAAAAATCGGTAAAGTTGGAGAGGATACTAATAAATACTTACAAAGTTACTGAAGATGAGAAATCGCAGTCATTTGCAGTGTGCCTTCAAGTCGAAACAGTTCTAGTGATGATAAGACGAGCCCGAGTGTGTTGAAAAAATTGGGTAAAAAAAATGTATAGAAATGTACACATCTGTTAATGTATAGATTTCACATTTTTGAAGTTTATGTCTATCAATATTGGTGGTATAATGAAATGTTTCCAGTGTTTGTTTTTTTTTTTTGTTTTGTTTTTACTGTAGGTCAATTCATCTATGATATTCATTCTCGTTATGTCAGGACAGTTTATGAATGTTGCTGGTACAATTTAACCAAGTATCACCTGCCACATGTTTGGATCATCGGTGCTTAAACTAATTCCCCCACCAGGTGTTCCTCGAGTGGAAGCGTGTCAGCATGTTTAAAACCATGAAATATTTTAGGATTGTAAGAATTTTTTTAGATAATAATATTTCTAGTATTAAACCTTACGAAGGCACGATGGAGTAATGGATAGCGGCTCGGATTGAGAAATCGGAGAGCCGAGTTCGAATTTCAGTCGAAACCATTACATTCACTAATATCCTTAGGTAAGGGATGAAACCTTCTTCACCCCCAGCTATGGATAAATAGCAGATAATACCAGGTTCTGTAGCCTTGGATGGCAGAAAAAATGGCAGTCTACTGTGTGAAGAAATCTCCTCGTCAGTCATCTATCGAAAGATAAATGATAAGCTAAGCTATGCTATGTACCTAAGCTCGTAACGGACTGACTGATTAAAGCCTAAGCTGAAGGGGGAGAAAACTGGATTCATACCTTTCCCAATGGTATTTGTGCGAAAGTGAATATAATGAAACTGACTGGGAATTGAACCTCGGACCTGCGATTGCCAACTCCGAGCGGTTACTCTTTACACCACGCGCACATTCACTCATCTAGGTTATAGACTAGACTCGTTGTTGCTTAACTATGGGGATCGTACGAGCATCTGAAAAATGTATGGATCTAGCATTCTTTAAGTATTGGTTTTATGAATATCTATGTTAAAAAAATACCGAGTGTTTATTCACTGGATATTGATTATTTATTAATATTCATTTTAGTTATTTTTATGTTCAGTTTTTTCTTGGGGCAGCATTTTTTAAATCAAAATTATGGCCTATTTTTCTTCTATGTGATAAGGAATTTAATGTCTAATCACAATAAAAATATCGATGACTCTTAGTTGAAGTTGATGTGCCGCAATTTAATTCGAGATATTGAAATAAATTGCTTTTTGTCAGTACATGATCTTCTATTAATAGAAACCAACTTATAGTCCTTTTTTCACCCTTTATACTTTCATCTGTTAATGAAATGTTTTTATTTGTTGAAAACGCTAGTGAGTCAGTCGCTTAGATGTTATTCTCAACAGAAGTGTCGTCATCGATGTTGAAATGGCATATCGTTTTAATTTGCGTAATTTGTGAGCATCTGCAAGCGGTAAGGAGTCCCATGAGTTTTTTCTCCCATTCTTTCGATGGCATTGCAATTAGCCGCTACTGAAAAAGGTCCAGTCGAGTAGTAGCCCAGGGGGAACGTTATGCATAATTCAAATGTGATGACTCTTTTTGTAATACAGTCCTCACCGTTTCAGGACAGCCTCTTTCGATAAGCTGAGGCTAATTTTTAATCCGTAGAGAAATCAGCGCTATCAACAGTGCAGAATTTCAAACCAGCCCTTCCACGGCTCCATCCTATAAATAAATAGCACACTCTTAGAACGAAATCACTCACTCAATGACAATGCGGTTGGATAAAGGGAGGGGGCGATATTGATTTGGACTTCTTGATTGCATTCATGATTCAGAAGATAGAGCAGAAGAATGACTGTAGATTTTATCTTGAAGGATGCTAGTGTAGTGTTGTCTCAATATCTTATGTGGTTCTGTATTTGGCTGTGATAGTTTTATACTTCTGTTGATAGTCATATTTGCACGCAAAGGTGTTTTGGCGATTTCGTCCTGGGTATGACGATAAACTACATCCGACAGCAAGGCCTCTAATCGCGAGATTGGAGAATTTGAGGAGCGTGGAACCATATCTTAATCGTTCGTTTTCCAAGGTCAACCCAGACCCGGGATGGTAGCATTTATCAAGGTCCCAGCTATGGGCAAATAGTGAACATCCAAACAAAAATCAACAGTACTTATTTTAATAATAATAAAATGACCAACAATACATTTTTATAGCAAAATGGCAATCAATGAAACACTTAAATATAAATATCCATATTTATATTAAGATCTACGAATTATTTATAGAAAATCATACCTTTACTCTGAAAGTATAGAATTATGTATCAATTATCTGTAGTTGAAAACATACAATTACGAACAAAATATTTAAATCTTGTCATTAAATGACCCATTTGCGGCCAAATAAAATTAACCAACCAAACAGCCATGATGAAAAATCTTCTACTTGATATTAGACCATTTAATATCTTACAATTTCTTAAATGAAACGGTATTTCAAAATATCACTTCAACAAAGCTACATTAAACACATACGTGCCACCGTCTCTAGTAATCATGTCCACACAAAAGCTGTGTATCATCTACCATGTATTCAACTGTGAAAGCAGAATAGCGTATATCATATTTTTATTACTTCAAAGTTCCCAAGAAAATTAAATTTCGGCATTAACTGATCTATAAGGAATTGATATGCATTTAAATAAACAAACCAATCAAATCAGAAGGGTTGTCGGTTGCGTAGTTAGGTTTGCTACTACTGTTTTCTTGTGACCAATGTGCTGAAGTTGGTCTGTCTCTGGGGCTTATACAATTGAGGAAAGGTTTTACTCTCCTGGTCAACATAATGCATATAGTGTAAATTAACAGCTAGTATTGCTCTTTGTCATACGATGATCAACAACGGATGCGTGGTGCTGTAATTGATAGCGATTCAGAACCGAGCTCGAATTCCAGTCGAATTCAGTATGTTCATTTAAAAGCAAAAAAAAAAAAAAAAAAAACCTTGGGAAAGAATTCATGTTTATGGATTAAATAGCAGGACAGTTTGGGCTCTCTTGCCGATGTCAGCAACTAGTCTAGATGAAGGGAGACTCTAAATTTAAACCAACCTGCAGGGGGTTGGCTTCCATGAGGCTATTTTGCGCAAAACTATCTTAGCCAATGCTTCTACGGCTGCAGTTACATGTAGTTCCCCTACAACCCTAATAAGTTACGGATACCATTTTGTTATTCTTAGTAAGGAAATTCCACAATTTGTCAGTAAAGTACAAGGAGAAAGTCAGTGAGAGAGATGCTTCTACACTTTTTTTTTGCTCGTTCGTTCCTAACACTTTAAAGGGCACCTGTTTGACGGGAAAAATATCACAGAAACATTTGAGGGAAAATCTAATACACCGGTTCCTTCTAAAATTTACTTCAACTCTACAGGTTTGACGTTTCCGCCTAAAAGTCTGAAATTTTATTTACTGTTTATTTAATGGTGTTTTTTTCCCAATATGAGTAGATAGATTTGCCTTTCGTCCGACTCACTATACTCTCCGGTCTTTTGAATTTCCGGTTACTTCTATGTATGTTCCGGCTCTTTCACTTCCGGTGACAACTTCCGTCTTCGTGGCATTATCGCTTTTGCTTGGGGCGGAGCAAAAATCCTCTGTAATCTGTAATCTTCTATCACGAGTGGCTATTGGGCCTTGTACAGAGTGAATATCATTGTAAAAAATATAAATGAAAATCCTCCTTCTTTGTCTATTTAATAATTCGTTCGTTGCATCCAACAATTAACTGTCAAACATTTTTGAAGGCCTATACGAATCCTGGAATGGAAACTCTATCGTAATATAATACTTAAGTTCAGCTCTCGAATGATCATATCAAATCATTGAAGTCTGTTTCTTCTTATTAAGCGAGACCAATCCAGTGAACCCTCTATAATTTTTGTTCAGGTAAAAATTTTCACAGATTGATAACCCGTTTCCACTTCAGGAAATCAGATGTTAACGTATCTTCTTTCGGAAATACGGTGTACTTTGATCTAAGATTGGCCACCTGTAAGTTTTATTTTTGTTAAACTGTAAAGTGCGACACTGAAATCTGAGGATCCATTGAGATAGCGAAAGAAGCCTTGCAAAAGCTAAGCAAAATATTAAGAAACTGAAAAATTGAATTGTTAAGGTAATAACAGTTTCCTCTCCATTGCAGTGAATGCTGTGCAATCTGATCGAAGATGAAGAGGAGAAGTGAGGCGACACAAATGTGGTGCTACAGAAGGATACTAAGGATAGCATAGACCGAACATATGAGAAGTTTTTAAAAAATGGAAACAAAAATATACGTGACATCAGGAAGAAACAATTAAAAAGTTTCGAGCGTATAATGATTGAGGAAGGATTGGAAAATCTGATACTCACAAGATATTGAAGGTAAGAGGGACAGAGGAAAACAGCGGATAACTTACTTAACTTGAGCAAATGGATGGCGGAACAAATTTGGGCAGAGATAACAAACAGAGAAAATTTATTAAGTGCTACAAAGGACAGGAAATTGTAGAAAGGCTTTATCGCTTACGACCTTCAGCGACACGGCGCATAGACGAAGAAGAGGCATAAAAATGAAGTGCCTTCTCATTGGAATCATTCATTCTTTTCATTATGTTAATCCCAAGTAAATAAAAACTCTTACTGGGATTTATTATAGGTCGGCACATCGTTAAGATTCGCAGATAGAAGGAAAACTGTAGGAACTCCTAGACAAAGAGAGCGAGAAAAAAGGACTAATCAACAATTATAAGAAGATAGAATATATAGTTGTTAGGAAGAGGAATAGCCCAAGATGTTAGTTGTGAATTAGAGAGTCAAAGAAATACAGAAGTTTAAATATCTAGGAATTGGTTTAACATATGATAAAACATGTGACACTGAAACCAGAAGGTTCATTGGAATAGAATAAAAAGATGCCTTACAAAAACTAAGCAAATTATGAAGAAACATTAAAATTTTATCATGACAAAGGAAAGAGTGCTAAACTACTATGTAATATCAATCCTAGGAAATGGGACTAGATGCTGGGCAGTTTCCTCTTAGATGATGAAGAATACTGATGCTTAAAATATTATAAATGGAAAATCTGGTTCTGCAAGAGAATGCTAAGAATAGCAGAAACCGAACATGTGAACAACGATGTCGTTTTTAGGAAAACAGAAACAAAATGAACACTTATTTAGAATCAAAAATAGGCAGTTGAAATATCTCGGATACCTAATAAGGAACATAGGATTGAAAAATCTGATACTCACTGATTGTAGGCAAGAGGGACAGAGAAAAACAGAGCATAGCATATCTTAGTGAGTTTGTGTAAATCCATGGCGGGACAGGGTTCAGGAGAAATTATAAAGTGTCACAAAGGACAGGAAGTAGTGGAGAGCCTGAAGAAGCACGGCACATAGAATAAGAATTGGTCCTGTATATTTCTTAAATTTATTTTCCTTTACTTCAGATGTATAATGTAATAAGTGTTTTTAAAAAAAAGTTTTCCTGCTACAAAAACTTGCAAATACAGTGCAAAATTAGTTTACTCCTTGTTAGGTGACTAGAAGGACTCCTCGTAAGTCGTTGCATTCGGCGATTTGTTTTCGAACACTGATCGTTATCTTAGTTTAATTAGGTATTTATTCATTTCTAGATAGTTACTTTCAGAAGGAAGTAATTATGTTTATGTCTTACCGGCGTCTATATCTCTGGGATGAGGTATTATGATTATTTACATTATTCGGACTGTTATCTTCCTCTCCTCGTTACCATATTCACACGTCCTGGGTATGACCATAAACTACATCCGTGCCCTTGGTATGGCGATAAACTACATCCAAAACCAAGGCCTCAGATAATGTTTTCGGAAAAATAATGTTGCCAGCTATACGTTTTTGAAACAACAATGTTGCCAGCTATAAGTTTTTGAAACAATAATGTTGCCAGCTATAAGTTTTTTGTAAGAAATAATGTTGCCAGCTATACGTTTTTTGTAAAAAAATAGTGTTGCCAGATATACGTTTTTTGTAAAAAATAATGTTGCCAGCTATACGTTTTTTGTAAAAAATAATGTTGCCAGCTATACGTTTTTGAAACAATAATGTTGCCAGCTATACGTTTTTTATTCCATACAAAACAGCCATTTAAAATTCATATAAACTGGATTTGGCATTAAATAACCCACAGTGGTTGATATGCCATAAACCCCAAACAAACAAACAAATATTAGGTTGGTGCAAAAATAATGACGTAATAATACGTCAAAAAACGACATTATTACGTCATTATTTTTGCACCAACCTAATAGCATATTCACAACGTTTTGCCCATTGTACGGCCCGGCTTTCTTCAGGTGATTAAGAAGAAGCCTGGAGCGTACAAGGGCCGAAACGTTGTGAATATGGCAATGAAGATGAGGATAACAGTCCGAATAATGTAAATAGGCTCACCGGAGCTTCTATAATAACGTCAGATTTATGTGTAATGAAATTAAATGAAGCAGATCAATGATAATATGAATGAAAGGAGGTTAAATATCTCACATGTAACATTACATTTTGTTTCACCACTTTCCGTCGGAGGGTGTGTGTACACGTGTGTATGGCCCGGAGGCTTTGTACAAAACGTGGACCTTATACTCTCGTCTGCGATGTTTGAGAGACTACTCTCTGGGGTGGTTTTTATATGTCGATCTCCTCAACAGTTTTTTTTCCTCCTGCGCGCAACTATCAGGCGAAGAGAGCTTTCATACGTGTCAATCTCGCGGGGTTATCACGGACATCGGCCAAATCAGACGCCACCGGTACACCTAGTTTCGTTGATGATCTGGTGTGAAATTGAGTACAAAACAATACTAAATATATCTTAAGCTTAAACCTCGAAAATTAATCGATTCAAAACGAATGCGATGCGTGTTACTGTCTTAGTTTAGCATCTATGTTTTGCTTAAGGATTGTATCAAAGAAATGTTTTATTGAATCATAAGTAATTTCCGTTCCGGGGATAAATTATAGTGAGGAATATATAATCATAAATAATCCTCCTTTAAATATATTTTAACAGATGATGAAAAGTTGGTTATATACAACAATGTTCATGGCAAAATGTAGTTGGTGAATAAGGTTTAGTCTCTACAGCCGAACCCCTTATTTGTGCTCCATGGAAAAAAAAAAAGATTATGGTGTGACTGTAGTGGGATCGTTTGGTGTTTATAAGGTGTAATAAAACACTAAATGCCCAATTTATACGTGCAGCATCTGCAACATGTCCATAAACTGTTAAATGCGCTCGGCAATGAGAAAAATGCTGTTTTCCATCATGGCAACGCAAAGCAGCATAACACAAGAATAACACAGGGAAACAATCGGACATTGTTCTAAACGACACGCCAGACCTTGAACAGATCGATTGTTACCTTATTCCATAGATGCAAAATGCTTTGATGGGGAAAACAAGATTCAAGAGTTCGCTGAAAAAAGTTTTCACGTAAAGATCTACGTAATTTTATTCAAAAGGTGTTATATATCGTACCTATGAACACTAACGGGTATCCCCTAATCCTCATAAATACGTTGGACACTATTGTAAGTAGGGGTAATATGCTGTCTAAGTAGCTCACTACTAGAAGTGGTTTACCTACTTAACGCCGCTGGCGAGTATTGTATTTTGTTGATGGTATAAAGATTACCATTTCATTTTCAACCTCCGTTTTGCTTATTCCTCATTCAGTAACCCTCTCCCGGTTACAAAACCTTTTTACTGTTTCCTTCATCTCTTGCTTTCTATCTAATTAATTACTTTAATTCTTTCTTTGTTTCTTCATTTCTTTCTTTCTTTGTTTGTTTCTTTCTTCTCGCATTCGTTCATGTGTATTTCCTTATGTTTCTTCCTCCTTACAATTTTCTCTCTTCTTTTGTTGCGTTCGATCACATTTCTTTCTTTCTTTCTTTCTTTCTTTCTTTCTTTCTTTCTTTCTTTCTTTCTTTTTTTCTTTCTTTCTTTCTTTTCGTTTTCGTTCATTTGCATTTCATAAACTTTCTTTCATTTTGTCATATAACGTACCTATGAACGCTAATGGATAAATCACAGTCCTCATAAATACGGTGGACACTATTGTAAGTGGGGCTAATATGCTGTTTAAGTAGTCCACCACCAGCAGTGGTTTACTTACTTAACACCGCTGGCGAGTATTGTATTTTGTTGATGGTATAAAAATTACCATTTCATTTCCAACCTCCGTTTTGGTTATTTCTCATTCAGTAACCTTTTCTATATTAAAACAAAAGGTACCCAAGAGTTGCCTGATAAATGGTAAGGACTCACTGAAAAAATAATGAATATATAATTGAATAAAATATATTTGTACCCCTATGTGGCTTGGTGTATAGATGGTGCCATATATACAACATTTTTCATTTTGATGTCTACAATTTGTTATAAGAATCTTGGGCAGTATTCTTTTCTTACACCCATACATTCTGTCTTCATAGAATTGAAAGTTAGTCCTTTTGTTTAGTTTTCCTTTATTAACTCTTTCTTTCAATGTCTGCCATCAAGCCGGTCAAATATGATATACTGTCATGAAATTTAAAACTATTGCGTTTTTATGGCTATTAAATCCGTTTATGATTTTTTTTAACTTCCTTCAGATATTTACTTTCTCACTGAAATCTGTTTTGCACAATACCATGTTTCATTTCGACAAAAAATTTAGAAAAATATAATCTATTTAGAAAACCGAGTGGCGGGGGTGCTAAGTATTAAATAATCATTATTGCACATTTACTGTGCAATAATATAGTTCCCAATTGATTTAGGAATTTTTATTTTTGTCAGAACTTTTGCTAAATGATGAAAGCAACTCGAACCGGATTCTATGCAGTAAAATGTCCGATATTTATAAACAAACTAGACATTTCGCGGAATAAAATTAGCCTTAATTTTATTTGCTTTCTATCGCCGACTGATTTATCAGTATTGCTGGTTTAAATGCTGTTGCTGTAAATTCATTCGGTGTGAATGTAGTTAAGAATTATGCCATTCTCGTCTTCCTGATTTGCTTTGTACTCATTGGCAAAGTCATAAATACTGAGTTTGTTATTTAATTATTGGGCGTCAAAATCTCTTCAGCAACACACATCTATTAATTTAGCGTCAATGTTCTGAGAGGGAAATGCTTATAAAATAACTGTCTCTGCTTATGCTCGGAGCGGCATCTAAATATGATAAAGGATTGCGCTATTATTTACGTAGATTAATATGTCTTTATATACGTTTATGATTTAGCCTTCGCTTTGGATATTTCTTACTGTTCGTCTTTTGAGGCAGATTTTCTTTTCTTTTTTTTTACGATAAGAGTTGATTTAAGTGGCAGATGCAAAAGCCAAATCTCTTTATTACAAGATTCATGCGAATTTGGCAAAGACAGGATAATGACGAACCACAGATGCCTAGCACGTGAGCTGTTACTTCCTTTCTTTATCGACGTTTAAACATTTGCACTAGTGTTTTGCGATGTGGACAAGGAGTGCCAATCTATATTTGTCAAATCAAAAGAAGAACGAGTCAGACAATAACGTCATATATATCGAAAATTAACAATTATTTCCCCCAAATCTTAGATGGTTTCGTCCGTCGACATAAATCTTATTATTTGGACATTTTGACGTGGTGTAATAGTTAGAAATCTTGCCTCGCTAAATCAATTACGACCGATTAGTAAGATTTAGCCACCCCACCACGAGAGTTACATATGACACAAGGCCGAGCTTAACGTAGGCGCGGCCCAAAATATTCCCTCTTTGAACCCGCATAAACGGGTTCAGGGGCAGTCAACCACCCCGAACGAGACTCTGCCCTTCGGCGGAGCCTCGTCCGGGCTTCTTTCCACTCGAAGACAGAGAGTTCGACTGTTAGCCTGATTAGTGAGCTCGATCCACACTGGGTGCTTCACACATTGGGTCATGTGCTACATCTAAGCTACGTTTGAAAATATCACTGGGAACCTCTACGTGGTGTTAATGGTTAGCAAGCGTGTCTCGTTAGAACCATTACAGCTAAGTAGTTAGTTCTATACCCATTGAGCGCCCGATATGTTCTGCCTTGTGCCACATCTAAGTTACGTATAGAAAATCATAACTCTTATTATTTGGAAGGTTTCAACGAAACAATTGACTTGTTCCCTATTTCGTAATTACAAAGTTTCAAATATATTTAAAATTCTATCGCGGCCATGCTTTGCCATTAAAGACTTAGATTAGACCAAAGTACAGTATCATTATCATATCTGGAAATTAACTTCTCATTACCTGTCTATATGTCTGGGATGAGGTATTATGTACACTATTTACATTATTCGGACTATTGTCCTCATCTTTGTCGCCATATTTATTAGTCCTCAAGGACGCATGGTAAGGGGATAAAGGCGTTAGTTAGATCCAGTGACAGGACCCAAAGAGTGTGAGTTCAATACACGGTTAAGACAGTGGAGAACTTGGAGAGGGGAATTAACAAGAGATAACTGATAACTGACATTCATTAAACTTGTCACGTAGAACTAGAACAGTGTACCCCAGTGAGCAAAATAAAGGGTTCAGTTCGACATTCCAACCACCTGAAGAAGGCTGGAGCGTATAACGGCCGAAACGTTGTAGTAAATATGGCGACAAAGATGAGGACAATAGTCCGAATAATGTAAATAATGAATTTCTCAGTTCCTACGTTTCAGCTTCGATAGAGTTAAAAACCTTTTACGTGATCTTCTTTTAGGAAGATTTAATCTCCAATCTACAGCCTCTTCCTGACAGATGAATAGACATTCAATACAATAACCCTTTTCCAAATATGCAAATAAATCTTCATTTGTTGAGCTTCCTTACTTTTCAGTCTTGATAAAATCCGAAAATTGTCTCAGAGTCATTGCAGTTGACAAATTATTTTTCACCCCCTCAAGCCTCTCTCTCACAGGCGGCATGTAGCAAGCCTCTCACAGCTCTACTGCTACTTTCAAGGAAAGTGCTCGGACGAACTACATTTCATGGTTCCTCCAGATCTAACCTTCACGTCCAGGACCCGACATGCCACTTACATATTAGCAAACCAAACACATTTCCTCTATATTCCAATGGTGAGCAATAAGTTCCATTCGAACAGCTTCTTCCCGTGAACAATTGTTCTGTGGAACCAACTCTCAAGAGGATATTTCCCCGATCGCTAAAATCTTAAACCAATTCAGGTCTATGGTTGACCGTTATCTTCCTCTCGTATCCGCATAAACTGCCTCTTACTGTAACGCTCTATCTCAAGTGGCCCTCGGGCCTTGTATAAAGTCAATCTAACTGTAAAACAAAATAAAAATAAAATATAACTGTTAGTACTACCAGTCAGATAAATTATGTGCCATAGGTAATACACGCTTAGGCGATCACGCATAATTCAATACATGACTTACGAGGCAGATTTTTTTCCCGCAGTAGGTTGCCATTTCTTTCTACGGTAGTCTAATTGCCATCCAAGGCTATAGAACCCGCTCTGTGCTGCTTTGACCCATAGCTGTGGAGAGAAGAGAATCCATACATTTCCCAAGGGTATTGGCACGTAAGTGAATATAATGGATTCGACTGGAATTCGAACTCGGATCTCCGATTTCTCAATTCAAGCCGCTATCCATTACACCACTGTGTACCAATCTTTACAGTACAAACTATGCTACATTCGAGGAGTCGAAACACCTTCATTTCGTCCGTATTCCAAACGTAAGAACAAAGTTTTACTCGGAGAGTGATTTTTCAAGAAATGTCACTTTGTGTAATAGATTTTTCGTGGTAATTGCTTGAATGTTATTTTTCTCAAATGAAGTGTCAGTTTTTGTATGTCTAACTACTATCATAATCTTCACTTTTTACCACCACTTTTTCATTCATAAGATGTACCTCATTTATCATAAGTATATCCCATAAATATACCAAAACCATATATATATATATATATATATATATATATATATATATATATATATATATATATATATATATATATATATATATATATATATATATATATATATCTTCACTTTTTCATTCATACCTCATGTACCTCATTTATCATAAGAATGTCCCATAAATATACCACAACTTAAAACCATATATACATATATATATATATATATATATATATATATATATATAGATATATATATATATATATATATACATATCTTCACTTTTTCATTCATAAGATGTACCTCATTTATCATAAGAATGTCCCATAAATATACCACAATTTAAACCATATATATATATATATATATATATATATATATATATATATATATATATATATATACATATCTTCACTTTTTCATTCATAAGATGTGCGTCATTTATCATAAGAATGTCCCATAAATATAGCACAACTTATATATATATATATATATATATATATATATATATATATATATATATATATATATATATATATATAGTATTAATACAAATATAAAATTTATCACTAAACAGTACCCGACTCTAGAATTTTGTTGATAAAACTTTTATAATCGTTCGGTACTCTTTTAAGGAGGTATTAGCAACAACCTTCCGATTTTCTCATTTTCTTTATTTTTATATCAAGTTAAAAATAATTTATGTACTTTTTATTGGTGTTAGATTGATTTTTTCTACTTGGTGTGTGTCCTTTTGCTTTTGTGTATACATGCGCGAGTGTACATGTGTGCATTCACACTCGTACACGTGCGTATGTACACATGTGTAGAATGTTTGGGTTATTCCCCCGTTTCTTGATTTTATTGTCTACTTATACACTCATATTATTCTTTTTCCTCTGCGGCAACATTGTTTCCAACCCAATAGATCTTCCCTCAGCAAAAAAAGAAAAAAAAAAAGTGTGGGGGCGGGGAACAAAAAAGGGAGCGGATCTAAAAAGGGTGTGGCTAAAACAGGAGACGGAACTAAAGATAACGAAGAAATATAGCCATTCTATTGTGCAAATCTTAAAAGAATGAGGACTTCATTGCAACACCTTACTCTTATTGTTCTTGTCTTTCCTTTCTTCTTCTCACTATAAGAAAAGCGATGTTTTTATTTATCATCAGATTTTACTTTTCTTAATAAAAATTAATTTTCAAACCAAATATTTAAGTATTAAATTATATGCATTTCTTTACTTAGGTCGCTATAAGTGCTACTGGTTCGATGTAAACTAGCATTATATGCTGGTGTTTCTTGGGATTTTGTTTAGAACATCTAGACACATAGCAGAAGGTAGCAATATTCGATACGCAGATGAATAGTAGACTAATAAATTTGCAAGATAGTTTCTGGCGAGAAAAATAGCTGGTACGACATAGCGAGCCGACTTTCCTAGCAGCAGACTTAGCAATTGTTTCATGATAATATTTCCACTCCCCGTGACCAATAAATCACAGTCATTTTCTCTCCTGGCGGTTAGCATCAGCAATGCTGATGGAAGGCAAACATTTTTGGGTTTGCTGGCACTTAATGCATGGGACGCACTATCGGACAGAATATAAATAAAGAAACAATGTCAATAATAATAATAATAATAATAATAATAATAATAATAATAACAATAACAACTCATTGAAGGAATCTCTGGTAGCTCATGCCTTAAAGAAATAGAAAAAATTGTTCTCACGAGTACAACCCACATCTTACGAAGTGCTTTATTTATGTAAAATATGTCTGCGTTTTTTTTTTTTTAATTGCTCAGTGGAAAATGTCATGATACCATTTCTGACCTGAAGTCGCTGGGCGGGACCCGAAATCAAAGGAAATAAAATATTAATAATAATAAGTAGACTACCCGTAACCCGTTGGGCCACTGACGGTTCAAGTTATAAAAATTGAAGTTGGTTTCAAAATTCCATGAAAATGAATGTTAATTTTATTATGATTCATTGAAATATTTCAATTCGTTCGTTTCATCATTTGTCTGGTTTACAAATACATGTTTTATATTTTACGAGTTGTTTACAGCATTTAATACAAATAGAACTTCCGTGATATTAGGTTGGTGCAAAAATAATGTCGTTTTCTCACATGTGAGAAAACGACATTATTTTTGCACCAATCTAATAAATCTTGAATCAGATTAACTTAAAAATATTTTCTTAATATGCCAAAAAATATTTTTTAAATCATATTCACTTGAAAGTACTTTTTTACATATGCCAAAAAATAATTTTTAAATATCTAAAACATTTGCTCTACAAACGACTGGACAAAACAGTGGGATCTCTTTGTGTCTGTCTTTAACTTAAAACTATTTTAACTAAAAATTTTCTCTTTGAAGAAAGTCAAAATAAAAATACTGTATAAACAACTCGTGTTTTTAAATCTTATTCACTTAAATCAAATTAACTTAAATCATTATGTGCTAGACGCACGCACCATGCATGCGTGTACGCAATCACAGCCTTTTAGTATTATATAGATATTTGGTTGGTGCAAAAATAATGTCGTTTTTGTTTAGAAGTTGAACGTCAAAAAACGTCATTATTTTTGCACCAACCTAATAGATAGTAAACATCTGATACCAGAAAACGAACATAATGGTGCCAATAAAATGAAGGCCATCAACAACTTAGCAGCTTCAAAATTATTAAATGGAAGTTGAATGACATTAAAAAATTGGACGCCAAGACCAGGGAAATGCTTACCCAAATGAGGATTCACTACTCGTAATCAGATGCTGATGAGCTGTACGTATCAAGAGCTTTAGGATGCCGAGGTCTTATCCAACTTTAACTAACTCTGAAAACTACATCAATCGGATTAGAAGCTTAACTTACAAAAAAAACAACAAAAAAACAAAAAACAAAAAACAAAAAAACAATGACACTCTTCTGCAAGTAGTAAAATATTAAATCCACTCCATCAACAAAGAAACTGCCCTCTTCATGGAACAGCTTAATATGCTTGAGATGAACAAAAACGAAGCGAATAACATTTACGCCAAACGAATAAAACAGAAAACAAAACAAATGATCTAAATAAAATCCCCCCACCACCAAAAAAACAAAAAACAAAACAACAAAAAACAAAACAACAAAAAACAAAACAAAACAAAACAAAACTAGGGGAACAAGGCACTGCATGGCAAATATCTAAAAAGAACAAATGAAGCAGATGTAGATTAACAGAAAACACATCAGTGGCTGAGGAGCACCAGCTTAAAAGATGAGACAGAAGCCCTAATAATTGCAACTCAGAACCAAAGACTCGCAACCAGATCCTATCACTGTCACATAATCAAGGATAGAACTAACCCTAAATGCAGGATCTTCGGAAAATGTGATGAAATTGTCGACCATATTATCTCAGGATGTCCGGAACTAGCGAAAATTGAATATACCCACACGCATAACAAGGTAGCGACATATGTGCAGGGAAATATATGCAAAAAAGCACAAAACCACTGAGAGATACTATGAGCACCAACCAGACAGAGTTACGCAAAATAACGATATATCTATCCTCTGGGACATGCCAAATCAAAATGACAGAGAAATTAAAGGTAACATACTTTATATTATCATAAAAGACAAAAGATTCAGGAAGTGTATGCTTATTGACATAGCAGTACCATGTGAAAAAAGAAATCATCCTCATGAAAATTATGGAGAAATTGTCGAAGTAAAAGGACCTGAAGATCGAGATGTTGGGAATGAAGACTAGGACTGTACCAATAATAATCGGAGGAAAGGAATGGACAGTTGTACTAACAGTGTCTCAGGAAACACCAACATATAAGTTGGCTAGAAGATCGCCCTACTAGCAACATCCCATGTACTGAGAAAATTGCTATCGATTGAATTCTTCTATAGGGTCTAAGGATCATAGTTTGGACCCGACTTTACAGTATACAAAGCAGGAAACATAACATACAGATATGATGATACTAGTACTGCTAATACTACATTACTGCTACTACTACTACTACTACTACTACTACTACATCTACTACTATTACTACTACTAGTACTAATAATAATGAGAAGAAGAAGAAGAAGAAGAAGAAGAAGAAGAAGAAGAAGAAGAAGAAGAAGAAGAAGAAGAAGAAGAAGAAGAAGAAGAAGAAGAAGAAGAAGAAGAAGAAAGGATCTTCATCTATGAAAATGTGTTTGATCTTTTTATCAAGATAGTGAAAACGTCATGAAACCATTTCTGAACGTAGATCTCAGGTTGGGAGCCGAAAGGGAATGTGTATACAACAGAGATAATAATAATAATAATAATAATAATAATAATAATAATAATAATAATAATAATAATATCGTACTTTGATGATTACTTCCTGTGCATATCCGGAATACACAGATCGTTTAATTAGAAGTATAGTTTAAAGTAAGTTTTAGGTGTGACAGTCGTGCAAAGCAAGTGAAATTCTTTCGAATGTAGAGCCCTTGACGTGTGATGCTCAGAATTTCTTGTACGAATATTAGAGATAATGTAAAGGGAACGTCAAGTTGGGTCAGCCGTTTAACACTGTTTAGAAGAAGGTACCTTTCCCTTCTTAAGTCATGATTGATTGGCGCAGAATTCTTCGTTACGTGCCTTCCATTCCAAAACCACAATGAAAAAAAAAAATGAAAAACAAAAAAAAGGAGAAAAACAAAAAATAAGAAAGTGAAGCTCACTAACTCGAAGGATGTGTATTTGACAATGAAATAAGTGCGGGGTGTTTCCTTAAAAGTTAATGAAAGGAGCGTGTTTACACTCGACTTGTCGATTCGAATTTGTGTCCTTGCTCTCTCCCAGAACACAACCCGTCTCCTTACATTCCACTTATCCCTGCTTAACTAGCACTCGACGAATTCCACCTTGCCTACGTAAATTTGATTAAACATCCGTGTACACCTCGGCAGCAGTGAATATTATGGGAGCTTGAGGCATTCTATCGACAAATAACTCATGTCTTTCATGCTTTATTTGGTTTTCAAAGGCAATAATTAAGAATATAAAGGATTAACATCAATTGTACGAAGACGGAATGAATAGCTGTCTTGCAAAAGGAACAGCCCAATATGCCAATGGAGATACTAAAATTAAGCAAGTGCCAAAAATTTAAATATCTAGGAATTGTTTTAAGAGAGGACAGAATATGCGACGCCAAACTACAGAAGACAAATTGGGATAACGAAAGATGCCTTCGAAATGTTAAGCAACGTATTAAGAAACATGGAAATTTCGTTAGAAACAAATAAATGAGTACTGAACTGTTATGTAATATCGTTCATCCTATATGGAAGTGAATGTTAAACAAATCTCATTACAAATGAAGAAGATACTAGAGGCAACGGAAATGGGGATCTACAGAAGGATGATGAGTATACCGTGGATTGAACATGCGAACAACAAGTTTTAGGGAACATGGAAATAAAAGGAATACACATACCTAGCATCGGAAAGAGACTATGGAAATTTCTTGGACACATAATGAGGAAAGAGGGCTTAGAAATTTTGACACGTACAGGGGATATAAAAGGTAAGTGGGGCAATGGAAAATAACGCATAACCTACCTAACGAAGGAGTGCAATTGGATGGCAGATCATGAATTAGGAGAGATAGGAAAAGACAAAATTTACTAAGAACTACAAAGAGTAGAAACACGTGGAGAGCCCTGAAGAAGAAGAAGAAAAAGAAGAAGATCCTGAAATATTCTGTTGTATCAGTATTTCTCTATCGATCAATATTATGATATTTATAAATATGCTATTAAGTAATCTATCATTTGAAATCTAATCTAATTACTCTTTCTTTCTTTCTTTCTTTCTTTCTTTCTTTCTTTCTTATACTCTTCTCTTTTCGTATTCCTTTTCGTTTTAAATGTACGTTGTGCTCTTTCTTTTCTATAATGTTCCAACCTTTATCCTGTTCCGTCGTCTGGTTATTTGGTTAAATATTCTTTCTTTCTTTCTTTCTTTCTTTCTTTCTTATACTCTTCTCTTCGTATTCCTTTTCATTTTAAATAACGTTATTCTCTTTCTTTCTTTTCTGCAATGTTCCAACCTCCTCCTGTTCCGTCGTCTGGTTATTTGGTTAAATATTCTAACTTTATTTATTTCCTTTCTTTCTTTCTTTCTTTCTTTCTTTCTTTCTTTCTTTCTTTCTTTCTTTCTTTCTTATACTATTCTCTTCGCATTCCTTTTCATTTGAAATAACGTTGTTCTCTTTCTTTCTTTTCTGCAATGTTCCAACCTCCTCCTGTTCCGTCGTCTGGTTATTTGGTTAAATATTCTAACTTTATTTATTTTCTTTCTTTCTTTCTTTCTTTCTTTCTTTCTTTCTTTCTTTCTTTCTTTCTTTGTGTAGCCATTGACGAGCGATTGTATCCGATATTCGTGCCCAGGTATAAAGAAAACATTACGCGGACTGGCTTTTAAGTAAAGTTAACTACCACAGATAAACTTTCCATGACACAATTATCCGGATTGTACTAAAGTCAGCGAAACTGATATCTAACGGTATTCACATTCTTTTCTTCCCGCCTTCATTCATACCTCTTCACATAGGCCGGTACATTGTAATCGATCGGACAGTAGTAAAGTTTTAGCCAATTGATAATTATCGTCAACATAAATATAAAACTGCATTTTGAATACTGCGTTTTCGCAAATAGGTGGAGATAGACAAGTGTGCAATTCAATCGTAATCGTAAATATATATTTCACACTCGCTGAATCTCATTTTCTCCGTATAAACACACATATTCACTCGCGCGCGTACACACACACACAAACACACATACTCACATAACACTACGTTAGATTTGGCTGACTCGCTCTCTCGAGTGAAGATGCCTCAGTGGTAGAAGCTCTGAATGACACCAAACCGGTTGGGTTTCTATCCGGGATTGAGGCATTCGGTTGTCGAGACGCACTGAGGAGCTATGATACTGCGAAACAGTACTGTCCGCGAATGATATATATATATATAATAATGATAATGGACTCGCCCGTCGATTTCGACGTATGAGGATCTGACATTTTTGTGCGATAATCTTAAGTCGCATTTAAGACCTGCTCGTGATTTACAAAGGAGGCCACATATGGAGGAAGTGTGAGAATTGTGAGATGAGATCACTGTTAGATTGGCAGACCTTTTAGATCTTGCTCTTGCTTCTTTAAGATGATTCAGACAAGCATATCGAAAATTGCTGAGTCGACTAAAACACGTTGATTTCCATTCTACTCGCTTCAATATAGATATGTAACTGGCCACTCTTATTCGAGGATACCCATCTACTAGAGCCAATCTTTATTGCAGACGCTCACTTAGGCACATTTGTGTTTGTTCAATACCCATAGAGCCAACCTGTGGTTTATACTGCAACTATGCTGAGCAGACCTTAGTTACAGTTTCTGGGAGAGAACGTGATCACCAATTTGAGCAAGGCCAGCACGCTCGAGCCATCGGCTACGATGGCTTGTGGCTTAGCGCTAGCACAGCTATTGACATCCCCCAATATATATATATATATATATATATATATATATATATATATATATATATATATATATATTGTAATTCCGGTGTGATGAGAAAGGTAATAAAAACTTACTTGCCTAAATAAATTTATTACAGGATTTTTAAAGATGTAATAAGTTTTTTTCTTTGGTGCATATCATATTGTTCTATATACACTACGTCCGGCTCTCTTCATAGATCCATGTTTTTAATATTTTATATTTAAAAGCCCTACTTGGATTATCCTTTGCACTTACGGATTGATATAATCTATCTATCTATCTATCTATCTATCTATCTATCTCTCTCTCTCTCTCTCTCTCTATATATATATATATATATATATATATATATATATATATAAAGTATTCTTATTTTGAAATTAATCGTTCACTCACCAGTAATTTACCATCGCTCGATGAAACACATTTGTAGTGTTGAAATACGATTGTTACCGTGTAGCGATTCTTTAGTGTGTTTTTTTTTGTATTAATCTCCGATAATAAATCATATTTAGCTCTACTCTATATTGAGCCCTTTTTTAAATTATATGTTAAGGACTGTGCAATAATGCTCCATTTCTTCTTACACACACACACACACACACATATATATATATATATATATATATATATATATATATATATATATATATATATGCAGTGTGCGATACATAAATTATCATCTAAATTACGCAAAAATGAAAATAACGCTGACATCACATTTTAACAGATATACTTAAAGAAATTAGAAAAATTTCTTGAAATACTAGGCAGTAAATTTGTTCAATAAAATTGTAACTGTCTTCAACCACGCCATCTAGACGACTTTGAAAACTCCTACATGTCTTCTGGTCGTTTTCCTTGTTTAAGTTGTTGGGTGTTGCTATAATCCTTGCCTTCAAGTCATTTTCGGTGTTACAAGGAGTTTGTTTTTGTCTCTTGCTCAACTGCGCTCCACACATATAATCAGGGGGTTGCAGTCTAGGTTGTTCGGGTGCCAGAGTTTAATGGGTGATGTCGCAAAAATCGTCTGACAGCAATGACCTGGTTCTCCTGCTTGTGTTGCCAGACATAAGGTCTTCCAGCAGACACCCTCTTGACCCGCCTCAAGACATGATGTAGGCCTCCGTGTTAAGTCTGAGGCCCTGTGGAAAAATGAATGGAGGCTAGTGATCACACTAAACACATTCGTAATCACCATTGGACTCATCCAATTCTTTCCGAATCCTTGGCACTCTCCTTAAATTGATACCTAAACATGAAATCTTAGTATTGGAGATTTCGGTGCAATTGTCCAGCATGTCGTTTCCAAATATCTGGCGGAGTGATTTCCGTCATGGTGCCCTTTTTCTTACAGAGAGTGACCAACTGACCCTACTATACCGACGACAAAATCAAAAACAAACAACGCGCATGCGTAAGATTAAAAATATAAAATGGCGATAATTTAGCCGTTTTATATATATATATAGATCTTCCTAAAATATAGAGAAAATTGAACAATATATGTGAATAAATATTTCGAACGGTCTTTTACATTGTCGTTTGTAAAATCGGTGTTTATCCACCTCAAGTAACTAAAGATTATATATCCTTATGGGGTAAACTTCTTCGAATATCAGGGCAGCGTATATATCTATCTATCTATCTATCTATCTATCTATCTATATATCTATCTATCTATATATATATATATATATATATGTGTGTGTGTGTGTGTGTGTGTGTGCGTGTGTGTGCGTGTACAGCGTGTCAGATATTAGGTTGGTGCAAAAATAATGACGTTTTTGGCGTTAAAATATGCGTCAAAAAACGTCATTATTTTTGCACCAACCTAATATATTTTCTTACCGTATCAAAATATATGATCTTCTTAAAATGGATTTTTATACATTTATTAACACAATTTTAAATTTGAGATATAAGTTTATAATGTTATGAATATGAAATATATTATCGCTGGACTGTAAACAAAATAAATTATTTGAGAAATAAATAAAAATAAATTATTTGAGAAATAAATAAATGAAAGACAAAGTTTTTTTCGTAGCATCAGAAAAAAATTTTTTGTGTGAATTTTGGAAACCAATATAACGTAAAAAAGTTCTTTTGGTACATTTTCACCATTTTTCCCAGGCTATTATCTTAGAGATAATTTATGATTTTAAGTTTTTGGACTCGGGTCTTTAGCCGATTCCATAAATTGTCGTTAGAAGTTGTGGAGGTCAGTATCAGCGAATACGAAAATGGAAATAGAAAACGACTAATTCCGATGGCGCACTGGACTAGTGAAGGATGACTTCCAAAACCAAAGCAAAATATTAAGGAACAGAACGATTTAGCCAACAAAAAATAAGTGTTGGTCTGTTATGTAATATCGGTTCTACTAAATATGGTTTTACAGAATGATGCCGAGAATACCATGGACTGAAGACGCGAGCAACGACGAAGAATTGATGAAAATAAAATTTAAAAGAAAACTTATACTTAGAATCAGAAAAATGAAATTTAAATTTGTTGAGCACAAGAAAAAGAGAGAGACTGGAGAAAGTAACACTCAAACGATTTATAAAAAAAAAAACCCAAAAAACAGAAGAGACAGAGACAAGTAGCGAATAGCCTTTGGACCGAGCTTGTTTAAACGGCTAACAGAACAGGAAAAAGGAGAGAAAGTCAAAAGAAAAAAAACTTTCTAAGAGCTAAAAAAGACAGGTAGTTGTGGATCGCCATGACCGCCCAATTTCTGAAGAAACCTAGAACCTAAGAAATTGGCTGGGCCCCTCTATAACATGAATATCATTATTTTGTGACCCGTTCACAGTATCATGATTTGTGTGTTAGCGATCATTTTGCTGTTATAATATCCATGTTTCATGCTTTTTTTTTCTGGTGGTGATAAAAAGTAATCCATAATATTCAGAGGCGTACATTGGTCTTACAATGACATGAATACCACTTATGATCGCTGCTGAAAAGCAACCTTATATGATGATAATAACCATCGACGCCATAATTTAATGTATTTATAGTGCAATCTAGATCACGGCATGTTCAGTTTTTGCCACAGAACACTTACATAATTGTTGCCAAATTGTTGCACTTTTAACTCGTCTGACCACAACATGTTATTCCACTTTATCTCATCTGACCACAGCATTTTGTTCCACTTTATGTCATGTGACCACGACATTTTGTTAAAAGCGAATCTTTTTACGCATATGTTTTTTTTACATTTCGCAGCAACCAAGACGATAGAATCCAGTATGAACCAAGGAGGTTCTAAGAGTGAAATGAAAAAGTGAGGGAAATAAAAGAACAGAATTCAGGGAGATAGAATATAGCGATTGTCATTGATAATTATAGTGAGGGAGTGACTGATCAACGAAAAAGCTTTTTTTGAAAAAATACGAGAAAAAAAAAAGAACACTCAGAAACAGAAAGAGTCACTAGATATCTCTTGGACATATCATGGCGAAAGAGTGCCTGGAAAATCTGACACTCACAGAAAATAAACAAAAAAATAAACAAACAATAAAAGCAATATAGAAAGAGGGATAGCAAGAAGACTTAAAAGACAGGAACTTTCTGAGAGCCATGACTGCTCAATTTCTGAAGGGTTAGGGTTAGAGTTAGTAGTAGTAGTAGTAGTAGTAGTAATAGTGGGGGTGCTAGTATTAGAAGAAGAAGAAGAAGAAGAAGAAGAAGAAGAAGAAGAAGAAGAAGAAGAAGAAGAAGCGATTACTTATATACAAACAAAACAGAATCATCGTTGGTTCGCAAAAATATTGCAGAGACATTTTCAATTGAAGTGATACTTTTCTTCGAGGATTTGACAACTTTGTCATCTCGATCTATGCTACATAAATATCTTAGAAAATGCTTCTCTATAACATGTAATGCACATGACCTGATTATGAGAACTATATCTGGTTTAAAAGGTATGAGGCGTTTCATGTAGAAATGGCTAATTTTTTTTATGCAGTGTTAATAAAATTCGGTAGAAGGGTGAGGAAATCCAATGTAATAGCAGTCTGCCCGTATGACAGTTAAAATTGAGCAATCTTCTCAGAAATGAAGAAGAGATTTGAGACACCGCAAATGTGGTTCTACAGAAGGATGCTAAGAATACCATGGACCGAGGGCGTATGTACCGGAAACATGTTAGGGGGAAATAGAAAGAAAAAGGATACATATAGTCAGAATCAGAAATAGAAATGTGTTATTTCCAGAACACCTGAATAAAGGCGGTCTAGCGAATCTGGCACTCACTATATATTAAAGGGAACATATATTTAGGGAAGAAATGAATAACTTGTCTAAAGAAATTGAGTATAAATAGTTGAGAGCACAGGAATTAGTTGGGGTGTAGCAAAAAGGCAAACCTTATATGTTTTGGAGAAACGATATATAGAAGGAGAGGAATTGATGATATATATAACAAATACATGCATTATTGGTGCACTAAAAAACTCTTAAAACTTTCCTTAAAGCAAAAGTGCTTCAGCTTCTTTTGCTCGAAGATTTAACAAAGCATTTATTGTCCTATGTCCTTAAGAGTAACTATCCTCATATTCTCTAAGATTCAGTAACCTCGGAGAGCCGAGTTCGAATTCCAGTCGAATCCATTACATTCACTTACGTTACAAGATATTGGAAATGTATGAATCCTCTTCTTCCTCCAGCTATGGGTAAATAGTCGGATATACTGGGTTCGATGGCAACTGGTCTAGGAGAGGGACAACTTTGAATTCAAAACATGTGGAGGTCATTTGGGGACCTTGTGGCACGTAGTGCACCAGGTCTCTGTATTCGGCCTTTCAAAAAGTATGGATGGTTCAGCATAAAACTATCATTCAACACTATAATCAAATGTCATGTGCTGGTGTGAGGCTGTCGGTTTCCTAGGAAATGATCTGGTTGACCCTCATAGGTCGAATTTATATATATATATAATATAATGTCGTTTTTTGACGTATCAAAAACGACACTATTACATCATTATTTATGCGCCAACCTAATATATATGTATATATATATATTTATATCGAGTATATATATATATATATATATATATATATATATATATATATATATATATATATATATATATATATATATATATATATATATATATAGGATGGAAGATGGTATATTTATGTGATAAAGTGATCAATATCAGAGATAGAACCTATGTAAATAGAAAAGTGGACATCGAAGTCAACACTCAGAGGCGACAGGCTGTTTCGTGCTAGATGCAATCATCAGGCCCCGAATGTTTGTTTTTTTCTCGATTATTTATATATATGGGTCAGTGATGCATCATTATGGGTAGTGGCACGATTTCAGTGTCCACTGATATATATATATATATATATATATATATATATATATGTGTGTGTGTGTGTTTGTGTGTATGTGTGTGTGTGTATTATATTATAAAGCATCAAGTATGAATGAGCAGGATGTCTTATAATGAAATGGAGTCAACGTAATGACTTAATAGCATTTCTTCGAAAATGATTTCCATTATCTTTTCCGTAACATCTTCAGCTTGAATCGGCTATAATTTCTTCGCCCCTCCTCTTTCTATGCTCTCTCATCTCTTGCTTCTTTCGTCGTCTTTTCTTTTCTTTGTTCTCCTTTCTTTCTCGTCTTCATCGTTATTATCTTTCTTTTTTTAACTTTGCTACTCCGTTCATAATCTCTTTTCCGTTAGATCGCCAACATGGCTGCTGTCCAGTCAGCGAATCTACGTAGCATCACGTTCACGCAGAAATCTATCGAAGATTGCGCAGATAAGCAAGGTTAGGACGAAATTAAATTTCCTTTCATTTCGATTTCACTGTCTGCGAACCGTAGCACACCTTTCAGTGCGACTGACTCGAACGAATTCGATATTAGATTGTCTGAAAAATATGAATTAATTAATGACTAGATTCTATGAAGAAAGAAGTTTCGAAACTGGGGCAGCCAATCAAAATCGCCGAACTCTAATGGTTCCATCACATCGTTAATCAGTAAAGATCAATTATAATATATATATATATATATATATATATATATATATATATATATATATATAATATATATATTTTAAAGGTGCATTAACTTACAAATCATTCGATGAATGTTATTACGAAATTTGTCAATTCTGACAAATTAAAATTCCTTGATTTCATTGCTGTCTTGTACAAGGCTGTGATATTATGGGCACGTTAAGAACTGCAAGACTAAACTGTTTACTACTGTTATTTGGCTACTAAATGGCAGTAGAAAGGTTGTAAATCTTGAAAAGATTCGTTTTTGAATTTGA
This sequence comes from Acanthosepion lycidas, assembly GCA_963932145.1. NCBI lineage: Eukaryota > Metazoa > Mollusca > Cephalopoda > Sepiida > Sepiidae > Acanthosepion > Acanthosepion lycidas. The sequence goes on from OZ010576.1 coordinate 35,217,874, forward strand.
TATATATGCTATTCGAAATTCTGGTTAACTTAAAAATTGAGAATAAAACAAACGTTACATGACAAATAATAAAAATATAAACTTATGAACATCTATATAAGAATTTCAGCTTTGCGCGTGAGTGAGCTACATGTGCTTGTGCTATTTAATGTACAGACTAGCGCACTGACGCACACATTAAAACAATCTGACTTGGTTTTAAATAAAACATTGAAATAATACATTCATCTCTTATTCAATGTGGATAACACCTACGCTCCACTGCGCAAACAGATCATAAATTTTACAAGAAGAAATGTAAGCTCTAAATATTTGAGATAATTATATAATTTTCTTAAACTTTTCGAATATTATTCGGTTATAATTTAATTATAATTATATTTTTAAAGAATTTTATTTAGTTTTGGAGAGTAAACGTCGTCGTTGAATTTATACAGTAGTCTCCAGTGAACCGTGAGCAGTACTGGCAAAAACAGAGAGAAAAATCCTAGCGTTTGAGGACAAATGCATAAGAAAACTTCTTGTCCTCTTCTTTTAGAAATATACAACCAATGAGTTTGTGCGGAAGAGGGTTGAAAGTTTTCTAGACCATCAGTAATCTCTTCTCACCCTTGTCAAACGGAGAAAAATGGGATGGTTTGGACACGTTATAAGGCATGATAGCCTGTGCAAGGCTATAATGCAAGGCACCATTGAAGGTGGGAGTCAGAGAGGACGTTACCGCAAAAACTGTTTGGAGAAATGTCGAAAAATGGACAAGTATGATTACACCTGAATTTATGATAGCTGCGGTTGATGGACCATTGTGGAGGAGATTCAATATGGCTTCAGCATTCGGCTTCCCACCCTACGATTATAAAAGTTAAGGGGGGTGATGATGATGATGATGATGATTAATTTATATATATATATATATATATATATATATATATATATATATATATATATATATATATATATGAGAAGAGTAACCATAAATAAATTGAATGAAGTTGGAAACCACATTTGTATTTCGAAGGTTGGTTTGTTTTCTGTTTGGCAACAAAAACCTATCCGAGTAAAAAAAAAAAAGATACGTCGAAGAAATATGTCGACCTTTGACGTTTTTTTTATAACTCATGTATTGCAACAAAAAATATTTCATAATAAATGTAGTATTTTAAATGGATAAAAAGTTTTGGTTTCAAATCTGACCATCTCGCTTTCAACAAATCAACAGGTACCGAATTCGAAGTATAAACTTATCTGCCACTCATTGAAAATGAGAGATAGTTTAAGAACGCCTTAAGTAATCCTGATGTCTTTCATATTTCGTACTTCTCAGCCTAGAAGACTAAAAAGTTGGTAAGTACATTTAGTGACATCATAATTGTGAGTTCCTTCTCTGTTCTGTGCAGTGTGTACTTCGACTTAGTGTAAACAGAACGAGCAAGAACTGAACAGTAATAATTAAGTATTAGACGAGATATCCTGAGACATGATCAGAGAATCTAGAACAATCTTCCCCCCTAGATTAACTAGAGTGTCTAATTTGAAATTACGTGAATACCGGAAGGCAAACAGTCGAAACGTTGTGATAACAACAATGAAGTCGGAGTGAAAATAAGGTAAATAATTATATTTACTGATCCAAGAAATTCAGACAGAAGTACTATTCAGCAAAAGATAGTAGGCATCTATTATACTTTTGTATTTGAAGTTAAAAATTAAATCAATGTAAATATTTTCCTGATGAAGGGAATAGAAGTCCCGAAACATGTACCAGCATTCAATAAAAGTAAGTTCTACATATTTGTCTATAATTATATCATGTCGTCCATGTGGTTCAGTAATTACTATTTTTTAAATACTGCATTAATTTGCATAATTTGATTTTAATTATGAATATTCTATGATGATTAATTGATTGATTTGTTTTTATGCCCTATCAACCATTTGTCGGTTATTTAAGAAACTCGGATTTTTGGTCGATGATGTTCAAGGAACATTTTGCCGAACAGACATTTACCTTTTAATACTGCTGATTAAAATGCTTACACTTTTGTTTGTTACAATTTTTACTTATACTCTTTTGGCGAAATGTCCGTTAGCGAAATGTCCGTCGACCAAATGTCTGTTCGGCTAAATGTGTCTCGGCCAAATGTCCATTAAGCCAAATGTTCGTCGGCCAAATGTCTGTTTGGCCAAATGTACATGAGGTCAAATGTCCGTCAGCAAAATGTCTGCTCGGCCAAATATCCGTCGGCGAAATGTCCGTCGGCGAAATGTCCTTTAGGCAAAATGTCCGTTCGGCCAAATATCGTTCGGCGAAATGTCCTTTAGGCCAAATGTCCTTTCGGCCAAATATCCGTTCGGCGAAATGTCCGTTCGGTCAAATGTCCGTCGGACTATTGTCCGTTAGGCCAAATGTCCGTTGGCCAAATATCCGTTAGGCCAATGTCCGTTAGGCCAAATTTCCAGCCCCAGTTATTTACAGCCGAAACATATTTTATATTGTAAGAGGGAATAATGCATTAACAATTTCATTTGAAAATAACAATGATTATGTCAAGCTACAAGTCCTACTATTTAACTCATTGCTTCGGGACAGAAATCCATTCATACCTTTTTCAAGGTATTTTCGTATAAGCCAATGTAACGAACCCGACTGGAACTCGATTCTCCGATTTTTCATTACGAGTCGCTAACCAGATGCACATACAAAAATGCATTATCAATATCTTTTTCAGGTTGTAGTGTTATTCCCCAGTTCATTAGTGCGAAATGAATATATATTATTTCTCCCAGATTCTGATCTCTTCCAGTCGATATAATTTTCCCTATTGCTAACCGATTGACCACCGGCACCACAACTGATATTTCATTTTAAATATCCCTTCGATTTATACAGTGTGACGTAAAAATGTCACTTTTTGAGATTTGGTTGAAAATAGAACTTTTGGTTGTAAATTGATCTCTGCTGACTTTATCCGATGGTTATTGACAAGTATAAATTAATTTTCAATTTCCAGGATCCAAACTTTTGGGAGGCCATAATTCGAATACAAGTAATCAATAACCGTTTTTATATATAAATGAGTACATATGTAATTTTCGATTCTATTTATGACCGTCTTCAAGTATCAAATCAGCTGCTTCCCTTAATACATGTAAGCCGGAACCGTTCGTGCAATCAGCGCAATATGATGTTCAGTAAGAAAACGCATGGATTTTCGAGGGGAAACATTTTGTTGTGCCGTTGATGTTTGTGAAAAGAATTTGCTGGACTCGATTGAAAGTTGGGCATAGCAAAAACTATTTAAAGGTAACTTTAAAAAATATTTCATATAGGTTTGTAAAGCGCAAGGTCAAAGGTTTATAACCTGGAAGAGTGTATTGTGTCATTCTTCCAAATGGCGGAGTTTTATGACCTTCATCCGAAATCCTCCATTTTTTTTTTCTCGGTCTTCAATACCAACTTCTATCATTGATAGAAAATACGCCAAAAATTCATCTGCGAGACGGGTATATGGTAATTTTCAAAGCTTAGGTTAAATGTGACACAATGCCAAAAGAATGTGTCACCTGTGAAAATCGAATTGAAAAATATTCATTTAGTACTTCCGTTTATATGATAACAATATCAAAAATGAATACATATTTCTAACATTTGCTAAGATTAATTTTGTGATATTTTTCAAAACATTATTTAAACGGGGGACTAAGCGCTACCATTTTGAATATATCGGTAAAATGTTGCCATTTTATGTGTTTAATTTTGCGCATGGGCGTTTGTTTTGATTTTGTTGACTGAACAGAATAGTAGGGACAGTTGGGCACCGTCTATGAGATAAAGAACACAATGACGCAATTTACTCCGCCAGAAATTTGGAAACGGCATACTGCATTACTTGGCATTCGCGCTGGAAGCTCCAGTTCATATTCTTTGGACGTGAATCTTAGGACAGTGCAGAGCCTTCTGAAAGTGTTGTATCATCACCAGGCGAATTTTGATCGGGTTAACCTATAGGGTTATTTAATCCCAAAGGAACAAATTGTTCTTGTTCCACTGCCGATGGCAAGGGATATCTAGTCTAGTTTTTATTTTTAGTACAGTAATTGTTCGTCCTCTTGCCACTAATACTAAATACACATTGCACGGCCGAGGGATTGAACTTCCAATTATTAATCAACCAAATTCACAAACCAATGCCTTAATCCGCTAAACTATTTGACTAGTGGATAAAAGTGTTTGTTCTTGAATTTAATCCGCTCATCATCCCAGATATTCATACATAGTCTATTTTCAGTCTCTTTCTTTCTCAATGTTCTGGCAGTTAATGAATATTCTAGTAATCAAAAGCTATAGAAAACTGTCGATGCAAAATGATTATGGAAAATGAGGAAGAAAAGCGATCTTATTTTTGTTGGGTTTCTTTGCAGAGAGTCCCCTTTGCAATGTTATGCTCGAGAATAACTCATTTGCTCTTTACCAAAGCAGAATTCCACTCCCGACGTTTCCCAGCCAAGTGGCTGGCAATAAACATCAGCAGTAATGATCCTTCCATGTTCGGAATCGACAATACCTTTCATATTAGGCCAGACACGGCAATAACTTCTGTGGGTGGAGATCGGATTTGGGCATTGGCAATGGTTTCTTATTTTGGAATAACCACTGTCCTTTTTCTTTTTTTCGTTGACATGAAAGGAAACCCGTTCCTCATCAGCTATAAGAATGCGCTACCAAATTGAATAGCTTGTGAAAAGACCGTTTTAGATTAAGGAAAGCGTTCGGTTCTTAAATGAAAGTTCATGGGGAAAAGGAATTTACTTTTTTGCAATTAAACCATGTTTTTTTTTTAAGCAAATCACCCCAGGCAAAGCGGGAGTGCCACTAGCACGCAAGGCGTTACAGAAAGTGGGAGTAAGAGTAAAGAGGAGTGTTTGGGAAAAGGTTATAGAGAAGGACAGGGATCAATGTCAGAAGATGTCGATTGACATTGCATTTGAATTTTTGTAGATTATAGCTAAGGAAGCAAGTGATAGAAACGGAGTTCCACTGACGGGAGGTGCGAGATAATAAGCTGTTTGAATAGAAGGGATGGCTACATTTAGCCGTTCCACAGTGAAAGGGTGGGACCAAGATGCCAACCTAGTAGCACGCTTAATTTCATGCAGTTTGGGAACGAATGAAAATAGCTCGTCGGAGCAGTTGTCATGAAAGTACTTGTATAAAAGACAGAGGAAAGCTGCAGCAGGTCTGTGGGATAGCGACTGCAGACAGGATGCCATATCAGGGCCACCTATGTTGCATATCCATCTCTAGATTTTGTCGAGGACCTCGAGATGAACAGCGCAGCAGTATTCCATGCAAGGACGCATGGTTGAATTGTAGATTTGAAGGATGGACTCAGGCGAGAAAAAACCTTCTGGCGCGACACAGAGAACAAACTTTTCTTGCGTTAGATGAAGCTTAGATTCAATGTAGTTGTTGCATTTCAGATCACTGGACAGCTTGAGACCAAGCAGGCACAGAGAGGCGTTCTCGGGGAGCTGAGCATCAGCCGTTCTGATGGGAGGCAGGGAAGGTTTTCTATGGTGGGTAATTGAGAGCAGTTTCGTTTTAGAGGCATTACAGTTCACAACCCATTTCCTGTCCCATGTTAAAAGTAACACTCTGTCGTATAAAAGAGAAGACAAATTAATTCTAGATGCAGTTTCCTATCATCCAACTTTATTTCATAGTTCATAGCAACGAGGTACGTTATTACTTTCCGAACAAGCTTTTTTTTTGTTTCAAAGAAAATAAATGTTATAAAACAAAAAAATTAATGTGTATTTTTGAAAAGTTCTATAGAAAGATATTTACTTGAATTTCATTTAAAGTGAGAAGCTTGAGTTTGAATCGTTTCCCAGGATAAACTACAAAAGAAGAAACAAACAGGAAGATTTTTTTAAGAATATAGAGAATTTCATTTTCATCTGTTTACGCCCGAAGTTACAAGAATATAAATATCTGAGAAAAAATGCATAATACATGAAAGAAAAACAAGATAAAATCTAGAATGAATACCACGTAAATTTATCATCAGCTCAATTAGATAAACTGTAATCCGAATCAACGTAAATATCGATGTTTGTAGTCAAAGGTAAGACATAGTTGTTTGGTTGCACGACTAAGCCTTACGAGTAAAACCAATAATTATATAAGGAAATAATATTGTCTGAGTATTTTATCTAACCCTTCAATACGTTTAGAGAAAAATATATTTTTTTCCTATTGTCTACAATTACGGATTTATACACGCACGGTTCATGTACTCTTTTGTGCAACAAAGTGGCTTATTTTCACTGATGCGGCTAAAAGCTTAGTCGTTAAAAGTAAAGAAGGCTTCTTTCGTGGGCAGTAATTGTAGGTTTGTTGCATGCGAACGACTGTCAACGGGATATAAATTTCGAAAAAAGTCTTCAACTGGAAAATGAAAATGTATATGTGCCTGAGAATAATTCTGTGAAATTTAATGACAGTTTTTTTCCCGCAGATTATCATTCAATACCGAGGCAAGTTGGTTGTCTATGGCAAACTTTTCCCCATCTATCTATCTATCTATCTATCTATCTATCTATCTATCTATCTATCTATCCCTTTTCCTTTTTCTTTCATTCTAGCTATCATTCTTTTTTTTCTTTTATTCTAGCTATCTTTCTTTCTTTCTTTCTTTCTATGATAGATAATGGACAAATAGATTTAACATGTTTCGATTTTATTTAAGCTTCATCAGAAATTTTTGAAAATGTGTTATGGAAGAGAAAGCTCCGTTATTTTAAGTTTCTTTTTCATCGGTCAGAGGGATCTCACGTGTCTTTTCGGTGGCGGGTGTATGCGTGCGTCTGGATTCTAATGAGCATTTTCGTGTCTGCCTGATAGTGTCTGGGTGTTTAATTCCTGGAGATGGTAGTCGGATGATGATCTATCTGTATGTTTGTGCATCCAATTTCTAATAGCTCTTGCGTGTGTTGACTTTGTCGGTACGTGTGTTGATTGGTTCATGCTATTTTATGTGTTGGAGTGAAGACTTAGGTTACATCGACCGCAGGTATCTGGATCTATCTATCTATCTATCTATCTATCTATCTATCTATCTATCTATCTATCTATCTATCTATCTATCTATCTATAAAAACAAAGATATGAAGAGATGGAAACTGATGACCTAAGCATTCTGTACCTTATTCCCAAATATCCTGCTTTCTCTTGCGATGCCAGTGTACAAATTATGAGATGGGGTTGGGTATTAATAGCTGGGATAAGAAGGACTTCGAACACAAACATTACATACTTTACCAAGCGATGCAAGGAATAAGACTCAAGATAAACCTTTCCAAAATAAACTATGATTTGGAATTTGAATGAAGGCAGTGATAGTATGTACTATAAATGCATCATAAAAATATCAGTGCAATTAGTAAATACCAATCAGTAAAAATACATCGGTGTACCGATCAGTTACAATACATTTAGTATAGAAGATAAGGTAATTGAAGGATAAGTCAAAGGATAATGTCGGCGAACACCGCAAGTTGCTACAAAACAAAAGTATCAACCTCACAAATCGATTCATGTTCGTAACCACATTTGATCGAGATATTTCATACGGATGTCAGGTATGGCATTCAGAACAGAACTGTCAGCAGTATACAAAAATGGTTTCGAGCGAACGAAGCCTGTAAGTTTTAACCTTGACCATCCATCGCCGTATCTCATGAACTGGCGTTACAGAATTACAAAGACCTATAACAAATAAAAAAATCACATCACAGTTGTTGCCATTCCACATTATTGTATTTTATTTAAGACTTCATCAATATTAAAAAGAGTGATAAAAGCTAGTGAACTTGAGAAACTTATCTCCCAGAAATATTGTTTTAAGAGGAAAATTATATGAATTTTAGTGGACGGAAGATGGCTAATTATTTATGTATATATATATATATATATATATATATATATATATATATATATATATATATATATATGTGTGTGTGTGTGTGCGTGTGTGCGTATATATATGCATATATATATATATATAGAAATGTATATATATATATATATATATATATATATATATATATATATATATATATATGCATGTGTGTGTGTGTTTGTAATTCTCAAAATCTGTGTGTGTATGTAAGTGTGTGTGATCGGATGTTGTTTATGCGTTTCCACTGATTTCGATGTAGTTTTTTTGTTTGTTTGATAGATAATTCTGCTGTATCGGTTTTGAGTCCAAATTAGCTGGAAATAATCACAACATTGAAGGTGAACAATCGAAAAATATGATTTTTTACACTTTGCGCAAAAATCAAAACAAAATTTAATGTCTGGAAAAACCAGTGTACAATCAATTTAGAGAGATGAAATCTATCGTATTATTAGAATTATTTAAAAAAATTATATTATAATTAAAAATTATCGTATATTATTATGATGAAGGTCCATCGAAGAGATTCCTTCCTTGCAAGATTGAAAACGAAAAAACGGCCCAATTTCATGGTCACCCCCTTTTCAAATTGTTAACCCACCATTTTGGGATCTGTCTCCATTGCAACCAGTTGTCGTTACTAATATTGATTTTGGGGTAGGCTGATTTGAAACTTTAACTGCTTCAATTGAACGACATAAATTCTCAGTAATGAAACAGCCGGCCGTAGGCTAGCAATATATATATATATATATATATATATATATATATATATATATATATATATATATAATATAATAATATTTTTTGTTTAAAAATATGATTCCTTCGCTACATAAGAGTTATCATGTTTCAAAAACGAGAGCCGAGATCATCCAAATAATTAATAAAATTAAGTTGGATTGAGGTGTTTAGTCCCGTTTCATCCTCAAGCGAAATTTTAGGAATAAGCTATCTCTCGGTTTACGTGTATTTTTACAGAATTTGTTATTGTGGGAGTGGCTAGACTATTTTCCTTCTTTAAGTGGTCAGGGAGTTAATTCTTATCAGTAGATTCATCATCCTCTGAGAGGTTTTGCTAAGGTTGGGTAGGGTATCTATTTCAAGGCTAATGTTTATGGTCATCCTTTAGTTGGTTCCCAGTGAAGGATATTTTTATGGCGCGTCTACAGTCGTTATGTGTCTGGAGAATTGTCTTTTATTATTGTCTATCTGATTATCTATTTATTTATTTGTTTATTTAAGTGGGTGTTTAATATACAGATCGCTTTGCATTGAATTTCAGTTTGTTTTTTTAGTTTTTTTGACGACGACCAAAAGGGGTTTTTCCTATTTAAGGGTTTGGCTGAGCTTTTTAGAATTTTACTTAGCTATGTTTTTTTTTTTTTTTTTTTTTTTTTTATGCTAATTATCTAATTCGAAAGTCTCTTGATGTCGGCAAAAAACCGTTAACTCCTGCCTATGGTTTAATAATTTTTCATTATTTAGGAATTTAATGATGTGTAGTTTTTCCTGTAAGCATAAGAGGCATGGGTCATCCCAGGTTCTACAGATTCTTGTTCTATTTACTATTTTCCATTTTACTTTTGTTGTTTTATTCGTTTCCTTTAGATGCCAGAAATATTGGGATAGAGATGTCTGATTTCTATTTTGAATATTGTTGAAAGAGCTCTTGTGTTGTCTCCATCTAATTTTAAAATTATTCTTTGTTGATCCTATGTATATCCTATCAGTGTTAGGGCTCTCAATGGATGAGATAGTGCATTGGTATACCACGGATTTTGTGAGGCATTTATTTTCCAACGGGCAGTTTTTAGGGTTTCTACAATCGCATAATTTTTCGTTATTTTTATCTAGTTTTAGTTTATGTGTTTTATTACTGTTTTGGTATGCGTGTTTTTCTAGGATTTTCTTATTGTGTCTTTTTATGATTCTTTCTATATTTTCAGTGCAGCTGTAACTCAGTTTCAATGTGTTTTTGTTAAAGATGCTGCTAAGTTTGCTATTTGTGGGAAAGTGCTTTTCAATTAAAGCTAGGAACTTATGGCCTAGTTTGGTGCTAACCATTTGGTTGTACGGTGGGGTATACCAGATGATTTTTCTTTTCCTGTTTCTCTTATTATTGGTACTAACGTTTCTATAGGTTATGTCAGAGTTTTTGTATCCGCTGTTTTTCAGGGCTGTGTTGTAAAAACTACTGTGCTGTTGGAATATTTCTTTATTTGCTGAGTTCATACTTATTCTTTTCTCTATTGATGTGGGTATATGCTTAATTATAGATGGGGGGTGGTTTGACTTAGGATGTACATACAAGGGATTAGTGTTAGGTTTTCTGTAAGGTAGGTGAACGTTGTTAGTTAAGTCTAGGGTTACGTCTAGGAAGTTTACTTTTTTTAATTTAGTGTTGACTATTGTTTTTAAATTTAGTTTCCCGAATTCATTGTAAATTGCCTTTCTAATTTTCTCTGTTTTAAAGTTTGTGGAGCTCCTCACTACCATGAGCCCGTCATCTCTGTACAGCCCGATGTCCCCCACGTTCAGTTCACGGTGGGCGGTCAGGTTGTACAGTATAAATAGACCGACAAGGTCCGAAGATTCTGCAGAGTCTAGAGATCCCATGGTAATGTCAAAGTTATCATTGGTGTTTTTTATCCATTGGTCCCCATTATGGATGAGGACAGATTTCTTTGCACTGAGAGAGAAATCTCTATCCCAATATTTCTGGCATCTAAAGGAAACGAATAAAACACCAAAAGTAAAATGGAAAATAGTAAATAGAACAAGAACCTGTAGAACCTGGGATGACCCATGCCTCTTATGCTTACAGGAAAAACTACACATCATTAAATTCCTAAATAATGAAAAATTATTAAACCATAGGCAGGAGTTAACGGTTTTTTGCCGACATCAACAGACTTTCGCATTAGATAATTAGCATAAAAAAAAAAACATAGCTAAGTAAAATTCTAAAAAGCTCAGCCAAACCCTTAAATAGGAAAAACCCTTTTTGTCGTCGTCAAAAAAACTAAAAAACAAACTGAAATTCAATGCAAAGCGATCTGTATATTAAACACCCACTTAAATAAACAAATAAATAAATAGATAATCAGATAGACAATAATAAAAGACAATTCTCCAGACACATAACGACTGTAGACGCGCCATAAAAATATCCTTCACTGGGAACCAACTAAAGGATGACCATAAACATTAGCCTTGAAATAGATACCCTACCCAACCTTAGCAAAACCTCTCAGAGGATGATGAATCTACTGATAAGAATTAACTCCCTGACCACTTAAAGAAGGAAAATAGTCTAGCCACTCCCACAATAACAAATTCAGTAAAAATACACGTAAACCGAGAGATAGCTTATTCCTAAAATTTCGCTTGAGGATGAAACGGGACTAAACACCTCAATCCAACTTAATTTTATTAATTATTTGGATGATTTCGGCTCTCGTTTTTGAAACATGAGAACTCTTATGTAGCGAAAGAATCATATTTTTAAACAAAAAATATTATTATAATATAAGCTCTACTTCTGTATGGAGCACTGTCTTCTTAAAAATAAAAACAAAAATACTAAGGAACCCCGGATTATGCACCCAACGTGTTCTTTTCTATTCTCTGCATACCTGCACAAGGATATATATATATATATATATATATATATATATATATATATATATATATATACTAGCAGCATGGTCCGGTGTTGCCCGTGTTTGATTCCAAAGTCGTACGACTCATACAGCAATCGCTATCACTTGACTTAAAATATTTTTGCACTTCCTTACCTTTAAAGGAGTGCCCTTTGCCGTGCTGATGTTGCTACATGCCTTACTTCTTGCCTATCCCACACTGCGAATTTTTTTCTCTATACTAAACATTGAATCTGTTACGAAAAAAGAACTAAAAATGAACACAAAACGATCAGCTTTAAAAAAGAACTCGCAACTGGAAAAACCGAATGAAAAAAGAATGTTAACAACAAATACTTTTTCACACTCAACCCAGTTCTGCAGAATCAGAATCAACGTTGAGTTTAAGCAAGCGAATGAGCCAATTGGAATAAAGTGCCATGCAAATTTAAATTTTTACCACTTGTGACGAATGCAGCTATCGATTTTTTTTTTGCATGCTAGTTAACATTCGAGTCAGTCAGGTGTTAGCTCTCACGCTGGCCAGTAGAATCTTCCTGCCTATTCGTGGCAGCCAGCTATAGGCTCTCACTCTGTCGAGTAGAAAATTGCCGCAAACTACATGAAAACTGCCGTATATATATATATATATATATATATATATATATATATATATATATATATATATATATATATTAAAATGGACACAATCATATGCATAATGATATAGATAATGATACTATTGACCATCTCCTCATTCGGCATTCTTTGACTAAGTAACCCATTGCCACCATATTTAATGCAAGGACGAAACGAAAGTAGATTTGTAAATGTGCAAGTTGAATTCTGGTGATAAATATTTCTGTACACGCCTGTCTGCTTATATAGTGATTTTCTAAGCGTAGCTAAGATGTGGCACAAGGCCGAAAGCATGGAGCACAAATGAGGATCTAGTTCACTACTCGGTCCTAATTATTCTAGCGAGACAAGCCCGCAAACTATTACATCACGTGGAGGTTCCAGGTGATTTTCTAAGCATAGTTTAGATATGGCACAAGGTCGAAAGTATGGGGAACCCAGTGAGGATCGAACTCAGTACTCAGATGTAATTGTTCTAAGTTGCTAATTATTACACCGTACCGATGTGTTCGTCTGCTTGTTCATATGGTTTGATATACAGAGAATTTGATCCGACCATAGAAATTCAGACTAGTTACTCATGTTAAATGTTTTCTTCCAAAACTATGTGATCAAAGTGGATTTATGACTGGCTTAAAGATTGTAAGATCTGAAATTTGGCTTTTTCTGTATCAATTAAACTTCATACACATGTTACAGAACATTTATTTGTATTTCTCTTTTGAGGAAAACTGGAAAAAATATTTCACACGTGAAAATTAAAACTGAATTATTTCCTTAGTGAATTCATACAGTCTCGGTTGGATATGTTATAAGTGACATACACATTTATTTTTCATTTATTCCGCTACCTGTTAGTGTGAATAGATGTCCGGGAATCAGTCGGTGGCAACGGATAAGTAAAACGCTGAAAAAAAAATAATTCTTACTACCTGAAGGAGAAATAGTGTTAAAAAAAACAAAACAAAAAAACTAGATTTCCTCATAATTACTTTGTTATAAGAATTACAGTCTGCACTAACAGGAAATCCATTAGTATCGACATTCATGATGATAAAAGAAAAAAAAATACGAGTCTTGTTGAAAATAATGAAATCAAAGAAGTAAAAAAAAAATGTACCTATGTTGGAGATTCGGCTTTCGGAAAGCAGAATTATCGGCCACACACTGTTATTCAGCATATGTCTTAAATAGAAAAGCATTTTCTGATTGAAATCTAAATCGACGGTTGGTACGGCATTAGTGTAATGACTATTGAACAAGAGGGGTAACCATAGTCACATAAAACTCAAGTACGAAGTAATTTATTTCGACGAAGGGCGCGTTCATCTTTGAAAGGAATTTCGATCTGTTGGAAAGTTTGAGGTCGTTATATACGCTTTCCATGGGAACTTTCAACTTGTTTTTAATAGAAAGCTCGTCTTGCAATATCACTTACGACTGATAAGTGATTTCGCCCCTCACTAGATGCACCATAAATCCGGCCTTGTGCAGTATTTATTGATAAAACCATCCAAAACTAATAAGCATAAAACCACGTGACAAAAGAAGACCAAAAACAAACAAAAAAAAAAAACAAAAAAACAAAACAAAAAAAAAACACAAAGCCTCTATTTCAATAACAAGGATTTCCTATGTCTACATCTATTTAGAATCTCAGGTCTTTGATTTAATAAATTATTAGGTTCATTATAGATGGCAATTGCTAATTTTTCCTCCATACATAACGAACAAAATTTGTCCCCTGCTTTATATTTATTGCATTTTTAAAATATATTTCCCATTTTAAAAAGAGGTGAGAGCCATCTTCTTGTTTTATATTCTATGTGTATGTAGACAGGCTGGTACTATGTTTGAAATTTTCGTGATTAAAGCAACTTAAATGATTGCAGTAAGGTTTTTTCAAGTTACCTTCGGTGGATTCTGTTTAACATTTGTTTTTTTTATCAATACTATTCAGTTTATTTCTGTGTATTTCGACTTTGTAAACCACACATTTTTCAATTTTTTCTCTGGTACCGATCTGTTGTGCTATCCGAGTTTTTATTCGAACCGAGTATTACTATATATATATATATATATATATATATATATATATATATATATATATATATATATATATATATATATACAGGAACGTGTAGTCTAGGTGAGCAAGGTAAGCATTGCCTACACTGAATGAAATAGATCCGCTGCTAAATTCTCCTTCAGTGGAAGAATATGCACCTAATCCAACAAAATTATGAATCTTACTCTGATTATTATCCATAAAATTCAATGTTTTACTTCTTTGTAGATTTACGACATAAAGCTCTCAAGTTGTTTACCTGAGTAATTACTGAGGGCACGTACCTGATATCTATCTATCTATCTATCTATCTATCTATCTATCTATCTATCTATCTCTCTCTCTCTCTCTATATATATATATATATATATATATATATATATATATATATATATATTGAGAGAGTTTTAACAAAAACACTTTTACAAATATGGGTGCGGATTCCTCACACCAAAACAATGATAGTCAAGTCAATATAAACATTTGTCCGCAAAGCATTCGTTTAAAGAAAGTTTACTGTAGATGGCGCAGTTTTGTCACATAGACTGGCTTACTTTTGTCATTCGTGTACATGACTTGTCTGTTTTCAACGTTTAACATGTGTAATAGACAATTAACTGAGAAGTGTTACGCTTAACGATAGCAGGATGCTTATATCGTGAGGAGGCAGATATAGTTTTTACGTACGGCCGCTTAAATGGTGATGGATGAGAGGCTGCACGGCTGTATCAGATCACGAATCCAGACCTAAAGCAGGCAAATCCTCCAACCTACTATTTATCGTCGCGTTGCTGCGACTGGATTCGTGGCGTCACAAACTATGGATCGAGGAAGATTGAGATCAGATCGTACGCCTGACCATTAAGAACACATTCTACAGATTGTCGGCGACAGTTAACACATCAGCACACGTAAAGTGATCTTTATTTAGCTGTGAGCAATTCGCTCCCAGAGTTTGTAAGAAGTATTTTTGATACAACCTATATATATATATATATATATATATATATATATATATATATATATATATATATATATCCTGTTTTCAGTGTTCAAGTGCAAGTAAAAAACAGGATATCTAATGCTGATTATCAAGACAAATCGATCTTGCTATGTGACGATAACAATCGCGTAATAGCAGACGCAGACACAGGTCGTAAATTCATGATTCATTAATGTCAACATAAAAATGTATCATCTTTGATGGTGAATATCTTTGTTTAAATGTCAGTATAACCACTCTGAAGATGGCTCATGTGAGCCGAAAGCTTATATCAAGGAACAGCAAATGTTGGATAATTTTTGTCTTCATTTTCACCTGAAATTAAAGCAAATATACGGAGTTTAGAATGGCTCACCATCTAATATAGTATGCATTCATTGTCTGTTATATTTAACAATATATATATATATATATATATATATATATATATATATATATATTTAAATATATTGTTAAATATATATATATATATATATATATATATATATATATATATATATATATATATTCTTAATACATGTTTCATTAAATAATATAGACAAGTTGTGTCTATTTTAAGCAAAATCCTTTAATCTGATAATCTTAACATTATCATTGAAAGGCGAAAGAAAATCACCATGTTGATACATCTTTTATTCTCAATCCTTAGATCATCATCGGAGATTAAAGATGGTAATTTTTGCAACAATGATAGTTTGCATGGAATATTGTTATCCAACGATACATTCGTGCATATGAAACGCAGGTAGTAAATATCACGTTGCGGTTCATGACGTCACACTTGACCACGTGAGAATGAAAATGAAGAGAAATGTTAAGTATGGAAAGCAATTGGTATTAATGAAAAATTGCTATTCACTTTCTTCAAATACCCATCCTGGGTATGACGATAAACTAAACCCGGTAGCAAGGCCTCTGTTCGGTTGGTTTTGAGGAGAGTGGAACCACCTCTTAATTGTTGTTGTTACGAGGTCCACACTGACTCAGGGTGAAGCACCTGTTAGGGGTCCCAGGTATGGGCAAATACTGAAGTCCCCAAAACTGGAGTCAAGACATGATAATATAACAGTACATTAGAAAACATTACCAGAAATATAGAACATTTTTTTTAAAAATTACCATTAATACATTATGCGGAACAAAATAAAAATGACCAGCAATATATCTTTGGAAAACAAATGACCAAAGCTCAAACGAAAGGAAAATCTTTATATTAAATGACCCATAAGAATTTGATATTCCATTACACAAACAAAACAAACCAAATCTTCGGATGCCGACCGTTTTTTGAAGTGATTAACGATGACTCATTTCTCTTCTCGCCAGGTAATTTTGGAAAGACATTTTTGTAAACAATCCATTCTTCATCGTCTGTGATTGCTGCGTATGACGGCCGCTAAATTCTTTTCTGTTAAGCCGCAAGGTATCTAACCATCGAAGCGATTTATGTCTCTAAGTGTTTCCAAAGGTCTTATACGAGAAACGTTGAATATCTCTATGAGGTTCTGTTTCGCGTGAATTTTAATTAATGTCATCTTCCTGAATTTCAGAACGGTCGGAACAATCTCGGTTTTGTAGATCAAAATTTCTATTTCTGAACCTAGCGAACCTCTTACGAAAGTAGATTCGAGTATGGCACCATCCTCATGAACAGAACATACTTTTTACTTTTACTTTTTGTACAATGCTTTTTTAATTTTAGCAAATGAAAGAGCCATATTTGACCACAACACTCTCCTCCGTTTTCATTTTTAATGTAAAATATTTAGAATTTACGATCCACATAAAAAAATCTTACAAAAAGATACGTTGAAAGCCACTTTTCAAAATATGTATATATGCTATAAATTTCAGTTAATTGCGAAAGGAAATCACGTGTTCAAATGTTGACTGTCGAGAAATGCTACGGAATTGTGTTCCAACCCAGTGTTTTTGTTCCAACATTATCATCAGCAGTATTAGTCATATAGCCGGTTGTAGTCTCAGAGTTGCAGCGCAGCTAGGTATCTGAAAAGTTCTCGGTATGTCGTTGTCTTAAAAGTCTGAGAGGTACGCTGTCATGCATAGCGTGTCATGGTAAAATAAACTTGGCGGGTCCCACCCTTCTGTAGGCCAAACAACAGCTGATGTTCTCCAACTTGAATGCAGACATATGGCCGTTGATTCTGTAGGGTGAAACTTTCTCCATTGTCTTTGGCTTCAGTCTAGAATACCGTCCACACTTTGCTGTGTCATTACCCCAGCGGTTGCATGCATATGCAACCCAGTCTACCCCAATGTAATACATGATTGTTGAACCTCTAAGAAACAGGTCTATTTTTTCAATCCTTCTAGCCAGTTCCTGACTTATACGTTCATACAATAATTTAATTCATTAACTCTACGACAGTGAACGCTGGACATTTTTCTCAAAGATAAAGATGCGAATTAAAGCAACAGAATCTGGTTCTACTGAAAGATGCTGAGGTTACAATGAACATATGAGCAACGACGCGGTTTTCAAGAAAATGGAAACAAGAGAAAACTTATAAACATCAGGAAGAGATAGTTGAAATTTCAGGGGCAAGTATGAGGAATGAGGGTTTGGAAAATCTGTTACTCACAAGGCGGATTGAGGGCAAGAGTGACAGGCGTATACGCATACAATATTTGACAAGTTTAAGAAAATACATGGTGGAACATGTTTTCAAAATAAAGAAAAGACAGAATTTATTTAGAGCTTCAAGGGACAGGAAATTGTGGAGAGCCATGATTGCCTACGTCTTGAGAGGGACACGGTACATAAAGAAAAATAAGAAGAAAACTTTGACTTGAGTTGCTCATTGAAAAAAGAAAAAAAAAATGATTGGTGGGTAAACCGGTTTATTCGGCCCGAGGATCGAAACATGCGGCAAATAGTACTGGATTACATGGTAGCATTAGCAGTCGTAAATTGACCTGGCAGTTTCTTCGAGTTGTTTCTCTAATAAAAAACATAAACGCTTCCAATGTTTTGTTTTTACAATGCCTTTCTGTATTCCATGAATTCATCGGCTTCAGAGTTTATCAACGATCTTTTTTGAAGTGGCCATGTGCTGAACAAAATCAGCTTTAATAAATATATACTTTCAAAATAAAAGCACAGCTTATTTTTTTCTAACTTCTTTGATACACTATACATTTGACACACTTTAGGCAGCCATTGTGTCGCAGTAGTTCAATTATTTTTTAAGTCATTTTATATATTGTTTTTTTCTTTTGATCTTTCTTCGTTTTCTTATTTTTCTTTATTCATCACAATTTTTTGTCACCTTTTTTCGACACAGAAAATAATACACCATCTTCAGAGGCGTCAGCTGAGCATTTAATACGCAATGTTTAATTATTTTTTATGAAAGAAAATTATTTTATCCAAAAACATCAATGAGTATTTTCTGTTAAAACCGGCTTTCATGTGATTTAAAGTATAAAACGGAATGATAGATTTTATTCTAAATTTCGCTTTACGCTAATTCGAATTCTGGTTTTGCGAGGCATCGTAAATCATTGAAAATTATCCTACACTAGGAAGATACTGATGATCATTTAATCATTCACTGAAAGGCAGTGTCAAAAATCAGTAAGCTCCAAGCTTATTTCCCATATCTGATTCAGTAGAAAATTTCTCGTTTTCCCATTAGAAGTAAAGAAAAAAAAAAGCTTCCGTAAAGGAACAGGAAAAAAAAAATCAAATCTCGTATAAAAGATGGAAGAGATAAAGTGTTGAAAAACGAGGAGATGATTCCCGTTGATTCTGAAATAGGTAGCGGTTTCGGGTCAAAGACTGTTTTAATGTTAAAAACAGTAGAGAGTTATGGGTAAAGATTAATTTAGGAGTACAAAATGCAAGCTTTCAGTGGCAAAAACCATTTTAATGCTCAAAATATAGAGATTTGGTGACAAATAACATTTTAGGAATAAAATGTTAGGGTTTTGGGCAAAAGATTATGTTAGGTTTAAAAAGGTAGGGGTTTCGAGCAATTAATATTTTGGGGTTAAAATTTAGAAATTTCGTGACAGAAATATTTAGGGTTAAAAACGTAGGTATTTGAAGATAACAATTATTTGATTTTTAAACAAGTATGTTTCAGAAGAAATATTATTATATAGTTAAAAAAATTATGAATTTAGTAACAAAAACTTAGGGATTTGGTGGAAAGGCTATTAGGATTAAAAAGTATGGGTTTCGCGTAACAACTATTTTAGTGCTAAAAGGTAGAAATTCAGAGAAAACTATTTTAGGTTTAAAATGTTAAAGATTCAAGAGAAAAAAAAACTATTATAGTTTAAAAATGTTATGGATTTGGGGATTAAGACTAATTTAAAATTATCAAATAACTGGAATAATGTCTTTTCCTTTCAGAAGAATTATAAATAACAAACATAAGTGAATTGATATTTATACAAACAGTTCCAATTTCAAGAGAAGAGTATACGTGCGGACGCTTTTATTTATCGACCAAAAGCGTAATAAGCCTCCTTTTAAATGTATTATGGAGGGAATAAGGGAGTTCAGTAGCGGAAATGGTGTATCGAAAGTATTATTTTTTCAATAGGAAAACGCCTACTTTAATTCCAACCACGCTCGATTCATGAGGCTCGGAAAAAAAGCTGAAACAACACAAAAACTACATCTAAAACGGTCAACCATCAAAAGAAATTAATAACACCTAAAAACACACTATCTTAAAAATGACTGAGGAAGTGGCCGAAACCACTTGGGTCACTAGAAAATACGGACATCTTTTGCACTTCATTACTCCTACCAAATAAAAAAAATGTAAGAATGTTGGAAAAAGTGTGACGCGTTTCGGACTAAATTTGTTATGTTGGTGCGATTAAACATCCGCACGAACGAGGGATGCTGGGATATTTAAAAACATTTTTAAAAATCTACCCGATTTCATTTAGATATCCCACACCGTGATATGTTGTAAGATCACGGTCGCGAATTTCTTCTGAATATGATTGCGATCAAGTCACACTCTCTACATTTTCATAATAACTGTTTTCTAATTTTAGAAAATCCCAGCAAGCCTCGATGTGGTGTAATGGTTAGAAAGCTTGTCTTGCTAGACGAGTTACAACTGAGTAGTGAGTTCAATCCTCACTTGGTGCCCCATATTTTCGGCCTTGCGCCATATCTAAGCCACATTTAGAAGATCCCTATATGGGCACCTCGAGGTGGTGTAATAGCAAGTTTGTTTTGCTAGAACAATTGCGACTGAGTAGTGAGCTCGATCCTTACTGGGTGCCCCATAATTTCGGCCTTGTGTCACATCTGAGCTACGCTTGGAAAATCACTATATAGTCGCCTCAACATAATAAATTTAGCCCGATGAAGTTATAAGAACGAAACACGTCACAAAAAAACTTTTCCACCTCGGATATATATAAAATGAATATCGCTATCTCATATATATACATGGTTTGCAGGTCAGAAAGATTGAAGTTAATTTTTATAGCTTTCATGAAATAAAGATTATTACCTATGGTAATTTAAATGTTTGATATTCATTAATTACTAATTTTGGTCTGTCTCGGACATAGACCAATCTTTGGATCTTTATCCTCTTGGAAATTCAATACGGATTAACATATTAACTTTTCATATCTATCTATCTATCTATCTATCTATCTATCTATCTATATATATATATATATATATATGGGGGGTGTACCGGTTGTAAGAGGAAAATTGCGCATATCTTGTAAAAGCAAATTGTTCATTAAGCTTTTGAAGGATTGTATCTTAAAAATGATTAAGCTTTGAGCCGTTGTATCTTAGAAATGATTAATGATATCTTACTATAATTTTCCGAGGTTTTTATAAATATATTGGAATCCACTTTGAATAATAAAAATGTATAATTACTCTCCAAGCCTAACCGAAGAATCGTGATAAAATCGATCATAAACGAAAATGATATATTCATTAATTAATTTTAGCTAAGGATCGGAAGCTAATAGATATTGAATATATATATATATATATATATATATATATATATATATATATATATATATATATATATATATATATGTATATATATATATATATATAGCTAATTAGGAAAGAACACGTTAGGTAAATAATCTGGAGTTCTTTAGTATTTTTGTTTCTATTTTAAAAAAAAAACAAAAAACAGTGCTCCATACAGAAGTAGAGCTTAAATTATAATTATTTAAAAAAAAAATATGATTCCTTCGCTACATAAGAGATCTCATGTTTCAAAAATGAGAGCTGAAAACCTCAATATAATTATTAAAATTTAGGAATCTAAATTTTCACTTGAGGATGAAACAGGGCTTGATACTTTAACTCAATTTAATTTTAATAAATATATTGAGGTTTTTTGAAACATGATATCTCTTATGTACCGAAAGAATCATATTTTTTTAAATAATTATATATATATATATATATATATATATATATATATATATAAAGCATTTAATAGTTCTTATAACCTTACTTCGTTGTCAAGTTTTTTAATTCTCGTATACTTGTATTTCGATTGATCATTCCAGCTCATGTAACAGCGTTTCCCCTTACGAGGGGTTGTTAATTAATTTGAACCCTTTAAAACCTTTATTCTACAATTTACATTCAATATCATCACTTGATACGGCACCAGAGGTGTTGAAACAAAATTACTTTTTGTAGTGATTTTATAACATATTTATGTTATTAGGTTGGTGCAAAAATAATGACGTAATAATGTCGTTTTTTGACGTTAAAAATACGTCAGAAAAAGACATTATTACGTCATTATTTTTGCACCAGCCTAATATCATTTTTAAATAAATAATCATATTCGCTCTACTCTGTATTGAGCAATCTTTTAAGAAGAGTAATTTTTGGTTATTGGAATTTATTCCGTATGAACCAATCATATCATTATATATATATATATATATATATATATATATATATATATATATATATATATATATATATATAATTCCAGGATCATTTTCAAACTTGTTCATAATAATTTTCGCCTTCTCCAACCTAAGCTTCTGTCCTGGAGTAGCAAGATGCCACAGAAGTTTCACATACTATTTCGTTTCAAGTTTTTCTTCACTTCTCTTCGGACTGTCAAAACTGAAACTCCTCTCTCACGTGTCAAACATCTTAGCAATTCACTTGGATCTGTTATAATTGATATAATCTCGAAGTTGAAATGATGATCACTCTTCCTGTTGTGACCACCTTATCTACTGTTCCCTGTTTTGTAAACTTATTCACCGTTCTCTTGAAGGTTCTTGAATTTACTTTGAAGATGGAAGCCAGAGTATGAATGACGATACCATTACTGAATGCATGAATGACATTTTTCCTCTCACCATTGGTCAGCCGAGAAGACAGTGGGGCTGAAAAAGAAAGATTTTTAACCTGCTCTCTTTGTAACTGAATAACTCAAAGGGTTCTTCAGTGATACTTACGACAAATGGTATCAAGATGGCTAAAAGTTTTATCCGATAACCTAGAAAAAGATAAGAATACCAGATTATATATCCTACTGTTCTTTCTTATATATATATATATATATATATATATATATATATATATATATATATATATATATATATATATATGTAAATTATGTAACGGCATAATCGGTAAAACCTATTTAGTGCGAAAAGCTAGAAATTCAGACAAAAATATTTTATGTTTAAAATGTTAAAGATTCAAGAGAAAAAAAAAAACTATTTCAGGTTTAAAATGTTATTGATTAAGACTAATTTAAAATTATCAAATAACTGGAAATAATATATATATATATATGTAAATTATATAACGGCATAATCGGTATATATATATATATATATATATATAATTTTAAAAATAAGGAATGTATTGATTTTAATTTTAAAAGTCTCTAAGGCCCTTTCAACCAACATCTCGTCAGGAGACAATCGTTGGATAATTAATTAACGAAAAGAATAGTAACGACAATAAAGATCAAAAAGGGGGAACATGCTAAAATAACAAACAAGTGTATATACTTGTAACGAGGGAAGGGGAAATAACGTTTAAATAAATAAGCGAGGGACAGTTAAAATAAAGTATCCCCCAACAGATTAAGAGACTTTACAAATTCCTTCTGCCGGCAGAGAGAAGGTTTCATTAATCCTATACAGACCGATTCCAAAATCTTCAAATGGAATCGGCTGTATGAATAATTTTAAACCACTCTTTTTTGTACGATTCTTTTCGTTAATTAATTATCCAACGATTACCTCCTGATGAGATGATGGTTGAAAGGCCTTAGAGACTTTTAAAATTAAAATCAATACATTCCTTGTTTTTAAAATTATATATAAATTTTGTACCTCTAAACATTTGTTTATATATATATATATATATATATATATATATATATATATATATATTAGGTTGGTGCAAAAATAATGACGTAATAATGTCGTTTTTGACGTCAAAAACGATATTATTACGTCATTATTTTTGCACCAACCTAATATATATATACCGGGTGTAACTGCACCCCAGAAAGGTATGTAAACGGATACCAATATTTTCGTCATCGTAATTTTTGCTATTAGTATCTCTTCTATTAGTTCTAATGTAAAGACATAAACTATATGAATAGACATAATGAATTAGTTTCTCGTGTTATCCGGCAAAGAAAGATTGGTTTAACGGGGAAAATGTTCGGCTTTATTCCACAATTAGTTTCGAAGATTCAGATTTTTTAAATTATTTCTTATGGACGCATTTAGTATTTAAGAAATTCCGTGGAAGTATATATTTTTTACTTATACTGCAATTACATTGTACAAAAAAAAAAAAAAAGAAATAAAATAAAACAAATTTCACATTAAAACTGGTTTAAGTGATGGACATTATAGTTATGATCATCAAATGCAAAGAATAAGTTGAAGAAATATTTTATTTTCACAAATCAATAAAGCATGTTCATTTTGGATAAAAATAAAGGAAACAGACATTTGCTTGGTTTGCGTGTGAGAGTAATGTGAAAATAAAATAATTTAAAATCAAAATAAAGTGATGAATCTCTTCGACCTTAAAAGCATTAATTGCCGTCCGTTCTATTTAATTAAAAGACGGATTGGTGTGAAAATCTATTAAATTCTTTAGCAAATGCTTCGTTTATGTTTCGGATAAGGAATTTGGCAGATATGGATATGTGTTGTTTACAAGAAAAATAGAGGATGTGTGATTTCCTTATAAGGAAAAAACAATGACACTCTGCGCATCCGAGTGGTACAGCAAACCTTATCTTAACAGTGGTTTCTATTAAAAAGATGGACAATGGTTCGATCTGTGTCAGAGAGCAGAATTTCATTAAGATTTTTCCAATACGCTGTTTGATCGACATGATACACACTATCTGTAATAAAAATAGACCGTCTATATCAAATACAGATATAAAATAATAATAAAATTTGAAGTAATATATACATAATAAATATCTTCATTCTATTTCCAATAAATTTATTAGAAATATATATATGTATGTATACATATATATATGTATATATATGCATGTTATATATATGTATATTCTTTCCAATAAAGTGATTAGAAATATATATATATATATATATATAAATCTATATATATATATATATATATATATATATATATATATATATATATGCATATTATATATATGTATATTCTTTCCAATAAAATGATTAGAAATATATATATATATATATATATATATATATATATATATATATATATATATATATATATATATATAATTATTTATTTAAAAATATGATTCCAAGACGCTACATAAGTGTTCTCATGTTTCAAAAAACATGAGAACTCTTATGTAGCGAGTTGGAATCATATTTTTAAATAATTATATTTATGCTCTACTTTTGTATCGAGCACTATTTTTTTAAAATAATATCAAAAATACTAATGAACTTTGGATTATTTACCTAACCAGTTCTTTCCTATTTTCTATATATTTTCACACACACACACACACACATATATATATATATATATATATATATATATATATATATATATATATATATATATATATATATATGAACATCTTGTGACCCACTACGAAAAAGTCATGAGGACAATAGATCAATGAGTAATACCGTAATACAAAGCCCGTATACTTGATTCAGATTATTCGCTTTCATTGACGAAATCAAGATCCTTTGTAGTGTATGTTAAGATTGTGGTTTTAGGAATTCCTGGTTCGGAAGACCGTTTTCGTAGTGACTTCTTTGGTCATCGTAACACAAATGTCTCCATCTCTGCATATGTGTTTCTTCGTGTTGATGATCGTCCTGTCCTCATTTTGCCCTTAATTGATCCTGTGAGAAGTAGTTTATGTCACCACCACAGTATCGTCCTCTTAGGAGGAGCTGATTTGCAGAATCTTGCAGTGAACCCATGTCGCACATCCCCTATTCTCTTGCGAGAATGTACACGACAATGTGTACATACACTTGCAAGCAGCCTTTCTATAATTGCATAGGTAGTTGTTTTTCCTTGTATTTGTCTTTTATTTTCTATCTATGCTTCCTCATCTATTTTCTTCGTTCATCCATTTTTTTTGTCACTTTAAGTGCATTCTTTTCACGGGGTTTGTGTTGGTATGGTCACAACCGCAGACTTTACAATACTTTGGTTTTCTATCTATCTATCTATCTATTTATCTATCTATCTATCTACAGGGTGCGCTAAAAGGAGCGTTCCTTTTTTTCGAGCTGAGGTGGATAGGACGACGTAGAACGATTAAGAGGCCATCAGGACCACCAAACCTAACACCATCAGCCTTTTTCGTGTGCGATGTACTGAAAAACTTGTCTAACGGCTCAAACCGAAAAGAACGCCTGAATTTAAATAAGCAATCCCTGATAAATATCTTGAAATTATTATAGAAATGTGTCAAATTGTTTGTGTGCGCTTTGCAAGATTGAACTTGATGCAATAACTCCACATTGCCGTCAATTGAGCGCTTTATGTTGCATATGTGATTTTCATTGAATTCTTCTGTAGCATACCCCAGAAAAAAAGTCAATTCTTTCTTCTTTCGACGAAAGCATGTTTAATCTGTGGAGGTAAAAATATAGTTAATGAGATTTTCCATGTGTCCAGACTTTAGGGATACCCTATATATACATACATATATATATATATATATATATATATATATGATGATGAACTTTCCCGACGTATTCGACGTATGTGTGTCAAGCAGCTCAGCTCCTGGGAACCGACAGCCAGACACCAGAACATATGATTTGAAGGCTTTGTGCAGAATCAACCATGCATTTTGAAGGTCCGAATACAGTGACCTGATGCAATACGTACCACAAGGTCCCCAAACGACCCTCCGCATGTTTTTAATTCAGAGTTGTCCTTCTCCAGTTGCAATCCAAGGCTACAGTCTATCATGCTATTTACCGATAGCTTCAGGGAGAAAAGTATTAATAACTTTCCTAAGGATATTAGCACATAAGTGAATGTAATAGATTCGACTATTATTGTTTTTATGTGTTTTGGGGGTTAATTTATTCGACTTTAATGTGCGTGTCTGTCGGCTGCAGAATAAGTCAGAGAAAAGAAATTCTCAGTGGGATATGATAAGTCTTGTTTAACTATTAATTCAGGCATCTTTAAACTGAAGTGGAGAAAACGAAACACACGATAAAAAAAAACAATAAATAGCTTAATATATTTTGTGAAAACGATTAATTTTAAATTTATTGATTTTCAGAAAAATACAGAAAGAATCATCCTTCCGTGAAAAATATATTCAAATATGCAAAAAATAAAAATGCTTCTTTGCACGCTGAATGATGCAAATAAATAGAAATATATTTCCACTTTTTATTTACAGACAGATTAAATCACTTTTGTCGCTGTATATATGTGTGGCTTTTATCGTATCCGAGTTATCATGTACATGTTTTCTTAAATATACGCATTCATATCTCTGCGTGGATTTTCTTACTTTTACCATAGTGGTAGGAATTTTAGGCTTGTTTTCACGACGAGAAAAACAGGAAAATAGACGTAAGCAATAACAGGAAAAGCATGGTAAATTGTATGCTAATTTTATACAATTTATTTATATATTTGTGTTTTGATGTGCGTATATTTTTACGTTACAATAGTGTTAGTGTATATTGTATAAAACAGAGCAATTAACTCCGTAATATTAAGAGTCATGTCACATAGAGAAGTTACACGAGTGTTGTCTTCCTGACGTTTTGTGATGAAGAGACTGAATCTAACGTCTTTTCGCGGGATGTCCATATTCCCGGTAGGAACAGTTTTTGTTGCATGCTGGGAGAGATTTTATATTTTTGTTTTTACTTACTTTATTTTAAATATGGTTTAAATATTATTTTTTTGTGATGTCCAAGTTTAGCACTAGTCAGTCGCTAAGCTTGTATTCTTTTTCCTCACGTTATTCTCAGTGACCAGTTATATAGGCTTTCTCTTGCTCTTATGCAAATTAGGCATATTAATTTGCCAGTATCATTACATCTCCCTGAAACGTATAGGTTTTATACCTCTAGTAGTTCTTGTACTTCTTGTGATAGTTTCATTACTTTGCTCTACTTCTCTCTCTCCCGTATTTTTTTCTCTGGGAGACCTAGATCTCTCCCGCGCTAAGCTGTAATCATAGGCATCTTCTTGCATTATTTGATCTTCGCCCGAACTTTCAAACTCATTCTGTCCCACTTGATCCTGCATTATTTCGTCTTCTGATGTTTCATTCTGTAACGGTTGTTCTAATAAATCATTAACGGATGGAATCGTAGACATTTCCTCATCATTTTGCTCTTCATATTCACCCTGGGTCCTTATTTGATCTGCATGGGCTAATACACTGTTGCCATTTTCTCTATTTATTATAGCTGTATTGTGGCCTTTTTGCATGATAAATTCTGCCCTTTCCGGATTTGCTTCTTTGTTCTTTTGTACCACATTTTTTCATTTGTATAATACGACATCGTTAGCGGAGCTCTAATTTGCCTTGCCATTAAAGCTGATGGGCTTTCTAGTCTTCCAGCGTGTGGTATTGTGCAATAGCTTAAAAGCAGCCTAGGTAGAAAAACTTTTTTTGTTTTGCTGAGAGCATGCTTTTAGTCCCGTTTTTACGGTCTGCACCATTCTTTCCGCTAACCTGTTCGACTGAGGGTGATATGGGGGGTGTCTTATACGGTTTACATCCTATTTTTTCTAACCATAAATTAAGATCTTCATCACAAAATTCTGATGCGTTGTCAGATAACAGGGTTTTTGGTATGCCGTTTCTGGAAAATATGACCCTTAGAATCTGTTTTATCGTAGAACTTTTCTTGTCTGGCACCCAGATTATTTCAGGTCAGCCTGAAAAAGAGTCTACTAGAATTAATAAGAGTTCCACTCCAGTAATATACGCATGATCCATAAGCACCCGACTCCATGGCTCCACTTCTCTGGGCCACGAATGTAAACTAGTCTGTGTAAAGTTTCTTAATTCTTTACATTTTTTGCACCTTTTTATATATTCTTTGACATCTCTTGAATATCCCGGCCACCATGCTTCTAATTTTATCCATTTTTGTGTGGCCACTACTCCACAGTGTATATCATCATGTACACTTTTTATTACCAACTTTTTTTGTGTTTCTGGGGGCACTACCAAATCCCCATTTCAAATCACTCCATGTTCTATCGTTAATTTCTGTCTTATTTCTTTGTAGGATCTTTCCGCCCTAGAACAATTTCCCCATGAGTTTTTACTTATTCTCGATATTATCCTACTTAGTACTGGATCATGTCTAGTTTCCACAGCCATTCTATCTAAAGACCAAACATCAGTCTCTTCCCAATGTAAGAATGCATCTTCAAATTCTTCTGTTTTGTCTTTTGACACCTTGTAAAATCTTGATAGTGCATCTACATGTGGAATTGAATTTCCTTTGACATATTCTATATCAAAGTCAAATGCCATCAATCTTATTGCCCATCTTAGTATCCTCGATGTCGTGACTTTGGGTAATTCTTTCCTTGGGTTAAATATAAACTCTAATGGTCTATGATTACTTTTTAACAGAATTTTTTTCCCAATTAAAAACTGTCAGGCTTTAGCAGTTGTTCACACAATAGCCAACGCTTCTTTCTCTATATTTGAATAATTGAATTCAGTGTCCGTTAGTCTTCTTGATAAATACATTATCGGATGTCCTTCTTGTGATAATATTCCCGATATCGAATGTTCGCTTGCATCTGTGGTTAACGTAATGTCCTTTTTTGGATCAAACATTTTCACTACTGGCTTCTTTGCCATAATTACTTTTAATCTATCAAAAGCTTTTTGTTGTTCCTCTGACCACATAAATTCAACATTCCTCTTTCTTAAATTTGCAAACGGTTCAGTCAAGTCCGTGTATTTTGGTAAATATCGCCTGTAAAAATTCACCAATCCCAAAAAAAGACTCCAGTTCTTTTTTATTTGTAGGTGTAGCTACTTTTAGTATTTTTTCTATCAAGGCCTGGTCTGGTGATATACCTTCTTTTGAAATGGAATAACCTAAAAAAGATATTTTACTACAAATGCTTACGCATTTTTTCTCATATATTGTCGTTCCAGCATTTCTTAATCTATTCAAGATTACATTGGTTTTCTTTTTTAATACATTTTCACTAGTAGCTCCTATGCATATATCGTCTTGGTAACAAATCATATTTTCCATATTTTCTAAAACCTGTTCGATGGCCCTTCGAAGTATGGCGCTTGCGGTTTTTATTCCGTATGGCATTCTTTTCCATCTTGGTAACCCTATTGGTGTATTTATCATGGTTACTTCTTTGAAGTTATCATCTATTGGTATTTGGTGGTATGCCGTTTTTAAATCTATTTTTGTAAAAACACTCATTCCTGCCAATGCGTGTAATGCAACTTCAACATTCGGTACAGGATATGAATCCGAACAAATTTTGTGATTTACACCTATTTCGTAATCTCCACAAATACGTAAATCACCATCTGTCTTCCTCAAAACTACAATGAGTGATGCCTACTTACTACCCCCAGGGGGAAAATGTTCAAGAAGGTCTTTCGTAGTTTTGTTACTACAAATGGTAACAAATGTACTGGTAATTTTCGTTCCTCATAATAAGAGGGGGAGACATTTTCTTTTAATTTTAAACTCGCTTTATAGTTTAACTTTCCGGTTTTTTCCATTTTTATCTCATTAATTAATTTGGTATAACTTATGATAAGCACGTCGTTTCCAAGAAGTTCGTGGTTCTTTTTACAACTTGTGACAATTATAATTAGTACTTCAAATTTATCTTTTAACTCCAAGGACCCTTCAAAGTATCCTAAGGTTTTTATGACCGACCCATCAAATTGGCGTAGTTGTAAACTGCTCTTTCGTAAATGTGGCTTTCCAATGCGTTCCCAAAAAAATTTTGGTATCGGCGTTACTTCACTCCATGTATCAATTTGCATATCTAAATTGCAGTTGATGATTTTAACCTTTAGTATAATGTCTTTTTTCTTTTGTTCAATTTTTTTCTATATTCTTATTTTTTAATGTGAAGACTTCCATATCGTTTCGTTTTCTTCAACTCTTTCAACGTTTTTCTTTTTGAATTTTAATACTGCTTGAAAGTGGTTCTTTTTTAAGCAATTTCTACAGGTTTTTCTAAATGCTGGGCATTTTTCCCCTTTTTATTTCATGTTCATGTCCACAATACGAACATTTTATCTTTTTTAACATGTACGTATCAGCGAATATTTGTTCGCTCGGTTGACTTTTTTGATTGTTGTATTTCTGTATTAATTCTTGTTGCTGTATAAAGTCAATGCATGTATTTAAAGACATATTTCCTATTTGTAGTTGTTCCATTATTTTATATCGGTGTGATGCATTGCACATACCTTCAATTAACCTTAATTGAATCAAGTCCTCTTCAATAGTCTGTACTTCTTGACCGAGATTTTCAAATTGGCAATATCTACTCGCATTTCGTAGACGGTGTAGATATTTTATGATTGGTTCATCAATTTCTTGTTTCATCGACATGAACTTCGTTCTTTCTGCCACTACCAGCCTTTTCTTCGGTCTCATATTTCTCCTTATAATCTGACTTATTTTTTTCGAAAGCCAGGTCTTCCAAGTTTGTGGGATATGCCGTGGTGGAGACTTTCATTATCGCCTCGCGTCCAGCTGTAGCCAAAAATAAATCCGTAATTTCATTTTCGCCTCCCTTCTTGTTGTCTTTCAGCTTTTTACTTCTCGCACTGGCAGACAGACACCGAATCTATGCATCCACGTAATGAGAATCTTCTAGAGACAAATGCGATCCTATCTGCGACGCCATTGTTGTGATGTCCAAGTTTAGCACTAGTATATGTATTTCATACATTTGTACAAAATTGTGGCACAAGGCCGAAAAAGGGGAGGGGTAAAGGCTGGTCCACACTAACTTTCTTATACCTAGCTATTCTGATTCACGCCCTATTCAAACATTACAATTACACATTCAACATAAGAACTCATCCATCACCATTCAATCCTACAACCACCATAATACCACATCCTCTCCAGGGGAACCTACAAATACGCGCCCCATGCCGTAAAAATTTGATGATAATAAACAATATACATAAAATTCTAATAATGATAAAATGAGAGGGGAGGGAGATGAACCCAATCAACAAACTAAAAATTAACAAAAACACAAACTAAACATAACTGATGTTAGTAGGGACCGTCCAACCCTCAAAACAGAGAGGCCGCTGTATTCTGCCCAGAGGACAAAATCAAGAGGCGCTCTCGCTAAGGGAGTGGGAAAAGGATAAAATATTATACGGGAAGGGAAAAATATAAAGCTGACCCAGTCGAAATGAAAAGGGGCCAAAACAAACTGGGGAGGTTGGGAATCTCGACTTGGATCATAACCAAAGAGCAGCCAGGATACAGGCCAGGAACAACACTTACTCACATTAACTAGGTACACTGAAGCTTGTCTAACCTAACCAAGGGGAGGGTTCCACAGGAAGCCACCCCGATGTGCCATAGGTTGACCTAGAAGAGAATATCAAGGCTAGCCCCGTTCACACGAACCAAGCTCGCCTCTTTTACCCACCTTTCGCTAAAGACTGTCGAGTGCAATCGTTTTCTATCTGTTCTAATCTTCATCTTGGGCTGATGCTCAAAGAATCGGATTAGATCCTGATGAGAAAAACGATTGCCTCGCAAGACTTCCTCCTTTCTCGTCGTCCAAATCACGATTCGAGCCGTCAGAAACACCATGCGTTTCACCCCAGAACACGGGGGCGACACATTGTCACACGCGTATGCGCGATCAATGAGCACAAGCTTTTCGGGAGCGAGACGAGCCGTCAGCTCGCCGACATGGTCCCATAAGGGGCGGACCCGGGGGCAATGGTAGAAGGCGTGCGAAGCCGTTTCTTCTAAACCAAGGCCACACCATTCACAGTCTAGCAAATCCGCCAAGCCCCATATGAAAGCCTTGTCGTTGACAGGCAGCCGATTCCGAGCCAATCGCCAGGTAAGCGAAAACTCAGCCGCTGGCGCCCAAGACCAGTAGGAGCGATACTCCTCCTCCGACAAGCCGAGCGTATCTCGTAGGGGATCCTTCGCGGGCCCCTGCACTAATCCACGATAGAAGACCTTCCTAGGCCGAGAAAGGTCACTGGACTGGGGAACGGCCCTCAAGGCCGACCGACACTCGCGAAGGAAAACCGATTGATCCCGGGGTTTACGACGGCGCTCAACCCGCAAGATGGGGGGGATGATGGTAAGGCCAGGGAACGCGTCCTTAACAATCCCCTCCAGAATCGGATCTCCTCCAGTCAATGCGCTGCGTAGGTAAGCCAACCTAGAGGCACGGATGTGACTCATCAGGTTTGGCATTCCTCCCCCCGATGACACGGACGTTTAGTGCAGACTCGTCTATCGACCCGATTCATGCGTCTCCTCCATAAAATGGAGGATAACGATCGCTCGAGCGCCTTCCTGTGGGTCTTACAGAAAGGAAGTATGGACAATCGATAAAGAATCAGGGGGAAAATGTATGTAGCACACACCTCCGCCCTGTCCTTCACGGACAACCTCCGTCGATTCCAAGTCTGACCGGCAGAATCGACCTTTGCTCGTACTTCAGACCAATTCTTCTCCAGCTGGAGGTCGGGTCCAAACCACACTCCAAGAATGGGGACAGGACCGTCCGTCCAACCGAAGCGGCCCGGAAGAACGACCCCCTTCCAGGCACCTAACCGCAAGCCGGACGACTTGTCGCGGTTTATCTTGGCCCCTGTCACCTTCTCGTACCGATCAAGCGCCTTCTGTACCACCTCAATGTCGCTGCGGGACGACACAAAAGCAGATACGTCATCGGCGTACGGGGAAACCCTGGCTCGAGACCCTCCAGGAACGGCGATTCCACGTAGGACCGGACTGCACGTCTCGTCCTTCAGCCGGCGAAGGAGAGGCTCCAACGCCAAAGCATAAAGGAGAGGCGACAGCGGACAACCCTGACGAACTGACCTAGAGATTACAAAAGCGCCCGACAACTTTCCGTTCAACTGTACCACAGCACTGGGGGAGCGATACAGGAGGCCAATCCAACGGCAGAAGTTGGGTGCGAATCTAGCGGCCTGCAGGACAGTAGCAAGGTACCGATGTCCAACCCTATAAAATGCCTTGGACTGATCCAAATTGATCAGCGGGGCTTCTTCGTCGTCTTTTACATCCTCTATGATCGTGCGGATCAGATGCAAATTGCTCTGAATTGTTCGGCCCCTCACAGAATAAGTCTGCTCAGGACTCAACAGAGACTCGGCAACTGACTGCAAACGCTCCTGCAGGATCTTGGCCAAAATCTTTAACTCTGTGTTTAGCAGAGTTATGGGCCTGTAATCATCTAGTTTTCCCCGAAAACACTTCTCCTTTTTCAACAGAGTGATCACATCCCCGGTGATCCGGTTGGGGATGAACCCTGACCGAAACCAGTTGCTGAACACTGCAGTCAAAATCGGAACAAAGATGTGCGACAGTCTCAAGTACAATTCATAGGGCAAACCATCCAGACCGGGCGACTTTCCTCTGCCGACCTTCTTCAATACCCCGTAGACTTCGCCCTCCGTGATCTCTCCCTCGCAGCTAGCCGCTTCAGTCGGCGCAAGCCGAGGAAAGTCAGCCAAATAGCTACGAAACTCCTCCTCACGGAGACCAGGCTCCTTGGTAAACCGGCTCACGAAATGCCGCCGAGACGCCACGCACATGTCCTCAGTGGCCCGAAGAGTATGACCCTCCGCGGATTTGATTTCACCAATGTAACGATCGCCACCTCGACGGACCACTTCCTTACGCAGATCTGCGCCCAAATTCACGGCTTCTGAAGACATCTTGCATAACTTATGTCTAATAAACTGGCCCATGTAACGCTCGCTATTCGAACGATCCAGGGCCTCCCTAGCTAAGGCTATCTCTAGGGGATCCCCCAGCCACCGCCCGGGAATAACTAGCCTTAAGTGTGTTCACCTTTTCAGCTCTATCTAGGGCGAGCAGCTTGCCGAAATCAGTGGTGAAAGACCTAATCCTACACTTAAGTCGCTCCCACCACCTATTCCCGATTACCGCCCCCACTAGCTCCCGCTGCACTAATCTAGTCTCGACTGTCCAGTAAGGACAGATTGAACTTCCAGTACCCAGCCATTCTAGGCCTATTTCCTAACGGCACCCGGGCACAAACGAGTTTGTGGTCCGCATAGCCTACCCAGTGGAACGTGGGACAATCTAGTAGATCTATGTCGGCTCTTCTAACTAACATTCTTTCAAGGTAGCTAACTACCTTGTCAAAAGGCCAATTAAGATCCCACGTCCACATTCGCCCCCCGGGGTGATCGATCCGGTATATATCGACGTGACCATAATTGTCGATCAGATCAACCAGGCTACGATCGCCCCTTCTCTCACTGGCACCCCGC
This sequence comes from Acanthosepion lycidas, assembly GCA_963932145.1. NCBI lineage: Eukaryota > Metazoa > Mollusca > Cephalopoda > Sepiida > Sepiidae > Acanthosepion > Acanthosepion lycidas. Next base: position 35,253,204 of record OZ010576.1, read on the forward strand.
CCCCTGTCTAACTTAGGGTGCAGGATGGCATTCCAGTCCCCCATTAGAACTAGGCGCATCGAATCCACTAGGAACGGCCCTAACCGCCGAAAAAACGAGACCCGCTCCTCCCGGTCATTGGGCGCATAAACCGCAACGATTCGGAACGAACCACTTTTCACGGCAATATCAGCCACGATCAACCGGACCTCGGCATCGGTATGCACAAGATCCAACTTCGCATCAAGAGTACGTCTGGCAAGCAAAGAAACACCTCTGGCAAACCGGTCCCATGTGCTTAATAGACGACAAAGTCATCCTCCAGGACACACGCATCGAAACTGCAAACAAAGTGGGTCTCTTCGATCGCGGGAACATCTACACCAAAGGACAAGAGGTACCGAAGCAGGCGGGCAGCCTTACCCCGATCCCTCAAGCCCCTTGCATTCAGCGTCGCTATCTTAATCCCATTCTTCTAAGCCCTGTAAAATAGAAAAACAGAATTAACCTATTCACATACGGGGCGGAAATCTGCAGCGGTAAGGACCCCGATGGATTGTCCCAGGTTTCTTGTATCCAACTCAGTCGTACGACCACCCAGGACAACACCGCCAACGTCCGTGGGGCAAGTTAATTTTATGGCTCTATACAAAGAGGGATGGAGTAGTACAGGGACCCTCCCGGAGCAAAAATGCCTCAGTCTTTTCAAGTCCTGGTTGTTTTCTTCAAACACCCTTATTTTAGGGTAGGCTTCTTGAGCCTCATTATATATGGCTCCACACTTTCAGATACGTCCCAGTGTCTCTTACGACGGTGATGACTCCCGGGGCATTAGGGAAGTTTCGTGGATCTTCCACCGACTTCCCATCCACCTCCTCAAGTTTAAACAGGAGCTCCAAAATGGCCCTTTTTTTTTAGACAAGCCCTTTTTGGTCCCTCCTTGTCCACTTTACAAATCCCATCGAGACCCGGAAATTATTTTTTCTTCTTTTTCTTCTCCCTAGCACGATGGGGAGGGGAGGAAGTGGATGCGTGCAGAGAAATAGCAGGTAAACTTAGGGGTGTAATGGGGGTAGAGGGGGATGGATCACGGGAAGGGGAAGAAGAGACGCTTCCTAACTTTGGGGGAGCTGGAAGATCTTATTGGTGAAGCAGGGAAGGAGTGCCGCCTGGTTCTGTCCATGCTTCGCTCTGCCCTGCTACGACCAGAATGACTTATCTCATGCTCCTTGGGATCTTCTTCCCTGCTACTCTTCAAGGACGCAGCTGGCGGTGGAGGCATTCTGTCCACCTCCATTGCTGTTTCTTCCTCCATCTGCTTCTGTTGATGGAGGTGTTGCTGCTGCTGCTGCTCCTGTTGCTGCTGCAGTTTTTGTTGTTGTTGCTCCTGTTGCTGCTGCTGTAGTTTTTGTTGTTTCTGCTGCTCCAGTTTTTGTTGTTGTTGCTGTTTCTGCTGCTGGTGTTTCTGTTGTTGTTCGTGAGAAGGTTATTGCTACTGAAGCTTCTGTTGTTGCTGCTGGAGCTTTTGTTGTGGCTGTTGCTGGGGTTTCTGTTGATCTTGTTGTCGCACTGGGGGAGAGGGTGGAGATGCCACTTTTCCCCTTTTCTACACCTCAGTCCAGGCTCCCGGAGCAGCCTTTTCTTTTGTTGGTGCCACCTGTGCCGCTGCTGTTGCTACTGCTACTGCTGGCGTCTCCTTTGTTGGCTGCTTGTCCTTTTCCCCGGGGCACTACTTCGCCATGTGCTCTACCACACCACACGCCAAACAACACGGCCTCCTACCCTCCACCACCACGACCATCCTCTTATCCCGGCAAGTCAGCACGTTTGGGATGTCCCGAAATTTGTCTCTGTCAAAGACCACTTGGAGTACGATGTCCCCCGTTTCTATCCCTGACTTGCTTCTGACAGCACTCACTTCCTCGACTTGCCCAAACTTTGCAAAAGACGCTCCTATTATGTCCTGGAGAATGTCAACAGGAACGCCATGAACCATTATTCTTGTTTTTCTTGTCCCCATGTACTCCGTTTGGAGCCGCAAATTTTCTCTGGACAAGATATTCCCCGCAAGCTGCTTCACCTCTTGCTCTGATCCAAGCAGAATGTCCCACATGGCATTGTTCCTGCGGGCCAACATCTTGGGGGCAATCTTGAGGGTCTTTAATGTATCCTCCACATTATCTCTGCTGACTCCAATGAGCTTGTGGCTTTTGATATCTGATGTCAGCAGAGAGATAACTTGTACGTTGATTACATTCAAGGCCTCCGGGATTGTTAAAAAGTCATTCCCTTTTACATACTCTTCGTATTTGATACATTGCTCTTCATAATACGCAGAGTCTTTTTTCCTCCGTCCACTCTCGGACCAGGCCTGTGTTTTCACTGGTGACAAATTTTGGGTTTGCACCGGCGGTGATTCCGCTGGTGGAGTCATGTTTATGTTTGTGTCGTCGGCCATTTTGACCGCGACCAAACGAATAAAACTGTATTCCTTTTAAATTTTAATTTTTTTTTCCTCAAAAAGCATAAACAGAAAATAATACGAAAGAAAAACGTGGGCAACCAAAGATAATTCAAACAAATAAATACAAAACAAAGTAATGCAAACAAAAACGGTGGATAGGGTAAAAATAGCAAGAAAGGAAATAAACAAAAGAAAAGAAACAAAATACACAAATAAACTAAAAACTGAAGAATTTAAAAAGGTTTTAGAAAACATAATCAAAAACTTAGCAGTTCAATTTCCAAAAGCTTGTCCAATTCGTTCAAAAACACCAATACTCCAACTTTTGGTATATGGGCCAGCGAGCTGAGACCAAGTTTAGCACTAGTCAGTCGCTAAGCTTGTATTCTTTTTTTACGTTATTTTCAGTGACCAGTTATATAGTCTTTCTCTTGCACTTATGCAAATTAGGCATATTAATTTGCCAGTATCATTACATTATTGTTTTATTTTATTTATAATTTTTATTATTATTATTTTATTCTCTCTAATACATAATATATCGGAATATTTATTCTTTATCTTCGTTTTTTCCCCTCAGCTTCATTCGATTATCTACATATATGTTTCTTGTTCTAACTTATTAATTTCTCGTCAAAAATTATTCTTAATACTAAAAGTATTCGCACGCATATAACGACAGAAACACCCCCACACAAACTCAAAGGTATACATAGATAAAAATGTTTTTCTTCTTATCATAAGATATAGAATATGTTTTATGAAAATTCTTTTTTAGTCTGCTCGTTAAAAATATATACTTACACGCACATAAGCACCATCGCATATACATATAGATGCATTAGTAACCATTTAGGGGAAACAAAGTGGCCTCAGAAAAGTACTGGGCGAGCCCACGTACGTAGACCCCAAACAGGTGGTAATCATGAAAGAGAACTAATGAAGTTTCCGGCGATGGCCCACTAGGATGACTTTATGAAAGTTGACAAAAAAAAAAAACTCATAATCTACAGGTGACAGAAGAAACCTGTTCTCTACCAAAACATGTCCGTCCAAAGCCTGACAAATCATTTCGAGGATTTCGGTATCAGATTGGACGAATTTCACAGAACAAATTTGTTCCAGACAATCTGCTCGACTTTCCGGTCCATTGTAAAGTTCTAAAGGCCTTTGCAGTAAATTGTTACGAAACTTATAAAAATAAACCTTCTGGCAAACTGATTCATTAAGAGGGTTGGTTGGTGTTTTATTTTATTTAGCGGAATATCAAACTGTATGGATTGTTTAATGCCGAAATGTAAAATTTTTTAACGCAATTATATGTCTTCATTTCCAGAGGAAATGGTTGTTTCCAGAGGAATCATGTTGGAAGGCGTTCACTATAATTCCAGTTTTTTCAGAACTTTGTTGAATCTTCTGATCTCTCAAATTATTGACCTATTAGTGTTTTACTTCTTTTAGCCAAAGTACTAATTATTTAAGCATCTTACCTCTCACCGTCTCTTTTAAGAAAAAAATATGGCTTCTCTTTCGCCAGGTCTATCGGCGATGTTTTAACGGCCATCACTTATTTGTCTATCAAGCTTTTGATAAGAAGTGCGAAGCTCGGACTGTCGTTCTAGATATCCGGTCAGGCTTTGGCATAGCGGCATTCTACACAAGCTCAAGGGCTACGGTTTCTCTCGACGAATATTTGACTTCATCTAATCTTAACAAATCGTGTAATGAATGTTGGATTGAACAGACACTCTTCTAGATTATTTCATACTAATGCAGGGGTAATCCAGTTCTATATCCTTAGACCTACGCTGTTTCTTATCTTCATCAGCAATGTTCCCGATATAATCTTTTCCCAAGTAGGTATTTATGTGGATGACACAATTGTTTAAACCTTTCTTATTATCAAGTCCCACAGATCCGATAAAATAATACTGGCAACTGCTTTCAGAATGGAACTTTAATGATTAACTGGGGAAAGTCATGACTTGGAAATTTCAACGAAACAAAAATAAATCTGCTTTCATTTAATCACCACATATAACTTCTTCTGCTGGCATCCACATGACTGATGCTAAACTACAGGAGAGCAACTCTTTGCGCCTCCTTGGTCCCACGTCTTTAAATGACATAAAATGGATCGACTATATTGAATCAGTTGCTAGTTTTTCTGCTAAAACAGTTGGCCAACTATGTCGTGCTAGCAAATATTTTTTGTCAGAGTCCATCGTTTATATTTATAAATCTACCATATGTCCGTGCAATGGATACTGCTGCCATATATGGTCTGGAACTCTTAGTATATATCTCAAGATTCTTGAAAAGTTCCTTGACAAAAATCATGTATATACCGTAATCATTCTCTTTTCTACAAATATTTTCAGGGTATCTGTTCTGAATGTGCCTTTTTCGTTAGTGCTGCCACTGCATGGATTTACTCGTGATACTAGATTGGCAACTAGGTCTCACTGTTTTAGTGATGACATAGATAGATTCAGCTGAACGTTCTATTCTATTACTTTATTGTATCGCACTTCTTGACTGTGGAATTCCATTCCGATTTCATGTTCCCTGCCGCCTTCAATATTGAAAAATTTAAATGCAACGTCAATCGTCAGGTATTGTCTTCCTGAAACAATTTCCTTTAATGTCCTTTTTTCACTTCTCACTAAAGACTCATTCTCTTTCATTCCACGTAACCCCTTCGTCTTTGCGGTATTACTAACTTGCTTGGGATGAAATGATTAAAAAATCTATCTATCTATCTATCTATCTATCTATCTATCTATCTATCTATCTATCTATCTATCTGTTGTAACCCAGAGAGGGTTAATGAATGAGAAATAGCCAAAACGGAAATAAAATGGTAATCTTTTATGACATCAACAAAATGAAATATTCGCCAGCTACGTGAAATGGGCAAACCACTGCCAGTGGTGGACTACTTAGACGGCGTATTACTATATTTACCTACCTCACCACGAGGTAGGATGCAGCACATGGTCAAATTTAATGTGCGAAATCCGAGCCCTTCGGCTCAGATAAAAATTGCTCGTAGACCCCGCATATCCGGGATCGGGAATCTGACGACCACGTCCGGCTTGCTCTCTGCCCTAAGGCAGTGAGTTCGACACAGCAAGAGCTTCCTACGCTGCTAGCTCACGCTGCCAGCGTAGACAGCATATTACCCCCGCTTGCAATAGTGTCCAACGTATTTATGAGGATTGTGCATACCCATTAGTATTCATAGATACGGCATATAACAATATCTATCTATCTATCTATCTATCTATCTATCTATCTATCTATCTGTCTTAGTATGTTCAAATCATTCTGGATGTCCTCAGATTACAACATTTCATGTTAATACATGAATCCATCAATAAAACTATCTATCTATCTATCTATCTATCTATCTATCTCAACCTGTTCCTGTCTAAGTCTCTGCATATCTATCTATCTATCTATCTATCTATCTATCTATCTATCTATCTATCTATCTATCTCAACCTGTTTCTGTCTAAGTCTCTGCATATCTATCTATCTCAACCTGTTTCTGTCTAAGTCTCTGCATATCTATCTATCTATCTATCTATCTATCTATCTATCTGTCTATCTATCTATCTATCTATCTAAACCTGTTTCTGTCTAAGTCTCTGCATATCTATCTATCTATCTATCTAACTATCTATCTATCTATCTATCTATCTCAACCTGTTTCTGTCTAAGTCTCTGCATATCTATCTATCTATCTATCTATCTATCTATCTATCTATCACCTGTGTCTTTGTGTGTTATTTATATGGGCTCAAATTTGATTCTTTATGATGTCGACTAACATTTGCTTATATTTTATTGAGCTTCTGTTCTGTATTTCGCATATCCTTTGCGTGTACTTTGTTCTAGTGTTGTATCATCGACGCTAGCAATCTGGCGAGACGAATCGTAATTGGAAACCTAAAAAATATCGATAAGGAATAGAATGATCAGTTTGCTTATCAAGCATTCTTGCTCGCTGGCTTGCTTACTTTTTATTCGAAGCGTTTAAACAATGTTTCAGCTCAGAAATTAATGAAATTATATTTCTCCCTTGCAAATCTACGCATGATCTTACCAAAAATACGACATCCAGGAATTTTCGATTTTAGAAAAAATGATTAGTAAAATATTCTAGATGATATCAGGTGCTAAGAATCTACGACTAAATTCTCCTGATCTGTTGTAGTCACCAATTCCTTCGTGGATATTATTGGTGTCATTCAATATAAAGTTCTTTTTTTTCCGACAACTCAGAGGAATCCCGTGCATTTGTAAGCATAGATATGAGGAAATGGACCAAAAATATTTAAATATACCGGACAAGATCCCAAACAAATCTACTGATAGAAAACAAGAGATCGTTTGCAAAGATCTTTATGTTTGGCATGAACATGTTCTACATTCTATACGGAATGTTTCGAGAAGTAGGGATTCAGATAATAATTTCTAAAACAGAAACTATAATCTGAAATCTGAATGAGAATAGTGATGGCAACCTATCCTAAATTCTTCACAAAACCTGGAATTGGTAAGTTCTACAAAATAAATACTAAAAAATGCCGGTTATTGCATGATATTTTATTTTACTGTTCACCGAGTAAAATGCTTGTGCCACTAAAGTTAAAGGTTTAAACTACATCCGGCAGTAAGACTCCTGATCAGGAGATTAGAAGTTTTGAGGAGTGTGGTACCACCTTTTACTTGCTGACCTGGGGTTGTAGTATATGTTAGGTTCCCAGCTGGGGGAAAATATTAGGTTGGTGCAAAAATAATGACGTAATAATGTCGTTTTTTGACCTATTTTTTAACGTCAAAAACGACATTATTACGTCATTATTTTTGCACCAACCTAATAATAGGGAACTCCTAAATAAATTTTTTTATCTGTAGTGGAAGACATAAAATTGCGTTCAAAATATTTAATTTTCGACATCAAATAACGCATAGATATTGATAAGCCGCTAAACAAAACCAACCAAACCAAGGGAGGCTATTTATACGCTCGTCAGTGATATCAAACACAAATGCCGAAAAGTAGAATTATAATGCTGACAACAAGTCCGCAGTGATTGATTTGTTTCATATTTTTGATTATTAAATATTTGTACCTTAGATTTCTCTCAATTATCATGCATACAGAACAGATATAATTCCCCGTAATTAATCATTTTTCTCCTTATTTATTTAAATATTTACATACACATTTACATGCTATTGTTTTTCCATTTATTTTATTTTCTATTTCGAGATGATTTCTTTGCACTTACTGATGTTGGGCAATTTCTCATTTAATTAGGAGGATCATTAGGGTGAGATTAAAAAAAAAAAATCCATAATTATTTATTACTGCCTAACAGTTAACGTTGAATATCTATTAGTATTTTTCCCAAAATAAACTGATATATTTTTGTGTGTGTAATTAGTACCGTTTGTTTATTCCCGGGGAGGTTGCTTTCGTATCTTTTCGTCACTTCAGGGCGTATATGATCATGTCTTTCCACAACTTCCTATCCTCTGTAGCTCTGAATAAGTTTTGACTTTTCACCACGCCCCTTCTGCTCCCCATAGAAACGAGCTTGTTATGTATCTGTGTCCTCCTTGCACGCAATATTTCCTGTAAATGACGAATTTTCGAACCCTTCTTGCCTCATTATGTGTTCCAGAAATTTCAATTCTTTGTTATTTTATTTATAAGTACCTTTCTTGTATCCCTTTTGCATATAAGTAATCCGCCCATGGTATTCTCAGCATCCTGCTGTAGAACCACATCTCTGTAGCTTCATGTTTCCTTGCAATAATATGAAGTCATTTTCTAATATTCGCTGCGCTGATTATGGATACATAAATTTAGTAAACATCTTTAATTTTCAGAAGGGAATTTGAAATGCAATTAGATATCTTATAAATAAAAGTACCTTTCTTGTTTCCCTTTTCCATATAATTTCTGATGTTCACGTACTCCGCCCATGGCATTCTCATCATCCTCCTGTAGAACCACATCTCTGTAGCTTCATGTTTCCTTGCAATACTATGAAGTCATTTTATAATATTCGCTGCGCTGATTATGGATGCATAAATTTAGTAAACATCTTTAATTTTCAGAAGGGAATTTGAAATGCAATTAGATATCTTATAAATAAAAGTACCTTTCTTGTTTCTCTTTTCCATATAATTTCCTCGATGCTCACGGACTCCGCCCATGGCATTCTCATCATCCTCCTGTAGAACCACATCTCTGTTGCTTCAAGTTTCCTTGCAATGAATATGAAGTCATTTTCTAATATTCTCTGCCCTGATTTTGGATACCTAAATTTAGTAAACATCTCTATTTGTTAGAAGAGAATCTGAAATGTAATTAGATCTCGCAATTTTGGCATTTTATACTTGATTTTACTTCAAGAAATGTCAACACAAACAATACCATTTTAGTCTTTTCTTATTTGCTTGATGACATTTTAAAATGTAGAAAATAATGGTTCTTCACAAAATCCTCTCTTTTTTTTCTATAAGTCTGTGTTCTTATTTTACCACCATCTCACTCAAATTCATTAAGTAGGTTACTTTTCGTTTTCGCTGTTTCCATTACCTCTGCTTTGATATTTATATTAGGACCAAATTCGTCGAGTGTTCATTTTTTTTTTTTTTTTTTTTTTTTTTTTTTCAGTTGTCTCTTTCTAATTGTAATTCACGGTGATAAATACATTTAGGGTAAATATGTTTGAATGCAACCACAAATTTATGGCGGACTGGGCGAAGTCACGTGAGCTCAAAAAATGATACGACAGCTTTTGAATAGAAAGAAAGAATATTTACTATTTAAGTAGGTTTAATATCTTAAGAGAGAAAGAGAAAGAGAAAGGAAGCTCATGTCTGAAGAAAATGTACATCTGTGGATTTAGCTCAAAAGAAAAGGAGTTCGATTAGCGTGTCAACTCTCCTTGTCGAAGACGAGATCACTTTTTCAATCCGTAGTTAGCTTCTGTAGATAACAGTAATATTTTAAAGGTCGCCAGCTCCGTCTACCAGGGAGCTGATGCCACTGTCTAGGACGTGTTGTAAAAAAAGCAGTCTTGCTAGCTGCTGAAATATAAGTATAAGTTCGTAGAAATAAAAAGGAACAGGCCAATATTCAAGTTAGAGATACCGAATCAAACAGAGCCAACAAATATCTGGGTAGCGTATTAACAGAGGACTGAAAGTGCGACACGTATATCCGAAGGCCCATTAGGATAGCGAAATGTCCAATGCAGAAGCTGAGCAAAGTATTTAAAAATCTCAAAAATATTGTTAGAAACAAATAAAAGGGTACTGTACTGTTATGTACTATCAATTAATCCTCCTCTAGGGCAGTGAATACTGGAAATCTCCTCACGAATAGACATGAAAGAACAGATATGTCGTTCTACAAAAGGATACTGAGAATGCTATGGACTGAACATAGGAGCAACGAAAACACAAAAGAAAACGTATACTTACCATCTTTATTACTCCTCTTTAATTATATCTAAGTTATCAATTAACTTATTTTTCTCCGTATATATCATGCGATCCGGCAAATATGGGCAAACGTGCCCTGAAAAAGCCAGAGTGTCAAAAGGAAGGCTTTACCTTTGACACCGCTATTATTTTAACTACCTTCAATTTTTCTTTATTGTTTTAAAAAGCGTTGATTAAAACCTAAACATATGAAAACTATTTTTTCTTAAGAATTGACAATAGTGAGTTCATAGCGCCACTCCGGAAAAATTCAGACAAACTGTATTTAAACGCAGTACTTTTTACGTGACAAATTCGCACGTTTTATCAATTTCTATCCGCTTATTAATTATCGGCAACGTTTAGAATGAAGCTAATTTCTTATTATTATGAACGTTATATTTTGTGGGTACAGGTATTTGAGTTTTTTTTAAACAATAAAATTAAGAACTACCAGCCTAGAGCCTTGAAGTCTTATAAAGGCACACGTACCCCTTACAAGAATCGAACATGTATTCCTTTTATTCTCGGAAACCACTTTCAAGGCTTGTTTTATCACGAAGGCACAAAATGTCAAAACAACAAAATAATAATAAAGAGCATAAGTTCTAAAAGGCTATTAATTGCTTATATATATATATATATATATATATATATATATATATATATATATATATATATATATATATATATATATATATATATATATATATATATATATATATATATGTAAGCAAATATAAATGGATATAAATCCGACAGAATGGAGAAAAATATTTGGAAAAAACAAACAAAAATCCTTAAATGCAATTATGTTGTTTTAATATGAATGAAATGTCAACGTCTGACGTTTCGGTTTAATAAACCTTCTTCAGGACAATATTCATTAAAATACAATTAACATAATCATAATCATATATATATATATATATATATATATATATATAGAAAAAGTTGGAAATTAAAAAAATAATAATGTTTTATTTTATGAAAGTATTTATTTATTTATATATATATATATATTTGATATTTCAGATTGCCCTCAATCTTTCATCAGAAATAACTGTTTGTTACAAATAAATTAAAATTACTGTTTGTTAGCAAGTAGCGTCCGTCGCGAGACGCGGACGTCACGTGATATGGAATGTCACTGTTCGGATATTCCTAACTTAAATCTAACTGTAATAAATATTTTAGATGTTGTTTAAAAAATTAAAAAATAATAAATAAAAAAATAGATTTTTTTAAACTATATCTAAAAAAAAATGCTTAACTATTGAAATATTTATAAAGATTTAAAATACCTAAGTTTTTAAGAAAGTATATGTGGCTTCTGATTATGCTATATATATTAGGTTGGTGCAAAAATAATGTCGTTTTCTCACATATATCACTATGTGAGAAAACGACATTAGTTTGCACCAACCTAATATATATATATATATATATATATATATATATATATATATATATGCTAGTCGAATTCCTCGCGCCTTGCTGCGTATCACAAATTTTTTGTAAAAAAAAATGATGGTTGATCGTTGTTATAATTTGCGGAGAAAAATGAAGTATTTGAATATTATTCAAAGATCTTGCCGGTGAACTCCATTTTCTGGATTTCTCCTATATTTTGTATAGGAGCCATTCCCTTCTTCAAATGTAAATTTAATTTATATCAAAAGGAAAAAAAAATCAGTGGGGACTTTGTACCCCACGGCTTTGCATTTGATCAAATAATATATATGGTTAAATAGTTATAGGAGTTTATCTACAAAACCCTAGGAGCAGTTCGATAACAAACAAACAGACAGACAGAGGTTACAAGTATATATATATATATATATATATATATATATATATAGTTAAATTCCAGTATAAATTCTGTGGACAAGACAGATTAGTATAAATGATAATTTTTTTTTTGTCCACAGAATTGATCTGTGAATTTAACTATAATGTCGAAATGGAAAACAAATAAAATAAAATAAAATATTTACCAGAAAAAAATAAGCTTAGAGAGAAGCGTCTATCTTTTTAAATTTGGATTTTTTAATGCTACTATAACAACAAAAACATTTCGATTTCATTTCTGCCTTGAAAAGTCGGAAGACGAAACGCGTCGGCAAAATCTAAGATCTTTTTTCCAATTGTCATTTTATGCCATATATATATATATATATATATATATATATATATATATATATATATATATATATATGAATAATAAAGAAAAAAGGAAAGTTATCTCAGTCGACGTGTCATGTCCTTTGTGAAAATTTATCAAAACTATCTTTTTGTTTTTATTATTCATATTGCCTATTTACAAATATACTCTATCTGAAATTTAAAACACACACACACACACACACACACATATATATATATATATATATATATATATATATATATATATATATATATATATATTTTTAAGAAATTGATGGATTTTTTTTTAAACCGATATTTTTATTAATTTCAACATTATTATCATGGATACTTGTATTTGAAACAGACCCCCCGTTTTTATTTTTATTTTAAAAAAGATTGGATTACGTCTATCGGCCTGCGTATTCGAGAAATATTACTAAAGAATGTGCTCTCCAGTAAGGATCGACCCACTTTGTATGAGTTCGATCTATTAGAGAGAGGGAGAGAGAGAGAGAAAGAAAGAGAGAGGGAGAGTTAATTCAGACAAGTTGTATTAAAATCAAACGATAATTTTTGTGAAATTGTAATGACATTTTTCCTATCTGGGTATGTCGCACTTCGGGATAAAATGTATGGATAAAATTGTTCCAAGTACCTGATAATTTGTTCGAGTAATTTCGACTGTTTAAATCTAAGAAATGATGTTTGGAGATTATACTCAAATACCCAGCGGGACACCCGGTAAAGAAAAACTCGAAATATTTAGACCTAACACGAGAGAGAAAAAAAGAAAAAAACTCATTATAAACCATATATTTTATAACATTCATTTTATATATTTCCTTAACATTATTTAATATAAATCTTATATATTCATTAACAGCAAAAAAAAAAAAAAAATTAAAATACAATTAAAATCGGTATCTTTTATATAAACAGACGTAATATACCAGGCACGTAGATCCAAATAAGAAGGGAAGCGTTCTTAAAATACTATTATTAAGGCAATTAAAAATTTTTCTTTATCACATTGATAACATTACCGTTCCTGATAATGGCAAGAGATAATCAAAAATACTCGGGCAAAAACATTATTAACTTTTGCCATTTTTCCCATAAATTTTATCTGCATGTATAAAATGTATAAGCTCAAAAAATGTATGAACATTAGAAAGACACTGTCGGTCGATTTTAATAAATATTGTTTCATATATATATATATATATATATATATATATATATATATATATATATATATATATATATATATATATATATATATGTATATGGAAAATAGAATTAGATGCATATAAAAAACGTTAGAGATAGAGTTATTATACGATGCGAGAGGACGTTTGTTTGTGTGTGAGTGAGTATCATTATGTCAGCTAACGACCACACCACGTTGAAATAGCGGTTCCCGTGCAATCACCGAATTTATGCAACGTTGAACATTGTCAGTACCTCGATGGGTGACCACATTGGAATACTAGGGGATTTAAGCTCGGATGTACAAGTAGCGCAATGGATAATGGCTCGGAATTGTTAATCAGAGGGACGAGTTCCAAATCTGGTTGGGTTCGTTATATTCACTTACGTGTTAATATGCTTGGGAAAGATATGGGTCACCCCTTTTTTCTCCCCAGTTATGGGTTAATTAGTAAGACTTTTATCCCCTGAACCATTATTGTCTTTGGAAAATATTTTTACGATCTCAAAATATTGTCTGGCTTTAAATAACCAGCATTGGGTTGATAAGCTGTAGAAAAGGAATCGATCAATCTCTCAGGTATCATCATCAATACTTGGATTTGAGAACAAAATAAGGTTGAGTTTCGACGGTTGCCATATTGTGGCTCGATCCCTTTGACTCCTAATAACGTTTTCTGGAGTATTTCATAGATATCCTGTCGAAACTGATATCTAATAAATCGTTCACACTGCATCATGTGTCTTGGGTGTGGCTAGAAGCTATTTTGACACTTAATTGGGCTGCGTTAGTGTGGCTTTCTCACAGAACCAGATCGTTAAGCATTACCCTCAAAGAGGAGAGCTGTTAGGTTGCCTGAACTTAAAAGATAAATTGTCTATGGTTAGTGTTTTTTGTAGATATAATTAAGTTTTAGAAAAGTTCATCAGGACAAAGGATTCAGTGACGAGGAATTGAAGGAAGCAAAAAAGGATGAAAAAGGAAAATAAAAGAATAGAATGCTTAAAAGATTGAATGAAACAATGAAGGACGGTTAAAATATTTATTGAAAGTAGAAATGAAAGAAGAATTTGGCAGGGAAAGCCTAGCGAAAATTATGAATATTAAATGAAGAGAGTGAATAACATGAATCGAATACATGAACGAAGCTGAAGAGATAAAGAGAGAAAGAGAATAAAAAGAATGAAATATGAATGAAAGAAAAGAACAAACAAAGGTAGTGCATGAAAAATTCTAAAATAAAGAAGGCAAACAAGAAAGAAAGAAAAAAAAAGCAAAGAAAGAAAGGCCAACGAAACTAAAATATTAGGTTGGTGCAAATATATATATATATATATATATATATTCATCCACAGCTCAGCAGTATGGCTAGACGTCCCACTGCTTCTAGCCGGGATCAAAACTCGTCCATTTTTATATCAGACAGAGACACTTGCCCCTAGCCTGTCGCCGCACAGCAGAAAAAGTGAATTTTTAACGCAGTATATACGTGCTATATACACGCCATGCTGACCGCCATAGCGCTCAATACTTACGAAGAGCGATGCTTTAAAGCAGCAGCAGGCGTTAAAATGTCTTTCTTCAAAGTCCATTCAAGAACCATCAAGAGAACGGTGAATAAGTTTTAAAAAAAGAAAGAAAAATGGAGAGGAAAATCGGATCAGGACAACATCAAAAGGGAGCAACATTTCGACTAAGAGCTAAGGAGATCAAGTAGAAAAGATTCAACCCAATCCATAAGACGTTTGGGACTTGTGAGAGGAGTTAAGCTATGGCAGTTCAAAGAGCAGTGAAAGAAGACTTGAAAATGAAATCGTATGTGAAACGTGTGACGCACCTTGTTACTCCTGGACAGAAAGTTAGAGAAGGGGAAGATCATCTCGAATAAGTTGGAAAATGATTCTGGAATAATATATATATTTGAACTTAATTTAAATCCTTGATATGCTTCCAATCCCTAGCTATGATTAATTAATGATGAACATGTCATTTTCGTTTATAATGGAATTCATTATTCTTATTGCTTAAAGTTTAGGCTATTAGTGTTAGAAAAAACCCGGAGAATTCCAGTAAGATATCTATTGTGAGACCGCAAACTACCTACACAATAGATTCTTCCAGGCCTATATTAAGTAGGCGACATAGCACTCCACAAGAGAGTGATAGAGAGTGATAGAGAGTGACACAGACAGACAGTGAGAGTCTCGTACGACTACCAGTGTTGGACACTAACTTATAGTAAGCTCTGCTTACACTATTTCTGTAACCTGTTGTTAATATATCTTTCTTACATCTAATCCGTGTTCCGTGTTTTACTTCTGTGGGGCCAACTTTGGCACCCACATCAGTGGCGACGAGGATTCTAGAAACGCACTCACGGCGAAACCTAAATACCTTACCAATCCCACATCTGGGTCGAC
The DNA here is from genome assembly GCA_963932145.1 of Acanthosepion lycidas. Classification (NCBI taxonomy): domain Eukaryota; kingdom Metazoa; phylum Mollusca; class Cephalopoda; order Sepiida; family Sepiidae; genus Acanthosepion; species Acanthosepion lycidas. The sequence goes on from OZ010576.1 coordinate 35,268,937, forward strand.
GAAGAATTTTACAAACGCATTCACGTCGAAAAATCGCAATACCTTGCCAGTCCCACTACCGTGGCGACAAAGAAGATTCGAGAATTTCGTTCTCACCTTATCAATAGCGACAGTACTCGAAAAATACACAAACTCCACGCGTCCCCACAGCAGTGTTGAACGTGAAATTAAGCTGGAATTAATACATTAGCGATTTAAAAGCTAAACACCCAGCGTCTACAAATATTCCAATACCAAACAGAAGTGATTCAACATCTACAGAATATCAAAGTCTGTCCAATACAAGAACGATTTCTACATACCCACACACACAGGAAAAAAACAGTTCGTAAAAAAAACTGACAACACAAGATCAAGTACTACCATGGTCCTCAAGTTTTCGGAAAATAACTATCGAAAATTTTTGTGTACCTCCTCTTCGTACACATGTTTCAAAGCAACAAAAAAGCGCTGTCATTTGTAAATATTGAAGATTTGCAAAAAGTAGTTGCCCAAATGTTAAAACTAAATTTGGACCAGCAACAAAAATCAGAAGAAAGACAACAACTATTTTTGGATTTACATAAACAGCAAATGGAACTCCAAAAAGTTACGCTTCAGAATGCTGAACTAAAACAGAAACAACTTAAAGAATTACTCGTAAATGCATTAAACGGCTCAAACTCTGAAAAAGATACAATATTCTCCCAGAGTATAATCTACAATTCAATGAAACCTTTGAATACGTACCAGAGGAAGACAAAACGTTCCAGGCTTTTTACAGGCGCTACGAAGATATTTTCAACGTAGACTGTGAACAATGGCCCAGTAAAAAAAAGATACGTCTACTATTGAGAAAACTGGGAACTACAGAACATAGTAGGTTCGTAGACTTCATACTACCCAAGAAAACCACTGACTTGGACTTTTCAGAGACGATTAAGCTCCTATCGGAATTATTCGGGCCTAACACAACCTTGTGCTTACAAACGTTGGAAATGCCTGAACACAGTCAAGGACAACCAGCAAGATTTTCTAACGTTTGCAGCATCGGTGAACAAGCTATGTAATGATTTTAAACTAGCCGAACTGACTGCCGATGATTTTAAGTGCTTAATTTTCGCACAAGGTCTAGTATCTGCAGAAGACGCCGAAGTCAGACGACGGGTACTGACTAAGCTTGAGAACAAACAAGGATTGACTCTCCAAAAACTGGCAGAGGACTGTCAAAGAGTAATATCTGTAAAGCGTGACTCAAACACTATCGAGGAATCAGGTGTGACTTAGATTAATAAAATCAGAAGTAAGTCTACCTCCTATTCCCCTCAAAAAGACAAAAGGCAAATCTCATGTCCTAAATTACGCAGTAACCAAAACCCAAATAAGTTAAAGAAACCGCCCGGACTATGTTACCATTGTGGTAAATGGCATTGGATGAAATTCTGTCCAGTTAAGAACAAAAAATATTGCAAAAATTGCAATAAAAGTGGTCATACGTTAACTTCGTGCTTGTACGCCAACTGAACGAGAAAACCCAAAAATAAAATTAGGCAAGCTCACTCTGACAATATTGTCGATAGGAATTCAAGAAAATATGTAACTGTAGATATTTTCAATAAGTCCATTAAATTCCAGCTTGACACGTGTTCCGATCTTTCAACCATTAACTGGCGTACTTGGCGAAAATTAAACAAGCCGACCTTATTATAACCGATAAAACAGCAAAATCCGTAACTGGCGAAAATATTAACATTTTAGGCGAGGTCATACTTACAGTAACACTAAATAGAGTTACCAAAAAGCTCAAAGCCTAGGTATTAAAAACTTCAGACAACTTATTTGGAACTGATTGGATAGAAAAATTCAATCTTTGGGATTGTCCAATGAGTACATTTTGTCGCAAGATACAAAGTACAACGTCCAATTTGGTAAATCTAAAAAAGGAACTCAAACAACAACTTCCCCCGTTTTTCCTGGCGACCTTGGGAAATGTACTAGAATGAAAGCTAAGTTCAAGGTGAAGGACGGTGCACAACCGATATTCAAAAAGAAACGGAATGTCCCTTTCGCTGCTCTAGAGCAAATCAATAAAGAGTTAGATAGACTCGAACAAGCAGGCATTCTGTCAAAAACAGATTTCAGCGAGTGGGCAGCACCTACGGTTTACGTAAAAAAGAAGTCCAATCAAATACGAGTATGCGCAGATTTTTCCACAGGGCTAAACGATGCCTTGCAAGATCACCACTATCTTCTCCCAAGCCCTGAAGAAATTTTCAATAAACTCAATGGTGGGAAAATGTTTTCTAAAATTGACCTCTCGGACGCATACCTTCAGATAGAGGTGGAAGAAGAAAGTTCCAAATTGCTCTGCATAAACACCCATAGAGGGTTGTACAAATACAACAGGCTGGCTTTTGGAGTAAAGGTCGCGCCTGCAATTTTCCAGCAGGTCATGGACGCCATGCTGGTCGATCTTGACTACGCAACAGCCTATTTGGATGATATACTAGTTACTAGTAAAACTACGTCAGAGCATCGGATCATATAATAAACGTATTCGAAAAGATACAAGAATACGGATTTAAGGTTAAGGAGGCAAAGTGTGACTTTTTCTTACCACAGATTAAATACTTAGGTCACATTATAAATGAAGATGGTCGTCGGCCGGATCCAGAAAGAGCCAACGTGATCAGAAACGCGCCGGCCCAGATAACGTTCAAGCGTTACAAAGCGTCCTCGGCCTAGCTAACTTTTACCAAGGGTTCATTAAGAACATGCAAAATTTGAGAGGGTCTCTAAACCAACTTTTAAAAAAGGACAAACCATGGTCATGGACCCCGGAATGCCAAGACGCATTCGAGAAGATCAAGAAAACTCTTACTTCAGACCTCTCCCTCACATATTTCGACCCTAGTCTCGACATCATAGTCGCAAGTGATGCAAGCTCGTACGGCATAGGCGCTTGCATACTAACTTATAGTAAGCTCTGCTTACACTATCTCTGTAACCTTTTGTTAATATATCTTTCTTACATCTAATCCGTGTTCCGTGTTTTACTTCTGTGGGCCCAACTTTGGCACCTACATCAATATCTTTAATTATTTTTTAAGAAAAAAAGGTTTTTAATCTAACAGTTGGAGCTAACAATCTGGGCATAATTTAACAATGTTTACACGATTTGATAAATTTTGCTGTTACACACAGTATATATATATATATATATATATATATATATATATATATATATATATATATATATATATATATATATATTTGTGTGTGCGTGTGTGCTATTGGTCCAGTCCTAGCATCTAATGTAACTTCCCAAAGGCCTTTTCTATAGATCATAATAATTGTCCTGATGAACTTTCCTCTATGGTACCTAGACTTTATGAATTGCAGTAAATTACTAGATTGGCGGATAGATCTCATCATTTTATAGTTGAATTGAACAGATTTAACCATAATTGCAATGTCAACATTTTTCTTTCTCGGACACTTTCTGCTTCGTACTTTCCAGTCAAGTTTGGTCGTAAAAAATTAAATGCAATATCAATCGATAACTTCTGTCTTCTTAAATTCTGTTCTTTTATTGTTATCGATTCTTAATAAAGTTTTTCTCATTTATTTCGAGCTTCGTAACCTCATGTGTTTTAGTAACACTGTTGTTTGGCTTGGGGTGTAATGGTTGAAATAGATATAACATATATAATGGAAGCATTCATATTAAAAACAAAAGAAAGACAAAACCAACTCTCAGTAATATCAAATATGAACACGCCCACAACGTGCTGACATGTTTGGAAAATTAAAAACAAAAAACAAAAACAACAAAAAACAATCACTCTACACGCACACATAAAAATCTAAATATTCAGTTAATAATTAAATCATTGATAATGGGCAATAGAATAACCGAAAGCGCTCGGATATAGAGAATATTTCAACAGTTTATACACACAGTGTTCATACAAGTGTTTCCTTTTCTGTCCAGAAACACAAGAACAATTAAGACCACAAAAAAATTTGAATAAAATGCTTAACCACACTATCTTGTCGGTCGTCTTTAACAAAACTTGTATAAAATTAAATTGCTGCCCAAATACACAATATATATATATATATATATATATATATATATATATATATATATATATATTTATAATGTATATGTGTAGAGAGAGAGAGCGGTAGAGAGAGAGAGAGAGAGGAGGAGGAAGGAGAAAGACGTTTTACAGAGTGAATAATGGAGGAAAAAGAAGAGAAAATACCGTCTTGTTTAATTAAGTTTATTATTAAATGCGTAATGGTAGATGTTCCACTCGAATGAACCGATTAATTTGTATTTATTTCAGAATCTATAAATGAATTATTGATTTCTCGATGTTGTTATTCTCTTATTTACTCGACTGTGGATACTGAAAGTACGTTTCAATAATAATATTCTCCTCTGTAACCTATATATCTATTAATGCACACGTATCGATTTGCGCATGCATGTATATGTGCACAAACTCACACACACACACACAGACACACACACACACATACACACATATACATGCATATACGTATATATTTGCCGTGACCGATGGAAGATTGTCGCCTAAATTACGCAAAAATGAAAATAACACTGATATCTTATTTTAACAGATATATTTACCAGAATTACACAAAAATATCTTCAAATACAAAAGAGAGAATTTGTTCAATAATCTCGCCATTGACTTCAACCAGACCTTCCAGACGACTTTGGGATCATCAGCAAATATTTCGTACTTTCTCCTTGTTTAAGTTGATGAATACTACCATTATCCTTGCCTTCAGTTCAATTTTGATGTTTCTTTTTCATATAAGTGGACTCGACCAGAGTGTTACTGGGACTGCTGCCGTTAAATACCCACAGTCAGTCAGGGAGAAAGATAGAGATTGGGAGAGTGGGCAGAGATTGTGATTGAGTTGGAGGTAGAGTAATAGTGCGAGGTAACCGCTTGTAGAAGTCAGTTACAAGCATGTAGACTCTAAGGAAGTCCTACTTCGAGACTGTGTGTGTATATATATATATATATATATATATATATATATATATATATATATATATATATATATTATTACGACTAACCGCGTTCCTGGATTTACTAACAGAATTGCCCTTTGTATTATTGTGTAAATACATTTAAATTCTTCTCTTTATTTATTGCGTTTGTCATTTATTGGAGACCGAATTTCATCTCGTAATCTGCAACAATGCTACAGGCAGTTTTGTTGGTCACTCGCTCAACTTTGCCCCACACATAATAATCAAGGGGATTGCAGTCTGGGGAGTTATGTGGCCAGATGTAAGGGGTGATGCGGTGCAGAATTTGTCTTACAACTATGATTGGGTACCCCTGATTGTTTGGTATGGCGCAGAGTCCTTTTGCCAAGCTCAGGGTCTTCCATCAGACACCCTCTTGACCCCGGGGAAGCACTACCTTCACAAGACACGATGTAGAACTCCGTTTTAAGCCTGAGGCCCGGTGGAAAGACGAATAGAGCCATAAAGTCGCAATCACTAGTGATCGCAGCAAACATCTTCGTAATCCCCATTTGACTCATGCAACTCTTTCCAAATCCTCTGCATTATTCTCAGACTGACACCCATAAACTCTGAAATATTCGTATTGGGCTCCCGGCCCGGATGCTGAGCAAAATGCGCGAAATTAAAAAAATAAAATGGTGACATTTTAACAATCACGCCCTGTATATACATATGCGTTCTTATTAAAAAAAAGCATTGGGACTGGGGCTATAAACAGAAAAATACAAAAACAGAAATTTAGCCTGTAATCTCCTTCGAAATATTTTCCTTCGGAAGTCACACCCATTATCTTGCGTCGTTTCCATATATGAAAGCATTTTGGGAACTCCTTTTTTGGGATAGCGAGTAGCTTGCTTTGTCGCATCACCTTCTATTTCCTCGATGTATAAAAATATTGTCCTTTTTCAAGTAGGATTTAATTTTTGAATAGGAAAAGGCGAAAGTGGTGAGATCTGGTGAATATGGTGGTTGTCGGACCAGGGGAATAATTTGCTTATCGGACCCGGGAAATGCAGTGGTTGTCGTCCCTAGGTAATATGGTGATTTTCGGAACTGTGGAATGCTGTCCTTTGACAAAACTGCTGCACAAGCTGTGGTCACTAATGGGACCGCTGTGGTGGGGTGAGACGACCACGCTCTACATACTTTCCTTCCAAGAACTGCTATAAACGGAAGCGAGCGAGAACGTTGTAACTTAGTATGTATGCGCGACACAGATCAAGGTCAATCTGTGACACGTACTTTAGTTCTGTTACCATAGCTACAATCTCGATGGTTTTTTGATCAGACTGCATACATACAAATATATATACGTGTGTGTGTGTCTGTGTCTGTGTCTGTGTTTCTATGCGTGCAGTATGTGTTTCTATGCGTGTGTGTATGCGTTCATGTTTGTCTCCTGGTGCTTATAAAGAAATATAGAAATTTAATCCTCACAGTGATTAAATACCATGATGTAATAGAATGTTTTGTGTGCTGATCTTTTCAGGAGAGTTATGATGCCAATAGTTTATCTCCTTGCAGATTCAACCTAGTCAGACAGGTCAATGGGTAAGAGCCAGACGCAAACATAGTCAAATGAGGAGCAAACATCAATCAGAAAATACCTGCAGTGAATAGCAGTTTTTTCCTTTTCCTACATCGGCAACTGATACATTGGTTTGATATACATTGATCGACGGGTATATGCTACGTAACATGGCCAGCCACAATGCTATGGTTCAAACAGATTTAGCTGAATCCTGAGTTTGATGCAATACTCCTACATCATCTACAAGATGCTGCCAATAATGTTGGACTTCGTTCCAATGCCTTTATAAATGAATTTATAGGCTTTAACCAGCAAGGACTAATAAAATTGTCTCAGGTGAATCAATATTATGTCGAATAATTTACATACCTTGCAAGCGTGATAAATTCTCTCGAAAAAGATGTGAAAATTACCATAGCTAAAATCTGTGCCGCCTTAAATAAAACTGGTGTAATCTGGAAATCTAATCTGCCAGATGACCTCAACCGGAGATACTTTCGAACTACTGTAGAGGCGGTGTTAATACATGTTGCCTCTGCTTGGTCATTAACTAAACCCCTAAAATACAAGCTTGATGGAACGAACATTCGAATGCTGATAACTATATTTACTATCTCATGGAGACAACATCAAACTAAATCACAACTGTATGGATCCATGGTATTTATCCAATCTTACCAGAACACAGAATGCAATTTGTCGCACACAGCTGGCAAACCAACAAGAGCTTGCAAGGAATCTACTGCTCCGTAAACCAAGCCATGGATCAAGATGAGTTGGTCGACCAGCACCCGCCTTCACCAGCTATGTTATGACAAAGTATTATTCCTTAATTACTTTCAGATATTTATGCAGCATTGTGATTGTTGGCGTGATAGACTCGTGAATGCTCCTGCTATGTACCATTGGTTGTAGGAACTGAGACCACTAGGGCTAAATCGTATTTACAATGTAAGTAGGAAAACAATTGAAAACCAGCACGACGAGTTAATTCAATTCTTCAAACTACCTCGCTCATCAGGTGTGTAAAGAAGAAATGTGACCCTCGATGGGAACTTAAGTTGGGATTGATTTGAGTAGACAGAAGAATGGACGAATTGAGTTCGCTCTATTTAAAAAGAACATAAGGAAAACATTTATGAGAAAAAAGAAAAACAAATAAATATAATAACCAACAAATCTGTCACAGGACTCATGTTGATGTAATAAATTTACTGCCTATCTAAATGTAAAAAAGAATTGTATTTATCAAAAACAACAATTAAAACCCCAGTTCGATGCTACAAAAAAGATCCCATTAAAATCCACTCCAACAAATTGAAGAACTATTTATTAATGACAAAAGACGGTGGTAAAATTCTTTCATATTAGGAAATCTGTTTTTTGATATTTAAAGATCTGTTCGTAAATATGAAAAGTGGAAATATGCTGATGGTAGAAGATAAAATGTCCTTGAAAACGAATCTACAGCAATATGATTCAGGAAATATTTTCCTATTAATCTATGTATGAGTATTTTATCAATTAGGAAACGCTTATCTAGATGTACACTATATATATATATATATATATATATATATATATATATATATATATATATATATACGCTTATCTACGCTGAGTTTGAATTTGTTTTCGTATGAATGATTCATGTAATTATAAGTTGAACAGCACCTATAATCGAAATCAAAATAACTGATCCAACTTGCAACTTTCGGATAATAAGTCTGACATTTCTGTAATTATTGAACAATATAGTTCATTCCACATTGACGGAAAAATTACCAGTACAAAAGAATTCTCTTATTACTATATTTGTACAAAAACGCACAACCTTAAAATTTAAAATTCAAAGAAACCGTTGCGACCGCACGTTCCCAAATAATAACACATTTCTCATAGCATTTTTTCGGATTACATCTATATTTTCGTTGTCCTTTTATTACCAAGAAGTAAAAAACAAGAACAAATCTTGGTGCAAAAATAATGACGTAATAATGTCGTTTTTGACGTTAAAAAATACGTAAAAAAAAGACATTATTACGTCATTATTTTGCACCAACCTAATATTTCCATACCTGAGGATGTCTGTAGGAACAGACGAAAGCTTGTAAAAACTAAAAAAGACCTTATGAAACTGGAATTTATAAACAGGGATCATATCATTCATATACAGGTTCGGGGTTAGTGTATCCTATTGAAATTGTTTGCGAAGATGTATTCTCGCTATTTAAATCATTAACCTCTATATTTGTTTTTGTGTGAATGATTCATGTAATTATAAGTTGAACAGCACCTATAATCGATATATATATATATATATATATATATATATATATATATATATATATATATGTGTGTGTGTGTGTTTGTAAATTACATAGGCCTCTTAATGAAATTTGAGGAAGGAATAGAAGACAACAGTTGATAACAATGTTAGAAATAAGTTTGACTATATTTATTATATATTAATAATACTTTTGACTAAATGTCCGAATTTTCGGACACGCCTACTAATATATAATAAATATATTCAATGTTATTGGCAATACTGTTATCATTTTATTGTCTTTTTATTCCCTAAATATCATTAATCGCCTATTAAATCTATATATTATGAGATAGCACTCGTGGACCAACTTTCGTATCATATATATATATATATATATATATATATATATATATATATAAGCTATAATAGTCACTGTTTACAAACCCAAACCTACTCCCTAGAGAGCTCAACCGAAATTAATATTTATTTCAGGAGCCAATATGAATATAGAATGAACATTTGAACTATATGTAATATAGATTCTTTTGTTAACTGGCTAAATGAATACAGGAATAAATGGTAAATTCGTTTGAAATGTTACCTGAACAAGTGTTGGTTCTTAAGATATAATCGCAGACGTGTGAATTCATTTACTTTTATGTTACTAGAATTTTTCTGTAAGTGACTTTTATTAATTTAAACGCAGTGCCAGCATTGCGTCGAGGTGTCATCAATTTACAGTATATTTGACTAGATGTAAAGGTAAATTCAGAACTTCGTCCTCAGCTTGACGAAATTGTAATGTTTGACCAAACAGCTGAGACGATTGATTCCCTGACAATCCCCCAGCTAGTTATCCTATTTGTGGTGACCTCAGTAATCACCGCAAAGACTGATTATATCCCACCCCAACAAAAAAAAAAGAAGACAGACACAGCCAAATCTTTTCTGTTATCTACGAACTGACACAGATCATTGAAGACCTCTCCCCTGTTCTCGATGCAACAGATTTTCAGGCTAACCTCCTTGACCTTCTCACAACCTGTTCAGAAAATGCTTCGCCGAAGTTTTACCATACACCACCGATGGTCACTTAGGAAGATTCACACATCAATGTCAACATCAAGTGAATAGTAAAATACCTAATGTGCCATTATATAGAATCTTTCTTTCGGTAAACGAAAGACACTTGGAAAGCTTCTGATCAAAGAGAGAAGCTCTCTCAGAATCCTTCACATACTGCCTCCAAAACTGACGCCATCATCTCAGAATGGATCGTCCTCAACATTACAGCAAAAATCGGAAAGCCAGCCCTGGTTCACATCAGATGTGCTACAGCCATATTTACTACTACAATATCTATCACAGGGAACGCTGTAATAGGACACTTGCTGCATTCAAAAACTGCCCGCAACAATTGCAAGAGAGTTATGTGTCCTGGTTTCTTATCATCGTCACAGTATAGACCCATCAGCATCTCCAGTGTCATTAGCAATCTTTTCAAAGCTATAATCAAGAAGAATGTTTTTGATCAACTCAATAGGGACAAACTCCTAAGCGACTAGCAGTACGGATTTTGATCGGCTTGTTTCACAACTGATATTCAAACTATCATTATTCACTGAATTGGTGAGAACCTAGACAACAAATACATCCCATGGACAATTGATTTAGATATTTCAGAGACCCTTGACAAGGGGCGGCATAGTGGGTTTGATGTAAAAGCTCTCTAGCTATGCAATTATTGAAAGAGTCTTCTCTGTTCTCAAGTTTTTCCTAACAGGAAGCTCTTTGAAGGTTGATCCTAACGTCCAATCCTGCGAGGACCAAACGACCAAGGTTCACGTCTTGTTCTAACCCTCTTTCTATATATAATATAAATGATCTGCCCAAGAGCATTTGTGAATATCTATGTTTATAATACAACAGTATATGGATGAACTTTCAATACTCTAGATGCTTAGAACCTGACCGCTGATCTCTCATCTGACCTAGATCACTGGGGTGGAACTGCTGGTCACATAGAATTCCCCGAAAACTAAACTAGTGAGGTTCCATTATCACTGAACAGACCCTGAATTTTCATCTGTCCCGATGAACGTAGGACCTCTCAGCGACTATTGGGACTTAAGCTCGTCCCCGACCTCAAGTGAGACTAGTACATACCATCTATAGCTAAAGATGTTGGAAAAACACACGGTTCCTTATTCCACCCTTGTAAGTAATTGACTCCTCTTGATATTCTGCAAGAAACTTCCCGTCTTCGTCTTCCTTTTAGAGTCCAAAAGCGTCTTCGCGTCTTGTGGGTGATGGATTATTTTCCACTCTATGTAACCTATCCCAAAGTGAAAATGTCGCAAGCCTCTTTTTACTCTATCGCTATTTCTATGGAAATTTTAGTGTCACCACTTCTAGTCTTTACGGCTAAGACTCCCCCTGCCACGCCCACTGTAGCAAATCACTCTCATTCACTTCGTATTGGTGAGATGTAAATTACACTCAAGAAAATTCTTTCAATGAAATGCTACTTTGTGGAAAACGACTGTCAAGAGGATGGTCTCCCGGTCAGTACAATCTAAACCTGTTCATGCCTAAGTTAAACTAGTAATTTCCCCGCATTAACTTTGTCCCTTAATTTGAATCTTTCTACTACGAGTGGCTCTTGGGCCTTATGAACGGTGGTCATTACTTTAAAAAGAAAACGATTTTAATGCATATTCTTTTGAGGCTCATTTGAAAATGACACTTCCTAGTCTTTATCCAGCAAAGAGCTACGATTCTTCAAAGTACATATTCGGTATCTTTTTTTTTTTTAAAGTTCAAAATCTTTGTTCGCAATTAAGTAGGAACTGCGTGCAAATAAATATTTATATTGGATGATACGATTATGATAAATCTGAGAGTCGCTAAGCGTTTTATACCCAATCAAAATGTTATCAGATGTTTGATGATTTCGTCCGAGTTGGTCGTCCCCGAAAACCTTTCAACACCACCTCGTATCTATTATTTGTAATAAAATTACTTCATACCAGTTTTATTGGCGTTCCACAACACAATCAAAGCTGAGAGTAACATCAATTTTCAAACAAATTTTAATCAATATTTGAACGATGACCTGACACTGATTTCAAGTAAAATGTTTTCTATGATTTTTTTAATCGTTTTTCTCCAAGGAAAGCGACAATGCCACGAGAACGCAGGGTATTACAGGGAGTGAAAGTGAAGGTGAAAGAGAATGAAAAGATTGAGAATGGGGAAGATTGAAGAAAGGACAAAAAAAGAACAGGTTTCAAGAGGAGAGAAGATGGCGATTGACGTTATGTTTAAATCTTTGAAAGTTGATAGTTAACAGAGAAGCAAGAAATTGGAAGGGAGTTCCACAGGTGTGATTTGCGAGGAAAAAAAACTGTTAACGGTTAAGTGGCGATTGCATCAAGCTAGTTCAACAGTAATACGGTAAAACCTAATAGCCAATCTTGTAGCACACTTAAATTTATGTAGTCGGGGAACTAGGGATAAAGTTCATCACAGAGTTGTCATGAAACTATTTGTAGGACAGACAGAGGGAAGTGCCATCACGCTTGTGAGAAAGAGACTAGGTACGAGAAACCTGGTTATGACTCATTGTATACAGAGCCTACCCTAGTTTTCTTTTTAAGAATTCCGAGATACACAGCTGGGGGATTAGACCAAATATGGCAAAAGCATTCAATAAACAGACGAATGGTAGATTTGTAAATGTGCAAGACAGATTCTGACGAGAAACGCTTTTTAGTACGACGCAGTGCACCAAACTTATAAAAAATCTGTTGCGGATTCCGGGATGAAATCCGCTACCAATAAATAACAAACGCCAAGAATGAATATAGGAAAATAATGTATTAACGTAATAATACAAACTGGTAATGCAGGTTAGTAGTTCCAGGAATACGGGTTAGTAGTAAAATATCTATACTGGTCTTTGGCATTGAAGTATTGCTGTATGACTTCTTACTGAGTCTACGTGCTCGCTCACTGTGACTCTTGCGCGCTACGCTCGTTCTGTCTGTTACCTTACTCTCACTCTTGTCTCTCGGGTATTCAGGTAGCAGTAGTATATGTATATACTGGGTGAGTCTATTTGTGTAAAAAGGGGAGAACCTCTCAACAAAATCCACCTTTGTATCTAACCCTCGTCAGATCCAAACTTTCATATGGATGTAGTGCATAGTACCAAAAGTGTACATGTATTTCTAAATTAAACATTTTCTCAGTTGATTGATTAAAAATGGCTTATAGCGAATGAAATCCTGTAGACCTTGTCGAGGACCCTTCTTTTTCGAATCTACTCGACAGCAGCAAAATAATAACAAAAAAAAAAGAACTATCAATTAACAGAAACCACATCATTTAAGGACTTTCTGTAGCAACAAAAGAATATGCATATCAAATTTAATTCGAAGAGTATATCATGGCATAAGATGTTGGCTTCTCACATTACTTCAAACAAATCGTCTGCATTTTCTGATACTCTAGTTTGTCACCGACTGAAATATCTACTTTAGTCTCTCTTTGGGAGAGTCTCGTATATATTGGGTTCATCACATATTACATTTACTTACCTTTCTTGATTTCATATATAGTTCTATTCAGACCGACAGATATTATCTGGTGTGAATAACATGATTTTATATGTTTTTTCTTTATCCCAAGAAAAAAAAAATTATCGAATCCGATTTGTAAATTTACCCCAATTAGTGAACCGTCTGACAAGAAAAATGTTCTATCAAAGATTTGTTTATCTGAAAACATAAAAAAAGGAAGAAACTACTAATAAAAAATCCTTTTGTTTATTCTAAATTGCGTTTGACTTCCACTTTAAAGATATTTGAAATTCTGTAAAAGACAAAACGTGAGAAGAGACACATCGTATTAGATTGGCCAAGAAAGAATGCTCCTTCTGACAGAAGCAATTATCTCTAAATACGAATAGTAGAAAGCGAGAAGAAAGGACTAACCATCAATTGTAAGAAGACAGAATATACAGTTTTTATCAAATAAAATTGAGCAAGATACTAATTATAAATTGAAGATGTCAAAATCAAATAAGTACAGAATTCTCGGAAGTGTTTTAACAGAGGAAGGAAAATGCCATACTGAAATCTGAAGGTGTGATGAAATAGCAAAAGATATCTTCCAAAATGTAAGAAAAATATTAAGAAACGGAAAAGTAAAGTTAGAAACAAAGAAACTGTTGCTCAACAGTTATATAATTTCAATCCTCCTATATATGCTGAAGAATTTTCTTACAGATGAAGTACAATGGGGAATGGTGGACACTTCCTTCACAAGTGAATAGTAGATTTGAATCAACAAAGATCTGGTTCTAGAAAAGCATGGACGGTGCGCGTAAGAAACGAGAACGTTTAACGAAAACTCAAACAAAAATACATAGATCCTTAGAACAAGATCTAGTTGATATAAAGAGCATAAACGCCTTGGTTTGTTTTGGTTTGGATTTTTATTTTATTTTACGGCATATCAAAATCAATAAGTAATTTAATGTCGACAACATTTTTATTGTTGGCAATAGTTATTTTTCTCGAAAATGTATTGTTGGCAACAATTTTTCCCTCAAAAATTCATTAGTTGTAATAATTTTTTTTATAAAAGAGTATGGCTGGTATTAAAACCTATTTTTACACTTTCATAATGTTTTCACCGCAGTTTGGGGGTTAGCAATTTGCCCATAGCTGGGACCCTAACAGATGCTACCACCCCGAGTGAGGGTGGACCTGAGAACATCAGCAATTAAAAGGTTGTTTCACACTCCTCAAAACCTCCTGATCAGAGACCTTGCTGTTGGATATAGTTTATCGTCTTGCCCAGGATGCATAAACGCATTGGAAAATCTGAGGAACACATGATCACAGCGAGTAACCTAACAAATTAGCTTGTGCAAATGGTTAGAAGAAAAGATTTAGGAGTGATAGGAAAAAGACAATATGTACGAAGAGCTACAAAAGGCAGAAAGTTGTGGAGACCCATGGTCGACCACGTACTAAAGGAAAAGAACCTATAGAAGAAGAAAACTTTTTATATTAAAATGTCAGAACTGGTTTATGAGGAAGAGGAAGAAAAAACAAAATTCTTAAAAGCTACAAAGAATAGTACTGGAGAGCCATGATCGCCCAAACACTTAAGGTGTTAAAGCATACGGAGGTGGAGCCATAATAGCGAGCGATTGATCAGAATACACCGCGGGCGTGTAATTCTGATAGGTATCGATTTGTCTAAATATTGGTTATAACACCAAAACAGCGCGAAGTCTGCGGAAGAGCTGAAGAACGCTGAAGCGTCGGCACGCCCTCCGTACCCAGATACACTGGAGAGGCTAGGCCGCACGTCTTACAATGCTCACTCACTCGTTAGTTGGTATGCTAATTTTTCCTTCATCAACCATATAGAATCGAAGACATAACGTCTCTTCCTCTCGTATAATAAAACGAATAAGGACAATGACCTGTATTTAGTTCAAGACAGTTCATAAAGTAGTTTGGGGTTTTGACGGGTCGAAGTTAGTGGCGACACAGAATAAAGCAAAATATTACAGGACATCAAATAATAATTACAAACAAATGCATATGCCTCAATAATACTAACAAGTCTGAGTTCTTATGCCAGTGTATAACGTAGTCGAAATGGTGCATTTTAGCCGGTGGTTTGGTTGATTTGGTTCATTTTGTTTAGCGGCCTATCAACACATCTATAGGTGATTTAATACGGACATCTAAATATTTAAATACGATGTTATGTCTTCAATTAAATATATTTTAGACGCAATTGCATGCATTCAACTACAGAAAAATGTATTGTTGGTCATTTTTCTATAAAATTTATTGTTGGTAATTCTACTATAAAATGTATTGCTGGTTATTTTATTATAAATAAATATTATTGGTAATTTTTATATAATAATGTTTTTTTTGTTTTACTTTCACAGTGTTTTGTTTTTGTTTGTGTTTTCACTATTTTCCCACAGCTGAGACCTTAAAAGATGCTACCACACCGGGTCAGGCTGGGCCCAGGAACAACATCAATTAAATGGTGGTTCTACGCTCCTCAAAACCTCCAGAGCCTCGATCAGAGGACTTGTGCCCGGGTGTAGTTTATTGGTATATTCATTAACCAGAGGCAGGGAATTAATTTTAATGGCGTTTTATTTATATGGGAATATTTGGTATTTATTGTCAGAACAGCCTGCGCTAACTTCAGTGGAAATTTATAAAATCCTTCTACGAAAACAAATATTTTCGAAAGGTAGGTTTCTCAATGCACTAAGTGTTTTACTTCTTTCCAATAATGATGGCGGCTCCCTGTCTAAGTTCTTGTTCGAAGTAGTAAAGAACGTCAGCATCATGATTGGTTCATAAGTTTTCACTTCCTGTTACAAGCGCTATGCATTTAGCTGTCGTTGATTGTCTGTTATTTGGTATAGGTTTTTTGTTGTGGCTCTTTAGAGTCAGTCTACGATGTTCAAAGAAGGATGATCTTCACTAAGATCTAAATGGTTATGTTCAGCTGACAGTTTCTGATTAAGTCTGGCTCCATTTGTGACATCCATATGACAATCTCGATGTCTAAGTATATGAATCGAATTAATGTACGTTTAAAATGGATTAACTTAAAATAAGCCACCATCTTTAACAAAAAAAAAATGATCGTATGAATCTAACTGTTAAGATTGTGGGATCTTCGTTCCTGTGCGATGCACATATCCGTACCCTATTAATATCGGTGGGGCACAGCATGTACACCAGCCGTAGTGTCAGTGTGTGTATCTAGGGAAAGGTAGCCATCTGTCTTCTTTGAAATTCAGATTTGTTGTTCTCTTAGCCTAGTTGCCGCCCAAGAGTAGATATTATTAAACCCGTAGTTGTGGTAGGGGAAATAGAATGATTCATACACTTACCGCGGGTATTTGTGCAGAAGTGTTCGTAACAAACAACATCACAGTGCCAAACTGTTCGTTACTGTCGAACTCTCTGCTTTGAGAAGAGAGTAACCCGGACAAGACTTTGCGGAAGGGCAAAGTTTCGTCCAGGGAAGTAGACAGGCCCTGAACTCATTTATGCGGGTTCTAAAGGTATATTTTTGGCCGAGCCGACGGTCTCGGAGAACCCACGGTAAACTCGGCCTTATGCCACATACATCCCTCGTGGTGGGGTTGTCAAATAGTCGAACAGATCTGTTCGGACTGTGCTGTCGATCTCTCTGTCTTTGGCTGAGAGGAACCCGGACAAGGCTTTGCAGAAGGGCAAAGTTTCCTCTGGGGAGGTAGACAGGCCCTGAACCCGTTTATGTGGGTTCTAAAGGAATATTTTTGGCTGAGCCTACGGGCTCGGCGAACCCACAGTAAACTCGGCCTTGTCACATACAACCCTCATGGCTGTTAAAAATATTAACTCCACTGGAATTCGAACACATTTCGAATATCTTTCTTTGCTAAATCGCTAATCGTTGCACCACACATGTCTCCGTACATCTCCTTAATGACATTTGTATTTCTTAATATATTTTATCATCTTATTTCTCTTAAACCCTGTTACTCTGCTCCTTTACTCAAGCCCACTAAATATGTCAGGCGTTGTTTTCATATATGCTTCTTGCCTTGTGAGTACTAAGTTTTCCAAGCTCTTCTTTCTTCATTTCCGTCCTGGGTATGACGATAAACTACATCTGCGTCCAGGATAAGACGATAAACTACGTCCAACACCAAGGCCTCTGATCAGGAGGATTTGAGGAGCGTGGACCCATCTCTTGCTGGTTTTCCCAGGTCCCCTCTGACCCGGAGTGGTATCAATTGTTAGGGTTCCTGCTATGGGCAAATGGTTAACCCCGAAACTGAGGTAAAACGCATTATGAAAGTGTAAAATATGTTTTAATACAAGAAATACTTCGCAAAAGAAATAAGTTTTTGAAGAAAAAAACCTATTACCAGCAATATGTTTTTAGAAATAGTATTGCCAGCTATATATTTTTGAGGAAGAAAATATTACCAGAAATAGATTTTTGACAAAATATTACCAGAAAAAACAAGTTGTCGGCATTAAATAATCCAATGAGTTCTATTCCGTAAAACAAACCAAACCTTTCTTCATTATGTGCTCTAGAAATTTCAAGTGTCTGTTTCTAATGTTAAATGTAAGTTTCCTTATTGTTTTCATTTTCCCTAACAATTTGTCGTTACTCACATTTTCGGTTCATGGTGTCCACAGCTTCCTTCTGTAGAACCACATTTGTATTGTATATTTCTGTTCTTCATTCGTATCTAGATTGTCCAGTATTCACTGACATATATGAGGACAGATATCACGGAACAGTTCAGTACGCTTTCCGTTATTTCTATAAAAGTTTTTTTTCTGTTTCTCAATACTCTGCTTAGCTTTTAGAATGTATCTTTTGCTATCCCAATGCGCTTTCTGATTTCAGTGTTTCTCTTTCCGCTCTCTGATAAAACATTTTCCAGAACTAGATTTTTCAAGGGAGATAAATACGAAATAATAATTATAGGCCATTATTCTATCTTTTTTTAAAATATACTTGCCTACGATTAAAAAATCTGTATGAACCCCCCCCCCCCCCAAACATCATGCTTTTGTCCTAAATACTCACAAGGTAACGTAATCTTTAAGGGAAAACTTAAATGATAATCTTTTTTTTTATTATAGCTTTTTTCTCAAATGATAAATAATCAGATCATAGTCTTGTCTAATTTTACACTAATGTTGATAGATATCCCTGAGAGCAACTCTGGTAGTTAGTTTTCTAATTTGTATCTAACGTCCGGTAGTTTTCTGTGATGAAGTATACCTCATTCTTTGCCGTCTGAAACATTTCACAGAAACAAAGCGAATAAAAAAGGAAAAAAAAAAATGCTTATCTGATTGTGAAGAAAAAACAAAACAAAAAAAAACGATATAAGCCGGAATAATTAATTAAATAATGTCAGTACTTCATCTGAAAATTCCAGGAAATAATGAAATGTCAAATACCGTCTTTCATTGACCGGTGGAAAGATTAATAAATGAATAATATGCAGTAGTGTGAATCACTCAATTACGTGTCATTTGTCATGAAGAAGAATTCATATAAAATTCAAATTTTATTGAAACATAATCATATATAATAATCATTAATACAATATATGAAAAATAATATCGTGGATTTTTTTTTTTTAATTTTTGATATGGCTAAGATAAAATTATTTTTTGTAATGAACAAAAGGTCTGTTTATTTTTTTAGCGGCATATCAAACGCTTATGGGTCGTTTAATACCGAAATTAAATTTTCTCGGGGGAATTAGTAATTTCTTTTACAAAAAATGTATTGCTACTAATATTTTTTAAACTTTTACGAAAATATATTGCTAGTAATTATTTTACTATGAAAATATATTGCTAGTAATTATTTTACAATAAATCTATTTTTATACTTTCATAGTGTTTTCGCTCCAGTTTAGGAGGTTAAATATTTGTCCATAGTTGGGATCTTAACAGGTACTATGATCCAGGGTCAGGGTGAACCTAGGAACAACAGCAGTTATGAGGTGGTTCCGCGTTCCTCAAAACCTCCCGATCAGAGACCTTGCTGCCGGATATAGTTTATCGTCATACCCCGGAAAAAAAACCATCTGTTTTGTAGTCATGTTACTAATGTAATTAAAGTAGAAGTATATTTCTTGTGCGTTGTGGTATTGTAGATATCGGCTCGAAATGAGAATTCGGAGAGCCGTGTTCGAATTCTGGTCGGGTTCGTTACATTCACTTACAAGCAAATACCTTTGCGAAATGCATGAATACATCACTTTCTCCTCCCATCTATGGTTTGAATAGCAGGACAGATTGGGTCGTATAGCTTTGGTTGGCAAGCAGTCTGCTGCGGATATAAACGGCAATCTTCTATGCGAAAATCTCGGCGTAGTTGGTTAAGTATCAAAAGAGATCTCCTAAGCGTGTATCACGTATGGCACTTAACTGACTGATATTTTTTTACATTTCAACATCACAAAAAATAGATAATCGTCCACGTACTGAAGAGACAGGACACACAGGAAAAAGATCTACCTATTGAAAATATGAAAATCATGGTCTTTTCTCATTAATATCCGTAACGTTTTGATTCTCACTGGGAAACACCAAATTTGGCATTCCTCAACAGAACATTAATATCCCATTCCTAAATCCTTGCAGTGCAAAATAAAAACGTTAAAAATCACTATCATTTCCCTTCTCACAAGAATATTAAAATCCCACGGTTTTATCGTTTAACTGAAAATCCCCATTCAGTTGAACCTGCCCCGTGTTTACCAGCAATATAATTTCTCGCCAATCTTTTTTTTTCTGTCGAAAAACCAGTTTGAATAATAATGGTAACCTCCATGGGGATGATGTCATTTGTTGTGACGATTTTCAAATTGTCTGGATAGTTTGTAGCAGTTTGACTATTACCTTCGTCAGGATTTTGTGACAATGATAAATCTATTTTTATAATTTCAGCTAATGCCGCCATGACAACGATGGCTGCTTCAAACCTGTCTCCTCCCATTTTGTTCAGTCATTTTGGAATTCTGCCATCTTTTACTTTTCGCATAAGCAATGCTATTATTATTGTCTTATAATTGCAAGTGAAGCTGCACGTTATTGTAGTCGTCGGCGTCGTTGTATTTATTTGCATGTCTGGCGTCAGAACTAATGGATACGCAAATTGTTGAAGGATAACCTTAGGTGACGTAAAATCACTCGAAAGAAAGAAGTGTTTCTCTATTATTCGAAGTATTTCGATTGTTAAAAGCCAAAGCATAAGAAAAATAGATCCAACAACAATTTTACTAAAAGAGACGCAAAAATGGATGAATGAGTGAATACAAGAGAGAATGGTTTTCAGAATATAAAGCCACTCAGTAATGCCATTTCACTACGTGTATCAACTCTCATAAAATAGCTTTCGTTTTTTTTTCCCTTTTGCATTGTTTTGCATTGATTTCTTTTTGTTTTCGTCTGCATTTGCTTGGCACAATTTTTTTTCTCGGTTTCCGCCATCTTTCTATTATCATTTAGAAGATTTAAATAGATTGAGATATTTATTTATTTATTTTTTGGTCTGTTTGATTCGTCTTCCTGCTGTGCGACAAAATACGACTCTAATACCACCCTGGAACTGTATTCCTGCTGTGACTTACGGCTTTACCATTTATCATCCAATGACTTGTCGGCAGGATAAAAAAAAAAATGTTTTTCAGTGAATTTTCAATGTTTAAGCGATGTTGTTCTTTCCAGCTGAGAGAGCACGGTACGGCTCAGTTGGTGCACAGAGCTATGGTTAAGCTCTCTTCGAAATCGAATCGTTACGAGTTCAATACCGAATTAAATCACTCGAGTGATTCTGTCACATTCCACACACCAATTAGATGTTTATATGTTAAGTTTTTTTTTCGGTCTTTTGAATGGCAAACTGTTCAAAAATGTATTTGACTTGCCAAATGATATGAATTAATCATTTGATTCCTGCAGTGGGAACCAATTTATTATTGATTATTATTGAGGTTAATGATGACAATGCACTGTTGATATTTTGGCAATGGTAATAAATTTAGCCTTCCATCACTTTGTCTTCATTTTCTGAAAATTGACGTTTTATTCATTACGGCTTTTATGATGGACTTGTAACTTTTTAAAAAAAATACAATGCCCCTTGACATTAGTCATTTGGCTGAATGCCATATTCCTTCAGGACCTAAACTGGTAATAGCTCTCCACGCACTCCGATTTCTTTATTATGTTTTTATCAAGATTTATTGAGAAAATGTTGGCATATTTTCCTGTTGCCGTCTCCACTATATTGAATTCAGATAAGATTTTTGATTGTTGTAGACTTTTACCATTTTTTGAATGTCATGTTCTTTCAGGAAATAAGCAATCATGGTTCTCCACACATTCCGATTTCTTCATTATCTGTTAACTACCACGGTTTGTTGGGAAAATATTGGCGTTGTTTCACGTTGCCTTCGAATGTTGTATCGAATACAGAAGGATTTTTGGTTGCTATAGATATGTAACATTTTTTTGAATATCATCTCCCTTCATGGTATAAGTGATCACGGCTCTCCACACACTCCCATTTCTTTATTAAACCACTGGGAAAGATAACAGAGTGGTTTCCCGTTGCTCTCTCTCTCTCAATGGTTTAGAATTAAGAGTAGTCTTTTTGCTCTTATAGACTTCTGGAATTGTTTTTTGAATGTCATACACCTTGAATGCCAGGACAACTGATAATGGCTCTCCACGCTCTCCTATTTCGTTCCGTTACATTCTCCACGGTTTTCGAAACGGGATAGTCTTTTTCTTTTAGACTGGCAGTCATTAAAGGCAATTTAGCACATCCACTAATATCTAACCCTTAACTATTTATACCATGTATCTACATAGAGTAACATACCTAACCAGACTGTGTAGATAGATGGTAGAGCATGGAACTAGAGAGACTGAGAAAAGACAAAACTTAATGAGAGCTATAAAATATGGGACGTTGTGGAGACACATGATCTCTTACGTTGACACAACACACAGAAAAAGAAGAAAATTACAAGTTCAAGTAGAGTAAAGGTTAATGAAGCGGACACTCTTGCTTTCGTTATATTCTGTGAGTACTGCCTTATCCAAGCCCTCTTTCCGCATTATCTGTTCCAGGAATTTAAACAATCTCTTTCTGATTCCAAATATAAGCATCATTTTCGTTTACATTGTCCTCAAAACTTCGGTGATACTCACATTAACCATTTTGTTTATATTTAACCACATAGAGCAAATGAAAATGATGTAAACGCGTTCTAAATGAAACGATCTTTAACTATTATTTGAAGAATGTCTCCAAAAAAATCGGGAATAATATTAAATTTTCATTATGCAAAAGGAAAATATTACACTGGAGCATAATATTTTTTAGCAAATTTTCAGCACACACACACATATATATGTACATATATATTCAAGATTATAGTATAAAATATAATTTATATATATTAATAACTTATTAAATTAACATAATAATAAATATAATAAAATTAAATTAATTTATAATTTATTATAAATGATGTAAATTATAAACTAAATTATAAATAAATAAATTATATAAATAATAAATTATGTTGATTTATAATTTATTATAAATTATATAAATTTATTATATATTCTTTTATTTGTAATTTTATTAAAATTATTTATATATTTATATATTAAATTTTTATAATTATTTATATAATACAACCTAATTTATCTAATTTATCTTAATAAATTTAATATTTAATATTTATTATTTAATATTAATATTTATATTTATTAATATTAATTAATATATATTCTTCTTAATATTTATATAATTTGTAAGATTGTATAAATATAACATATTACAATTTATATTTTAAATACATATATATATATATATATATATATATATATATATATATATATATATATATATTCATTGAAGAAATTACAAGTGCAGTAAACCGTCTTGGGTATGACGTAAAACTGCATCCACGTCCTGGGTATGACGTTAAACTGCATCCAACAGCAAGGCCTCTGATCAGGAGGTTTTGAGGAGCGTGGAATCACCTCTTAATTGCTGGTGTTCCCAGGTCCACCTTGACCCGGGGTGGTAGCACCTGTTAGGGTCCCAGCTATGGGCAAATAGTGAACTCCTAGTTTTTCCAGATCTTACCCACGTCCTAGGTATGATGATAAACTACATCCGCGTCCTGTGTAAGACGATAAACTACGTCCAACAACAAGGCTTCAGATAATGTTTTTGAAACAATAATGTTGCCAGATATGCGTTTTTGAAACAATAATGTTGCCAGCTATACATTTTTGAAACAATGATGTTGCCAGCTATCTGTTTTTTGGAAAAGATAATGCTGCCAGCTATGCGTTTTTTGGAAAAAATAATGTTGCCAGCTATACGTTTTTTTGGAAAAAATAATGTTGCCAGCTATACGTTTTGCGTCCTGGGTATGACGATAAACTACGTCCAACAACAAGGCTTCAGATAATGTTTTCGGCAAAATGTTGCCAGCTATACGTTTTTTGGAAAGAGTAATGTTGCTAGCTATGCGCTTTTGAAAAAATAATGTTGCCAGCTATGTTTAATAGTACTGTATATTTAATATATGTATAGGTATATGTGTATATATATATATATATATATATATATATATATATATATATATATATATATACCTTAATTTGGCATTAAATGACCCACAGTGGTTGATATGCCATAAAACCCAAACAAACAAAAAAAAAACAAAGTGCAGTAAATGTTAATAAAGCGGACCCTCTTGCCGTCATTATGCCCTGTGAGTATCACATTCTCCAAGCCCTTTTTCTCTTTGTGTTCTAGAAATGTCAACTGTCTCTTTTTAATTCCAAGTATAAGCGTTCTTTTTGTTTACATTGTCCTTTAACCTTCCTTGCTACTCACATTAACTTCTTTGTTTATATTTAATCACATAGTGCAAATGAAAATGATATAAACGCGTTCTAAAATAACCCCTTCTTAAGTATTACTTGAAAAATGTCTCCACAAAAATCAGGAAAAATAGTAAATTATCGTTATGCAAAAGGAAAATATTATATATATATATATATTTATCATATTTCCAAAAAATAAAGTGCATTTACGTATATTGTCAAAATTACTTGCACCTGTTGCCACTTCAATACATTTTAATACAATTCCTCAGGTATTGAGAGTCCTGGATAAGAGGACAAACTACATCCGGCAGTAAGGTCTGTGATCAGGATATTTACAGGTCCGTGAAACCACCTTTTAATTGCTGTTGTCCTAACCATACTCGTTGTGGTAGCATCTGTCATCTATGATCAATTAGTAAACCCCCAAACTGGACATAAAAGTATATGAAAGCATGAAAATAGATTCTTACCGAAAAAAATACCAACAATTCACTTTTGAAAGAAAAAAGATATTCTCCACAAAAACCCTTTTTACAAAAAGAAAAAAAAAAGAAAATACTTCAATGAAATCTGATCCACAAATTGATTTCTTAGAAAGGATACATAATCTATTCATACGAACCTATCCTAAACATCTTGTCGGCATTAAATAATCAACTGATGTGTTGATATGCATTGAAACAAAATAAGAAATACGAAATAATCCAATCCGTTTTTAAAGTGAAGACGTTTTCAACGAAATATTGAATCTGCTTTTCATGAGAGAAATATTTATCCATCAAAGTATTTTCTAGCAATCGAAAAAAGTAACAAAATATCTTCTAGCAATCGAAAAAAGTGACAAAGTATTTTCTAGCAATCGAAAAAAGTAACAAAGTATTTTCTAGCAATCGAAAAAAGTAACAGTCAGTAATCATCACTTGGTGAAAATCAGGCGAATTTGTCGAGTGATTTAAGACAGGACAATTTAGTTCCAAAAGTTTATCTTTTATTATTCTTGCTGTATGCAGTATTGCATTCTCATGCAGTATAACCATGCTTTTCAACCCTTTCTTTCATCTCAAGGCATAATTGAACTTATGATTAAACTTCCACGGTGCAGTTGAATTATGATGATCATAAAAAAAGAGTAAAAAAAGTCTACTTTTTATAATTTCTTTTATTAACACAAACAAAACAATTTTTTGTAATTTGTAATAAAATGGTAATAATTAAAATTCATTAAAAACCGGATATTTATTGATTTTTCTGTTTATCACAATAAGGGATAATCTCGTGCATCCGCAGTCTATGATTAGGCCTCCCATCCGAAACTCTGAGACTCCACTCTACTACAAGTCAGTTTTCGTAAGGTAGTATTTATATAAAAGAGGAAATTTCATTGTAATCTAATTATGTACAATAATGGATCATATGCAATATAGGTGAACAATTTAATAAGAAGTATTGAAAATAAATATAATGTATCAAAATACAAATTAGAGACATGTCATAGTAGATTATTCCATGTCGAATAAATTAACAATGCTTTGTGGTAATTTTTAACAACTTTAAATTTTTCTCGTTAAAGATGTTGAATAATTTTAACATATTAGGCACTATGGATAAAAATAAAAGCAAAAACAACCCCCCACAAAAAACAAAAACAAAACAAAAAACAGGAAAAAACAAAAAAACGTTAGAACACTGGTTTTTGTCCGATCACCGAATTTAGCAACATTGATCCCGGTCAGCATCTAGATGGGTGACCGCTTGGGAATAGTAAATGCTGTAAGCTTATATGTGCAGGTGGGATAATGTATTCTAAGATTGGAAATGAATCAATCTGTGTCTTTTCAATCAGGTATGTGTAAACAGCAGGACAGACTGCAACCTATGGCATTGGTTGTCAACCAAACTACGAGAAAAAACACTCTGAATTCAAATCTGCCTGGAGATGGATGGCAAAGGATTGATGGGGTCCTTATAAGGAGCCAACGTTCAGCATGCAACAAGCTGAGGATAAGCTCCTATTCTTAAAAGCCTGACGTGTACCATACAGTGCATCAGTACCTGTTATGATGTTGATTTGGGGTTAGTAGAGACAAACGCCGAATAAGACGTAACAATAAAAAGGGTTTTAATAGGTTGGTAAAAAGGTACAGAAATTGCCTGAGTAGTCAATAACTAGCTCAGCTAAGAACTTCTCTGTCTCACTGTCTGTATTTATCTATACACCCACGAGGATAAAATGTGGCACAGGGCCGGTTTAAAGTGGGTATCTCCGAGCCCGTAGGCTCGGCCAAAAATATGGCCTTTCTGAACCCGCCTAGACGGGTTCAAAGCCTGTCTACCACCCCGGACGAAACCTTGCCCTTCGGCAAAACTTCGTCCGTGTCCCTCTCTGCTAATGCAGAGAGTTCGACAGTCGCCGAGCGAAAGAACTTCTCTGTCTCACTGTCTTTCTCATGTCAACTGATATGCCACTATTTAAAGTCTTTGTTTACAGACGCAGACAAGTTCATCTTGAAGAGGGGTGGTAGGTTTCCGACACAACAGTACCCGACATAGTATAATTTCGGAAAGAGTGTAAAATGCAGGTTACAGTTAAATGAAAACTTTAAATAATTCGTATGTGCAGGTTGATCAGTAAAGAATATATAACTTACTGAACCATCATCCGTCGCTTTCGAAAGGAGGATCCATCCATGACGATCCCGGAAGAAAAACTTTGAACAAAGAATTAAAATTTGTTCTTGATTTTGTCGTAAGTTTTTTTAATTACTCTTCTACAAGACATTCCTGTTATTTACGATTCTGAATTTTGGAAATTTCTATATGTCTCATCTACATTTGTAATGGTGTCAAGATTGTGGCCGCCCCAAATGAATTCTGGTAGAACTTCTTATTGTTTCAGGATAGCTTAACTGGAAAGATTGAATAAATTTAATGAAAATACACATATTTGTCTTACGCCATTGTATATATATATATATATATATATATATATATATATAAAGTGAAAATTGGAGTCAACACTTAGAGGTGACAGGCTGTTTGATGCTGGACTCAATCGTAAGGCGGCCTGAGGATACCGTCCAGCATGAAACAGTCTGTCGCCTCTGAGTGTTGACTTCAGTGTTCACTTTGATATTGATATTTAAAAACGCTCTATTTATATTAAAATCCGCGGATAATGAAGAAACATAGTTTTTCTTTTATTTGCTATGTCGTTTCACGATGAAAGTGACCTTAACTCTTCTCAATTTTTTGTTTTGCTGCACGACGAAGTTAATGAACTTAGGTAAACCTCTTTAATTGTTTCTTAGTCACCAATTAACCTATTTTTCACCGTATTCATTATACGAGCTACAAAGAACAGATCATTAGGAAGAGCCATGATAGCCCACGTCCTGAAGCGACACGGCACATAGAAGAAGAAGAAGAAGAAGAAGAAGAAGAAGAAGAAGGAATGATTAATATCTGACACTACCAGCATTTGTCAAAATTACTTTTTACTTTTATTTTGTGTGGTGTTTTGCCAGTTGAAAAAAAAGAAAAAAACCTTTGTGGAGAAAATTGTATCATAGATTTCGAATGAACTGAAACAAAAAGGAAACCTATTTAACATCAGGAAGAGACAGACGAATTTTCTGGGGCACGTAATGTGGAAGGAAGACTTGAAAAGTATGATACTCACGGGACAGATTGAGGGATAGAGCGCTTTACATATATGATGACCTTCAGAAAATGGATGGAGGAACAAGGATTGGGAAAAATAACAAAAAGACACAACTTTATTGTGAGAGGAAGTTTGTGGAGAGCAATGATTACCTAGGGGTCTTGTAGTTGCAACAACACATAAAACAAGAAGTAAAGAAAAAGAAAAAAAAAAAACAGACATTAATATTTATTTGGTTTCAAACAACGACTACGGAAGCCCAACAATTAATAACAGACGTTGCATAAGATTTTGATGAGCTTTTTTTTTAATAAAATACTCCCAAAACTCCAAAACAAACCTGGGTCCGCATTTTTTCTTCTTCTTCAGGCTCATCATCTTGAAACACCAGTTCCCGTACGGTCATCAAAGTTAAGCAACGTCGAGCTTGGTCAGTACTTGGATGGGCAACCGTTTGGTTAAAACAGGTTCTGTAAGCTTGGGTGAGCGGATGGTGCAATGGATAAAGGCTCGGAACTCTTAAAAAGAGACCTGAGTCTCAATTCCCAATGAGACGCAGCGTAAATATACTTGAGAAAGGTATTAAGCCACCTCTTCCCCACCTCTCTGAGTTGATTAGTAAGACCTGTATCCCTAAAATCTTTATTATCTCA
Source organism: Acanthosepion lycidas (assembly GCA_963932145.1). Lineage (NCBI taxonomy): Eukaryota > Metazoa > Mollusca > Cephalopoda > Sepiida > Sepiidae > Acanthosepion > Acanthosepion lycidas. The sequence goes on from OZ010576.1 coordinate 35,297,625, forward strand.
AGAAAAAAAGAAAAAAAAGTATACAAAATATTTAGATTTCGCATTAAATAACCCACAGAGATGTTGATTTGCCGCTAAACAAAAAACGACCAACAAACCAACCAATCTTCACACGCATCAATCAAAGGAGATAATCGCTAAAATTTATGATAAGTTTAGCGAAGTTGAGAAACTTCATATTAGGTTGGTGCAAAAATAATTTCGTTTTCTAACATATGTTACTATGTGAGAAAACGAAATTATTTTTGCACCAACCTAAAAGAAGGCGCATCATAGATTTATTGTGAGTTTAAAGCTCTCGTTTTGCGGAGTGAGTCTGGAGATTATTCTTTGAGAATTATTCTTTGTAGTTTCTCTATTTTCCGAGTTCCACACTTCTGATGTCAGGTTTAAAATGTCCTTATCAAAAGTAAAAATCTCGTATTGAAAAGAAAATGCTGCCTCTTTGGAATAATTTTTTTTTCAGCATGAAGATAAAGATAACACTATTAGTAATGTTTATTTCTTTTCTAACTAATTTAATTCTCTTTTGCTTCCAGCTGATTCGAAACGAGACTCGACCACTGAGATATTCCCGCCGGCACTTTCTTATCTCTGAAGACATGGCTGAAGATAACATTCTAGATCATTGCAACTGATGGATGATTCATTTTTCTTTGAACAAAGGAAAAGAGAAAAATATTTTTCTGATAGAAACGCCATGGTAAAGATAAAATGTAGTCTTTTCGAATGTCGAAGTTTGACATAAAATCTCTAAAAGATAATTTAATGACGGTTAAAAGACAAAATGGGAATTACGTAGACGTGGCCAGTGTCTAACACCATAGTTAATATATTGGATTGTCGCTTTTATTCGGAAAGTATGATTCAAAAAAATTAATTCGATTTGGTTTGGTTTGGTATGTTTTACGGCATATGAACCTCAATGGGTTGGTTATTTAATGACGACGAAATTTTTTATTGCTGGTAATATCTTTAATTTTCAAAAATGTATTGCTGGTAATGTCTATTAATGTCTATGTCTGTTAATAATTTTTTACAAAGTATTTCTGGTATTAAAACCTATTATTTAAAACTTTCATAGTGTTTTGACCCCATTTTAGCTGGGACCCTAACAGGTGCTACCACTCTGATTCAGGGTGGATCTGGGAACACCAACAATTAAGAGGTGGTTCCACGCTCCTCAAAACCTCCTGATCAGAGGCCTTGCTGGTGGACGTAGTTTATCGTCTTACCCTGGACGCGGGTATGTAGTTCATCGTCATACCCAGGATGCGAAATTATTTGAAGACATTAGAAAAGCAATTTTTAATACTTTGATTGAATCAGTACAGAGTCATGTCGTGGAAACTATTTTTTTTTTTATTTTTCAAAGAATATTTTGCAAAAGAATATATTAGGTATTAGGTTGGTGCAAAAATAATGTCATTTTCTCACATAGTAACATATGTGAGAAAACGACATTATTTTGCACCAACCTAATGTCAATGAAAAAAAATCAGTTAATATATTTTGAGAAAATGCACGCCAAAAATGGATGAGGTCGAGTTGATGCCTGCTTAAAAATTCTTTAGCGGATTTTACAAATGATCGTAATGAGTGCAAGCGCGTCTTCAAGGAAGCAAAATTGCTATCCGTTGACAAAGCGTATAGTCTGTCACTAGTTTTCTAGAGATTATTGGGAGCTCTGTCAGAGGTTTCAGAACAAGAGAACATTTTCACTCCTTCCTCTCTTAAATAACTTTGAAGAGTTGACATCTACTGCAGATTAGAGAATGCTTTGCTTGGAATCCATTCTTGACTCATCAGGAGAATCTTTCCCTGATTTTACCCATAGAATGGACTCTCTACTCAGTGATATGTACATAACTCCATTCATGATTTCTGTAATCATCTCAAAATGACAACGGCTAGAGGATTCGGTAGTCTACGTGTTATTGTCCTAAGGAAATGTGCTCCTGAACTGGATCCTGTTCTCTCAAAACTTGTACATTATACGCTTAGCTGCTTCTTGCTTTCTAACTTGTTAGAAATCCTCCTCTGTAGCGTTCTGGGTAAGACGATAAACTACATCCGCGTACTGGGTAAGACGATAAACTACATCCAACAGCAAGACTTCTCATCAGGAGCTTTTGAGGAGCGTGGAACCACCTCTTAATTGCTGGTGTCCCCAGATCTACCCTGACCCGCAGTTGTAGCATCTGTTAGGGTCTCAACTATAGGTAAATATCTAACCCCTAAACTGGGGTTAAACACTATGAAAGTGTAAAAATAGGTTTTAGTATCAGCAATAACTTTTTTTAAAAGGAAAAATTATTACCAGCAATATATTATTACTAACAATACATTTTTGAAGAAAATAAATATTACCAGTAATACATTATTTACTATATTCGGACTATTGTCATGATCTTTGTCGCCATATTTATTACACAGCTTCGGCTGTTGTACGATCCGGCCTTCTTATATGGAGAGAAAAAGGAGATCACCGCCCTTGTGGGATCAGGTTGAGATCATAGACAAAAGACATCATTGGAAAATTCGTAAACATTCGGAATCAGCGCATATGCTAGGCCACAAAATCTCCTGAGCCGACCAAACATAGAAATGAATACAATATGGGACCCAGTAATAAGGTGTGCCAGAGAAAAGCAATAATAACAACAAAAATTGCACTATGAGCACTGTTAAAAAATGGTTGTTGAAAACATTAAGTTTATAATACTCAGAAACACACAGATGTCCTCAAGGACGCATAGCATAGGGAATAAAGGCGTTAATTAGATCCAGTGACAGGACCCAAAGAGTGTGAGTTCAATACCTGGTGGAGAACTTGGGGAGGGGATTTAACAGGCGATAATTGATAACTGACATCCATTAGACAAGGCACATGGAACGAGAACAATCTACCTCAGTGAGCGAAATAAAGGGTTCAGTTCGACATTCCAACCATCTGAAGAAGGCTGGAGCGTACGACGACCGAAACGTTGTCATAAATATGGCGACAAAGATGAGGACAATAGTCCGAAAAATGTAAATAATATACAAAATACCTCATCTCAGAAATATAGACAGATACCAGCAATACATTTTTAGAAAAAAATATTACTAGCAATAAAAAATCTTGTCGGCATTAATAACCCATCGAGGTTGCTAAGCCGTAAAACAAAACAAACCCAACCAAACCAAACTTCCTCTGTAGTCTCTATATTTAAGAACTTCAGTGAACCTTCTGACCGATAAAATCATTGCGACATTACCTCTTTTTGGCAAAGTACTAGGGGGTCTAATGAATTGGTTAATCACATTACTTCACATGACCATGTTTCGGATGAACAGTATGGATTTCACTTCTCTAGGTTTGCTGCTTATGCGTTAACGGTTATGATTGAATCAGTCATTAGATGAGAGTGGCGAGGCACAGGCTGTGGCTTTAGACATCTTGAAGGCTTTCTACAGGGTTTGGCATGCTGGCTTTCAACGCAAGTTCAAAGGTTATTGTGTCTCTTCAGTAGAGAATGTCATGGTGTCATTCTTGATATTATGTCACTGTGTGGGACCTGGAAAGAAATGAGTATACACCAGAAATCAATACTAATACATTATTTACTAAGAATTACATTTTTCATGGCATCAAGAAACCTGTTTACTTGCCATAAATGTGATTTACATTTATTTTATAATTACAGTGAGGTCATCATATATTGATAACAAAATTAATTCGGCAAATATTACTTTTTCTTTCTTTCTACATATAACTATTTTTCCTTGAGCTTTGCTTTTTACACAGACTATAAAATTATAAAGTATTTGCATAAAAGTTAAGAGAAGCAGTGAGCTAAATGCATTTTCCCAAATTTTCACAGGAAACCACTGAAATTGCTTTACATAGAAATAGGCATTGAGTGTCTCCAACAAAGCAATGTAAAATGAAAATAAATCCATCAAGAATATCTGGAGATATGTCGTATATATTGGGGACACAATGCCGTGTCACCAATATATGACAATAAGGCAGTCAACGCGTTAAAGAATTAATGACTTTTAAATTTACTAAACAATGTAACGCCTTACCGCAAACAAAAAATGGAAATCCGTAAAGAACTAATGGAGGTCGATTTTTTATTTCCTGGTGATTTACAAGGTTCGGTCGTTTGGTCGGTCTGGGGTTTCGTATGTCAGTTGTGGGAGACAGAGAGAGATGAAGAAAATCAAATTAAAGAACTAATGAAATTTAATCTTCATGTTTTTGTTAGCAACCTCCTTATGGACATCCTCAGATCGTTGGTAAAAAACATTCGATGGTGATACCAATATTGATGAACACAGTTCGAAAAACCAAGCAATTGAGGATGATCTCTTTTCTGACCTGCCTGTACCGGCTCAAAATGGAAATATCTGTCTTGTAACATTCAGTGCCACCAAATGCAAGCTAGTATCTTTTCATCATCACTGATTAGAACATGAATTTTGCTCCAGTTACAAGTCCTACTTACAATGAGGAATCATATTTTGAACATCTCTTGGAGACCAAGTTCAGAACATCTCTTGGAGACCAAGATCAGAACATCTCTTGGAGACCAAGTTCAGAACATCTCTTGGAAACCAAGCTTAGTACAGACCTCGTTGAACCTATATATATATATATATATATATATATATATATATATATATATATATATATATGATCCACTGTTAAAAGGATGGAAAATAATCGGATCATTGTATCCCTTCAGGAAGTATCTGATACAGTTGCCTTTACCAGATTCATATTAGACTAAAAATGGAGAATTAATGCCATATCAGGGGCGGAAATGCTGAGTCCTTATATTTCAGCATTGGGAGAGTTCAAATTCGTTTACACCAGGGTTTCTTAACCAGGGTGCAATTCAACCTAGGTGGGGAATTTCCAAGTTTCACCTTGGTAAGGGAAAATATTTTACTTTTCCTTGTGTTTTTTTTTTATTTCCCGTATTTATTTATAATAACCCAATTAAATATATATGCACCAAATACAAAAAAAAGAAGGAAGTTTTTTTTAATAATATATGCATATAATTTGGAATGCACCTTTTGGGTTAAAAATGGTTGCGAACAAATGTTTTCTTCATGTAAAAGGAGACTTACTTTCCACTCTGCAGCCTTTTCCCCATAAACGGAAAACGAAAAGACTGCTGTTACTCTTTATCCATGGAAATTGTTCAGATAATCTCCATTCTATAGGTCCACTATTTCCGGCTTGTGCAGCCAGAACACAGAATCGACTCAAACACCTTTGCTCTATGTTCAAAGAAAGTTTAAATCAGAAAGCATTTCCGTAAGAACTGCTATTTGGCTTATTAATTTCCCACGTGTGTGCTTTCTTTAACATTCTTCATGTTAATCGCCATCGCCTTATTACCACAGGCCTTATTTCCTAGAGTCTTCTATTTCATTCATATCACACATCACATTCAGAATTACGATTTTGACACTGACGCACAGACCTGTGTGGGTTATTTTAATGGGTTTGATATTAAGAAAAGGTTACAAATTTATGTTAATTGAATAATGATGCAGAAACAATAGGCAATATTTTTGTGGATTCAACATTTAGAGATTGATTAATAACTTTCTGACTCCATCGTGTGAGAGAGAGAGTTGAATGCATAGTGCCTTTGAGTCTTGTCGGCTCTCTGGATAATATTAGTACAAGTTCAAAATGTTTACGCAAAAGCTGATGAATCAAATGAAAGAGTAATAACGTGATAGTTTTATTTCACAAGCATTCGTGAAGGAAGACTTTGATAATAAGCAAATTTTCTTCCATTTAAGTTTCAGTAGTAGACACTGAGTAAAGCGAAACATCTCATTGCTCACAAATTTGTCGACGTCTTTCATTTCGCATTTAGATCTATTCAAAAGTCTATTTACGCCCGAAAATATTGTCGCTTAATTTACGATAAATTACTATTAATTTTACATTGAGCAAGTAAATATACACGCCATATATATATATATATATATATATATATATATATATATATATATATATATATATATATAGGGGGATGATGCGTAAATTGTCACCAATCTAAATTTTTAATTTAGCACATGCGCGTTGTCTGTTTCTGATTTTGTTGGTTGTACATATAGTAGAGTCAGTTGGGAACTGTCTGTAAGAAAAAGAGCACCATGAAGCAATTTCTTCCGCCAGAAATTTGGAAACTGCATCGTGTAATGCCCAGTATTCGGACTGGAAACTCCAATGCAAACATTTTAATCTGTCTGGGTATCAATCTGAGGACCGTGCAGAGGATTAGGAAAGAGTTGGATAAGCCTAATGGTAATTAAGAAGGTGTTTGCAGTGATTACTAGTGATGGCAACGTTATGTCTCATTTTATCTTCCTATATCGTCTCAGAAAAACACGGTGACCTACATTAAATGCCTTGAGGGGGTAGTGCAGCCCTGGATCAAGAGCGTGCCTGCTGATGACCCTATATCAGGCAACATGTGTTTGAATCTTTGAAACCGTTCTGGAGACCTTGATTGAAGCCACTGGCGATTTTAATGAATAAATTTATTTCTTTAGTAATTAAAATATTTTTAGTGCAATTTTGCTAAATATATGTTAAAATAAGTTGGCAGTATTATTTTCATTTTTACAAAACTATTTATCCATCGCACCGTATATATATATATATATATATATATATATATATATATATATATATATATATATATATATATATATGTGTGTGTGTGTGTGTGTGTTAGTAGAATTGTATGATAAATTGGAAAATGTTTATTTGTCACTCGTTTTATCTTTCAGGATTTCATCGGACTGTTCGATGAAGTCCTGCAGTACCAAATGCATCACAAGTAAACTCTTTCCACTTTGTCATACAATTTCCCCATATATATATATATATATATATATATATATATATATATATATAGAGAGAGAGAGAGAGAGAGAGAGAGAGAGAGAGAGATATGTATAATAGTCGACAGAAAACTCACACATAAGACTTACTTGTAGTGTTGAAGGCGTACGCAGGATCATCGACAAATCCTTGGAAATACTGATAACACGGAATCGGTGCAAATTATTGCTACAGAAACGGTAAATAACAGACTTCAATATATATATATATATATATATATATATATATCAGAATATATATACATATATATATATATATCAGAATATATATATATATATCAGAATATATATACATATATATATATATGAGAATATATATATATATATCAGAATATATATATATATATATATATATATATATATATATATATATATATATATATATATATATATATATGAGAATATGTATATATATAGGAGAATATAATATCATATATATATATATATATATATATATATATATATGAACATATATGAGAATATATCATACATATTTATATATATGAGAATATATCATATATATATATATATATGATCATATATATATATATATATATATATATATATTAATATCATATATATATATATATATATATATATATATATACATATAGATAGATAGATAGATAGATAGATAGATAGATAGATAGATATAGATATGTATAATAGTCGTCAGAAAACTCACACAGAAGATTTACTTATAGTGTTGAAGGTGTACGCAGGATCATCGACAACACCTTTGAAATACTGATAACACGGAATCAATGCAAAATATTGCTACAGAAACGGTAAACAACAGACTTCAATATATATATATATATATATATATATATATATATATATATATATAAATATATATATATATATATATATATATATATATATATATATGAGAATATATATATATATATATATGAGAATATATATATATATATATATATGAGAATATATATATATATATATATGAGAATATATATATATATATATATATATGAGAATATATATATATATATGAGAATATATATATATATATGAGAATATATATATATATATATATATATATATATATATATATATATGAGAATATGTATATATATATGAGAATATAATATTATATATATATATATATATATATATATATATATGAGAATATAATATATATATATATATGAGAATATAATATCATATATATATATATATGAACATATATGAGAATATATCATACATATTTATATATTTATATATATGAGAATATGTCATATATATATATATGATCATATATATATATATATATATGAGTATATAATATCATATTTTATATATATGTATATATATATATATTTATTTATGAGAATATAATATCATATATATATATATATATATATATATATATATATATATATATATATATATATATATATATATATATATATATGACACTAAGGATTCGGGCAAGAGATCAGACTAAGCACGAACCGACGTCCGTCTGGAAGGTGGTCATGGCAACGTTTTGCGTATGAGAACCAGTCGGCAGCTTGATGAAAGCTGTCATCATGAACCTACCTGTCAACCAATGATTTACCGCAGCGAATGTTATCAGCTGAAATTGTGTGGCATGGGCAAGGTTTTCATGCTGAAGAACGTTTCTTTATATTCAATTGGAGAAGAGCAGTCCACGAAAAAAAACAAAAAAAAAAAAAACGAAATAGCAGCACCCATCTAACACACACACACACACACACACACACATATATATATGTGTGTGTGTGTGTGCAAATATTCATATAAATGTAATGTGTTTTTTATATGATTACAATGAGGTCAACGTATAGGCATAATATACGTTATCTAGATATCTAGTAAAGTCTCGCTTATAATCACACTCTCTTTATCTATCTATCTATGTATCTATCTATCTATCAATCTATCTCTCTCTATATATATATGTGTGTGTGTGTCTGTCTATGTGTATGTGATGTGAAGGTCCAGATTATGAGCGTTTTCCCACCGTGGTTAATGAAATCATGAAGAACCTCCCCCACCCAGACAGAGTCAACCTCCAATTCGCTTGCACCCATCTTTTAATAATTTCATTATTCTTGATTTCAGCGGCATGTACATAGCATGAATTAAACTTATTGAAGATTCTTTAAATAAATTTGAATAGCTATCGTGTGTTTGTCAATAAAAGTATTTTTTAAAGAAATAACATTATTTTGCTATTTTTGCAAGCCAAATTGGCGCATATTTCAATACAGCCATAAGAAAAAAAAATTTTTTATAACCAGCATTATAAAGACAAAATAAAATATAAGTTTTTCATATTAATATAAATTCATTTTATGAAAATACAAATTATAGCATCGAGAAAATTAAATTTATTGTTTTATTGAAGCTTCTTTTCTTTCTATGTGCCATGACCTTTCAGGACGTAGGCTATCATGTCTCTCCATCTACCTCTATCGCTTACAGCTCTCAACAAATTCCTTCCTTATGCCACGTCTGCCGGACAACGTCCTGTCAGCTACTTGCTTAAGGCCACTAGATATGTCATGCGCTGTTTTCCCTTGTCTGTCTTTGCCTCTATTCGACCCCTGAGTATCAGATTCTCCTGGCCCTCCTTCCTCATTATGTATCCATGGAACTTCAGCTGCATCTTCTCGATGTTAATTATATGCCTTCTCCTTGTTTGAATCCTCTCTAAGACCTCATCACTCTTCTGCAGAACCACATCTCCGTCGCCTCGCATCTCTTCTTCGTCTTCGAAGAAATCGTCCAACATTCGCTACCTTCGAGAAGAACAGATGTCACGTAACAGCTCAGTATTCTTTTCTCCTGTCTCGCAAACTTTGCCCAACTTTTGGAACGCGTCCTTGGCCATCCCAATACGCTTACGGATCTCAGTTTTGCATTTACCGTTCTCTGTCAGAACCCTTCCCAGAAATTTAAACTTCCAAGTCTACTTGGTTGTAGTGTTCCCGAACCGCAAATCGCATTTCGGGTTCATCCTTTTACTGATGACCATAAATTCTGTCTTCTTGTAGTTTATGCTTAGTCCCTTCTTCACACTCTCCTTCGCTACCTTCTGTAGGAGATTTTGTAATTTCTTTTCCGTGTCTGCTATCAGCACTGTGTCATCTGTGTATCTTATGTTGTTAAGATTGTGGCCGCCAATGGTAAATCCCGGTAGGGTTTCCAATCCTCTATGAGGGTTAAATTCATGACAATTGAACATTTCTAAAATTGAGCTCTCTAGGGAAAGGGTGTCCTAAAAAAAACAACATTAGCTCCTACTGCTATTAAGCATTACTCATCAAGTTAATTGAATTGAGATCTCCGAGCCGCTGTCATATTTCGTATAGAGAAACCGTTAACATTCCATTCCTTTCTGCAGTGCGACAATGGCCCAGAGGTAAGATATTTGACTCATGTCAAATCAGTGGTGTTTTCGATCTCGGCTTGAATCAATCGGACGTCTAGCCACACGGAGGAGCTGTGATACAGCGAAACAGTCTGTTTATGGATGACTAATATATATATATATATATATATATATATATATATATATATATATATATATATATATATATAGAGAGAGAGAGAGAGAGAGAGAGAGAGAGTAATCTATGCATTACACCTGTATTTTTAGGCACCGATATGTTGTTGAAGTAGAGTTATGGTATATATTTTTTACGGCTTGTATTAATAGCAGGTGATTTGTTTTTCTTCCTTTCTGGTAGACCAATGAGAAGAAAAAAAAACCCCGGAAAACGTGTAATGTCCGACAACACAAGAGGAATAGCTTTGAAACTTGGCAGATGGTCTTCGGACACTACTTCTTATTTCTCCTCGCATTTATTCCCCTGCCCACACACTCACACACAGAGATCTGTCACGAAAACTTACTGCGGATGATCTTGCGCAAAGATTCTCTACCCTCTTTGCGTCATCACGCATTTTCATATGGAAAACTTTTCTAACGCCCACTTGTATAGCAAATATTCAAAAGCACATGAAAGTTGTTTGTAAAAGTTTGTTACTGGTTCATAAACTGACTTTATGATGTAGTAAAAAAATGTCAAAGGGAGGTAACAAATAACGCTGAGTTATACGGCGGCTGCTGCTGCTAATATAGTATTAAAAACAAACGAAAGCAAACTTGACCATTGAAAACTATATATATAATTTAGTTTTATGGTCAAGATTAGATCTACGGTTAGGGTTAGTTTTGCAAGTGTTGACAAAAAATAAGCGACATTTGTTCATAATTATAAAATAAAAAAAGCATCTACTCGCAACTAATAAGAATGTAGAGAATATATTTGTTGTTTTTCGCATTCCCTTATCAGATTTATATCTGAAAATATCTTATTTCGTCGGAAGAAATGTATGTGTGTGTGAGAGAGAGAGATATGTGTGTGCGTGTTTGTGCATTTGTATTGATCGCTTTTTTATTATTGTTAGGGCATCAGAAATTTATTTTTTGAATATGCATTTGTGTTACCATTTCAATATAAAGCTATTGACTGTTTTTTCTTGGTTCCATTTTTATCAAAAAGAATTCTAAGCATTTGGCTTTGATGGGCAGGCGTATATTTTTTTCGGGAATGTCCACTTTTGCGAAAGCAGACCTCAGAAAGGCAATACGTAAGAATTTTACTTGTCAACTTGTTTCAAAACACAACTAAATATGAAACCAGTCTTAAGAAAGAAAGAAAAAAAAACTGGAACTCTAGTCACTTTGTAAGCAATGACTTCTTCACAGTATAAGATGCTCCGAATTCGATGAGAAGCAAAAATCTGTGAAATTATGAAGTCAATTTTAGTTCTTTTTTTATCCACTTCAGAATGGAAAGAACAGAAGATCTAGTTTATATGTGTACACATGCGTACACATACACACACGAATGCGCATGCGCGTTTATTTTTGCCTCGCTGAATTACACAAAAAATGCAGTCTTAATGAAAGATGGTTCAAGAAAGATTTGCCGCTTAAATTCAACAGATTTCTTTTTTATCTAAGAGCTCAGGGTTTTTTTTCTTTTATCATTTAACAACTTAGAAGATTAGTTTCGTTAAGAAAGAAAAAATAATTACAATTAATGAAATAAGTTCAGTGCTAAATACCTACAAATAGTTTCATAGAAAAATGTTTTCATTAATCACTTAATGTTTTAACTTACTCGAAGAACCGTCAAGGAAAGACTATGATACTTGTCGATGTGGTTTCTCATATTTTCGACAAATTTTTATTATCCAATTTTCCACATCAAGCTAAAAACATTATGAAGTAAGAGGAATATTTCATTAGAAATAAGTAAAAGAGTGCGGAATTTTTATTTAATATATATAGTAGGGAATGGTGAACAATTTCCTCACAGAAGAAAAAGATGACTTGAGGCTACAGAAGTGTGATTCTACAGAAGGATTATGGGAATACGCTGGAGAGAGCATAAAGAAATATTAAGGAAAATGGACACAAATGAAACATTTGTTTTGGATCAGAAAGATGTAGTTGAAATTCGTAGGACACATTATGAGGGGAGCGATCTTTGGGAATTTTGCCCTCATCTGATATACTTCAAGAAGGTCGGAAATAACCTGTAAACAAGCAAGTTTACATAAGTTGAAGGATACTAAATTGACAAATGTTGCGAAGATGTACGAAGGATAGGATACTGTGGAGAACCAGGATAGGACATGGTACACGAAAAAAAAAAAGAAGACGGAAGGGTTGCCTACTATCACGAATTCTAAGAGTTTTTCTACGGAAGGATAATGGGAAAATATTGGACAACAAGGATGTTCATTATTTACATTATTCGGACTATTGTCCTCATCTTTGTCGCCATATTTATTACAACGTTTCGGCCGATGCATGCTCCAGTCTTCTTCAGTTGGTTGGAATGTCGAACTGAACGCTTTATTTCGCTCACTGGGGTGGACTGTTCTAGTTCCACGTGCCATGTTTAATGGATGTCAGCTACCAGTTATCTCCTATTAATTCCCCTCTCCAAGTTCTCCACTGCCTTAACCGGGTATTGAACTCACACTCTTTAGGTCCTGTCACTGGATCTAACTAACGCCTTTATCCACTGTGTCCTTGAGGTTAAGGCAGTGGAAAAATTTCAGAGGGAAATTAAAAGGAGATAACTGATAATTGACGTCCGTTAAACATGGCACGGAGAACTAGAACAGTCTACCCCAGTGAGCGAAATAAATGGTTCTGTTCAACATGTCAACCACCCGAAGAAAGCTGGAGCGTAAAACGGCCTAAACGTTGTAAAAATATGGCGACAAACATGAGGACAATAGTTCGAATAATGTAGATAATGTAGATAATACCTCATCTCAGAAATATAGACAGAAAAAAGGATGTTTTACGGAATATGGGACTATTTTTGCATAGAATCAGAAGGGACAGGTGAATTTTTTGGGTCGCAAAATGAGTAAAGATGACAGACAGAGGGTATATTAAAGACAAGAGTCACTGAGGTAAACAAATTTCTTCTTTTCATTTTATGTGCCATGTTTTTTCAGGACGTAGGCAGTCAGGGCTCTCCACCTCTCTCTATCCCTTGCAGCTCTCCACAAGTTCCTTCCTATGCTTCCTCACCCAGAGCACATTCTATCACCCATCTACCCAAGTCCGCCAGATAAGTCACGCACTGTTTTCTCTTGTCTCTCTTTCCCTCTATTCAACCCGTGAGTATCAGAATTTCCAGGCCCTCCTTCCTCATTATGTCTCCCCGAAACTTCAGCTGCATCTTCCTGGTGTTAAATATAATCTTTCTCCTTATTTACAACCTCTCTAAGAGCTAACCGTTGCTCACAGGCTCGGTCCATATAATCCTTAGCATCCTCTCGTAGAACCACATCTCCGTCGCCTCAAGTCTCTTCTTCATCTTTGAGGAAATCGTCCAACATTCGCTGCTGTAAAGAACAGCTCACAGCTCAGTATTCTTTTATTTGTTACCAAAGATATCCTCCTGTTTCGCAGTACTTTGTCCAGCCTTTACAATGTGGCCTTGACCATCCCAATACGTCTACGGATCTCAGTGTCGCACTTACCATTCTCTGTCAAGACGTTTCATAGGTATAAAACCTTACGCGTCTGCTTGATTCTAGTGTTTCAGAGCTTCAGATCGCATTTCCGGTTCATCCTCTTACTGACAACCATGACTCCGTCTTCTTGTATATGCTTAGTACTTTCTTCTCACTCTCCCTCAAGGAGATTTTGTAGTTCTTTTCCGTGTCTGCTATCTGTACTATGTCATCTGCGTAGCTTATTTTGTTAAGATTATGGCCGCCAATGCTAAATCCCGGTAGGGTTTCCAATTCTCTCAGAATTGACTCGCTGTATGGGTTGAACAGATCAGGTGAGAAGACGCATCCTTGTCTTAGGCCCCTTTATATTTTTGTATATTAACTGAACTCATTCCCTATGCGCATGCATACTGTTTGCTGACAGTATAGGTTCTCGATTGTTCTGATATCTTTCCCGAGTAGAAACTTAAATAATGAGATTTATGTAAGTGGATGACATAACAATAGTGACATCAAGATTAAAAAGACGAATATTGTCCAGAGTTATTTGCATAGATTATGAAAAAAAACTAAGGGAAGTAATCACTCATATCTTTACTAACTTAAGTTGATTTACCTCCTTTTCTACTACAGATGGGACAGGAAATATATAAATTAATACACTTTGATACTTACTGTATATTTTGATTTTTATTAAATGACGAATAGAAAAGTAGTCAAACTTCCCACCCTTTAGGATAGGAAGTTGTGGAGAGATGTGATCGCCCACGTCTTGAAGCGAGAAGACGCCTTTGAATTTGAATATATGAAGAGCTACACTATTTAAATGATTCGGACTATTGTCCTGATCTTTGTCGCCATATTTATTACAAGGTTTCGGTCGTTGTACGCCCCGGCCTTCTTCAGAAAACATGGCACAGCGAATAAAGGCGTTAGTTAGATCCAGTGACATCACCCAAGGAGTGTGAGTTCAATACCCGGTTAAGGTAGTGGAGAATTCGGAGAGGAGAATTAACAGGAAACAACTGATAACTGACATCCGCTAGACATGGCACGTGGAACTAGAACAGTCTACCCCAGTGAGCGAAATAAAAGTATCTGTTTGACATTCCAACCACCTGAAGAAGACCGGAGCGTACAAAGGCCGAAACGTTGTAATAAATATGGCGACAAACATGAGGACAATAGTCCGAATAATGTAGATAATGTAGATAATACCTCATCTCAGAAATATAGACAGATATGAATAGCTAAATCACAATTCAAAAAATAGAGTTTCTGTTGTTTTCTGTGAGACTATGCCACGACTAGCAGCTTAGTGCTTGCTTTTTGTGTCTGTGTGTTTGGATCAGGAAAGTGAGTGATTTGTCGAACTTGCTGGAAAACACATAAAGCGCCGTTTTAAATCACTTCTTAATCTCGAAGAAAATGAGTGACTTATAAACACTTTCAGTCCCAATGAAGTACAAGTTACTGTTTGTGCTCGCCCTCTGCTTGTCTCAGTTACGATGGTGCTTGCAGAAAGGAAATGAACGTTGATCAAGGCTTATCACTTTGATAGATTGTCTGAGGTGTCATCGAGGCTTTCACAGCGTCAATTGTAAATAAACCAAGCAGCAGAACTCACATTATAATGGATTGCTAACAAGTATCTACTCTCAGCATTTCCTACTCTTCATTTTAGAATAATCAAACCATTTAATAATTATCAATGTGTGTATATATATATATATATATATATATATATATATATATATATATATATATATATATATCTGTTCTATCTCTAGTGGGAAGTGAGGTTAATCAACTTAAGTTGGTAAATTTATGAGTAATCCTTTTAATAATCTATAAAAAAAATGAATGAATTATCTGCATTTAAACAAAATTACTTCTCGAGGGAAATGAATTGTTTAATTAATCAGTTCCTTTAATGCGACGATTCTTAGATTACATTCTTATTTTTTAAGTCTTTCATGTGAGGCAGGCAGATGCTTTTGTCTCTTAAGTGATTCTCTTCTTTTAACTTGGTTTTGAAATAGGCTTTATCTATCTCATACTCTTGCTAATTTTTTCTTCCGAGATATATTTCCATTTTGCTGTTATACACATAGCATTTTTAACATGAAACGATATTGAGAAAAAGGCGATTTATATTAAAGCACGGGTAATGAATGGATTCTAGATACATTTGAACATCTAAAAATATAAAAGGAACTGATTAATTAAACGGTTATTTGGTTTCTGTTTTAGTCGTGAATTATTTATCTCCGCTTTATTGAATCTTACTAGCAGCATGACCCGGCGTTGCCCGTGCTTAATTCAAAAATCGTACGACTCATACAGCAATCGCTATCACTTGACTTAAAATATTTTTGCCCTTCCTTGCCTTTAAAGGAGTGCCCTTTGCCATGCTGATGTTGCTACATGCCTTACTTCTTGCCTATCTTACAGTGCGAATTTTTTCTAAGTTCTATACTAAACATTACATCTGTTATGAAAAAAGAACTAAACAAAATGAACACAAAACGATCAGCTTTAAAAAAGGACTCGTAACTGGAAAAACCGGATGAAAAAAGAATGTTAGCAAATACTTTTTCACACCCAACCCAGTTCTGCGGAATCAGAATCAACGTTGAGTTTAAGCAAGGGAATGAGCCAATTAGAGTAAAGTGCCATGCAGATTAAAATTTTTCCCACTTATGACGAATGCAGCTATCGATTATTTTGCATGCTAGCATACTAGTTTACTAGTAAGCTGTTGGCTCTCACGGTGGCTAATAGAATATTCTTGCCTATTCGTGGCAGCCAGCTATAGGCTTTCACTCTGGCCAGTAGAAATTGGCCGCATACTACATGAAAACTGCCGTAGAAGCATGATAAAATCGATTATTTCCACTATCGATGAGAGTTAGGAAATGCAAAGTCGGTTTGGGCCTTCCTGCTAACTTGGAGCATGTGCATGTATATTTTGGTGCAAATCCGTCGAAATTTGCGGCCGTGCATTTGTCACACACACACATTCTGCCTTTTATAGATAGAGATTATATTGTTTCAAGAGATTTGATTTTTTGCATCTCCCTATAAACAATTTCTAACAATTGACGTAATTTTTGAAGGCATAGCTACAGTAGTAGTAGCAGCAGTAGTAATAAAAATAACAATAAATGTGAAAAGTAAATGGAATGCAGATGATTCAGAGGCCGTGGTTGAGTGTCTGAAGATATAGAATTTCTTGGTCTAGACAGATCACATCATTGAAACCCGAAGACTCGACCGTATATTTACAGATAAGGAGTGTAGCAAGTGATAAATTATTTCTTTTTCTGTTCCATATGATACAAGAACAGACTAGAAAGTAAATGAAATGATTGAAAAATAACTGAATCCGATTAAAAGTTAAATAAAGTATAAAATATGAATGGATTGATTTCTGTTGCAATGAGCGCGCTTAGAACACTACCTAGAAATGAATGAGGAGGTTGAAATTGCGATCAAGATGATAGACTTTCATAAAACTGGCATTATTTACACTTCGAGGGTTCTTCGAAAAGTGCTTGTGTTGTGAGGAGTCTTGTCAACCTCATGATTCTCTTGCACTGAGTTATTTCGTATATCGACACGATATTATAAACTACGGAAGATCTGTTCTATGAAACTTAGTTGCAAATGTTAGGGTTAACATGTGAGCTCTCCCCTCTTAATAAAATCGGGGAGTTTTGCATAGGGATCGGATCCGGGTTGTCAGACGTCCAACGTGTTTTCAGCTTGTCCTATCGGATGACAGGAACAAAACTGTCGTCTGCAAATCAGCTGCACCCAGTTATGAAAGTCGTTTCCTGACTGATATGTTTAAAGACGTTCTTGTCGCTTCCTCAACATATTTCAAATGATCAACTTATTTTGTGGGATAGTTTATGTTGGCATCCGTCACGGGATCTTCATAGCAAGTGGTAGTTTTTTTTTTGATTAATTTTCTAGCACCCAAATTTTGGGGGACTGAGTGTTTTCCTTCTCCTAGACTGGTTAAAACCTACAGCTAAAGATACCAGTCTAATGGATTATTTAACCGATAGCGAGGGAGAAGAGATAGATTCATACATATTTATGCGTATGTGAATGCAGTGGTCGCAATTGGAATTTGAACTCGGCTCGATGATTTTTCATTCTGAGCTACTAACTATTACACTACTCGCACATATAAAGGCGTAATATTTCTTTTCCAAAATCCATCTCACGTTGGTATCCACTACATACATTTATTCAGTAACGTACCTATTGAAGATGTTTTGTAAAATCAATGGAAACATTAAAAAATAGCCTTTTGATAAAAAAGATAAAAACGTTAAAAAAAAGCAAAGCAAAAAACAAAAACAAAAAACAAACAAACCTGTACCAGAATTCTTTCAAACAAACTATCTCGTCTTTTATACTGAAAACCTACATCCATTTAGGGGTTGATATATAACAACAGGTGGAATGCCAAGTCACTAATTTTACAGCGCTTTCAAGCATCGGCGGACATTTCTTTGATGATAATGTTTTCCGTTTTTATTTTGAAAGTTTTCTCAAAAGCGATGTAAGAAAAGAATTTCAATAATGTCAAACACACAGTTGACTTACAAGCCAGAGACTTGCTAGCACAGACAAAAATAAAAATGGTTGATTTTCGAAACCAGAAACTCTTTAGAGAAGCAAGAATTTGGCAGGGAAGAACAAAAGTTACAGGAAAAGTGTTACCAATTTCGCCAAAAGCAGAAATGTATAAAGAAGTAAAAAATAAGGCTGAAGATTCTGACGGAAATTTGTAACGAAAATGATAGGACAAAGCATATCACGAAGTAATATCAGAGTATAGTTGATACATCCATCTTATATAGAGATTTGCTTCGTAAAAAAGGACAAGTCTAGATGGCATCCATAGGCTCGGGTTAAAAAAATATATAATCTTTTCACGAGAAACTGGCTCAAGATATATATATATATATATATATATATATATATATATATATATATATATTACTAATAGTGTCACGCGTCCCAAAACCACTGATAAAAGGCAAGTCGACCCTAATTGAAAAGTCTCGAAAAAAGTAACATTCATTACATGCCGGTAACGTACTTGTCTGTGATGTAAAAAAAAAAAAAATGAATGGAATAATCTGTAAGGAAATATGTTTCTTATTAGAAATCTGATAACTTCAAAGGAGAAGAAAGCATACAGAAAAGGAAAGAGATGAAGAAGAGATTCGCTTTTCATAGATAAAAAAAAAGACCTGAAAAAATTTAAAATATGGAAGAAGAATCTAGGTGTGCCACTTTGAAATCACTAAAGATCTAAAATATTAAAATATTGGATATTAGTGGGTGCGGGCAATGGTTTCAATCTTTAGCGGTAAAAAATCGATTTTGCGCATATCTTAAATAAAATTCACATTATCTCCCTCTTTCTCTCCCTACTCTGTCCATCTGTCCCTCTCCTTCTCTTTCTGTCCCTCTTGCTCTCTCTCTCACGCACACACGCACGGACACACACACCCGTAGACTCTTTGAGGAGTATAGAGCTCAGCTGTTGTACTTTTCATAGCACGAAGTAGTTTCGGAGGCGGGGGATGTAGTTACAAGCTCCGTGCTCAAAGTGTTGTGAATTCTCTGTTGTTCTTCTCCTAGACTAATTACCAACTATGGCTAAAAAATCCTAGTTTTCTAACCTATTTAAGCTATAGTTGTGAGAGAAGGTATATATTCATACCATTTTCAAGTGTTTTTGCGCGTATGGGAATGAAAATTGACTCCAGTAGATTCCGAAATCAGCTCTACTGTTTCTCACTCTGAACGTCTGTTGTGAAGTTATTTCGCAATGGAGGCTTGTATTTGTACTAAATCGGTCCTAAATAGTTCGACGTACAAAACGTTAGGAACTTGATATAATATGTATTACGCAGAGTAATCTTTTTGTGGTCACTGACTACTTTCGTATTCGACTAACTGTCGTCCGACCTTCGCTTCTCTTACTACTCCTACTTATATTAGGTGGGAGAGTCTATTAACTATAGAATAGGTGTGTTTCACCATAACACCCCACTTCAAAAACTTTACTCCGTAGGAGTAAAACAGTTTTCTTTATTTTTTACAGGAAATATGTAGAAAAAACAAAAAAAAAACAACAAAATAAAACTTCATTTTTTTAGCAACATCGTAGCGTATGTCATACGTTTTGGATCCAATTTTAAATGATCAGTTGCGTTTCTTTTTCTTCTGGATTGGCGTACCTCAGGTAAAATCGTTGCAGGCGTTGTTAGATCAAACGTATCGAAAATCACCTCCATCGCCGTTTCTTCCGTGGGACCGCTATCAACCACATCTGAAGAGAAGAGCGTCGTCTGATCTGGTAAATGTGCCGTCTGCAAGTGAATTTTTCGCCTTTCACCAAGTACATCATATTGCCAATCCACTTTTTTATTTTTTTGGTACCTCCATAGTGTTACCAGAAAGAACCTTCCACTATGAGCTTCTTAAGGATGGGGTCGCAGTTTCTGTAGGTTCTTCTTGTGGTTCTATTTGTTCAGCCTCTATCTTCCCTTTTGTTAATTTTTTGTTTCTTAACTGTGACTTCAGTTGACTTAAATCATTTAATAATACAGCATGTCCTTGGCTGCGGGTAACTCGCTCCCCAGTTTTTCTCGGTGTCGGCTTCATCTTTACTTTCTGTTTTTTTTTCACGTATAGCGTCGGTGTTGCCCATTCACTAAACTCAACTTTTTTACGGACACCGGTTTCCTCTAATCTGTCCAATTTTTTTATCTATCTGTTTAATTGAAGCAAACAACAAATATCTTTTCTTTTTCAATGCCGCCTGAGCGTCTTCTTTTAGCTGGAATTTTGCCTCCATCTTGGTACACGTTCCCAAACCTGGAGAAAAAACAGTAGGAAAAGTCCCCTTAAATTTCTTTACTAATTTTTGGGCGTCGTAGTTTAAAAAATCTACCTTGTAACAGAAAGAATGTATCCGTAGATCCCATGATTGGAATTCTGTTAACCTATCCGTACCAAGTAAGTTCGTGGTATTTTCTATGACAAATAGTTTAGCTTTTCGCGATTTTTTATTTAACGTGACGTTTGTAACAAATTCTCCAATAAATTGTATTTTTTCTCTCGTCACTGACCTCGCGATTTTATTTGTCTTCATTAAAGTTGGTTTCCCCAACTTCTTCCACGTATGCAAATTTCTGATATATAGTTCGGAACCAGTGTCGAGTTGCATTTTTTTTTATTACTTATTTCGACGGTAACAAATTTTCTGCATATTCCATCGTTCACCTCGTCGGACTTTAATTTTCTTATTTTATTGCCTTTATTTTTTGACCTGCAGTGCGAGCTTTTATGCCCCACTCTTTTACAGGTGAAACATTTTTTATTCTTAAAATTGCAATATCTGTACCAGTGAAGTTCACCGCAAGCAAAACATGGCTTCGGGAGTTTTTGTTTATTTTTCTCTGGTATTCAACTTTTTGCTTGATAATCCACAATTTTAGAATTCTTTTTTCCTTACATGCTAAACGTTAGACTGTTCTATCTTTTTAGAATCTTTTTTTACGCTAGTATATCTTGTGCAGTCTTCTGCCAATTTCTGTACAGTAATACTTGGATCGCTTTCCAATTTTGCTAGTACTAATTTTCTCAACTCTGCGTCTCTTTCCGATACCAGTCCCTGAACAAACACCAAGCACTTCAAATTGTCTGCGCTTAACTCTGCCAGCTTGAATACTTCACAATGCTTATTCACATTGGCTGCGTACGTTATATAGTCTTGTTCGTCATCTTTCATCAGATTCAAACATTTCCACGTCTTGTGAAACAGAGATGTCTTTTTACTAAATAATTCACTTAATATATTTACCGCCTCGGTAAATGTCAACTCGCTATTTTTTTCGGTAAAATGTATTTTATCAATTTGTTATGCTCAGCAGTTCCTAATTTGCTTAAAAGAAGCCCGACCTTCTTTCCTTCAGACCACGAGTGGCAGTCCTCGTTATACACATCCTTATATTTTTTTATAATACTCCTCAAAAGTTATCTCTTCATCTGGACTGTACGTGAATATTTCAATTGAATTCCATATTGTATTCTCTGGGAAAGAATCATTTTGTAGATTTTTCTCTTTCCTCTTCTCAGTTATTTCCAGAATTTTGTTTTGAAACTCCCTATGCATCTGTTCCATTTTTTATTGGAATTGCATTTGTCTATTGAAAGTTTCCTCTTGTAGCTACATTTGGAAATTCTTTTGTTGCTCTAATATTGTCATCTGTTTTTCCGACTGGAACTTAAAAAATTCCTGGAATATATTTTTGCATTCCTCCATCTTCGCAAAACGTTTACACAATGCCTAAATACTCTAGAGGTGGGTCCTACGAATTTGCAATTCGTGACCTATTTGAGCAAACTGTATTATCGGGGAGAAAACTATTTCTTTTCTCAGTTGAGAATACGACAGATTTTTTTGTCACTAAGTTGACGACTTGGCTTGCGAAAAACTGCCAAGTTTTTTTTTAAGTGTGAATACGAGACTTTGTCGCCGAAGTTATTGTGGCGAGCGAATTTTTTCTTCCTCCGTATGAGTGCGAATCCCTCGTCGCCTAAGTTGTTTTGACAAGCGAATTTTTTCTTCCTCCGAAAGAGTACGAATCCCTCGTCGCCAAAGTTGTTGTGGCGAGCCAATTTTTTCTTCCACCGTATGTGTTCGAATGCCTCGTCGCCAAAGTTGTTGTGGTGTTATTTCGCAGTGGAGGCTTGTATTTGTACTAAATCGGTCCTAATAGTCCGACGTACAAAACGTTAGGAACTTGATACAATAGGTATTACGTAGAGTAATCTTGTTGTGGTCGCTGACTACTTTCGTATTCGACTGTCATCCGACATCAACGCTATTTAGTAACTGTACAACGCAGTCACATGTGGCACAAGGCTGAATCTAATGTGGAGTTCTCGAGATCATAGGCTCGGCCAAAAAATCCCCGTAGATCCCGCATGAATGGGATCGGGCCTGTCTACCTCCCCGGATGAAACTCTGCCCTTTTGCATAGCCTCGTCCGGGTTCGTCTCTCCCCAAAGACAGGGAGTTCGACTGTCGTCCGAGATCGACCGACCTTCGTTTCTCTTACTAGTCCTACTTATATTAGGTGGGAGAGAGTCTATTAACTATAGAATAGGTGTGTTTCACCATAACAATGTCTAACTGCTGCACCTCCCGCACATCTTAAATAAAGGCGTAATATTTTAAAGCTCCGTGTGATAATATTCATGATAAATACTATAGAAAAATGGGAGAGTCGAATTGTAGGAATGTGGAGATTATCATCAGAAGAGATGTTTCTTTTTTTTAACAGCGGTGTCTATAGGCATATAATTAATCATCACGACCATTATATCGCGCAGAACTTTCTGAATCTTAATGGCGGATGAAGATTCTGCCACATCCCACCCTTTCACTGTCGAAACAGTTAAATGTAGCCGTCTCCTCTACTCCAATAGCTTAATGTCTCGCACTTCCCGTTTGTAGAACTCTCTTCCCATTACTTGTTTCCCTGATAGCTATAATCTCCAATTATTCAAATGTAATGTCAATCGACATCTCCAGATGCCTTGATCTATTCCATCTCCTTCCCTTCATCCTTTCATCTATCACGACTCTTTGCTCTCACTCCAACTCTCTATAACCACTTGCGTGCTAGTGCCACCCTTCCTTGCCTGGGGTGAAATGCTTAAAAAAACAAAAAAAAAAACCCCAAAAAAACAAAAAAACAAAGCAAAAACTAATTAATATTTATGATATTTAAAAAAAAGTATCATCGAGAATAATTTTATATATATATATATATATATATATATATATATATATATATATATATATAATTATTTATTTTTAAAGAAAAAAAAATTTATAACATAAATATGTTATAAAATCACTACAAAAATAGCCATTTTGTTTCAACACCTTCGGTGTCTTATCAAGTGATGACGTTGAATGTAAAATAAATGGTTTTAAAAGTTTCAAATTAATTTATATTCTACGCAAGGGGAAAACGTTGTTACAAAGGCTAGATGGACCAATCAGAACACAAGTACAGGAAAATTCAAAAAGCTCGATAACGAAGTCATGTTATAATATCTATTCAGATGTTTAGTATTAAAAAATAATTTATTCCAACGAATAATTACTAAATTATATGATAATATTTAATATTAAAATTTAAAACTGCTAATTAGAAAATCAAAATTTAACATTTATTCGCTATCAAGTTTACAACTATAAAATTACTGAGGAGAAAAGAAGAAATATATATGTTATTCAATTTATTTTTTCATTGAAGTTACTTTAGCTATATTTAATATCCGGTCTTTTTACAATGTATACATTTTAATCCTCATGGTGTGTAAATGGGGTCCCAAACTCACGCGTAAAACAAACGCAGTAAGATTCTAATACATAAGCACCAAGACATATACACACACAAAAAAGGGGACAAGACAGAGAACATCTCCACCGTCTGTCATGAAAAAAAAAAGGGGGGGGATGTGAAAAGGGAAACCAACACACACGTACATACATACATAATTAAAAGTGGATGCACTTTCCATACACATAGATGCATATAAATACATGCACACACATCCACAGACATTGACCCAGACAGTTGGATACCCCAACCGATAAAAATTTAAGACAGAAAATGTCATTGCATGAATGTTAACAACCTATTGAAATCTAACTTAAGCGAGTAAATATACAAAGATAAAAATGATCAAAATTAATATTATTTAATATATTAAAATATAGTGTATGTAAAAAAAACAAAAAACAAAAAACAAAAACCCGACATTAAATTCAACACCCATCGGTAGCTACGATGTCCACCTCATATACATATAAGTATACACACACACACACACACACACACACATATACACACATATATACGCATACAAACATATATATATATATACGCATATATACATACACATACACACACATATATACATATACATACATATACACATACACATACACATACATATACATATATACATACACATACACACATACTCACACATATACATAAATATACATACACACCGAAATATCTACACATACATACATAAACATATACATACGTATACATTTCCATGGTATCAAGTACACATACACATACATACACATATACATATATGTACCCACAAATATACACACAAATATGTGTACACATATTTACAAATAAATATATATATACACAGCAATACACAAAAATAAACATATATACACACATATATCCTAACTCATGTGGCCGTAATGACATACCCAAGTTTCACTACCTACACGTACACATAAACAATTTCATATATAGTAGGTGTCAACATACATATATACAACTGCAAACCTACATAAGTAAACACATAC
The DNA here is from genome assembly GCA_963932145.1 of Acanthosepion lycidas. Lineage (NCBI taxonomy): Eukaryota > Metazoa > Mollusca > Cephalopoda > Sepiida > Sepiidae > Acanthosepion > Acanthosepion lycidas. The sequence goes on from OZ010576.1 coordinate 35,323,054, forward strand.
ACACACATATACATATATATATACATACACATACATACAAACATATACACACACACATATATATACATATATATACACATACATACATGCATACACACATACAGAAATATACATACACGTGAATATCTACATAAAAATACTTATCTATAGTAATAAATACACATGTATACGTACATACACATAAATGCAACGACATTTGACCAAAAACATATATAAATATACAGACATACATACACATACATATGCATAGACATACTTCGATATATATGCAAACACAAAAATACACGTATCCTAACATACATGTATAAAAAAAAACAAAAAAACATCCATATCAACATAAATATACGTAAATAAAATTAGGTACACAATATAACAATACACATACAAACATATACACACACATATATATATATATATATGAAGAAATATACCTTTAAGGTGTGCTATATTTGTGAGATAAACTGCTCAATATCAGAGATAGAGCGTATGTAAATATAAAAGTGAACATTGAAGTCAACACTCAGAGGCGACAGGCTCTTTCAAGGTAGACGAAATCGTCAGGCTGCCTGACAATTGCTTCATGAAGCAGGAAACATCTTGTCACTTCTGAGTGTTGACTTCAATGTTCACACAGACACACACACACACACACACACACACACACACATATATATATATATATATATATTTCATTTTGATTCACACAGAAAAAAAATTATGCAGTAGCTCAGAACGAATTTCTCAGTAAGGAGTGTCTCTTGATGACTAAACAAGGTCTCAACATTTAATAATTGTATAGATAGATGTAACCGTAAGTTCTATACTAACAGTTTCTTCTCTCCTACTTCTTGTTTGCGGACCGTTGTTCCGCTCTCTTGATTTTTGTCAACTTTGATCTTCAAAAATTTAAATGTTACGTCAATCGTTATCGTCTGTCGTCTTAATTCATGTTCATATATTGCTCTCTGTCCTTAATAATTTTTTTTTCATACTCTTTGACATTCATTAATCCTTTTCCGTCTTAATTCTTTTATTGCCTAGCTTGGGTGAAACGTTTGAAAAAAAAATCGGGAAGTTGCTGAATTCCTTACGATGTCTCTGAATCGCAAAAAAATTCTTGTATCTGGAAATAATGTTAGAAGTTCCAAACAATCAGAGAGAGAGAGAAAAAAAGAAAAAAAAGAAGACAAATCTAAGTAAAATAAAATAGAATTTAGAACCGATTGTGACTTGATTTGGTTTTGGTTTCGATTTGTTTTACGGCTTATTAACTATTGAATGGGTTATTTAATGCCGACAAGATTTTTATTGCTGGAAATATATATTTTTTAAATGTATTACTGGTAATAATTATTTTCATCAAAATTCATTGCTGGTAACATTCTTTTACAAAAATGAATTGATGGTATTAAAACTTATATTTATATTTTCATAGTTCTTTGAACCCAGTTTGGGGGTTAACTATTTGCCCATATCTGGGACCCTAACAGGTGCTATCACCCCGGGTCAAGGTGGACAAGGGAACATCAGCAATTAAAATGTGGTTCCACGCTCCTCAAAACCTCCGGATTAGAGGTCTTGCTGTTGGATGTAGTTTAGCGTTTTATCCAGGATGTGGATGTAGTTTAGCGACTTACCCAGGACATGGATGTAGTTTGGACTTAAGCTTTGTGACTTAAGCTCAATCCAGACCCCAAGTCGAACGCGTACCTACGAACATAATTTTGTCCAAACGTCTCTCCGCTTTATTGCAGGTGGTTAAATATTTGCCACCCTATAAATACTTTCCCACAGACGAAACTTCGCTAGCCTCTCGCTACACTACCCCTATTTCCATTAGCGATTTCAAGTTGAATCTTCCTTTATGGCATTACGTTAATTTTCATCTTCTCCAAATTCTATCTTCGATTTGAAAACTGAAATAGAAAAGACGAGCTGGCGTATGCAGACTTTATGCCATCTTTATTCAATTTTAACCAGGAATTTGCTTGATCTTAAACTGGGAAGATATTAATCTTGAGAGATGTTAAGTAACTCCTAACATTTGTTTGCCTCATCTTCAGTACCACGGTGAGTTCAGATCTCTTTCTCTTCTCTTAATAAGTTAACATGAATGCGACAACTGGCTGTATAGATATAAACGCCCAGAAATACTCTTGTATATTGTCTTAAAATTACAGCTTCTATCTAAAAATGAAGCAAATGGATTTTTAACCTGACAGGCTCCTTTTTTTAACACGCCACTGCATCTCCAAAATCTTTGACGATAAAGACAAAAAAGTAATAACGATAAACATTACTTTTTATACGAACACTGTAGCGATGGTTTATGTAACCTAAGTGTAAACACCAAATGCCAAGACGGTTTTCGACATTTATCTGAAATTACCGACTAAAAGACTCCTATTTTCGAGAAGCAGAACTGATTTATAAATAAATAGATATAAGAAAATTATCCAAACTGTACATGTGTATTTATAAATATTCATCTTATCTTTCGCATTTTCAACGACATTTTAATGCCTGACATAAACGGTGAAGTTTTCTGTTCGACTCGTGCAATATTTGCGGCTGTGATATTTTTCAAGCGGGAATATGATTGCTTGCGTGCCAGCAATGTCAATCAATAATGAGCGACCAAGATGGAGTGAAACTGCTTGGCCAAATTGATGCATTTAGTGCCCAGGAGAAGGGCAACGGAGAAGAGGTTGGGGAGAGAGTGTGGAAACGATGTCTTTGTTAGGGTCGGCTAAAGTTTCGGTCCTTGCTTTGGCACACAGCCACACCTACTTAAGCGGTGGCCATAAATGAACCTGGATCTTGCGGGCGGAAACACACAAGGACCGACCTCCTGGAAAAGGCCGTTTCCTTCCGGCAAGCGCGGCATAAAACTGGGAAAAGAGAAAAAAAAAATCATTACGCTTTCATACAGACACGCATGCGTATAACTTCACACGTACATACAGATACACAGATGCACAAACAGGCCTAGATACACTCGCACGCAGGTGCGAAGACAGACCCGAAAGCATAAGCAGAAAAATACAGATAATTTTCTCAATAAACTTATCCATAGGCATACACAGATAAGCACAGACAGAAAAATGGATACACATACAAAAACAGGGTTTCAAATTCACAAAAATCAGTAGCGTATCAATATATTGTTGTAAAATACGAAGGCTCACAGAGCTACAAGAATATACTTAGCTGTATACCACCAGACGGGTATAAAAACCGACACACACATACGTACATTCATCTAGGAATTAGTGAATTTAGAGTATCAATTTTTAATTAGGTTTACAGAAAAAAACAGGTGATTCTAAATTATAATAATAATCATATTTATGGTCCCGATGGCCGATTGTGGTCAGTGGAGAAAAGCCAATTTTTAAAGGCTGCCGCTGCTTTAATGCATCGCTCTTTGTAAGAATTGGGCGATATGGCGGCCAGAATGACGTTTATATAGTATGTATATAATGCGTTAAAATCCTCATTCATTCCCATGTTCTAGGGGTAAGTATTTCTGACTGATATCAAATCGGACGAGTTTCGATCCAGGCTTGAAGCAATCGGATGTCCAGTCAAACTGATGAGCTGTGAAACAGTGAAAGACTATATATATATATATATATATATATATATATATATATATATATATATATATATACACACACACACACATATATATATATATATATATATATATATATATATATGTGATGTAATGGAATATGCGTACACCTGTGTTCCCCCTCACTGGAATATGATTGTCTGGTGTCCGTCATAAATACCGACGGACGTGTTGGTGAGTCAAGAGCCTTAGTCTGAGAGCTAAGTCTATAACGACGCCCATTGGACTATGCCATTCATCTACAATTCTTACCTGCGACTACGACCCGTACCAATCGATTACTGCTACCGTATTCTACTTGGTTATAGTAGCCTATCCCACTTAGCTACTTCGTTCAAATATTTCCCTTTCTGGGACATATCAATATATATATATATATATATATATATATATATATATATATATATATATATATATATAGAGAGAGAGAGAGAGAGAGAGAGAGAGAGAGTTTCAAATTAAAAGAATAATAATATTTTTTTATGATAGTATTTTTTTATACATGCATACATATATATATATATATATATATATTCCCAAGAGGATAGAATCCAGTTAATGTCCAGGATATAGTAAGAATATAATATAAGATGCTCAAGCACTAACACTCAATGGTCTGATGAATTGGATCGTGATTACGATTCCAATGTAATAAATTATAACCATGGAATATTAGTGTTTGGGGCTTTTATATTTTTGATATTTATATATATACATGTATATATATATAAGAGGTGATTGAAAAGTAACTCCACATTTTAAAATACTTATAATTTCTACATTAATTTTTGCAATAAATAGATAAGAGAGGAAAGCAATTAGCACGTAGCTTTATTTGGTTTGGTATAGTAGAATTGGTTCTTTATGCAACCCCAAAGAAAAACTTACAGGTTGTTAAGTCAGCACTTTTGACTGGCCACTCATACATCAAATCGGGAATTACTTTTCAGTCAACCACTATATAAGAATTAAGAGATTTATTATTAATCTGAGACTTCTATTACTTCAAATATATACATATATATATTAATCAGTTTGTCTGACGATCGCAAATAGCGTGAAACTCAGGGTCACAAATTCACATCGATCCAACTATATATATATATATATATATATATATATATATATATATATATATATATATATATATATAGAGAGAGAGAGAGAGAGAGAGAGAGTTTCTCGCTATTTGCGATCGTCAGACAAACTGATTAGTTTTTAAATTTTGGATTATCGGTATATCGGTGTTTTTATGTCAGTGGTAGGAAAAATTGTCGTCGGAACGCAACTCATATTTACGGAAGCATACATGCACTCACTTTCACTCAGTGACGTACGCAGACACACACATACACGCACGTTCACTCACTGGAGCTCCGACAAACATAAACACATGTGTTGTTGCGCAGATACGTACGCATTTGGTCGTTGTATTCAATGTTGGATTGTGTAGCGAATATATTTTGTTTTTTTTTTTGGTGTCAACGCGCTGACTATATATATATATATATATATATACATATATATATATATATATATATATATATATATATAGAGAGAGAGAGAGAGAACACAATATATATATATATATATATATATATATATATATACTATTCAGAATATATATATATATATATATATATGTGTGTGTGTGTGTGTATATATATATATATACATACATACTATACAGAATATATATATATATATATGTATATATATATATATATATATATTCATTTAAATGTTATTTGTAGTGGATAACCATGTTTAAGAAGTCGTTTATTTGTTAAACACTATATATATTTGTTTTCGTCGAATATTCTGAATATTCGAGAAAGCTTAAACCGTCATCTTTACATAAACTTAATAACTAAGAAAGAAAATGATTCATCTTTCATTGCACAAAATCTGCGAAAATATTTCTGTTCATATTCACAATTTAGATGAATATTAGACATTGCCCGTATAATTCAACAAAGAACGGAATAAGCGGAAGATATAATTTTTTAAAAAATAAAACCAACACTTAAAATTAATTATAAATAAAGTACAAATGTTCTGAAATGCTTATAGTAAAAAGTTCTTTAGAAATATCTGTGTTAAAACTGAACAATGTTTTAAAAACAAGCAGATCATAATCTATTTATGAATTCTATTCTTAACTAAGTTATCTCCCCTACATTAAGATGTTCACTATATGGACAATTTCACAAAATCAACGTTTGCGACTTTGCGCAAGACTGTAACTGCTAATGGCTTGACCACAAAAAACAAAAAATTACTTCGGACAGACACAACCACTATGGATTTATTGCTGGGTAATTCGTTCCCTGATGACTATGTGCTGTTCTCTATCGTATCTTCCCAGCAAAGCTCCCCACTCTCTCTAACATCTCTATGGTTTTCTAATAAGTTTGCGATACATTTTGACATGAAACGACCAACCTATTGCTCCACCGTTTATCCTTTATTCTTACAAAGAGGTCTGCTCATTTTGATATTCGTTACTTAACAAATTCCATTGTATATTGATCTGTTTTTGGTTCCATGTTGACCTTTTACTGTCTCTGAAAATAAACCATAACCATATCCTTTCTATCGCAATTTGTACATTTGTATGTTTTTTTCAAGAGATTTTTAACTTTTGATTTTCCCCAATTCAGATTCGTACGTCATAGCAAACATTAAGCATTCATTTCACACTTTACATTTTAAACATATTGACAAGGTGTTTTTTTTTATTCCTTTGTCTCTATGTGTTTAATAAAGACTTTCCAGCCAATCGTTATACACCGTCTGAGTTTACTTTCATTATCTTTAATGTCATTACGTATCCATGGAGATGTCATCCAGGAATTCTTCCTCTTTGTCTTTAATTCTTATGATATTTTTGGACCGTTAAAACTCAACATTAATTTCATTCTATTTCTGTTAATTTTGAAGCAACTCTTGAAGCATTTCTTTTCCAAGTTATTCCGCTTTTCTTGTAACTCACCCTATGACTCAGATATCAATAAAACTTCGTCGAAGAATCAAAAGTGGTTCCAATATACTCCGTTTACAGCTGAGGTTAAAACATTAGAGAACCCCTATTTAAAATAACTCCCTTACAGCTTTTCCAAATTGATATCAAGAGAACCAGGTATTTCTTAAATTCATATTTAGCAAGTGTATATTTCTGTTTGTTTTGCACAACATATTGGAATAATTTCAAACTCATCAAAACTACCAGTTACAATAACATTATCTCCAGCATAAGATTGATTTGTATTATCACGGCTTATCAACCATTTGCGGTTTATTTAAATCCGCAAAATAATTTTAGGTTGTAAGTACTTTTTTTTAAAAAAATAATAATGATTTACTGATATAAATGCTATCAATTAACTCATAGTTGGAGGAGATGAGGAAATTTCCAAAGGTATTTGCGCGAAAGTGAAGAACTCGACTGGAATTGAATCTCGGCTCTCCGATATACATTTTCCGAGCCGTTATCCATTACACCACACGCAAACCCAAACTGTCAGCACCCTGGTATTCCCCAAAAGTTCCCAACTTAGGTACTGAACAGACTCGTCTTTGCTTAACTTCGTTGATCGTACGATAATAGGGGCTACAACGTGATATGGCCGTCAATCCACCACTATAATAATTGTTCTTTCTGTTTTCAGCAAACCACAAATAACTCTTTTTTAGAAATAATGATGATTTGCTGATACAAGTGCTACTATTTAACCCATAGCTGGAGTAAAAGACGAGGGTTCATACCTTTTCAACGTTATTTGCACGACTGGAATTGGACCTCAGATATCCGATTTGGAATTTCGACCAATTACCACTGTTTCGACGTGATATGGCCGTAAATCTGCCCACTATTAGAATTTTCTTTTTGGTTGAAGAATTTCACAAATAACTGTTGTGTCTTCGTTTGCTTTAATATTAATGTTGAAAGAGAGTGATTTGAAGTTTATCATCCAATATACAGACAGTATAAGAATTTAAAGAAAAGGTTTGCGAAAGCATCTTATCAAAACTAGAAAAATTATTTTAGATACGAGAAAAAGAAATATTGATATTCCCAAAACAGAAGAAGTATAGGCAATTCTATCAAAGGTTTTTAAATGCCAAGAAAATGGCCTAGCATGAATTATAAAGTAAAGTACCACGCATTACAGAACAAAACTTTTGCTACTTAAACTTTATTTTATAGCCTCGCAAAGAAATATTCACTGCTTGAAATCTTTGAAACAAAAAATTTAAATAAACATTTAATTCATAACTTGACATGTTATAGTAAACGAGAATTTTACAAATAGATGCCAAATTGTTGAAAACCAAACTAGAATGCAAATTTCAAACACTTTTCTGCGCTATATCTGACAATATTCTTAAACAGATCTATTTTTGATATGAAAATCAAAACAATCCTTGAATAAAAAACAATAATGAAGGTCAGTTAATTAATGAAATATACTTTTTAAAAATCAATATGCAAATTAGTTAACCCTGAAGAGTGATCGAAGTAGATAATATATATTACAGATATTGGGCTTTTAGCGCCTAAATTGCTTCGGGGAATTTTTACCTGAGACCATGGGCTCGTATACCCCACGTTAAATTCGCCCTTGTGCCACATCTGACCGCGTGGGGCGGTTGGCAAATATCATTGTTATAAAGGAGTTTTAGGGTTTTAACACCAAAATACGTTGATAACTGAGTACCACTTTCGATATTTATTGATACAGATTCCATAATACAGATTTTACTTAATTAGGTTTTTTATATTTCTCTAAATCTTCAAATGTTAATCGTATAACTAATTCTAATCATTATCTTCACACTATATTAATTTTATCTTATAAATTGTCCCCTGTTCTGTCACCCATAAAATAAAAATAATTGTTTGTACGGAAAATAAGGATCTTCGTACATCAAATCGTTTTTGAAACAAGCAGGGGCAGAAGAAATATCGTTGAACTTTAAAAAGGTCAGCTTAAACATTAATTTAGTAGTTAAATTCAGCGTTCAATTTTGAGTTCTTCTGTAGTTTATTGATGCCTAACTCTTCCTTAGTTATTGTGATGGTGGCCAAAACAAGCGCCCTCCACAGGAACTAAAATAATTGCACTGCAATTTCGGATACAAAAGAAAAATAAGATTTACTCCCCTTGAACCATGAAAGCAACGATAATAGCTAGTATAATATATATTTTCAGCATCTGGCAACTCTGAATCTAAGCTCAACGAAAATTGTTCCCTGTGTATAACTTAGCTAGAGATTTTGTATGAGTTATGAATCATTGAAATCGGACCAGTGGGAGTGGAGGAGATGCTTGAACACATGCACAAACACACACACACTGTACTTTATATATAAGATGGATACCCATATCTGAGTAGACGCTTTGTCTCCTTTTATATTTTCAAACAGTATATTTATTATCCTCTAGCGGCCTGACTAACTGATAAAGCTTATCAAAGAATAATATACCGGATTGTGCATATTTGTCATTAATAGGACATTTCGAATATTAAAACCACTAGACTAATATATATAATGTTTAAATTATATTAAAAACAAAAAAACAAACAGAGCATCTGTCAAATATGGGGATTTACTGCAAATAGCGATTAACTAAAAAAAATTAAAAAAAAAAATTGGTCAGATTAATAAATAAGACACGTCAGTACTTCTTTAGAACAAGACTTGTAGAGATTTAAACCGAAATATTTCAAAAAGAAAGAAAACTAGTGAGAGATGTTAAACTGGCAATAAAAGAAAGAATGACAGACAAGTTTGGAAAAATAATCATGTAGCTGCTGCACAGAATAAGAAAAAAAAAACTGCAGTATAGACACCTCCAGTCTTGACTAAAGTATGCTCGGTAATAGCTGGAGAAAGATGGCGCATACTAGAAGCGCGTGATTTGTTCAAATGTTATGAAACTAAAGCGTTCCAGCCATAAATATGTTGCCTGTGTTTGGAGAAAGAAAGGAGACCTGCATGGGCCATAAAACTACAGAAAATCTGGAAGGTGAACAGAAGACAAAGCCTGAAGACCATCAAATGTGGGAGTGCTTGAAATCTCTGCCGCTAGAAGAATGAACTGGTGGAGACGCGCATAACACTTGTTCAAAATTCACCGAAATGTTGTTTGTTATTTAGCAAAAGTCATATATGACTGACTATTAGCAATAGAGAAGGAACTAATAATTTTGACCGTGGTATTTTTTGTCTTTTGTGAACTAACTTTTTTTAATGATATAAGTTATCTAAATAAGAGTAGTATATTTAGAAATAACATGTTA